>JANVFP010000027.1:0-600000 GCA_027919835.1 Lentinula raphanica
TGTGGAATACTTGATAGTTTCGTAATTTGAGCTGAGTTTTAGATAGTCCGTCCTTGACAAATTTATCCACAGGAAGGTAGGCTATCAAGACACAAGCTCGAGATCCTGGCTTTCGTCTAGTAGCTTTAGGACATTGCCAAGAGTAAGATAGACAGGATAAGCTAGTTTGCTTCCGAAAACTGAGTGAGTTGAGTTTTATCGCTTGCAATAATGACAGGGGCTAGAGTGCCTCCTTCAGGTATATGAGCCTTTAAAAATTTTTAGACACTACTCAGAATCAATACCTGAAGACAATACTTTACCTGGGCGCATTCCAGAAGCTGGAAGTCCACATTTCCGAAAATATTCTTTCCTCCTCAGTAGTATCTGAACTTCTGAACAGTTTACCGGTTTGTAAACTAACTCTGAAGCAAGAGAGGGATCCCCAGAATTGCTTTGATAGCTTCTGTAGGATCCGATGATGTATAACAAAAGTTTCTTCTGGCCGATCTTTGAAAGATAGTTGCTTTGTGTACCATCGTCCACAACGTTCCGGAATGGTGTCTACTTTTTCTAGCATAGATCGCATTATCAAAAGTAATACCGAGCTTCTGCTTGATCTGTATATTTTATCAGTCTCAACTTGATCAGTATAACAAGAAAGCTTACATCTGGTATATTAAGTAGACGATTAAAGGAGCTCTGGGATATCTTTTCCTTCACAGCCCATTGAGCTATTTCCCATTCTAACCGGGAGTTGAAAGGCTTATAAGCTTCGTTGGACTTCCCAGATAATATTCTTTGCCAACGTTCATGAACGTTGGCCTCCTGTCTGAGAACTTTCCCAGCCTTAGTATTCTCCTGCCATATCCAATGTTTGGAGTTATCATCCACCAAAGAGCGATTTAGAGTAGGTAAAGAGCTCCCCTCAGAGGAGTTGCTGTCGGAAGAGTTTTCTAAGGTATCTGGAAGAAAATTGAAAGGACTTTCTTCTCTGTCTAGCTCCCAGTTGTGCAACTCAGGAACGGAGTCTTTCATCAGCCTTTGGAGAAAATCTTCTTCAGTTTCATCTTCCTCCGGTGTTATTTCTGTCAGATCACCCTCTTCATCAAGTGCCGGGTCAACTTCTGATCCAAATAAGTCTATATCCATATCTTTTGAAGAAGGGGCATCTTCGTTTTCTTCAATCACCTGGGCAGGTAGATCGTCTTCCTCCACTTTAGCTGAAGCTTCTAAACGAGAAAGCTTTGATTTACTAGCTCGTTTAACTGCTTTTACCGTATTATCAAAAAACTGAGTGAGATCTCTGTTCTGTTTTTGTCGCTCTGCCTGGTGCAGAGCATCTTGCTTTTGATTGAGATGAGCAAGTCTATCCTGGGGCCTGGCAAAGAATTTCTTGCAAACAGGGCAAGAATAATCCAACAAGTAGGACATTGATTGCCGGGATAGCAGTCCTAAGTAGAGTAGTAGAGTGGTCTGGTCAGATATGAGGACAAGGATGGATACAAGGACGAGGACGAGGATGGATACAAGGACGAGGACGAGGATGGATACTAGGACGAGGATGGATACGAGGACGAGGATGGATACGAGGACGAGGATGGATACGAGGACGAGGATACGAGGATCGATACGAGGATCGATACGAGGATCGATACAAGGATCGATACGAGGATCGATACGATGATCTCGCGTTGAGTGAGACCTGTATCGTTATGAGAATTGATATGGGATCAACTTGCGTTCAGCAATAGGTGAGGATCGTTGTGTGAAAGAGTTGAGTGATAGAAAGGAGGATCAACTCGTGTTGAGTGATCAGACGAGGTTTGAATCGCGTTGAGCAATATGAGGAGGATTGAATCGTGTTGAGCGATATGAGGATATGAGGATCGATATGAGGATCAACCTGTGTTGGACGATGAGAGGAGGATCGAATTGCGTTGAGCAATAGAAAGGAGGATCGAATTGCGTTGAGCAATAGAAAGGAGGATTGAATCGCGTTGAGCGATAGAAAGGAGGATCGAATCACGTTGAGTGATAGAAAGGAGGATCGAATCGCGTTGAGCGATAGAAAGGAGGATCGAATCGCGTTGAGCGATAGTTAAGCAATAGGAAGGAGGATCGACTTGCTTTATGCAATGAGAGATGAGAGAAAGATTGACTCCAGTTGAGCAAGGGATGTAAAAGTGAACTGCAAAGCTACAACTAGCAGAAAGGAAACAAGGAGCAGGCCTGGGATGTAAAGATTGGTAAGCGCTTCTGATTCGTCCAGTAGGAAGCAAATACTTGTTGAACCCCAGGGTACAAAGTACGTAGTACATGTAGGTAAGAATTACACAAAAAGGGGCATTCAAGGCTCTATATCTTGGAGCAACTCCAGAGCTAATCTAACCCGTTTACCAGCCATATTATCCGTAAAAGAAAAGCCAGGAGTTTTGCATTTTCTTCCCAGCATCACCTGGCGATGTTCAAGGATATGCTTTAGATGCCAGATAGTATGAACTCCGCAGTCGTAAGAGTTAGGCTGGAAATGGACCTGAAAAATGCTCAAAATGAGTTGTAATTACTTGTTAAGAAGACTCTTACCTTAGTATGAGGGTTGAAAGCCCACTCCGTCTGGGGGTTGTGATGGAAAAGAATAGACTCTCCTCTTACTTGACCCAGAACTTCGGTCAGCCACATGAGAACCTTTGTTCAGTTAAATTAACCAACGGCTTCATAGATTCAAATCCAAAATTCCTTACCAAGATAAGATTTGTATTTTTTCGATCAGTAGCAGGTTTTTCGCTGTTAGAGACAAAAGTCTCCTTTAGACTATCGTAGACTTTGATCCGTTTGAGACGGAAATCAATATAGGCGGAGTACCAGTGGGAAGAGCTTTTGTGAATAGGTACAAAGACTGAGTCCCAATATTCGAGACCTAATTTCCTCTGTAAACAGCTTAGCTACCTATCAACGGAACTGCTTACCTGTCTGGCTTTAACCCAGCTAAGAACCCATTTTTCGTCTTCCTCTGTGAAAAATCTTTTGACCTTGGTACAAGACGTCCCCGTCTCAAATAGACATCGACCAGCAAAAAACGTATTGAAACCCAGGGTGCTTTTAGATTGTGAACACCATTTTTCAACAAAATAATTGATAATTTCGTCGTTGAGCCAATGACCCACACCCAGGGTTGAGAAATCATGGAAAGACATGTTCGGAATTTTATCCCAGGACTGAGCAGGGTCATTTCGTCTCTGTTGCCCCAATAATAGAGTTCAAGTAAGTTAGCAAGGAAAAGATTGAACAAAAAGATTCGCACCTCGTTCATAATTCCTATTAACATGGCTTCTGCTTTCTGAGGATTTTGGTCCAAGAAATTCCACCACGAGACTTCAAACCTAGTTCTAGCATTTTGAACCATGTCTGAGAGGAGGTTTAAATTGCGAAAGACTACCAGGGCCAGACTGTCAGAAGGTATAAGGCTGTGACCTCTAGTAGTTACAATGAATCTTTTTTTCATAACAGTGGAGGTAGAAAGCTGGTGCAAGAGGTCTTGAAGAAGCTTCATTTGATCGTCAAAGTAGGCGTAGGGCCTGTCGGTTGTTTCGAAAGATGAAGGAGTTGGGAAGAGCTCGTCTAGAGCCACTTGATAATCAGAAGCTTTGGAAAGAGAGAATAGGTTGTCGAAGGAGAGAAAAGGAAGATAGGCTTGGCAATTTTTGACCAAAGTTGAAAGCTCTAAAAAATGTTGGCGATTGCAGCGACAAACTTCGCCAAAAGGAAAGCATTCAACGAGAGGACGCTTATGAATATGTTGAATGCTTTCAGATTTGGGATGGAGCTTTGAAATCCTACAACGTTGAGTTGAAAAACAAGCAAAATTCCTCAAGAAATCAAGCAATACTCACAGGGCTTGCATGATAGCAAAAAGATAGTGGAAGTTGGTGAGAGGTGGAGGGCAAAAAGCTGACATACACCAAAGTACCGTGAGAGCTGAGAAACAGTTCTCAAAACAGAAGTAAATTTGAATTACCAAAGGTATTTCCTTTTTGGGGGCCCAAAAATGTAGAACTCTTCCTCCTAGATACGTTTATAAAGACTAAACTACTTTCTAAGACTGAATCTAAGTAAATTCTCATTCTTCAAAATACCAGATGGAGCCCTCTGATTATCTGCCTTATTTCCAGCAGTTGTTTCAACCTCACGTTGCCTGGGTACCTTCCGGATCCTTGGCAAACCCCTCTGCAGAAATCTGCCAGACTGCCAGCTGGATCTTCCCTTTCCTCGTGGCTCTCCCTAGAAGAAGGGCGGATGTCTGTGTTGTGGTAGGCAAGGTTGAAGTAAAGGGTAGAGGAATGGTGAACTGAGAGTATGAACATTGATATCTTCGGACTGAAAACCCCTGGGTGGGTGACAGGAGCTTGCGGATTTCAGTATTCGTACTGCCCTGGAGGTACCGGATATCCTCCAGAGCCTGTCGTAGATATTCATTCTGAATACGTGTGAGATTGACGGGACTCCCAGCAGCGGCTTGAAATCTAAGAGAAAACCTACTGTTTTGAGACCACCTTTTCCTGCTTTCTCCTCGCCTTGCACACCAAGCATCGCAGGAATTGCTGTTTCCTTGTTAGGATGAAGGAGGATATGAGGCTGTAATTTGGCAAGCTTGAGTGCCAGGAAATCATTGCCACGATTCCTGGTTGTGTGCTGTCCTCACCAAGCAAAATAACCAGATACGGACAATCGCACTAACCACAATATTGCGTGAGCTTAATCAACTCCCTTCAATTTTGACGACTTACGTTCTCCGTGCCTCAGGAATTCCTCAAGACCCATCTTGAGGATTTGCTCCTCCGTGAGGGCTGACAGAAATGTATGGGCAACGATATCCAGTGCATCCTCCCCAGGTACAAGGCCACTGTTACGCTCAGTGGAAGGAGGATGTTGAGGAAGATAAAGACTAACCTTCGTGCTCGATGAAGAGCAATATCCCTTCGCGTTTTGAGTTCACCCCAGAACGTGACCGACAATGTGGATGGGGAGTTTTGTAGAGACTGACGTTGCGGATCGGGAGTTTTGTAGAGACCAACGTTGCAGATTGGGAGTTTCGTAGAGACCAACGTTGTGGATCGGGAGTTTCGTAGAGACCAACGTTGTGGATCGGGAGTTTCGTAGAGACCAACGTTGTGGATCGGGAGTTTCGTAGAGACCAACGTTGTGGATCGGGAGTTTCGTAGAGACCAACGTTGCGGATTGGAAGTTTTGTAGAGACCAACGTTGCGGATTGGGAGTTTCGTAGAGACCAACGTTGCGGATCGGAAGTTTTGTAGAGACCAACGTTGCGGATCAGGAGTTTCGTAGAGACCAACGTTGCGGATCGGAAGTTTTGTAGAGACCAACGTTGCGGATCGGGAGTTTCGTAGAGACCAACGTTGCAGATCGGAAGTTTCGTAGAGACTGACGTTGCGGATTGGGAGTTTCGTAGAGACCGTGCAGAGTGCAGCAAAGAAGGGCTTTTTCTGTTGAGACTGTGAAGCTGATCAGCGCCCACATCCTCCAAATTGTGTGACAATGACAGACTTACTTACCGCTCCCACCAATGTCCCTGGAACACTGACACCCTTTCATGTGCGCTTTCGGTGTCCTGCGTTATACTTTACAAAGAGCAAGAGAAATGTCTCGTCTACAAATTCATCCTGAATTTGCTTTGCTGATTTAGCCACAACAATGAACTCCTGCATGATACAGGTGTTAGTCAGTATTGCCCATGAAACGAAACAAGGACAAAAACACACATGAATCATCTTTACCGGAGCTTCCTGTGTCTGTATACCACCCGCTCGTCGATTTCCTTCCGCGCATTTCATGGAGTCAACCCTCAACTGCTTTTGAAAAGCCTCATACTGCACGTCATCCTCCAAATCCATGACCAGCACCATCAGCATCAAATTCTCCAACTAGGTCTTCTTCATCCTCGCCGTCCTCAACTGGAGAAATTGCATGTGAAGGGCCCGGAGATATGAGGATTTAGTTGATTGAATCATTCATGTGGGAAGGATGAAGAAGGGTGGGCATAGCAGTAGTGTTTTGGTGGCATGGTCGTAGCGTAAGGAATGGATTGTGAAGTGGGTGAGAAGCCCTTGTTACTAAACCTATCGTTACCGTTAGCTGTATGTTGAGCATACAAGATAGGCATACACATACCAAAAAGCTTATCCAACTTAGTGTTTTTTACCACTTTTATGCCCATTGCAGAGCAACAGTCTAATAGTGGTGCTTTTCGTTTGATTTTTTGTCTACAACGGTAAGTTGTGAGCATTAGTGCAAATCTCAATCCAAATGCATAAAGCATACTCACAGCCATGTTTGCATCTCATTTTGTGTCTCTATAATCACCCCGTTGCTGTCTTTGTGAGGCTCGACGATGGTAGACAACACGTTGGCATTGTTGGAAGAAGTAAGAGTGGGCCCCGGCGACTTACTGTTTCATCATCTTATGTAATCTGCAGTCCAGCGCTCGATTGGGAGTTCAGCATGGGATCTGGACTTGATTTCCTTTTTAGGTGTTCGTTTACCTTGAGCTCTTGCTCTATGATACCAACGTTCAATCATCCTTGATTTGCCTCACCTCAAGTGTATCAGTGCAAATTGAAACATATACCATATTCACCACAAAAAACTTGCTGAGAAGGAGCAAAATACGGAAGCAAAACCCTGACATTTTATATACAAACTTGCAAGAAAACTAGCAAATAAATTGATCAATCTAGCCGCCCCTAAGACAAAAGAACAGAGGATTTCCCTGCCTCCATTGGACGAACAGCCTCAGGCTGTTCCAACTGCGTTTGAAAGTGTGAAGATTCCAACAGATTCAACGCGTTCTCTAGAGTACGATGCAGACGATGCATCCGCTTGTTGAGCCTATAATTTTTGGCAATAAGCTGTTCGTTCTCTTGTTGCTCTTGTGATAGATGCTCCTGAAGTTGGTGATAGTGCTTTAGCAAAAGGTTGGCACATGCACATCCACTCGGAAAGTGCGGGCAAAAGGCTGAAGAACAAAAATTTAACAATATGTGAGGACTTGTATCGAAGTGTGAACCTCACCAGATGGGGTTTGTCCCTCTTTGGCTATCTGAACTTTACCGTTCTCTTCAACGTTAATTCGATCTGAGGTTCAACATGTTTTGAGCTAGGAAGATTGAAATTCAACTTGCAAGGACTCACACTCCATTGGAAGAGGTTCACCCGGTGAAGACGGTTCAGGACTTGAACCGTAGAGCTCAGGCTTTTGAGACTCTGGTGCATATTCAGCATTTTTAATATCTGAGTCACTGTCTTCATCCTTGTCTAGGCGTAAAAGTAGTGGATCCAGACCTCGTGTTGTGCACAACTTGTCCAAAAACTGTTGAGATCCTACATCCTCATCGAATATGCAAGATTCAGATATGCTGAACATAAGGATGAACTTCGTGATCAAAAATACAATAACAATGGACAAACCTTTTATTGGCTTCTGTCGCTGCTAAAAAGCTGGGTCGAAGATGAATAGTAGTAGATTCAGCCAAACGCCCTTTCTTCGCAATGGGTGATAGTCGCTGAGAGGGCTCGTAATCATTATCATCTGAGTCTGACCCAAGAGCGTGATAATTCCGTTTGGCCAGTCGATTCAACTTCTGATGATTCATCTGCAGCAGTGCTGAGCAAAGAGCACACTTATGAGAACCAGTGAGGTCTGACACCGGATGCTTCTCAGCGTGGTTGCAAACAAGCTTAAAGTGAAGCAAGAGGATGGGTCAGGGGAATACTTAGTGTTCGTCGTTGGGAACGACGTTGTTGAATGATTGGGCGCCTAATTTGCTGTAGCGGAATCAATTCATTGGGGTGGGCACTTAGATGGATCTCCGTGGAGCTTTCTACCTTCATACTCGACAATCTTCAGTCAAATCATGTTCCCACTACCCCAGCCTATATTGAACCTGGCTTTGATGTTGTAGGACTTTCTCTTCCTCTCCATCTTATGGGCCCTCACACGCTGTTCCCAAAAAACTCTATGTAGCTCCCAAATCACTTACGTTGGAGAAGGATCCCTTGTATGCGTACAAAAACCTTACAGCAAGAGGGTATGGGTTCATTTCCTTCAGGTCTCCAGCTCAGTGCACTCAATGAAATTCCCTAGCAACAGCAAATATGTGCGCAAAATATTCCAAACTTAGGGGATTGTAGTAGACACTAGAAGCTGCTCACTATCGCGGGAGGGACTCAAATGCTATCAAGATAGAGCTATATCAGTAATCCATGATCATGATGTTCATGATATACTATTATCTAATGTGCACTACAGAACGGTACAGATATTCTTTGGAAATTAGTATCAGGGTATATGATTTATAATCGAAAAACAATCACAACTTGAACTTGGAACTCAGCCTGCTATAGTGAGACATGCTGCTCGGGTAGCCGCAAGCAATCCTGCACTGGAGTCGAAAGGTAGGTCGACCATGAACAACATGTCGCTGCGGTCGTTGTTGAGATAGACGGGGAGATTGACCAAGTTACCGCAGGCAGTGTCCTCAGATCGGACCCATCGCCGGATTTGTGATGGATTATGATATGCGTTTGGAGTGAAAAGAGCATCTACGAATACATCTAAAATCCTTTGAGACTCTTCCTCCATATACCGATTGTTTGATTAGCGTGCGAAGAGCATCCCAAGGGATAGTAGCAGGATCGATGTTCGCCCGGCCTTTGGAAACCGACCCGTGCCATGTATCAATAGTGTCCAGGGCAGAGGACATATCTGAGTCATTGAAATCATACACCTTACTCCACCCCAGAGGTACATATCGAAGATGCTCCTGCGCAACCGCTTGGAACCAGGCAAGAAGGAAGTACAGTCTAACTTTTTTCAGCAGGTCCTTGGGACAAACGAGAAGGAGAGATATTGCGCAAAGAGTCGAGCAAATTTGCTTTGACACCAGGAGGTGGTTCGTTCATGAGTAAACGGGATTGTCGGAGAATATTCACGGGGATGGATGGATTTGCTTCCATGGTGAGGAAGAGCCGGAAGTTGCGGTGAGGGTTCAATGTCTGTAATTTCTTCTCGAGCTGATCAAGCCAGTCGGGAGCGAGATGAACGTTCTTCAGCAGTACCCAAGTACCCTGCCTTGCAGCAGAAGCAATAGCTTGATCAGCAAGTGAAAATCCTTCCTGAGAACCCATTGCTACTGATGATGAACGAGCTCCAGTATTTTTGATCAGATTCTCAACGCGATAACTAGCATCGTAGCCTGTGACAGAGATCAACGCCAGAGGGGTCGCAGCCGGCACCTCATCTAAAACCATAGCACCTAATTCATAAACAGATTGTGCTGACATGTCGATTTCGAAGACAGTTTGTACAAAACGAGCGGTAGATTGCAAGAGACGATCAGGACGCAGACACTTGATGATGAGCATTGAGCGAAGAGCTTCGACCGCAGCTAAGACATGGATCAGTTGAAAATCTAGAATGAGCAAGAGAAAGTAGAACCGACAAGTGCTAGGTTCCCAAGGCATCGGAACAGATGCTTCAGGTGTATTGCTTTCCAAAAAGCTCCTCCACTCATCTTCGTGTGCATTGAGGTGAGTGACTACAGGTTTGAATACAGAATTCTTTGCGAAACTGTCCAGACCCTGGGCTTGTTCCATAGTAAGGAATGTATTGTTCTCATTGCTAGCAGCAGAAGCTAGAACGTTGTCCCCACTCTCTAGTAGGAACTCAAGCTCGTCAGTTATTTCTTCTACTCCGCGTAATTTGACTTGGGCTAGGAGGACAGCCAACATAACTCGATCACGATAGAGAAGGGCACGGGAGGTCCGTTTGTAGACCACTAGGAAGAGGTCGTTCAGGAGAATATCTCACCGCTGGTTATAGTCCGAGACGTTCTTCAAGTTGGGATTGTGATGGAGGACATAGTCAAAGATATCGAGGAAGAAATGTAAGGAGAATCGCTAGAAGTGGTTGACCACGTTCATCTGCTCCAGAACGAAGAAAACCACACTACATGCCTGAGCAAGGGGTAGGTACTCAGCGGTAACTTGTTCAACTTCTTTCATAACTACGTCTGTATCTTCGACTTTGCAAGTAATGTCTGCAGCTTCACGTTTGAGCGTTTCAAGAGTGTCGATAACTTTATCATTGTCTAAAATATTTCCAGAAGATTCATCAAGAGCTTGCAGCAACAGTTTCTCCAAGGTACGAAAGCGCAAGCGGAATTCGCCTTGGATTTTCATGAGATCCGTGCTTTTGCGTTCTGTGTCAGGTCGCTCCACCTTCAGGACCTGATCAAGAGACTGGCTTTGAAGACTGCTGCGGGTCATAGTGAAGTTGACAAATGTGACCCGACTGCAGATATCGGGGGAGAATTCCACGGAGGGGTCTCCAGTAGAAAGGAACATAGTGAACAAAGGAGAAAAGTCAATGTCCTGGCTTCCAAGGCGTATCAAAACACATCCTCGGGTTCGCCAAATTTCCTTGTTCAAAACGGCGTTATGTATAGGATCCAGTTGCTCCACATCCTGGATAAGAAGGGGGTTTCCAAACCGGAGAGCACTTTCTAAAACTTTGAAGAATGCCTCATCTAAGAAGCTTGTGACGGTGATCTTCCAATCCTTGTACTCGTTCATAAGGAAAGTAGTCGCTTGGCCGGTAGGATCAATGATCAGTGGGTAATGACTTCATGCTGCGATTGACTTTACTTTGAACGCGCAAGGCCTGCTTGTCGGTCGTTTCAGCCTGTTGTTCGAGAGAGAGGACCTCTTTACGCAGGGGCTCTACTGGATCCAGGATCTCCGAAAATTTGATCTGTGCTAACGCCCATTTGACCAACGGTCCGCAGGCTTTACTTGCACGATTCACAGTCTCGAAGTTATAAGAAGGTTGGCTGAGGAAATCTCTCTTCATCAGATCACGAAGGCCTTTCGTCATCTGACTAGTGGTGTCGAAATTGACGATGCGCTGAATGAAGTCTTCGCGATGAATGATACCCTGCACAGTTCGAGAGATTGGTTGAATTCCGTTCCAACCTGATAGAATGCTTGGTCGGACCAATTGCCGAACCAATCAAGAACACAACCGTTGAATAAGGCAGGCGAGGTTGCAGCCCTGGATGCAAGGCCGTTTGCTGGAGGATTCTTAGTGAATACGACGAGAAGGTTGCGCGCAACTTGTTGTGTGAACCACCGGTACAATACCTCAGGAGAGTCTAGCGTAAGACCGTCTCGAGTCTGAGACCCAGACTCTGTTTTGACCAAAGCGTGGAGCAGAGCAGAGAGAGAGAGAGAGAGAGAGAGAGAGAGAGAGAGAGTAAGATAGACATGAGCGTCTCCTCCCAGATCTCGGCGTCGTCCGATTTGAATTCGAAGAGATCTCCTCCAAGTACATATATCCCCCATCGAACTTCGTTGAAACGCGAAGAAGCTGTTCTCTCAGCACTCAGCCTCGAGTTGAGCATGAGCTTGATGACGGAAGTTGCTTTGGGGTGTTGAGCGCGTTGATGAGTTTGTTGAGAGGTCCGAAGGTCGGTGAAATCTATAATTTCTGCGAGAACAATTGAGCATGGGATTGATGGTTTGAAGACACCGCACTCACCTTCACGCATGTCCTATATATCCCACCAAACTCCTTAGACCTGCACTTCCAAGAAACCGAGTGCCCACTTCCACGCGATTATCGTGTACCGGCCATGCCTATGCAACGATAAATATTGATGCCGTTCGTAGTGATGCGCTAGAAAGAACGCTTCACCGAAGTAGGTCTGACGCCGCACCAAGCCTACTTCGGTGAAATGTTGTTTGTTGGGACGAAGGAGAAGGGAGGAAAAGGCAGAGGAGCGAGTGAGGAAGATTGGGATCTGAACTTCGTGGGATCTTCATTCTGTCTTCATATAATTTTGAACGGAGTCGGTAATTGGTGACCAAGGGCGAACGAGAAGGAGGGGGGAGAGAGAGGAAAGAGACGAGAAGCCACGGGGTTAGAAAAGGTGGACAGAAACGTTCGGCAGCGCCGAAGTCTTGTTTCTCTCCAACGACCCGACGGCAAACAACTCCGGGAGCTACAGCGGGTAGCCCGAACAGTCCTATCCCTCCATTTTCAACCTTCAACTCAGATCTATAACCCACACCTGCATCTCAATTTCGTACTGCGTGGTCCAGCATTCTCGCGAGCTCAAAGGGAGTGAAACGAGTTTGTCGAGGTAGATGTAACATCTATTTCGTGACTTGGCGTTCCTAGGTCCTCGAAGAAGGATGACTGACGATATTCATCCTGTAATCGTCCTCTCAAAGCGTCCGACTCGTTTCGTCAGCTGAGGCTGTAAGATTAATGCATAACGACTGGACAACTGTCCCCACTCGTTATGCGTAATGAATGGACAGCTATCCAGTAGATAAATGAATTATCCATATCTCCTGAAATAGCCATTTTTGGAAAAAACTGACCCCCCCTATAGGGGGTTTTCCATTTTGGTCTATCAATATAAGCTCAGATTTTAAACCCTAACCCAACCCCTAACCCAACCCAACCCCTAACCCCTAACCCAACCCAACCCCTAACCCCTAACCCAACCCAACCCCTAACCCCTAACCTAACCCAACCCCTAACCCCCTAACCTAACCCAACCCCTAACCCCCTAACCCTAACCAAACCCTAACCAACCCTAAACCCTAACCAGCCCTAACCCTAACACAGTCCCTACCAATGAAAATATACCAAACCCCAACCCCTAACCCAACCCCTAACCCAACCCTAACCCCTAACCCTTGCTAACCCAGGTTGGGCACTGAATCAGACCCCTCCCTTATGTTAGGGTTAGCACAGCTAACCCTAACGGTAGGGGCCTGATTCAGTGCTAAATCCCAGTTGTACAGTGGTGGGATAACTGTCCATTCATTACGCATAACGAGTGGGGACAGTTGTCCAGTCGTTATGCATTAAACCTACAGCTACAGGTGGAGAGACGGCGCGGGCATTCGTCATGGTAGTTGAGCTCCAGAGTTCGAATGTTGTGACCTGTTGGCATCCTTCTAGACGAGTAAGAGAACACGGGTCCCAAAAGGGCTTCCAGTCGAACGTTGAGAAGTCGGCTTTGGAAAAGAGTTTCAGCAAATGAGGAGACGGAGAGGTGGCGGTTGACGCGAGAGAGGGAGGAAGGGAAGAAAAGGAGGAAACTTACTCGATTCGGTGGAAACTACTTCGAAAACATCGAATTCCTACAAGAGATCTATCCCAGGTCTCCTTAGCCACCACCACCACACCTTCTATCACATTCGAGACTGGGTAATCATGTATTCCTGCCTATTGTTCGAGTCGAGTATAGATGACGTCCGACAGACCAACAGCTGCGTCGTTTGCATCTGCCTGTTCTCGGGCCTTCAACAGACGGTCACGTTTGAGTATACCAGCGCTGGCCAGGACAGCCTTGAGTGCTCGAAGACCGAAATCATAATGAGGCTGCGGTGAGAGTTGTTCATCGCAGAGATTGAAGAACGGAATGATCTTGGACGACAAAGATTCTGCAGTACGGAAACCTTGAGAGAACAACATCACTTGGGCGATTAACTCTCGGTCAGGTCTTGTCGTTGCCATTCTAGAAGTCAACAGGTCATTTTCGTTCTTCGGACAATGTCTCAATGAGCCTACGTAGTACGCACAGTCTGAACAGCTTGGTCAAGTTGGGCGGTAATTGATAACGTCCGGCGTAGGTAGGGTCAGTCTTGATGAATCGTCTGAACTTGCTGAGAGACGGCACTCAGCGAAGCAGCCACAAGCGACTACTTGACAAAGTCCGACGAAGATTCTTCCCGTTGCTTTGAAGTCAAAGTTTTCTTTGCAACAGAAGACTAGCACGAAACGACCCAGTTGAACTCGCAAGGACGACTCGATCTTTGCAAGCCAGTCATTCATTTTGGGGAAATCCCTCAAAAGAATAGGCTCTGAGAACATGACCTCTTCTCCCTCTCTTGAAGCCCTCCCCTAGATCTGCGTAAGGTCATCGTCGAGGGTGATAGTGGAGATACCCGCGAACATCTGTCTCAGATATCTTTGCTGTTTCCAATGATCTCGAGCAGGTCATCGTCGCCAACGAAATAGAATCGAGGGAAGGAAGACCGTTCTCATTGCTGGTACTCTCCAAGGGCCTTCTTGATCTTGTTGAGGAGATCCGCCAGTCGCTCAAGATTCTTTTGAATTCCTTGAATTTTCATCACGTCGATGATGAAGGGCGATCTGTAGACTTTTTTTCTTGACAGTGAGGAACTCGCCGTTGATGTTCTGGAATCGCTGATGGACGGTTTAGTACGCAAGTTTGACATCAATGACAACGACCTCACCAAACAGCACGTGTATGCGGTTCAGCTTCTCCTCCCATGACCCGGCCTAACAAGAAGACGAGAACGGAGATATTTGCAGCAACCTGTTTCTGTGTTTCGAGAGCGGCTGAAGCGGCGACATCTGAGGGAAGGATTTCATTATTGCGACGTGCAAGCGCGTCACCGGCGTCTTCTTCGTCGGAAGCGATGGGGTGGTTGACAAGGTACTGAGATAGTTTTAATATACCCTAGAAGGCTCGACGATATCTTCACTGAACCAGATCATGCCACAACGACTGACAGTAGCGAGCGTCGCATATTTCAAGTGCTCGACCTCGAACATGATTCGGACGTTGGGAGGAAGATTTGGTCGTTCACCGTTGGACAATGTGAGGCGTTTATTGTCGTCAAGGACACTGATGAGAGTGCTAGGTTAAAAACTGTTTCTTGCCTCACTGGATGAGAACATAAACTGACCTGTTCAGATACTCAACCCGCTCGGGATCAACATCTCCTTTGAAAACAAAACAGTGGCGCTTTCCACTCTTGCCACGAGCATCGTCAGCAATTCTTCGTAGAATGTGCGTGAAGAACCCATCATTCCATTCTCTTGTAGTGGAATCTAGAGTGCCATATAACGCGTCCTTGTGCATGGCTTTGGGGTCAAAGACATATTCAACGCCTTCGACTCCATTTCTGATTGCGTGTGATTCCGGGCATCGTATGAAGAGTTTTTAACGACGTGTGATGTTTCCTCCAACGAGGAGAACAAAGCAGCAGAGTTGGGACTGAGACTGGTCTGTGAATTGTTGACCATTGATTAGTCGTCGAGGGGGTTGACGTGGAAGATGATTGGCTGCTGGAGTGAAGGATCAACGGGCTGCGGAGAATCTGGAAGATCAAAATGTAGCAAAGCCTGGAAAGAACCCTCAGTCAGTGACACACTTTATATATCAACGAGAGGATGACTTGCGCGGTATTCCTCAGCCTTTTGGAAACTAGAAGAAGAATTGTACGCGGCCATTGACCCTGTCCAATTACTCGCACCAGCGGGGAACATGTTAGAGGCAGTCAGAGGCGAAAACGTCCAGTGGTTCAACGGAGAGGGAGCAATCGGCTGGGGATGGAACTGTGATTCATGACGGATTCATGACGCGATTCACTTGAAGGTAGAGGGAAGACAGCATTAAGCGCTGGGAACAGATGCAAGTGGCTGCTGTATTCGGAACGACTTTCCGGATTTCAAATCGACTTCCTTTTTGGGCAGCGACCAACATCTCTCTGCAACCGTCGTCATTGATGCCTCAGAGGTCTCAAGCTCAAGTTCAAGCATCTCTATCTCGAGAGCAGACAGAGTCTGCTCTCGCCTGTTTTATAGAGAACCCAGCTCTATTTCCTGCTTCAATTGGAGACCTCTTGCAATCTATACAAACCCAGCTTTCTAGCGCTCCTAACCCGCTACCTATACTTACTCCTTCCCCTTCACCAGATAGAGGTTTGCCTGTAGTAGGTGATTTTCTAACTGAAGCTCAATGCACTGACAAAGTATGTACCTCTGCAGTGCTCTCACACACCTGACTCTTCTCTTTTACCTGTGAGTGAGTCAGGTAGTAGTGAGGAGTCGATTCATAAGCCAAGTCCGGTGTTGAATGAGTCGACTTCACCACCTCTGCTTAGATCTGCATTCTCCTCCACGTCCAAGTCGACTTCACCACCTCTGCTCAAATCTGCATTCTCCCCCACGTCCGAGTCGATTTCATTGCTCACTTCTAGATCTAAAGCTTCGCTTATGACTGGTTTCAGTCGCTCCGAGTCCCTGGGGCCCAAGTCGTGTCAAGTATCGCCTGAAGCAGTTCTTTTGCTTGAGCCTGAACTGAGTATTGCACTCACACACGAACTGGGTCGTGCACTTACACCGCTCCCCGGTTTTTCGCTCACATCCGATCCAGGTCTTTCACTTGCATCCACAGCAGCTCCTTTGCTCTCACCTGGATCGAGGGCTCCTCTTGCCTCAATTACCCCAGCTTCATCAGCACCCCCTATCTTGCCTTTGCAGGCGCTTCATGCTTCTCCCGCTAGGCTTACGCCTCCGACTGATAACCCTCTACCCTCCTGGCATTTGCTTCCAGGTTCCCCTTCACGTACAGCTTTGGGTCCCCACTTGCCTATCTATTTGGGTTCTCATTTGGGCTCACATTCCCGTTTGCAAACGCAACCTCCTTCACCAACGCAACCGCCTTCACAATCGCAACCACATTCGAGTACACATTCGAGTACACTTTCCCGTTCGCGTTCACACTCTCGTTCACGTTTGCGTTTACATTCGCGTTCGCATTCGCATTCGCGTTCGCATTCGCATTCGCATTCGCATTCGCATTCGCGTTCGCGTTCGCATTCGCATTCGCATTCGCATTCGCGTTCGCGTTCGCGTGGGTATTTGCAAGAGTCGCGAGAGTCGCGTGAGCGTGATATGATATATACCCATGAGTCAACCATGCATGAGTCCAGGAGTATCTTGTCACATGATTCAACTGTGCCAGCGTCGTCTCCTCTGCGGCAAACTGCCTCAACGCCTTTACCTTCCTCAACGCCTTTGCTTGCTTTCAACTCAACTCCTTTGCCTCCTTCCAACTCAACTCCTTGGCTATCTTTTCCATCACCTGAGCCAACTTCAGCACTTTTCAATACTGCTCTGACCCCTCTTCGGGCTGGGACTCCTTATCGGGCTCTGACCCCTCTTCCAGCTTCAAACTCTTTCCCAGCTACTCCTTTTCCAGCTTCGACTCCGCTTCCAGCTTCGACTCCGCTTCCGCCTTCTCTTCCCAGGGCTAACGTTCAAACAATATCATCCTATGAGTCAGCCTTTCTGGCAGGTATTCAACAAATGGGTTCGTCAAGGGCCCCTACATCTTCACCTACATCTTCACCTGCGCCTTTCCCTGGGCTCACCCAATCGCTTACACCCACGCATTTGCCTACATGTTCTCCTACTCGTTTGCCTACATGTTCTCCTACAGGCTCTCCTATATGTTCCTCTACGCTTACACCCACACCCCTATCTACTCATCTGCCTACCCCAAAGCCTACGGATTCAACCAGTCTTGAAGAGTTGACTCTCTTGGGTCTCAAGTTGAGCGGAGGAGTGTACGAAGGGACCAGGAGTGGGTCAAAAAGACGAAGAGAAAATGAGGGAGCCGGAGGACAACAGGAGCAAGAAGAAGAGGAAGAAGAACAAGAGGAAGAGGAAGAACAAGCAAACGGCTCAAACGGAAGAGGACGCGGACACGGACGTGGACGTGGACGAGGACGTGGACGTGGACGAGGACGAGGACGCGGACGTGGACGCGGGGGAGGTGGTGGTGGAGGGCCTGTAAATGTTGGTTCTGGGGGAACCTGCTCCAGAAATGGTCAGGCTGTTGCTCGGAGAAAGAAACGACGTGTTAACGCAGGTACTTCTGGACGACAGGAGGAAGAGGAAGAGAACGAGGAAGAAGAAGAAGAAGATCCCCTGGGAGATAATCCGATCAATAAATCCATTGTCTTTACAGCTGAACGTGCACCAGCCCCTCAAGAGATTCAGCAGCAGGCCTCAAACATCCTTATGGGTCTTTCTTCATCTGAAGATCACCTTGACTGGGCCCTGGATTTGCCTCAAACATCCTTATGGGTCTTTCTTCATCTGAAGATCACCTTGACTGGGCCCTGGATTTCGTCAAATCAATCAAGGGTGAACCTTGGGCCCAAAGCGATGCCTTGTCCACTCACTCCCTGGCTCATTTGGCTGATCGCTGCCATCGTTCTCGAGACATGAGCATTTTTGCCACCTTCTGCCACATGATTAACGACATACTCTTTTCAGCAAAGATCAACAGGTAGGCTCCCGTTCACTTTCCCAGATAGGAGTTGAGGTCTAACCTTTTCAACTAGCATAATGCTTGCACAAAAGATTGTAAATCCTGCCAAGCTGCCTGGAATCAGAGCCGCTGTGAGTTCAGTCCAACTAGCCGGCTTTTCTCAACAGGAAAAAGAACTTTGGGTGAAGCATGGGTTCCGATGGGCCCGCTTAGCTTCTGCAGGTTCGGTCCCTCGAACTTTTGACATATTTTACCGCTGAAGCTTGATATCTTTAGGGTCCATCTATATTTTGATGCTAATAGCAGCAAAGAAGATGAATCAAAATCTTGGGGATGTTATTACCTCAAATGTGTTGCTCGAAGTATGTTACGAACTTCGGGCCCCAAGTTGTAAGTATTTCTCTTAGAGTTGACCCAGTATTTTCCTCAATCCACCTCTAGATTCTTTATCTCTAGTACGGGATAATATTGTGCCTGTTGTTGCTCGTTTGCAAAAACTGCTTCAGTTCACCTTTCCAACATTGTTTTCCAAAGAGATTCGAAAGTATTACCTGATTGAAAACATGATGAATATTGCCTCAGTCGAGAGGACAGATCATTACTTTGATCTTTTTCTTTATAGGTAAGACTTTTCGTTTCTACTCTTAGTTTGGTTTGGCTAACAAAATATTCCAAAGGCAGCCAATCAACGTGCCAAGAAATGAGTATCTCTGGAAAGAAGTTCTTCAATTCACTAGTTCCGACAATACCTCTTCCTTCTCCTCTTTCAATCGCAGACATCTCTACTCTGCAAGTAAGAGAGGATCTGAAGAGGCTGTGGATCCCATCATCGATGATGGAGAGCCTCTCTCAGATGAGGAAGACGAAAAATCTATTACGCAGGAAATTCTTTCCGTTAAACCCTCTCCTCTTCCTACCTTCCCTTCTATGTTTGTTGGAGAAATTCTCTGCACAGATTCTCCGAAATGGGGGGTTCTTCATATCATCAAAACACGATTCGCTCTTCAGAAAATCCGCAATCCTTTTACTTCAACGAATAAAAAATCACGGACGGAGCAGCATAGAAAACTTGCTTCTGAAGGTGAACGTCCCTCAACTTTAGAAGAATTTGCTGTGAAGGTAAAGGCTTGCACTTTAATTCTTTATCAAGCTAAGAAGATTGGACTTCTCTAGTTATCGGAGAGGTATACCAATCAAGGGTCCATCGTTCCCAATCAGAAATGGCTCCATCTTACTCAAACTGTTATTAACGGGTAAGATCAGGCTTAATTTCGTTGAACTCAAATACTAACAAAGTAATAGGAGAGAAATCCAGCTCCTTGATGCCAATAACGTTACGATTGCCAGTATTGACTCAACTTTACCTGAAAACCAGCGCTCTCATCTGTGGAATGCTATCATGGCTCTATGTCATGCAACAGGTGCTAAGCTCCGAGAGCGAAACACTTCCGTTGAAGAGGTCTTACCTCCTTTTCAAGTATGGCATCTGTCGTTCTGGGGTAGATTCTCTTCTGAGGTAACGCTTACTCAATTTATTCAATACCTAACAGCTCAGACAGTTTATAGGGACAGAAGTTTCCTACAGATATTCATCCCAGGCATATGAAGCGAATCGACGGTTCTAAAATCAACTACAGCCAATTCTTGGTATATCCTTCTAACGACCTCCAAGAATTCCCTGCGGAAACAGCAGCTCTATCAAGTTCGATTGGTCCAGTTATTCACCGCATCATCGAGAAGGTAAGTACACCACTTATGTTGCCTTTTTGGTATAACCTAAGAAGTTCTCTTAGCGACTAGCAAGGAATCCTGATCTATTTGGAGAAGAAATAAAGGCTTCAGTCAACGTTATGCCTCTTCATGACACCTCTATGGTATCGCCCTTTATGGGACTTGCTATCAACATCAACGTTCTCACAGACCCTCATCAAGATAAAGGAGACTTGGGGGGTTGTTTCGTTATAAGCTTGGGAGATTTTTCAGGAGGAGAACTTTGTCTGTTTCAGCCAAGATTGGTGATAGAAACCAGACATGGTGATGTGGTCGCTTTCAAGTCTCAGGACTATATTCATTTCAATCTTCACTACAAAGGAACCAGATCTTCTCTGGTAGTACATACTGATAAGACTGTTAAACGTTTTCAGAAGGATCTGAACGGTTGGTCTTATAACGACTGGGTGAGATAGCTAATAGTTGGATACCTTACATATAGTTCCCTTCTAGTTCCCCTCATAAAACTAATACTAGTACTCAATATGCGCTATATGTTCTGTTCAAAAACGTTCAATTTGGAAGCAGAATGAGACAGCAAGATAACGGTGTCGCAAGATACAAGTCAAAGATAGCAAATTGAAAGCTCTTTTGGGAGAGAAAACAAAAGTCTGAGAAAGCCTGGGAAAGCGTATGATAGAAAGATACAATCGTAAACTTGAGTGACGATTATTTCTGATAATAACTGCTGGAACTGGAACCAGAACTAGATTCTCCAAATGCCAGAGCCAAGAATCCTTCCAACCTTCGTCGATTCAAACCCTGCATAACGAAAGCTTCACGGGACATGTCGTTGGGAATTTCTTCAGAAGGGGTATTTTGAAGTGAGACTTCCAAGTAGCATTCCTTTAAATCAAGCTGCTTCTCCTGATCATCGGTGTGCTTCTTCTGATTGCGAATTTTCTTCTCCTTCTCCTGCATGGTTTCTTCGTAAAAGAACGTATCATGTCGACGAAGTTTCCTGCTGTCCAGAGGCATCGCAATAGGACTAGGAGGTGCAGTAGGTATTTCTGTTTCCTCTAACATTCAGTTTAGTATTGATATAAAGACTCAAAAAAATTAGCTACCTCCTGGATAATATACCTTGATTTGTTTAAAGTGCATCTTGAAGAATCGCTTGTATGTCTTCTTAGCTTTAGCTAGTGACTATGGTTAAACAAAGCTTTTATATTTCAATAGTCTGTATCTCTACCTGATATTTTTCTACTTCTCTTGAACCTTCTAGTCGATAGACATCCCAGTAAAGATGTAGTGTATCGACTCATAGTCACAAAGTGAAAGTGAGAAGCAAAAAATTAATTTAAGCGCTCATTTCGACTGTCTTTCATTATTTCTCCCTGTCTAACATTATTTTTGATATTTCACTTTATCCTAGCTCTATTGCCCAGTATTTGAGTTTCTACAACTTGAAAAATATATATTCCGTATGTTGGTATAATTATTGAATATTATTGAAATTTTAGAAATAGGCACTCTGAAGATATAAAAACTGCTAAGGCAATTTGGAATAAGCAAGACAACTCAAAAGCAATATGAGGCAAATTGAAATCAGATCCAGGCAAATTGAAAGCAGCTCCAGGCAAATTGAAAGCAGCTCCAGGCAAATTGAAAGCAGCTCCAGGCAAATTGAAAGCAACCCGAGACAAACCCGAGGCAAACTGAGAGCAGCCTGAGAAAACTAAAAAGATATCAAAAAATGCCTAAACTTGGGTCCATTTCTCAAAGCACTCTAAGCACCTCAAAACTTCAGGTCATTTTAAAGGCTTTAGGCATTGGGGCAAATCTCTGGTGTCTTTCAGGTAGTCCTGATCTGGGGTGCTTTTCCTGATGTGTATGTAGTATGTTCTGGTGTGGTAGATTGATTCTAGGACATCGACAGTATCCTCATCACAATCTTCGATCATGACACTTGGACACTTGCGTCCACGAGTTGATTCAGGTAGAGGTTCAGGTCCAGGTCCAGGTCCAGGTCCAGGTCCAGGTCCGGGTTCATTGCCAGATGTAGAAACGGCGTCGTAGTCAAAGACTGGAGGAGAATTATGATCGGCGGGTAGGGGTGTTTCAGTAGACTGAGTTGTTTTTGCTTTAGCTGTTTCTTTCGCTTTATGGCAGAACTCCGCTTGACTCAGATGTGAGCGCAAGCCCTGGATTGTGGTGAAACCCTTAAGACAGAGGGTGCAGTATGTAGTGCTGGCCATGTATAACAGTGGCAGAAGGTGTCAGAATGTGAGTAAAAAGTTTCGGTTAAATTTTAGTTCTTGGTCTCTCTTCTTTTCGAACTACTACTTGTAACTTCACGATTTTTTCATGCCTCCAAAGCGGAAGCATAAAAACTCACATTCCTCTGACCTTGAAAACAAGGTTCACAATGGCTCTTCTGAATATGATATAGATGAAGAGGAGGAAGACGACTCCCTTGATGAAGAGGAAAACAATGACAACAACCACGACAACAAAGGTGAAAACAGCAAGAGGAAGAACATGAAATCCAAGAGCAAACCTATTCAACACCGTTCAACTCTTGGAGCCTCAAATGAGCAAACTTGTCGTACAAGCAGTCGGAAAAAACAGAAGCCTTCTAGTAAGTTCATATGTTCTACTCATTATCATTCAAGTTGCTAATTCTGGTTGAAGATTCCGAGTCCACCGATATTCAGAAGCTGATACAAAAGAATGCTGAACTGGAAAGCAAGCTCCGGAGGGCAAGTAAGCAAGAACTCTTCACTTGTTTGTTTAGTCACTTACATGTTTGCAGAGATTCGGGAAGGAAAAGCTGCTCAACACAATGGTGCACAGGATGGGCTCGAGAGTGAAGAAGAAACACTTCCAACAATGCACGGTGCGTGTACAAGCTCTGTCTATTGTATTTAGATACCGATATCTACTGTAGGCTACGCCTCTTCCTAGTATCTCAACTCCAAAACCTCGCATGCTCAATTTGACCCAAGTTTCCTCAAAGAAGCAGAAGAAGCCATCTCACAATATGTACCAGAGCTTGGTCGCTCAACCATCAGAAGTATCCCCGGTCGCGTCGTCGCCTCAACAAGCTATGCCTCGCATACCTGTTTCGGCGAGTAATGATAGCAACAGCCTCTTCTCAGAAACCAACAACTCCTCCCATCAGGAAAAATATTCTCATCTCTAGAGTCCCCAGAGATACCCCCCAATTCCTAGGCTGCTCAGAGATTTTTGTGAACTTTGAAAGATCAAAAAACATCCTAGAGATCCTGAAAGATCCTGAAAGATCCTGAAAGCATCTGAAAGCATCTGAAAGCACCAGAAAGCACCCAGAGAATTTTTAGAAGCCTCAAAGAACTCAGATATTCTAGGCTCTCTGAGACTACCTAGGAATTGGTGGGTATCTCTAGGGACTCTAGAGATGAGAATATTTTTCCTGATGCCGAAAATATGGGTCTCACATCTGCAACCTCCGATGCAGGATCTGTGTCAAATGGTATGTACTATTTTGACCTCCAAGCAGTATGATACTGACATAATATAGGCGAAACAGCTTCAGGTCAAACTGCGACGACTGTACCCACTCTTACTCTTATTGGACCAGTGAAGGGCCGCGCGAAAGCCTCCGACTACAGCAACGGAGGTGAAGCTTTGATCCTGCGAGCGATCCGTGACTACGAAGCTCGTATTATTGGCTTAGGATGCTTTCCGGATTCTCCATTGCAGATCAAATAGGCCGAGGAATGTTTTCAAGGTGCTTGTGACATAGCAAAGCAGACTTACAAACCAGAAAAGCGTGAAATCAAATTGGTATGATATAGTCTACTATGAAACTTTGTTCGCATTGTTACTCACGTTTTCTCAGATTACAAGCCGTGGAAGTCGGATACGCAGTGAGGCGTTCAACTATATTCGGACCAAAGTCGAAACTTGCTATCGTTTCGATAGCTCTGGGAACAAGAAGTCAATCAAGACTAACAGAGCTCTGTATCAAACATTGTCGGAAAGGGACTTCAGCGCATTTCTGTATAAGGTCAATGAGAAGTTTGCATTTACTCTTCGGTTGGTCATTGATCATTTTAACAGGAGCGAGATCCACAGTGGAGTGGATACATCGAGCATCCGGCTATGTTGGTATTCTTGAGATATATCTTCAAGAGCCACATGGCGACGACATTCGAGGGATACTTCAGCACTATTTCTCTTCCAACGTTAGCATGTGTTTGCACAATGGTAAGGTGATAAAGTTCAAACGTTGATTGGTCCGCATCTCATGCATTGATATAGGTTCGAGTGTCGCTGATGGAATGGTCTACTGGGAAGCTTGAAAAAGTCAAAAAATTCAGTGAACAAAGTTTCAAAGTTTACTATGATGCGTACCTCAAAGATCTCGAGTTATGGCATAGTATGAAACCCTCCGTATCACTCAATATCCGCCGCAAGATGTTTGACAAAGTCAAGTATGTCTAATTTTTCTGTTGAGCATAGTGATGGCTTGCTGATTGGCTTCGACAGAGCTAAATGTGCTGGCAAAACTGAGACTGGTGTGACCACTCACATATCAGGCAAAGTCAAAGATGAGCTTCGCGCCCAAATGGAAGCACGTACTGGAGATACTAGCGATGAGTCAAGTGATCCAGGCTCGGACGTGGATTGTTGACAAGTAATTTGGCCCAGTGACAGTCTCTTCGATCATATTATATCTTTTATAGTATCACTCTCTTTAATGTTATCAGTTTGTTGCTTTTTTATGCCCAATTGTTAAGCAACTATCAAGAGGTATGTACAGAAAGATACAAAAACCAGCTATATCTACTCTGCACTCTGTATCCTACATTGACAATGTAGTTGATGAACTACGGTAGTGTCCACTTGCACTCCCTTAACAACGTAGTACTACCCAGCACTACATATATTATGGCAGTGTACTATGGTGTACTATGTAGCTGACTATGCTGTCTATGAGGTACTACTAAACGGGGACTTGTCTACCAGACTATCATGCCTACTTCAACTACTTGGACCTACATTGCAAAGTTCTTTTTCCCTGATGTTGGATCTTCAAAATGACCTGTTCCATCAACTCTTTTATTAAATGCTGTAGCAAAATGGATAGAATAATCTGGAGCTGCAAGCCACTCTTTTAATTTGCTCTCTTCATCACTTGAGAGATCTAAATATCCCAATCATTATTATTGAATAGTAGTACCCAGGTCTCATATTCTACTCACAATAGTAATTCAAGGTGTTGATATCTCTTCCTGATGCATTGAATGTTGCTTCACTGATATTGAAATCATGTGCACCACTGAACATGTTGATAATCTTACAAATTGATTGAGTATCCCTCCAAACAGTAGTTCACCTAGAAATCTCACCTTATGTACTATGTAGCTGTCACTGTCAGTGCAAATATTCAATAATAAATATCAACATCACATAATAACTATTCATTTACCTTTGTTTTGACATCAGCAAAATCACCCTGTCTCTAGAGACTCCAGGGACACCCCCCAAATCCTAAGCAGCCTCAGAGTAATAAAAGTGCTTTAGAGTCTCTGGGCATCTCTGGGCATCTTTGAAAATCTCTGAGGGTGTCAAAATTTCTCTGAGAGAGCTGAAAGAGATAAAATCTCTCTAGGATTTGGGGGGTGTCCCTGGAGTCTCTAGAGACAGGTGTGATTTTCCTGATGGATAATCCCTTGTAAGACAATGTATTGAGGGGCAAAAGTTGGACTATGTTAAAGCAGCAGTCCTTATATATGAGTTTCCCAAGTGAATGCTGTGTCCATTCAATGGAATATACCCTGATATATCTTGTGACACTAGTATAATTCATATCTAGATACATATTTCATTGTGCCCTCAACCCTGACAGCTGCTATGAGCTCTTATCGATATCAATTATCAGATGATCAGGCTTCCAAAATTATAATCTAAAATTGTCAAGGGCAACCTGTCCATGGTTTGTCTAGTACCGACCACCAATCAAATGGCACAGAATGGCACTTACTGAGAAAGACAATTGTAATGAATGCTTTCAAAACATTTTGTACACAGTATGAATGAGGATGAATGATCCATGGATGAATGGTCAGGTCTAAAGCGCTGAAACTTGGGCTTAAGAGGAGGAGATTGATAGAGCCAATTGAGACAGAAGAGAGGAGAGAGACAAAGGAAAGCTTGAATTTCTGGGCATAGACATACAGAGATTGTGTCAAAGTAGCAGTAGTAACATATTGAGGTAGTAGCAGCAGTAGTAGTAGGTGACACAACACAGGTTGTGGAATGTAGATGGGTCGTATGAGCGACAAATGCGAGTGATGCATATGAATGGAGCTACGGAGCTATCACACTTGAGAGAGTATGCTACAAGAACAAGCACAAGAAAGAAGACAAGAGACAGCAAAGACGGGCAAGAAAAAGTTGAACAAAAGAGAAGGAAGAAGAGGTGTAGGTTGTATATGTGAGTGAGTCAACAAGGATGTAGAAAGAGTTGGAAAAAGTACAAAAGAGAAGAGAAAACGGCAGAGCAATAGAGAGGATTTGGTATTCAGTACTCGGTATTAGCAATTGAGAAAAGAAAACTCGAGGAATTGGATATTGAGAGGGAATGGAAATGAAAAGAATGAAGAAACTTTTTTTTTGGGGGGGGGAGGGGGGGTTCGGATGTCAATTGTGATTTTCAAGAGTACATTTTGTTTGTTCATAAATGGTGACACCTAGTGGCCAGAATATTGATGGTGTCTTCCTCTAGAATATCAGGTTCAGTGGTAGGAGCTATAGACAGCTGTGGTAGGTCACATGTACCTATAGTATGTTGAGGATACATTACTTGAACAGGATTAGATGATGGTCCGAGGGGTATTAACCAATTCAGGATTCCTCCTTATCCATGGCCAAGATTGTCTTTCAGGGGTGGCATTATGAGGCCAATGACAGAGTGGAGTAGGTGGTAAATCACCCATACCTTCTGGCTGCATAGCTCTTGGTATAGCAGGCTGTTCTCCAATAGATGGCATTTGGGGAAATGATGGAAAATGTGTAGGGGTTGAGGGAATCATGGTAGGATTTGCAGGAGGATAGATTTGCTCTACATATGTGTTACCTTGACTCATAGATTGCAAGGTATATGACTGGTGGGAGGCTACTGACATTTGCCTTGACCTGTTATTCCCAAATTGTGGAACCCCAGATGTCAGTGGTGTATAGTTGTATTGGATTGGGGGTGGTGGTGGTAACAGAGTTGGGGTTGATAAAAGTAGTGGGGGTGGCAGAGGTGGTTGCCAGGTTACACCGCTGGGCATAGATGATTCCATTATAAATGACTGAGTAGGGTTTGGGACAATAGTGTTGGGTGGAGTAGGCATTGTCATGTGCCAAGGGACTTGCTGTGGTTGTCCTCCCAACATCTGTCCTCGTGTAAAGAATCCTGAACTAGGTTCAGGGTTCTGAGATGGTTTGTTAAATCCTGGAGGATAGCCGTGAGTAGGTTGTGATTCTGTTTAAGCCTGAGTCTCCATCTGAATAGTCTGTGTAGACATAACTGGAGGCAGTTGGAGATCAGATATTATGTTAGGTACTTGCTACGCTCTAGTTTTCAAGTGTACCAAAATTCAATGGTTACGAGCAAGAAAATCTACACGTACAGCAAAGGACTGCTGGGCAGTTGTTCTACACCAAGGATTTGGACTTACAGGGAGACTAGGTTCTGGGTTTGAAGTTTAGTGTTGTTACAAAGTTAGTTAGAGCACAAGAAAGACTAGGGAAACTGCAAATAGATTGAAAATATCTGATCTGGGGATTTACAGGGAGTACATAAGGTATTTATAGAGTTTCTAGTAGGTAGATATATAAGGAAGTTTGTAAGTAAAAGAATGTCGACAACAAAACAGGCATGGGTTTGGATGAATACAACAAAATGGGCATGAGTTTGGATGAATACAACAAAACGTGCATGGGTCAACATGGTTACAAAACAGAAATGGGTCAACGTGGTTACAACTTGACCTGGCCATAGGTAGCAGTACCAAATGGATGAATATGTGAACAGAGGGAACGAAGATCCAAGGAACAAACCCTCGCGAGTTGTCGAAGTCCAGAGCTAAGGGAAAAGGATTGAGTTAGTGTTAGTTAGAGGGGATGGGGAAACACTGCCATGTTGGTGAAACATCACTGACACCATTCCTTGGGCCAGGTATCTGACTTTCTGGTTGGGGAAGGAGTTGGTAGGAGTCCAAGGGCAATCCTGGGTATTCAGGGTTGAGGGTCCAAGCAGGAGTGGTACAGAGACAGAGGGATCCGGGAGGAGGTGCTGCCCATTGGGTGTACTTAGGGTAGCAGAAAACGGAGGTGTTTGTGGGCCCTCCGTAATAAAAGCAACACAAATGGCTGTTTGTGGTGTCCAGTTGTTGCACCGGGGTTCTTTGTAAGGTGTTTTACTCAAACAGATGTTGGTGATACATAGGAAGAGTTGCCGGAGGATTAAATGGTTCTTTGGCAGGGTTTGACAACGGTTATGTGTTCCTACCTCTGCATAAATCCAAGAACAGGGTGGAGAGACTACAGAGTGGGGCTCTGGCAGAGTCGTTGTGGGTGAAAAAGATTAGTATTTGTCGAGTCAATGCTTTGACTCGACATTCCAGTTAGCTTTTGAGATTCTGCTGGAGCGTTTGGGCCTTGGCATAGAGAAGAGTCGCTGTGCAAAGATACCCCCCAAATCCTAGGCACTCTCAGCCACTTGAAAGTTCTGGGGTATTCTTTGAGGTGCTTTGAGGTGCTTTGAGAATCTTTGAGTGTCTTTGAGGATCTTTGAGTGTCTTTGAGTGTCTTTGAGGATCTTTGAGTGTCTTTGAGGAGCTTTAAGATGCTTTCAAAGGCAAAAAAAATATGAATAAAAATTAATTGATTCCTCTTATATCTATTTTACATTACATTCTATTTCATATTCTTGTATTATGTAATTTCTAATTATATTATATTATATAAGACTTATATAATTACAAGAATTTGTAATGTACTAGTTAATTATCAAATTACATAGAGAATCTAATCTAGAAATCTCATATATAATGTCCTTCATTGAGATATGATAACATATACAACATGTAGATAGGTAGTTAATATAGCTATATATAAGTTTGGACCATGTGACAAACTTTTGATTGTACATGGTTCACGGTGGCAGCCTAAATATATCATTGAAACAAAATCTTGTCAAAGTTGTCAATGGCAGTTTTTGATGCATGTATTCTCTAGATTAAGCAAGTTCTGCAATACACTTATGTAATTTCCTATTTGGGTGATGTTTTCTTCATTTAATTTGATATTAAAAGTTGCTAAAAAGCTCTGCAAAGACTCTCAAAGACTCTCAAAGATCCTCAAAGATCCTCAAAGATCCTCAAAGACCCTCAAAGATTCTCAAAGCATTTCAAAGCACTACAAAGCAGTTTAGTGACCTGGGTTACCTGGGCAACCTAGGCCATTGAGGCACTTTCAGAGTCCCTAGGAATTGGCCATTTCTTGAGGTGCTCTCAGATCAAAGTATATTCCTTTGAGGTTGCCTAAGAAATGCCCATTTTCCTCAGTGCTTTCTAGCTCTCCTAAGCATGTAGGCCCTCTAGAGAGCCTCAAAGATACTCATAGTTGCCTAGGCCTAGAGTGTTTTTCCTGATGAGGCCAATGCTGAATTAGAGAGAACAAGAGATCAAAGATTAAATGCTGGGGATAAATGCCAATGCTGAATTAGCACCAGTTCGGCATTTGTGCAGTTTCTAGGGGTTCTCATTGTTCTGGAGCTCTTACTAAAGGCTCAGAAAATAGGTAAAAATTAGGAAAAATTAGTGGAAGGCTGGGGGGTATTATGCTTCATAACAGACCTGAACCCAAGCCCTATGAAGCCCACCCACTGGGCTGGGTTTTTCCAGGCTGAGTCAGGTCAGATTCAGGTGAGCTTTCAGGCTTTGTCCAAAAGTCTGAACATCACTATTCAGAATGTTATATACTGTGCTCTAGAAACTACAAAGTATCTTGAAGGAACTCAGAGTGTCAGAAAGCTTCAAGATATTATGAGTGGCACTTAAGAAATACTATCAGTAAATTCAAGGGCTTTGACACTGGTTGAGACAACTGGAAAATATTACAAGTATGTTGAAAGTAGTGGAATCAACATCCAAGTCTTTCACTTACCCTAAAGCATTGCAAAGTTTCTGAGAACAATGTATAGTACTTTTCTGTACCCAGAGAGTAGAAGTATTTGATTCTAGTTTATCTGATGTTTACTCAATGTAAATTTGAATGATTTTTTGTTGTGATATCTGTGCTATGCTTTATGAGAACTTCAACTGTATTTGTATAACCCCAGAATGCTGCAGCTTAAAAGGCTGAGCTATACTCTCCTCCCTGAGCATTGATATCTGCACCATGGGCTAAGAGGATTTCAACAATAGCTGTTCGACCCCAAGATGCTGCAGCTCGAAGGGCTGAGCCATACTCTCCTCCCTTAGCATTGATATCTGCACCATGTGCTAAAAGAATTTCAACAATAGCTGTTTGACCCCGATATGCTGCAGCTTGAAGGGCTGAGCCATACTTTTCTCCCTGAGCATTGATATCTGCACCATGGGCTAAAAGAATTTCAACAATAGCTGTTTGACCCTGATATGCTGCAGCTTGAAGGGCTGAGCCATACTCTCCTCCCTGAGCATTGATGTCTGCACCATGGGCTAAAAGAATTTCAACAAAAGCTGTTTGACCCCAATATGCTGCAGCTTGAAGGGCTGAGCCATACTCTCCTCCCTGAGCATTGATATCTGCTCCATGGGCTAAAAGAATTTCAACAATAGCTGTTTGACTCTGACATGCTGCAGCTTGAAGGGCTGAGCCATATGCTCCTCCCTTAGCATTGATATCTGCACCATGTGCTAAGAGAATTTCAACAATAGCTGTTTGACCCCAACATGCTGCAGCTTGAAGGGCTGAGTCATACTCTCCTCCTTGAGCATTGATGTCTGCACCATGGGCTAAAAGAATTTCAACAATAGCTGTTTGACCCTGATATGCTGCAGCTTGAAGGGCTGAGCCATACACTCCTCCCTGAGCATTGATATCTGCACCATGGGCTAAAAGAATTTCAACAATAGCTGTTTGACCCTGACATGCTGCAGCTTGAAGGGCTGAGCTATACGCTCCTCCCTTAGCATTGATATCTGCACCATGTGCTAAGAGAATTTCAACAATAGCTGTTTGACTCCAACATGCTGCAGCTTGAAGGGCTGAACCATACGTTCCTCCCTGAGCATTGATATTTGCACCATGTTTTATGAGAATCTCAACAATGTCTGTTTCACCTCCATATGCTGCAGCTTGAAGGGCTGAGCCATATTCTTCTCCAAGGGCATTAACATCTGCACCATATTCTATAAACAGTTCTAAAACATCTTTGAAACCCTTGAGTGCTGCTAATTGAATTGCATGTCCCAATGCAGTCTCTATGCTAATTTCATCTAATATATATATATATATATATATATATATTGTTAGAAATATTTGCCATTTATTGATTAATTTTATCATATCACATACCTGAATCCAATATAGCCTTTAGCTTGGATTTTACATCACTGTGAAATTTTGCACTATCTAAACTATCTCTGTTGACTAATCTTCTTGCACTTTTATGCAATCCAAGGAATGCAATAATATCCAATATATTGCAGTGATCATATTCTTGACTGAAGTTTTGAGTGTAATTTCTCTTCCAGTTTAAACATGCACTATTCCTTAGAAAGGTCTCTGTGAGTTTCATGGTATACTCACATGAAATCTCTGCCATTTCATTATATTGGCTATGTTCTGCCCAATATTGGGTTGCATATTGCTCAAATGTAGTAATATTCCTCATATACTCATATAATGTTGGTATCCATATCTTGTGGTAAACACCTTGTCGTTGAACATCTTGTTGTAGAAGATAAATGATACACATTTGTGCTATAATATTGTGAGCTAAGTGTGCATTAATTTCAATCAACTCTCCTGCATCATCATGGTTCTCAAGTAGATATTCTTTGACAGATGCATGTGCAAGTTGGACAACTTGATCTTGATCAATAGTTACCAATGTAGTACTAATGATCTTTTCTAACCCACCCAACATTTCTGCATCACAATCAACTTCTGATGCTTTCAGATCAAATGAGCAAATAATTGCAACTTGTTTCAGATGCAGAGGTTGAAAAGAATATAAAAGCCATAAGAGAATATGGTGTGTTTCTTGAGCATGATTATCCTTTTTACTCTTCTCAATAGCTTCAGCATATATCTGCTGCAAATTTGAAGGTAACAAGGTTGATTTCTTTTTGACCATTGCTGTAGTTGCACAATTTCCTAATGTTTGAAGTTGACAATCAATATAGCGAAATCTGTTGACTTTAGCTTTATGTACTAAAAGTGATATATAAAATATCAAACTTACCCTCCATCTGCTTTTTCCATCAATATTGCTTTTATCTCATCTTTCAAAGTGGCATAATTTATAATCTCAAATACATATTGCAATTGGTTTTCCACATAGGTTGCAATATCTTCGTCTACCTTGTCATTGCTACTCATAAAAACTGTCCAGCAGTTCTTCCATTCAAAATGATGATGTTTACGGCTTGAAATCATAATCTTTACAGGAAATGATTGATGCAATAGAGCAAGAAAATTTAAGACCAAGGATTCATCTTTAGAAACACATTCATCCAAAGCATCAATTATGATGTAAATTTGATGCTGCTCCTGGGTTAGATCCTGTGTAATTCTTTTCAAAGTATCAGCTATTGCAGAATTGGTAGGCTTGGAATGAGAAAGCCCATGCTTTAATGATTCATGCAGTCTCTTCAATGCAGGATGTATTCTATTATCTTGAGCTCCCATTTGCAAAAGCAGTGATAATAAGAATCCTTGGTAACTTGTATTGGCTCCAGTATTGTCACGAGTATCAAAGTAGTGACAAATGATCAAGCTTGAGGATTCCATTTCTCTCAGTTCATTAATTATACCTGTACTGAAATTTCAACCTATCAGTGATTTTTAAGCAGCTGAAGAACTGGTGTACTTACATCAAGACAGTTTTGCCTGACCCAGCTGCCATCCAATAATGAACAACTTGATCATAAATAATGATAATGATTATATGTATTACCTTTGCCTTGAATCCACAGAATGCCTGCATTTTCCTTCCACTCCAAGTAAGTTGGATCTTCGAAGATCCAATGACCTGTTCCATCAACTCTTTTATTAAATGCTGTAGCAAAATGGATAGAATAATCTGGAGCTGCAAGCCACTCTTTTAATTTGCTCTCTTCATCACTTGAGAGATCTAAATATCCCAATCATTATTATTGAATAGTAGTACCCAGGTCTCATATTCTACTCACAATAGTAATTCAAGGTGTTGATATCTCTTCCTGATGCATTGAATGTTGCATCCCTGATGTTGAAATCATGTGCACCACTGAACATGTTGATAATCTTGCGAATAGATGATTGAGTATCCCTCCAAACAGTAGTTCACATAGAAATCTCACCTCATGTACTGTGTAGCTGTCACTGTCTAGTGTCAGCACAGATATACAATAATAAATATCAAAATCATATAACAACTGTTCATTTACCTTGTTTTGGTAATTCCTTGGCAATAGAGTGATGGGCAAAAAGCTGAACTATGTTAAAGCAGCAGTCCTTATATATGAGCTCCCCCAGTCAATGCTGTGCCCATTCAATAGCCTCGCTAGCCAGTCAGATAGTCACTAGGGGCGCACATTTTTATTACGGCCTGTAATTTCTGAACAATATAGGAAGAATGCTGAACAATAATTAATTCAGTTTACCTCCAAAACCCTTTGTCTTTTTTTGGTATAATCAATTTAATCTTTTTCTTTTGAAAACATTGTTCTTTTTTGATTGTCAATGAAACTCTTTCCCGCCCGGCAAATAGTCTCTTTCTCATTTGATAACGATTATCTTTCCCCACGGTGGAATCTTATCTTTCCCACTGGATGAATCTAATCTTTCCCACTCAACAAATCTAATCTTTCCCATTGAGAACAAGGACCCTTTCACCCTCGTAAACAATTTTTTTTATGGAGGGCGAAAGTGAATGCCTGCTTTTCTTAATGCTCTAAGAGTGCCCAATGAAACCCTCTGCACTTGTCCCTCTACCAAAACCCAATCTGCAGTCATTCTAGATCTTTGAATGCTTGAGATGGCTCTGGATTTGGGAGGAAGCTTGGGCGCTACTTCAGTCTGAGCATTAAGAAAAGTGGGCATTCACTTTTGCCCTCCGTAAAAAAAATTTTTTACGAGGGTGAAAGGCTCCTTGTCCTCAATGGGAAAGATAAGATTTGAGTGTGGGGAAAGATAAGATTTGGCTGGAAGGAAAGATAATCAATAATGAATGGGAAAGATAATCGATGCCAAGCGGGAAAGGGTTTCATTGCTGAGCGAAAAAGAACAATGATTCCGGAAGAGAAAATTTAATTTGATCACATCGAGAAAGACAAAGGTTTTCTGAGGTAAATAATACTGTATAGCATTTGGCATACTACCCATATTGCTCAGTAATTACAGGCCGTAATAAAAATGAGCGCCCCTAGTGAGTTCAACGAAGAGTAAACACATTCGTTGAATAACAGCCTGGTTGCAAGGGACTGAGGGACTCCCATGCTTGGATTTTTGAAACTCCAATGTGATGCCGGAAGGATTCCAAGCATATGAGTCATGGATATCCTCACGTGAAATGTCAATTTCTTTCAGCACCATCATCTACCTTCGTCATCTACCTTCGTTCAACATCATTCCTTATTATATGTGAATGGGGACAGCCTCAACTCTGGCTCTCCTTCTAGTCATTCTTTCAATACTAAATAGCAAACTTGATCTAATCTGGACCTCAATTCGCCCTCATCTACCCCACAATATCTATGATTATGTGTTAGAGGGGATCTGTAAAGCTTTGGAAGGCTATTGTATCATCTCTGTAATCAAGATTGGAACCTTCACATTCAGAGTCGCTCATGGTCGTGTTATTGGACCTCGTCATTTGCAATATTCATAGAAAATCTGATATCTTATCTATCCATGATAACCGGCTGTAACCGGCACACCAGGCGGACTTTGAAAAATCTGAGCATGGGGGTCCCCCAGTCCCTTGCTAGCAGGCTACCCATTCAATAGAATACACCCTGATATACCTTGTGACACTAGTATAATTCATATCTAGATATTTCATCATGTGGCTTCATGCCCTCAGCCATGCTGAGCGCTAAGCAATGAGTTGCTATAGAAATTCCACTGCTTGCTCTCACAGCCTTTTCAACCTGTTGGGTGATATTGGGAGATATCGAAGGATTGAAAGATTGAAAGAAAGAGCCAGCTTTTGGAGTTAATTGGTCCAGGAAGGCAAACCAAATATTTGAGATCTCAAGTTTTTGAAACATTTTATTTATAAATGTAAAGCATCTTATGCAGGGGAGCCCCCTGGACCCCATGCTGCTGCGAGCCCACTGCATGGAGCTTAATGCCTGCAGCGGGCCCACTGTGTGGAGCTTGATGCCTACGGTGAGCATTTAGTTCGAGCTTCAACTTCAAGTTGTTTGATGATTTTTATTATCATGATTATCACCCATGGGAAAACAACACATTGTTCATGACACCCTCTTATAAAGGAAAACAACTGCAAGTTGCAACTAGATGTCTGTATTGTAAGTAGTAAGTACTCTCTGCGCCACTTTCCTGTGACTCTTTGGTCTGTAAGGTCTGTAAGGGTCTGTATGTAACAAATGTAACATGTTACACTTTGACAGTCAGATTCAGGGTATTCTACAAGGGACTTCAATATGGATAGATTGGTATGAGGACAATCAAGTATGTATGGTGCGGACTACTTAGTAACCCTTAAAGTAGTAGCCCTTAATTGACATCAGGAAACAGTGAAATGATATGTATCCCACACTCAGTTGTCAGTATGCTCTGTAGAGCCTGTAGCATTGGCACGTTGATTTGTATCACTCAGTATGCTCTGTATTGTGCCCGAGTCTCTCCGTGTAGCTGTAAATTGACCATATGTTTCCCTTGGCTATCCATAGACTATGCATTCTTGGCGTGTAAATACAAAGTATACAAATGAATATGGGTGAATATTCAAAAAACATGGCTATTGAAGTACTCAACGATTTATGACACTGTAGGCAAACCAGTTGCAAAATGGCATGTTTGTCCAGATGTGAAGGTCATCACTGGCACCCCTTCAATGACTCTGCTCACTGGGAGGCATCGAGCTTAAGTATACAAGTTCAACTCTGTCATATGAAGTTTTGATGCCGAGCTAGTGCCGAGCGCGCTTATATTAATTGGTGGCCGCCCAAAAGAGCGCCCTTATTTATTATCCTCTCGCCTCTCTTACCTTTGCCACGTCACTCCTTTACCTTCTCCTGTATCATCCCGTTACTTTGTTTTGCAATTCGAGGATCCATCCGAACATCAGAGGAACCAAACTATGGATACCGAATGACCTATCGCAGGCTAGAGAGATGGTGGCCACAATGATGTATTTTGTACACAAGACGCTATGTGAGTAACCCTTTTGAGCCACCAATTTTCGCTGCACAACTGCCACTTTTCCAGCTTTATTTTGAACTTCCATCACACCTTCAACATTTGACAGTCAACGCTTGATGGTTACACAGCCAATGGTCAATAGTGTACAGGGGGCTCAATCATCGTTGAGGTAAGTCGCACAATTTTTTCCAGTACTAAACTCGAACTAATGCTTTTATTGCAGATATACCACGGGACGTTCAGTGATCAACAGCTAACTATCAACGTTCACCAAATACATGATCAATGTTCATTCAAAGTTCACGACTCAATGAGTCAATATTGGACCTCAACCATTGTTGAAGTAAGTCGTACATCTTTTTCGTCTACTCAACTTCACTGACGCTCCTCTTCCTTTTCTCCTTTTCAATCCCAGCTACCGACGAACTGCCTAGGTACCATTATAAGTAATTGAATAGTTGTACATATAACTTCACTGTTTGGGTACTACATACTAGTTAGGTTGAGGTTCGACATCTGACCCAGATACTCTTCTTCACTGAATCCAATTTCTCTTTCATTTACTTGTTCGTTGTGATTGAGTACAACAACATTAAGAAATCAAGTACCCTGTAAGATTTGGTCCCATTAGTGATCCATAAAAAATACAACACATTACACCGCATTACAGACTGATACAGACTTATATAGAACATTACGCTATTTACACAAAGCGATACAGTGTAATACAGAACAGTACACCAGTCAATACAAAGCGATACAGAGCTATACAGAGCAGAGTCTCAGCGCTACTGTAGCATCCAGACCAATAATGATTACCCCGCCAGTGATACTGATAGGGGGGACCGTGTATTCCGCTACTCCCGCTACATAGGATACTTATCAATACAGACACGGTTCAGTTTTTCCTGATGGAGATTGAAAGATAATTTTGAACATTTGAATACTTTGTATACAGTATAAGAATGAGGATGGCTGAGTCCTGACCCATGGGTCAATACTTATTTCAAAGGCCAGGTGAATGATTCAGGATATTGATGAGGGATGACATGATGATGGATGAAGTTAAAGCACTGAAACTTGGGCTTAAGACTCATGAGTGGAGGATTTTGATGGAGGCAATGGAAACAGAAGAGATACAAGATAGAGCTTGGATTTTGCATGATGGGGTACTTGTACATTGAAGACATCGAGTCATATCGTGTTGTGTTATATCAGAGTAGCAGTAGAAGTAGTAACAGCATATTGAAATAGTAGTACTAAGTAGTCAACATAGCACAGGTTGTGGATGGTCAAACAAGACTATGAGTGGTGCAACATCAAGGAAGCATTTGCAAGGTAAGGTAGGACAAGAACTTGTACGCATATTATGTAGGAGTGTAAATGACCCACAACATGAGACGGAGACGGACTTGGAAGAATGTAAAAGCGTTGTTAAAGTCATAAAGAGAGAGAGGGCAGAGACTGTATGTAGACGGAGACAGAGACAGACAATTCGGTATTCGGTATTCAATATCAGGGACTGGTATTTGAGAATTGGATATCGAGATTGAGCAGGAAACGAGAACGTGAAGCGGAACACAAACGAAGAAGAAAAAGAGAAACAAGAAAGAAAGAATAAAGAACACAGAATTTTTTTTTGTTTTTGTGTAAACTGAAACGTTTCGTTCAACAAACAAAAAAGAAAAAAAAACTCGAACCCTCCTGTCCCTATACCACTTTATACCACCTCAACGACCCCCTCTCCCTCCCATCCCACCACCCCTCCTTGCCTTCCACACTCCTCCTCCTCCGGCGGCACCTCCAGTACTACTACCTTTCTTATCCAGTGCACTTCAGGCACCCTTAAATCCTGCCGACTTAGGGGGGATTACCCACCAAATACCCGTACCTAATGGGGGGGATTACCGGGCAATTACCCAATGGGTATTACCCAGTCTGGGTAATACCCTGCCTCTAGTGCCAGGGGTCCTTGTCAGGTATTACCCAAGTTGGTAATACCTTACCAGTATATAATCATACTGCAATTGGTCAGTGCATGTAGTATGGGGCTTTTATGCATAGTCATATGCAGTATCTTAGCTCACAATTCTTTGTAAAATCAAAATACCACTTTCTATGGGTAATACCATCAATGGGTAATACCACTCACTAGGAATTTCATTGATAGGCAGAAGGCTGCCACTGAAAGATAATACCAAGGATGGGTAATACCTTAGCTGGGTAATACCATTGGGTAATACCACCATTGGGTATTACCTTAGCTGGGTATTACCTTAGCTGGGTAATACCATTAGGTGGGTAATACCATAGGTGGGTAATAACAGTTCATGCAATGTGCTAGAAACCACAGGTGAATTCAAAAATAGCCATAGTGAGGTACTAGCTAGCTCAGGGACATCAAACTTACCTAAAAAGGAAATTGGTCTAAAAATAAAACTTGATCTCATCAGGTAGTGAAAAATCTGAAAAAAATCATAAAAATACTCAAAAAATTCAGGGTTGCTTTGTTGGCCTTGAAAATGCAAAAAAAAAAAAAACATGCAACACTTTTGAAAAATGACATCACTCCAAATCATACCAAATTTACTATACATTAGGTATATATGGTGTACATGCTATTTTTAGCACATCTAGTACCCTCAGACACTCAGGAAAGCTTATATCATTCAATATATTCACTGGCAGCATACTCACTGCTTATTATACTACATGATGAAAAACCTTAGAGCAGTAGTAATGTATATCATACTCAATATACTTAATTCACTCAACAATAAAAAAATATCAGAACAGTATTCATGTGTGCTATACTTAACACACTTAATACACTTTACAATGAAACAACTTGGAACAATATTATAGTAATGTATATTATACTCAACACACTTACTACACTTGATAATAATGAAAAACCTCGGAACAGTGTTCATGTGTGTTATACTTAACATACTTCACAATGAAAAGCCTTGGACTCCAGTATTCATGTGTGCTATACTTACCACACTTAATACACTTTCAATAAATAACACTAGTAATATATATCATACTCAACCACACTTAACAATGAAAAACCTCAGAACAGTGTTCCTGTGTATTATATTTAACACACTTGAAACACTTAACAATGCAAAACCTTGGAACAGTGTTCATGTGTTTTATACTCAACACACTCAACACACTTATTAATGATAGTGAGTGTGTTGAGTAGTATTCAGTGTGTTAACAATTATTATGCTTATTACACTCAACAGACTTCATCAGTAAGTATAAAACACCTTCAATGGATCATTGTTATACTATAACACACATATAACAACGAGTTTTGGGCGCTTATGGGCGCTTATTTGGGGTTTTTGAGTCGAAATTCATTAATAGCACACTCAACAATTTTTGTGTAGCCTTTATATTGTGTCAAAATGTTGTTCATACCATATTCCTCTAGATACAATTCAGAGAACTTGAAAATTCAACATCTGGAGGTAGCTATATTGTGATCTTTTGTGATATAACAGTGTTTTATGTAAATGTCAATGCATATGTCCATGTAATGCAAGTATACTGATGCTGGTTCATGAGGAAATCACTCCTACAGTCTACTGGCAGTGTCTGTACATGATTCAAATAGCTATCATGAAAGGTGGACTCTGTGATATACATGTACATGTTTCATGTACACTATGGATGTCTACACTTACATGTAACAATAGATGTCATATTCTATGACCCCCATTACAGATCTCTTAGCTGTATCACATAGAGTTAACATAGAATAGATTGTAGGATGACTTTTTGCACCACCCACTGGTAACAGTTTGACTTCATAACATGGGTGTATGCATTGTCATTTGCATAAAACACCCTTAAATCATGAAAGATCATAATATATTCAGCCCTACAGGCTATGTTTTTGAGTTCTCCAGATTGTATCTAGAGCAATATGATATAGACAACATCCTGACACAATGTAGAGCCCACACAAAAATTATTGAGTGTGCTATTAATCAATTTCGACTCAAAAACACCAAATAAGCGCCCATAAGTGCCCAAAACTCGTTGTTATAAGTGGGTTATAGTATAACAATGTTACATTAAAGGTGTGTTATACTTACTGATGAAGTGTGTTGAGTGTAAAAGTATAATGAGTGATAACACTACTCCGAGGTTTCGATTGTTAAGTGTGTTATATTCATTGATAAAGTGTGTTGAGTATAACATGATGCAGTAACACTGTTCTGAATTTTTTTAATTGTTAAGTGTGTTAAGTATAATACACATGAGCACCAATCCGAGTTTTTTTTCATTATTCAGTATATTGAGTCAAGTGTGTTAAGTATAACACTGTTCTGAAGTTCTTCATTGTTCAGTGTGTTAAGCATAACACACATGTTACTGTTACAAGGTTTTTTTTTGTTGACTGTGTTAAGTGTAATAAACATTGAGTATAGTAAATATATTGAATGATATAGGCTATCTGAGTGTTTGAGGGTGCTAGGTGTGCTAAAAATAGCATATAGATCATCTATATATAATGCCTGATAGTTCTGGTATGATTTGAAGTGATGAAATTTTTTACACTTGTCGCATCTTTTTTTTATTTTGCATTTTCAGGGCCAACAAAGCAACCCTGAATTTTTTAAAGCAACCCTGAATTTTTTGAGTATTTTTATGATTTTTTTCAGATTTTTCACTACCTGATGAGATCAAGTTTTATTTTTGACCAATTTCCTTTTTAGGTAATTTTGATGTCCCTGAGCTAGCTAGTACCTCACTATGGCTATTTTTGAATTCACCTGTGGTTTCTAGCACATTGCATGAACTGTTATTACCCACCTATGGTATTACCCACCTAATGGTATTACCCATCTAATGGTATTACCCAACTATGGTAATACCCAGCTAAGGTAATACCCAATGGTGGTATTACCCATCTAATGGTATTACCCAACTATGGTAATACCCAGCTAAGGTAATACCCAATGGTGGTATTACCCATCTAATGGTATTACCCAACTATGGTAATACCCAGCTAAGGTAATACCCAATGGTGGTATTACCCAGCTAAGGTAATACCCAGCTAAGGTATACCCAATGGTGGTATTACCCAATGGTATTACCCAGCTAAGGTATTACCCATCCTTGGTATTATCTTTCAGTGGCAGCCTTCTGCCTATCAATGAAATTCCTAGTGAGTGGTATTACCCATAGAAAGTGGTATTTTGATTTTACAAAGAATTGTGAGCTAAGATACTGCATATGACTATGCATAAAAGCCTCATACTACATGCACTGACCAATTGCAGTATGATTATATACTGGTAAGGTATTACCAACTTGGGTAATACCTGACAAGGACCCCTGGCACTAGAGGCAGGGTATTACCCAGACTGGGTAATACCCATTGGGTAATTGCCCGGTAATCCCCCCCATTAGGTACGGGTATTTGGTGGGTAATCCCCCCTAAGTCGGCAGGATTTAAGGGTGCCTGAAGTGCACTGGATAAGAAAGGTAGTAGTACTGGAGGTGCCGCCGGAGGAGGAGGAGTGTGGAAGGCAAGGAGGGGTGGTGGGATGGGAGGGAGAGGGGGTCGTTGAGGTGGTATAAAGTGGTATAGGGACAGGAGGGTTCGAGTTTTTTTTTCTTTTTTGTTTGTTGAACGAAACGTTTCAGTTTACACAAAAACAAAAAAAAATTCTGTGTTCTTTATTCTTTCTTTCTTGTTTCTCTTTTTCTTCTTCGTTTGTGTTCCGCTTCACGTTCTCGTTTCCTGCTCAATCTCGATATCCAATTCTCAAATACCAGTCCCTGATATTGAATACCGAATACCGAATTGTCTGTCTCTGTCTCCGTCTACATACAGTCTCTGCCCTCTCTCTCTTTATGACTTTAACAACGCTTTTACATTCTTCCAAGTCCGTCTCCGTCTCATGTTGTGGGTCATTTACACTCCTACATAATATGCGTACAAGTTCTTGTCCTACCTTACCTTGCAAATGCTTCCTTGATGTTGCACCACTCATAGTCTTGTTTGACCATCCACAACCTGTGCTATGTTGACTACTTAGTACTACTATTTCAATATGCTGTTACTACTTCTACTGCTACTCTGATATAACACAACACGATATGACTCGATGTCTTCAATGTACAAGTACCCCATCATGCAAAATCCAAGCTCTATCTTGTATCTCTTCTGTTTCCATTGCCTCCATCAAAATCCTCCACTCATGAGTCTTAAGCCCAAGTTTCAGTGCTTTAACTTCATCCATCATCATGTCATCCCTCATCAATATCCTGAATCATTCACCTGGCCTTTGAAATAAGTATTGACCCATGGGTCAGGACTCAGCCATCCTCATTCTTATACTGTATACAAAGTATTCAAATGTTCAAAATTATCTTTCAATCTCCATCAGGAAAAACTGAACCGTGTCTGTATTGATAAGTATCCTATGTAGCGGGAGTAGCGGAATACACGGTCCCCCCTATCAGTATCACTGGCGGGGTAATCATTATTGGTCTGGATGCTACAGTAGCGCTGAGACTCTGCTCTGTATAGCTCTGTATCGCTTTGTATTGACTGGTGTACTGTTCTGTATTACACTGTATCGCTTTGTGTAAATAGCGTAATGTTCTATATAAGTCTGTATCAGTCTGTAATGCGGTGTAATGTGTTGTATTTTTTATGGATCACTAATGGGACCAAATCTTACAGGGTACTTGATTTCTTAATGTTGTTGTACTCAATCACAACGAACAAGTAAATGAAAGAGAAATTGGATTCAGTGAAGAAGAGTATCTGGGTCAGATGTCGAACCTCAACCTAACTAGTATGTAGTACCCAAACAGTGAAGTTATATGTACAACTATTCAATTACTTATAATGGTACCTAGGCAGTTCGTCGGTAGCTGGGATTGAAAAGGAGAAAAGGAAGAGGAGCGTCAGTGAAGTTGAGTAGACGAAAAAGATGTACGACTTACTTCAACAATGGTTGAGGTCCAATATTGACTCATTGAGTCGTGAACTTTGAATGAACATTGATCATGTATTTGGTGAACGTTGATAGTTAGCTGTTGATCACTGAACGTCCCGTGGTATATCTGCAATAAAAGCATTAGTTCGAGTTTAGTACTGGAAAAAATTGTGCGACTTACCTCAACGATGATTGAGCCCCCTGTACACTATTGACCATTGGCTGTGTAACCATCAAGCGTTGACTGTCAAATGTTGAAGGTGTGATGGAAGTTCAAAATAAAGCTGGAAAAGTGGCAGTTGTGCAGCGAAAATTGGTGGCTCAAAAGGGTTACTCACATAGCGTCTTGTGTACAAAATACATCATTGTGGCCACCATCTCTCTAGCCTGCGATAGGTCATTCGGTATCCATAGTTTGGTTCCTCTGATGTTCGGATGGATCCTCGAATTGCAAAACAAAGTAACGGGATGATACAGGAGAAGGTAAAGGAGTGACGTGGCAAAGGTAAGAGAGGCGAGAGGATAATAAATAAGGGCGCTCTTTTGGGCGGCCACCAATTAATATAAGCGCGCTCGGCACTAGCTCGGCATCAAAACTTCATATGACAGAGTTGAACTTGTATACTTAAGCTCGATGCCTCCCAGTGAGCAGAGTCATTGAAGGGGTGCCAGTGATGACCTTCACATCTGGACAAACATGCCATTTTGCAACTGGTTTGCCTACAGTGTCATAAATCGTTGAGTACTTCAATAGCCATGTTTTTTGAATATTCACCCATATTCATTTGTATACTCAATTCTTTGTAAAATCAAAATACCACTTTCTATGGGTAATACCACTCACTAGGAATTTCATTGATAGGCAGAAGGCTGCCACTGAAAGATAATACCAAGGATGGGTAATACCTTAGCTGGGTAATACCATTGGGTAATACCACCATTGGGTATACCTTAGCTGGGTATTACCTTAGCTGGGTAATACCACCATTGGGTATTACCTTAGCTGGGTATTACCATAGTTGGGTAATACCATTAGATGGGTAATACCACCATTGGTATTACCTTAGCTGGGTATTACCATAGTTGGGTAATACCATTAGATGGGTAATACCACCATTGGGTATTACCTTAGCTGGGTATTACCATAGTTGGGTAATACCATTAGATGGGTAATACCATTAGGTGGGTAATACCATAGGTGGGTAATAACAGTTCATGCAATGTGCTAGAAACCACAGGTGAATTCAAAAATAGCCATAGTGAGGTACTAGCTAGCTCAGGGACATCAAAATTACCTAAAAAGGAAATTGGTCAAAAATAAAACTTGATCTCATCAGGTAGTGAAAAATCTGAAAAAAATCATAAAAATACTCAAAAAATTCAGGTTGCTTTAAAAAATTCAGGGTTGCTTTGTTGGCCCTGAAAATGCAAAATAAAAAAAAGATGCGACAAGTGTAAAAAATTTCATCACTTCAAATCATACCAGAACTATCAGGCATTATATATAGATGATCTATATGCTATTTTTAGCACACCTAGCACCCTCAAACACTCAGATAGCCTATATCATTCAATATATTTACTATACTCAATGTTTATTACACTTAACACAGTCAACAAAAAAAAACCTTGTAACAGTAACATGTGTGTTATGCTTAACACACTGAACAATGAAGAACTTCAGAACAGTGTTATACTTAACACACTTGACTCAATATACTGAATAATGAAAAAAAACTCGGATTGGTGCTCATGTGTATTATACTTAACACACTTAACAATTAAAAAATTCAGAACAGTGTTACTGCATCATGTTATACTCAACACACTTTATCAATGAATATAACACACTTAACAATCGAAACCTCGGAGTAGTGTTATCACTCATTATACTTTTACACTCAACACACTTCATCAGTAAGTATAACACACCTTTAATGTAACATTGTTATACTATAACCCACTTATAACAACGAGTTTTGGGCACTTATGGGCGCTTATTTGGTGTTTTTGAGTCGAAATTGATTAATAGCACACTCAATAATTTTTGTGTGGGCTCTACATTGTGTCAGGATGTTGTCTATATCATATTGCTCTAGATACAATCTGGAGAACTCAAAAACATAGCCTGTAGGGCTGAATATATTATGATCTTTCATGATTTAAGGGTGTTTTATGCAAATGACAATGCATACACCCATGTTATGAAGTCAAACTGTTACCAGTGGGTGGTGCAAAAAGTCATCCTACAATCTATTCTATGTTAACTCTATGTGATACAGCTAAGAGATCTGTAATGGGGGTCATAGAATATGACATCTATTGTTACATGTAAGTGTAGACATCCATAGTGTACATGAAACATGTACATGTATATCACAGAGTCCACCTTTCATGATAGCTATTTGAATCATGTACAGACACTGCCAGTAGACTGTAGGAGTGATTTCCTCATGAACCAGCATCAGTATACTTGCATTACATGGACATATGCATTGACATTTACATAAAACACTGTTATATCACAAAAGATCACAATATAGCTACCTCCAGATGTTGAATTTTCAAGTTCTCTGAATTGTATCTAGAGGAATATGGTATGAACAACATTTTGACACAATATAAAGGCTACACAAAAATTGTTGAGTGTGCTATTAATGAATTTCGACTCAAAAACCCCAAATAAGCGCCCATAAGCGCCCAAAACTCGTTGTTATATGTGTGTTATAGTATAACAATGATCCATTGAAGGTGTTTTATACTTACTGATGAAGTCTGTTGAGTGTAATAAGCATAATAATTGTTAACACACTGAATACTACTCAACACACTCACTATCATTAATAAGTGTGTTGAGTGTGTTGAGTATAAAACACATGAACACTGTTCCAAGGTTTTGCATTGTTAAGTGTTTCAAGTGTGTTAAATATAATACACAGGAACACTGTTCTGAGGTTTTTCATTGTTAAGTGTGGTTGAGTATGATATATATTACTAGTGTTATTTATTGAAAGTGTATTAAGTGTGGTAAGTATAGCACACATGAATACTGGAGTCCAAGGCTTTTCATTGTGAAGTATGTTAAGTATAACACACATGAACACTGTTCCGAGGTTTTTCATTATTATCAAGTGTAGTAAGTGTGTTGAGTATAATATACATTACTATAATATTGTTCCAAGTTGTTTCATTGTAAAGTGTATTAAGTGTGTTAAGTATAGCACACATGAATACTGTTCTGATATTTTTTTATTGTTGAGTGAATTAAGTATATTGAGTATGATATACATTACTACTGCTCTAAGGTTTTCATCATGTAGTATAATAAGCAGTGAGTATGCTGCCAGTGAATATATTGAATGATATAAGCTTTCCTGAGTGTCTGAGGGTACTAGATGTGCTAAAAATAGCATGTACACCATATATACCTAATGTATAGTAAATTTGGTATGATTTGGAGTGATGTCATTTTTCAAAAGTGTTGCATGTTTTTTTTTTTTTGCATTTTCAAGGCCAACAAAGCAACCCTGAATTTTTTGAGTATTTTTATGATTTTTTTCAGATTTTTCACTACCTGATGAGATCAAGTTTTATTTTTAGACCAATTTCCTTTTTAGGTAAGTTTGATGTCCCTGAGCTAGCTAGTACCTCACTATGGCTATTTTTGAATTCACCTGTGGTTTCTAGCACATTGCATGAACTGTTATTACCCACCTATGGTATTACCCACCTAATGGTATTACCCAGCTAAGGTAATACCCAGCTAAGGTAATACCCAATGGTGGTATTACCCAATGGTATTACCCAGCTAAGGTATTACCCATCCTTGGTATTATCTTTCAGTGGCAGCCTTCTGCCTATCAATGAAATTCCTAGTGAGTGGTATTACCCATTGATGGTATTACCCATAGAAAGTGGTATTTTGATTTTACAAAGAATTGTGAGCTAAGATACTGCATATGACTATGCATAAAAGCCCCATACTACATGCACTGACCAATTGCAGTATGATTATATACTGGTAAGGTATTACCAACTTGGGTAATACCTGACAAGGACCCCTGGCACTAGAGGCAGGGTATTACCCAGACTGGGTAATACCCATTGGGTAATTGCCCGGTAATCCCCCCCATTAGGTACGGGTATTTGGTGGGTAATCCCCCCTAAGTCGGGAGGATTTAAGGGTGCCTGAAGTGCTTATCCCCACCGACAACCGTGAACCCATCATCATCATCTCCTTTAGGAGGAGCGGGAGCAGGAGACGCCGTCCGACTGGGTACATTCGAGTTCGTCCCTCCTCCTCCTCCTTCCCTACTGACAGACACACCAGAGGCAGCAGCGCTCGCCTTTGCCTCCTCCCTCGCTCTCCATCCTCCCCTAGACGCGCCGAGTGCGCCGGGGACGTATTTGCCTTGGGAAGCCGGAGCGGGGCTTTCGGATCTGGTGGGTCCCTCGGTGCGTTGACGGGTGGGGGTTCCTGGGACAGAGGACAGAGGTGTGTTGGACGAAGAGGTGGTAGTGGTCGTCGTCGTCGTGCTGCGTCTCCACGCTCCTCCTGCCAACGGCGCAGCTGCAGCCGTACCCGTTTCCTTCCTCTGAGTCTGAGTCTGTTCCAACCTCTCCATCCGTTCTTTCTCCTTCCTCTCCACCCTCCTCCTCTCCGCCTCCTCCTCCCTCATCTCCCTCATCCTCGCCTGCTCCATCACCCTCTCCCGCTCCCTCCTCTTTTCCTCCTTCTCCCGCTCCGCTTTGTCCTTGTCCTCCTTCTCCTTCTGCTCGCGTTGTCGTTGTTCGCGTTCCGCCGCCTCCGCTTCCTCCCGTGCTGCGCGTTCGGCTTGTTCGGCGGCTTCGCGCTCGACACGGGCTTGTTCAGCGCGCTCACGCTCGAGTCGCTCCCGGAGCTCTTGGTCTGCTTTTTCTTTTTCTTCTCTTTCCCTCTTTCTCGTCATGAACTCTTCCAGTCTCTTTGCCTTCCACAGGATACTGTGAAGCTTTTGTAAAAAGACCTGATGAGTTATCCAGGAGCTTTTGAAAATAGTTGTGACGACACGGAGGGGGCTCCGGAAATGGCTCCGGGGGGTGGGCATGCCTGTCACCACCTGTCACATCTGACCTATATTTACTGTTTTGGGTAATTAATAATTATCCAGATATTAAATAAGCAGTACATTTGTAAAAAATCCTGATAAACTATAAAAATTCAAAAAAACCCAAAAAAACCTAATTAGGTCAAATCGGGGTATGTAAACAAAATAGCCTTATATGGTAAAAAATGCTGTAGGATCTATCTAGGTGCTAAAAATAGCCAAAAAAACACTAAAAATGCTAAAAATATGTAGGGATGGTATATAGCCTATTGCAGATCCAGGCATCCGAAAATTACCAAAAAAGGAAATTTTTGATGATGATGTCATCTTGTAGCAAAAAATCTGAAAAAAATCCTAAAAATAGTCAAAAAATTCAGGGGTGCCTTGTTGGCCCTGAAAATGCAAAATAAAAAAAAATACGCGACAAGTGTAAAAATTTTTGTCACTCCAAATCATACCAAATCCACTATATAGTCAGTATATATAATGTATATGCTATATTTAGCATCCTAGTACCCTCATTGGGCTAAAAATAGAACTTGATCTCATCTGGTAGCCAAAAATCTGAAAAAATCATAAAAAATACTCAAAAAATTTAGGGGTGCCTCATTGGCCCTGAAAATGCAAAATAAAAAAATTTACACGACACAATTGAAAAACAACATCATTCCAAATCTTATCAGATTTACTATATAGTTAGTATATATTATGTATATACTATTTATAGCATCCCTAGTACCCTCAATCACTTATATCACTCAAGAATCCTACCAAACTGACAACATTGAGTAAATGTAATGTACATGGTATTTTTAGCACACCTAGTACCCTTAAAAACTCAGAACAATTTATATCACTCAATATGTTCAGTATACTTAGTACTCATCACATTTAACACACTAAAACTCGGAACAGTACTTATATGTATCATACTTAACACAGTTGGCAATGAAAATACTCAAAACAGTGTTATCAGTCACTATACTTAATACACTTAACAGTCAAAAAGTCGGAATAATTTTACTTGATATACATAACACACTCATTGTTATACTACAACACACTTATAACAATGAGTTTTGGGCGCTTATGGGTGCTTATTTGGTATTTTTGAGTCGAAATTCTTTAATAGCACACTCAATAATTTTTGTGTGGGGTTTATACTGTGTAAGGATGTTGTTTATATCATACTACACTTGATACAATTTGGAGAACTCCAGATTACAGCCTGTGGGGCTGGCTATATTGTGATCTTTTGTGATATAACAGTGTTTTATGTAAATGTCAATGCATACACCCATGTTATGAAGTCAAACTGCGACTGGGTCATGGAAAGAGTCATCCTACAACCTATTCCATGCTAACTCTATGTGATACAGCCAAGAGATCTGTAATGGGGGTAATTGAATATGACATCTATTGTTACATGTAGGTGTAGACATCTATAGTGTACATGAAACATGTACATATATATCACAGAGTCCAATAGTCATAGTGAGTATCTGAACCATGTCCAGACACTTCTAGTAGACTGTAGGAGTCATTCCTTCATGAACCACTATCAGTATACTTGCATTACATGGACATATGCATTGACATTTACATAAAACACTATTATATTTCAAAAGATCACAATATAGCCAGCCCCACAGGCTGTAATCTTGAGTTCTCCAAATTGTATCAAGTGTAGTATGATATAAACAACATCCTTACACAGTATAAACCCCACACAAAAATTATTGAGTGTGCTATTAAAGAATTTCGACTCAAAAATACCAAATAAGCACCCATAAGCGCCCAAAACTCATTGTTATAAGTGTGTTGTAGTATAACAATGAGTGTGTTATGTATATCAAGTAAAATTATTCCGACTTTTTGACTGTTAAGTGTGTTAAGTATAGTGACTGATAACACTTGTTGTTATAAGTGTGTTGTAGTATAACAATGAGTGTGTTATGTATATCAAGTAAAATTATTCCGACTTTTTGACTGTTAAGTGTGTTAAGTATAGTGACTGATAACACTGTTTTGAGTATTTTCATTGCCAACTGTGTTAAGTATGATACATATAAGTACTGTTCCGAGTTTTAGTGTGTTAAATGTGATGAGTACTAAGTATACTGAACATATTGAGTGATATAAATTGTTCTGAGTTTTTAAGGGTACTAGGTGTGCTAAAAATACCATGTACATTACATTTACTCAATGTTGTCAGTTTGGTAGGATTCTTGAGTGATATAAGTGATTGAGGGTACTAGGGATGCTATAAATAGTATATACATAATATATACTAACTATATAGTAAATCTGATAAGATTTGGAATGATGTTGTTTTTCAATTGTGTCGTGTAAATTTTTTTATTTTGCATTTTCAGGGCCAATGAGGCACCCCTAAATTTTTTGAGTATTTTTTATGATTTTTTCAGATTTTTGGCTACCAGATGAGATCAAGTTCTATTTTTAGCCCAATGAGGGTACTAGGATGCTAAATATAGCATATACATTATATATACTGACTATATAGTGGATTTGGTATGATTTGGAGTGACAAAAATTTTTACACTTGTCGCGTATTTTTTTTATTTTGCATTTTCAGGGCCAACAAGGCACCCCTGAATTTTTTGACTATTTTTAGGATTTTTTTCAGATTTTTTGCTACAAGATGACATCATCATCAAAAATTTCCTTTTTTGGTAATTTTCGGATGCCTGGATCTGCAATAGGCTATATACCATCCCTACATATTTTTAGCATTTTTAGTGTTTTTTTTGGCTATTTTTAGCACCTAGATAGATCCTACAGCATTTTTTACCATATAAGGCTATTTTGTTTACATACCCCGATTTGACCTAATTAGGTTTTTTTGGGTTTTTTTGAATTTTTATAGTTTATCAGGATTTTTTACAAATGTACTGCTTATTTAATATCTGGATAATTATTAATTACCCAAAACAGTAAATATAGGTCAGATGTGACAGGTGGTGACAGGCATGCCCACCCCCCGGAGCCATTTCCGGAGCCCCCTCCGTGTCGTCACAACTATTTTCAAAAGCTCCTGGATAACTCATCAGGTCTTTTTACAAAAGCTTTACAGTATCAGCTGTGCCTTCTCCGACTCAATCCGTCGTATGGCCTTTTCCCTCCTCAGCGCAAACTCCTCCCCCTTTCTCCTGACCAACACCTCTCGCCTCTCTTCCCAGTCCTTCCTGAACCCCCCATCGAGCCCTCTCCCCAACCTCTCCTTCTCCCTTCTCCCTTCTTCCCACCTCTCCCTCGCCTCCCTCCTCGCCTCCTCCGCTCTCCTCTCGTACTGCGCTCTCTCCTGCTCGAGCTGGGTGGAGTAATCGAGAGAGAGGAGGGGCAGCTCGGAGATGCGGAACGCGCGTGTGAGGTGGTCCAGCCGTTTGGAGATCGTTTTGAGCCGGGAGAGCCGGAGGGATTTGTCCCGCTCGAGAGCGAGGAGTTGCATTTTGAGGAGCGAGGAGTGGTCCAGGGTCGAAGAGGGCGAGGTGAGTTTCTGGTGTGTAGAAAACCAAACAGACGAGAGTGTGAGCTATCTCTCCTAGCGAAGAGAGAGAGAGAGAGAGAAAGAAAGAAAGAAAAACGAACCTCGACAGCCTCTCTGCCTTCTTTCCCCATCCCTTTGAGGATCCCACCCATGCCGCCTTCGAGGAGACCTAGACAAAAAACGAGGAGAGAAGAGAGTGGAGGTGGAAGATCTATGATCTGAGCTCCTCTGGACCCGTAGATCTTGCGCGGGAGGAGTTCTTCGATGATGGATAGGTTAAAGATGTCGATGAGATGGTACTAGGCGGTCGGTGTCTCGTAGTACGTATATGAAGGTTGCTTCTGATGAATTGTTTTGAAGGAATCGTGATGGACGATGTAAAATACTAGGTGGTACGAGGAAAACAAGCCCGCTTCACAGCGTCAGTTGAATTTGAACAATGAGGCGATGAGGACGCGCAATTTTGGTTTCGTTTCGCGTCTGAAGGCAGGGAGAACAACCGAGATATGGGTCATATACCTGAGCTCAAATGTTAGAATTTTCATTCAAACATTCACAGACGCAGCACGTACCTCTCTTATGAATAGATATCCTGAAACTGACCTTCCCAGATTCCTAAGTTTCTTCGTGCTCGCTTTGTAAATTCTCAGCCTGTGAAATTATCCGTCACCATCATCTCGCTGATTCTGTCGCGTACATCTGTCTGTCACAGCCGAATCCAATCAGCGTCGTTATACGGTTATCTATCTAATATTGCCTACCCCACTCTAGCACATTGATGATTGAACGACGTGAGGTTCGATGGTTCGTAATTGTGGGTGAGTGTTGACATTGAAAGGTGAATTGGACGGATTGAGATGAGCAGATACAACTTGGAGGAGGAGGTGAGTATGATATGGACGAGTCCTCCTCGATGGTTGATTAAAAAGAAGGTGGGTGTTGGGTACGTGAGTTATTGGAGAGAGAAGAGGTCTGGATTTGAGTGCTCGTCGTGATTCGGGATCAATGTTGCAACATTCCCACGATATCTCTTCCTCGGCATCACCACCTCTTGCTCTCTCTTGCTACTCCTCTCAAATAATGCAATATTGAGCTTGAATCTCTCCCTCACTGTTCACGATGGCTCGACCTGATTAAACATAACTCAAAAGCTGAAGTCAGTCAGTCCGTCGCAATCTACTTCTTTCGATTCCTCATCATCTCTCGTTCGTTTGACCACGACACCGACGCTATTGCATGATATCTTGACCGTCTAGGGATTCGGAATCTCGAGGTTACACACTGGCAACTCAAGTGGAATGGCTCAGGCTCGCATCTGAATTTGGATTCCAGGGTTTCAAGTAGTGTTTCCGAGAATCGAGGACGAGAACACTCGAACAATGACGATGAGAGCATTGAACGTTGGACATTGAAGACTACTACATAACGTTACTTATCACTAAGTGGATGAGTACCAGTGAGTACATATCACTGAACCTATGAACGAGAACAATCGAAGCTTACGCTCGATTCAAAGCTATGAACAGGCTGTCGTTCCTCAAGTACTAGGCCTACACCTGCATACACTGTTACCCAATACAGTCCTAGCCGTATCTGTACCCCACAGCACAAGCTCCGATTCTTCATCAATCGTCGTCGTCATTGTCGCAAATCTGTCTCAATCACATCGACTGCATCAGTGTACGGACCATCCTCTGTCTCTTCTCTCACTTCAACACAATGATCAACCTCACCCCACGTTCGTCGAACGAAACGAGATGTTTCTCCTCATATGAGACGTCCCACCCGGTTCATGCGTTTTCTTTGGCTATGGGCCGATGATGCGCCGACGACATAGCCTTCCCTCCTTCTTTCCATGAACTCGTTTCTTCTGTGGGGATTTTGAGGTTATATCAGGCCTAGCGCTACATCCCCACACACCTCTAGACACATGCACACACACAATCCACTTGGAGCTCAAATCTGTGCCTTCCAAGTCCTACCCGTACTGAACCATGCAAAATTCTTCCTTACCACACTGTTGACCATCAACATCGGAACGAAAACGAAAGAACGGGAGAGGACGGCAAGCTCTAGCGAGGCTCATATCATCATCTCCTCAAATTGTGTTCGTTCACCTCCTCTAACAGCCTCTAACCCGTCCCTTCATCGATCATCGATCATCCTTCACCCTCTCCCGAGCATTTCTCTCTTTCTTCCACCAAACCTGCAAGGCTTTGGAATTTCAGGCCTACGCCCACACAAAAACACACCCTAGCTTTCCGCTTCACAACTTTGTTTCAACGGCGGTGACACTCTGGCGACTACAGAGACACAAACGCCGCGGTGGATTGAGAAATCTGCGGAGGGAATGTGACGGGGATGGAAATGGAAATGAGGACGAGAGAAGGAGGGTTGGAGTAGTCAGGGGAATGGACGGGGAAGAATGGAGGAGGAGATGCGTCTGGGCTGGTTTCATCGTCCTCCGAATTTGAATCGTTACACGTTACGCGTCATCGCTGCGGCTCACACCTCCACCCTTTTAACGCACAACACACATATCCACAGCCATCTAACGGGCATCGCCCCCGCATGTCTTCTCACGGGCAAGAGCCCACTTTCCCTACCCCCGAAACACTTCCTCCACACCGTAGCACATCGTAATCGGTTGAGCGTGAATGACAGAAAGGATGAAAGTAGAAGACGGAAAGCGCGACAGGGTTTAGGGAGAGGGAGAGGATAAATAGTCGAGGGCTTGTACGGAGGGATCGGAGTATGAAGATATGAGAGAGTTGAACCCGGCAGGAAGAACACTATCATGAAGTGAGTGGAAAAAGAGGACAAAAGAGAACGGAACTGGGAAACCGGAGAACGAGGAAGCGACTCGGGGAGGGGGGTGTAAGAAACAGGAAAAACCTGAGGTTGTACAATTGGCTTATATACCCGTGAGTGACATTTCCTGTCGTTTGATAGCCATACTGAAACTCTCTTTTCAGATGGACGGAACCAACAATATTACTTCTCATCATTGTGAACGCAGTGGTCCTGACACTCCAGGCATCACGCAGCCTTACCCTCCCTGATGGTGCAAATATCGGCGACGCTCTACCCCCTCACGTTACAGGATACTTTCACGAATGGGAGGACTATGTTCTATTTGTGCTCTTCGTGCTATTCACGTATGTGACTCGCACGATCTTTCGTGCACGTACTGACTTTTTGATGTCTGGAAGCATTTGCCCGCATATGTGTTTCAGGGTTTATATTTGATCCTGAGATTTCCGCCTCCACCTTCTTCACCTCCCCATTAGCAGATACACCCGACATATCCGTACCTCCCCAATCTACATCGACCAGCAACAATCTGCCGCGGCAGCTTGCACTATCTACCGAGTCTGGTGGCCCTCTCTCTCGTGGGCTTTCAATTACCGAACGCTTCAACAGGCTCAATTGAAATATCAAAAGACCTTTCGAACTGTCCAACTCGAACAACTCCCTCGCCGATTCTCATATACGGAATCACAATCCCTCTATATCACAGACCATCCCTGCCAATCCCGTCACCGAAAAGCTCAAGCATGTCGCTCAAGCTTCTCATAGCGTTCTTCGAGAGCCTTCGCAACCTACCTTTTTTCCAGTGTTCTACGCTCGGATAGGAAGGACCCACATGAACCTTTGTCGTTGCCTTTCAAACTCAGCATCAGTCAATCACATAACAAGATCATTAGGAGTGTGCCGTATTTGAGGCAGAGCTGGGGAAGGATTGACCCCTTGTTGCCATCCTAGGGTTTTGGATATCGTTCATTCTAGCAATGTTGGGGCTGGAAGACGGTAGCCATCACATCGGTGTTTTTAGGGCGTTGAGTGTGATTCGGACGGCGCGACTGCTCACTATCACTTCCGGTACCACAGTGAGCTCTTTTAATATCTCCTGAAGATCCAATTTGACGGTTCCAATAGACTATCATGCACTCTCTCAAGACAGCTCGTCCTCTGCTCGCAAATGTGGCGCTATTCGTGTTGTTTGCCATGATCTTATTCTCGTAGGTCCTCCAAAATTCAGTCTTCCAGAATTCATAATGTAGTGCAGAGTCATCGGCATTCAGTCTTTCAAAGGCTCCCTCAGACGAAATTGTTTCCTCCTTCCTATCAATGGCAAAGAACAACAGCAGCTTTCTAACCAGTTCTGTGGAGGGCATATCAACAACACGACGCTTGTCGCGGATCCTTACCTTCTATTGAATGGTTCAGCTTCAGAGTATACCGCGAAGGATTATATTTGTCCAATAGGACAGATATGTCAGGTAAAGTCCGCCTCCGAAATCAACAAGAAATCCTTCTCTCTAACTCGATCACAGGAAACAGAGAATCCAGAAGGCAACATCGAGAGCTTTGACACCATTTATTACGCTGCTCTACAGATTGTCGTAACCGCTTCTGCGAACTCTGTACGTGCTCCCTCGAACATGATATTCGCGGCTCTTACTCACAAATTCTGTAGTGGTCTGGCTTGATGTACAACATCATCGACTCCGAATATTTCGTTTCGTCATTATTCTTCATTTTCTGCGTAATCGTTCTCAACTTCTGGTTGATCAATCTGTTCGTTGCTGTGATAACCAACACGTTCAGCGCGATCCGATCCGAGACTCAAAAGAGTGCTTTTGGTGCTGCAAGGTATGTTGGTGAGATCTAGGAGTAGTTTATCATCCGACTCATTTTTCAATCCAGTTTACCTGTAATTGAAGACGAACGAGATGACGGTTGGGCCGCCATTGATCGCACCAAACCCGCCAAGAAGAACATTGCCAAAGTTATATACGACTATACCAGATGGTGTTGGGTCCTTCTCGCTCTCGCGTCGTTGCACAGGATACTGTGAAGCTTTTGTAAAAAGACCTGATGAGTTATCCAGGAGCTTTTGAAAATAGTTGTGACGACACGGAGGGGGCTCCGGAAATGGCTCCGGGGGGTGGGCATGCCTGTCACCACCTGTCACATCTGACCTATATTTACTGTTTTGGGTAATTAATAATTATCCAGATATTAAATAAGCAGTACATTTGTAAAAAATCCTGATAAACTATAAAAATTCAAAAAAACCCAAAAAAACCTAATTAGGTCAAATCGGGGTATGTAAACAAAATAGCCTTATATGGTAAAAAATGCTGTAGGATCTATCTAGGTGCTAAAAATAGCCAAAAAAAACACTAAAAATGCTAAAAATATGTAGGGATGGTATATAGCCTATTGCAGATCCAGGCATCCGAAAATTACCAAAAAAGGAAATTTTTGATGATGATGTCATCTTGTAGCAAAAAATCTGAAAAAAATCCTAAAAATAGTCAAAAAATTCAGGGGTGCCTTGTTGGCCCTGAAAATGCAAAATAAAAAAAAATACGCGACAAGTGTAAAAATTTTTGTCACTCCAAATCATACCAAATCCACTATATAGTCAGTATATATAATGTATATGCTATATTTAGCATCCTAGTACCCTCATTGGGCTAAAAATAGAACTTGATCTCATCTGGTAGCCAAAAATCTGAAAAAATCATAAAAAATACTCAAAAAATTTAGGGGTGCCTCATTGGCCCTGAAAATGCAAAATAAAAAAATTTACACGACACAATTGAAAAACAACATCATTCCAAATCTTATCAGATTTACTATATAGTTAGTATATATTATGTATATACTATTTATAGCATCCCTAGTACCCTCAATCACTTATATCACTCAAGAATCCTACCAAACTGACAACATTGAGTAAATGTAATGTACATGGTATTTTTAGCACACCTAGTACCCTTAAAAACTCAGAACAATTTATATCACTCAATATGTTCAGTATACTTAGTACTCATCACATTTAACACACTAAAACTCGGAACAGTACTTATATGTATCATACTTAACACAGTTGGCAATGAAAATACTCAAAACAGTGTTATCAGTCACTATACTTAATACACTTAACAGTCAAAAAGTCGGAATAATTTTACTTGATATACATAACACACTCATTGTTATACTACAACACACTTATAACAATGAGTTTTGGGCGCTTATGGGTGCTTATTTGGTATTTTTGAGTCGAAATTCTTTAATAGCACACTCAATAATTTTTGTGTGGGGTTTATACTGTGTAAGGATGTTGTTTATATCATACTACACTTGATACAATTTGGAGAACTCCAGATTACAGCCTGTGGGGCTGGCTATATTGTGATCTTTTGTGATATAACAGTGTTTTATGTAAATGTCAATGCATACACCCATGTTATGAAGTCAAACTGCGACTGGGTCATGGAAAGAGTCATCCTACAACCTATTCCATGCTAACTCTATGTGATACAGCCAAGAGATCTGTAATGGGGGTAATTGAATATGACATCTATTGTTACATGTAGGTGTAGACATCTATAGTGTACATGAAACATGTACATATATATCACAGAGTCCAATAGTCATAGTGAGTATCTGAACCATGTCCAGACACTTCTAGTAGACTGTAGGAGTCATTCCTTCATGAACCACTATCAGTATACTTGCATTACATGGACATATGCATTGACATTTACATAAAACACTATTATATTTCAAAAGATCACAATATAGCCAGCCCCACAGGCTGTAATCTTGAGTTCTCCAAATTGTATCAAGTGTAGTATGATATAAACAACATCCTTACACAGTATAAACCCCACACAAAAATTATTGAGTGTGCTATTAAAGAATTTCGACTCAAAAATACCAAATAAGCACCCATAAGCGCCCAAAACTCATTGTTATAAGTGTGTTGTAGTATAACAATGAGTGTGTTATGTATATCAAGTAAAATTATTCCGACTTTTTGACTGTTAAGTGTGTTAAGTATAGTGACTGATAACACTTGTTGTTATAAGTGTGTTGTAGTATAACAATGAGTGTGTTATGTATATCAAGTAAAATTATTCCGACTTTTTGACTGTTAAGTGTGTTAAGTATAGTGACTGATAACACTGTTTTGAGTATTTTCATTGCCAACTGTGTTAAGTATGATACATATAAGTACTGTTCCGAGTTTTAGTGTGTTAAATGTGATGAGTACTAAGTATACTGAACATATTGAGTGATATAAATTGTTCTGAGTTTTTAAGGGTACTAGGTGTGCTAAAAATACCATGTACATTACATTTACTCAATGTTGTCAGTTTGGTAGGATTCTTGAGTGATATAAGTGATTGAGGGTACTAGGGATGCTATAAATAGTATATACATAATATATACTAACTATATAGTAAATCTGATAAGATTTGGAATGATGTTGTTTTTCAATTGTGTCGTGTAAATTTTTTTATTTTGCATTTTCAGGGCCAATGAGGCACCCCTAAATTTTTTGAGTATTTTTTATGATTTTTTCAGATTTTTGGCTACCAGATGAGATCAAGTTCTATTTTTAGCCCAATGAGGGTACTAGGATGCTAAATATAGCATATACATTATATATACTGACTATATAGTGGATTTGGTATGATTTGGAGTGACAAAAATTTTTACACTTGTCGCGTATTTTTTTTTATTTTGCATTTTCAGGGCCAACAAGGCACCCCTGAATTTTTTGACTATTTTTAGGATTTTTTTCAGATTTTTTGCTACAAGATGACATCATCATCAAAAATTTCCTTTTTTGGTAATTTTCGGATGCCTGGATCTGCAATAGGCTATATACCATCCCTACATATTTTTAGCATTTTTAGTGTTTTTTTTGGCTATTTTTAGCACCTAGATAGATCCTACAGCATTTTTTACCATATAAGGCTATTTTGTTTACATACCCCGATTTGACCTAATTAGGTTTTTTTGGGTTTTTTTGAATTTTTATAGTTTATCAGGATTTTTTACAAATGTACTGCTTATTTAATATCTGGATAATTATTAATTACCCAAAACAGTAAATATAGGTCAGATGTGACAGGTGGTGACAGGCATGCCCACCCCCCGGAGCCATTTCCGGAGCCCCCTCCGTGTCGTCACAACTATTTTCAAAAGCTCCTGGATAACTCATCAGGTCTTTTTACAAAAGCTTTACAGTATCAGCTGGTCGTTGACACTGCAAGCTACTCGAACTGCCTCAGTATCCACTACCCACGCCAAGATTCTTTCATTCGGCGAACTGGGAATCACTTTCGCGTTCGATCTGGAAATCGTAGTGAGGTGGTTGGCAACATTGCCTGACTGGAGAAGCTTCTTTACTCGCGCGCAGAACTGGTTGGACGTGATACTTGCTGTTGGATCGTCTATAATTCAGATCCCGGTTATCAAGGATTCGTCGGTGTACCCGTGGTTCACGATCTTCCAGCTCATGCGGTTCTACAGGGTGATCTTGGAGGTGCCTCGTATGAAACCTTTGTTGGTATGTCAATCCTTTGTGATGTCCGTACGGCCCATATCTGATTTCGTCGAAGCTGTCAGTGTTTGGTAACATGTATGGTCTTACCAACATGTCATTATTCCTCATATTGGTCAACTATCTGGCTGCTCTAGTCTCCACGCAGCTTCTTCGTGGTGACATGAGCTCCAATGATGCAGTGAACTTCGGTCAACTCTACAACGCTTTCCTTGGTGTCTATCAGGTGTTCTCATCAGAGAACTGGACTGATGTACTTTACAACGCTGGTCAGGCCGAGCTCAAACTTGGACAGACGGTTCTTGTCGTGATTTTCATCAGCATGTGGCTATTGTTCGCTAACTGTGAGTTATTCGGTGACTCGGATATCAGCTTCTACTGATATCACCTCCGGAACGACCAGTCATCGTCCTGCAAATGTTCATCGCTGTCATCAACGAGAATTTCGAAGTTGCAGAGGAACAAAAGAGGAGTCAGCAGGCGTCTCATTATTGGTCCACTCACCAGGTCCAAGCTGGAAAAGCTACCTGGGTGCGACGACTGAACCCTTATCGTTGGTTCAAAGCCAATCCGGTCAAAGTCAAGGTTGAGAACCTTCCTTCTAGCCTTGTTCTACCTATGCAGCAAGCCCTCGTCTCAGATTACAGCTCGAGCGGGGATAGTCGTCCTGTTCAGGTGAGGATAGTCTGACGCTTCTTGTTAGCTCTACTGGTATACTCATTCTGTATCAGACCAAAGTCGCTGTCGGTAGTGCAGGTGGCAAGTCTGGGATGCGGCATTATACAAAGAAATCCCTGTCAGCTCTGCAAAAGCTGTTCGGAGGAGACGATAAGGCGGACAATGTACCTCTCACCAATCTCAAACATAACAGGAGCGAGACTTTGGGAGCTTTGGGAGATGAAGAAACTGAGCGTCATCTGTATGTGTGTTTTTCTCCTGGTCTTCGAGTGAAGCTAATCTTGGACTAGGGAATTACTTGCCTCTGTAGCCCCAGAAACCATAAACTCCAGCGATATCAATGACGCTTTGTTCGAAAGAAGAGCACAGAAGGCTGATTTCATTCGAGATCATCCTACATACGACAAAACGTTCTGGATATTTTCTCAGCAAGATCCGATTCGACGATTCTGCCAACGCCTTGTTCAACCAGCCCATGGCGAACGTATATTTGGCCTTCCTACCTCGCACGTAGTCCATCCTATTTTCCAGGTCATCATCTTCCTCGCTGTGATTGGGGGAATCGTGACTTCATTGGTGGTCTGAGCCGTTTCACTCGATCGTTGAAGGCGCTAAGGGCTCTTCGTCTCATCACCTTGTTTGATCGCATGCGGAATTCATTCCAGTCACTCATCATCTCTGGTGCCAGTCGTATCTTCGATGCGGCCCTACTTGCCATCTTGTACATGATTCCATACGCCGTTTGGGGACTCAATATCTTCGCGGGCAAACTGACTACGTGCAATGATGGTAACGCATCAGGCATGGATGACTGTACCAATGAGTACGTTAACACATACATCAACGATGCTTTTGGATATCCCGTACCTCGCGTTTGGGACAATCCTGCCCCTTCAACAAAGTTTTCTTTCGACAACTTCGGTTCCTCACTTCTCATCCTCTTCGAGATTGTATCTTTGGAAGGCTGGATCGATGTCATGCAAGCTGCCGCCAGTGCCGTCGGAGACGGTCTACAACCTCAGACGAACGCCTCACAATGGAATGCGTTGTTCTTCTTGATCTACAATCTGTTGGGTGGTGTTGTCATCTTGACACTGTTCGTTAGGTAAATCCATGTCCTTGCTGATACAGAAACCAGAAACCTGAATCTCTCAATGTTCCTAGTATCATCATCGGAAACTTCAAATCTAGGACCGGGTCGGCCCTCTTAACTCAGCCACAGAGGGAATGGATTGACCTACAAAAACTATTCAAGCGTCAAAGGCCTTCTAAAAGACCCCAGCGAAGACCTGTTTCTCGCATCCGCGCTTGGTGTTTTGACAGAGCTGTGCATAAACACGGCTGGTGGTCGAGATGCATGACGGTAATATTCACTATTCACGTTATCATTCTGATGTATGTGCTCCTCGATATGGATCGTCACCTTCTTCAACTGACATAAAGCGCACAAGGACTCAAACCTACACGTCCACTACAATCACGGAAAGCATGAGAAGTGGGTCATACGAAAACTAGAATGCTCACAATCTAACTCAACAGCAGATGATTTCTTCCTTGGTATCATTCTGGTGTACATGATTGATGTGATTGTGCAACTCTATGGGCTTGGATGGAGGAGTTTCCGCGCTAACGGCTGGAATCTTTTCGACATTTTGGTGACCATGGGTAGTTTCGCGACGACATTCATAGCTCGTTTTGGGAACATCGGCTTTCTTGGTCAGCAACTCCAGAAGTTATTCCTGGTGCTGGTAGCATTCAAGCTTGTGCAACGAACGAATAGCCTCAATAAACTGTTCAAGACTGCGATGTGAGTGAATGGTATTCTCGGATGATACATCGTTCTTGACTAGCTGACATGTTCTGCAGAGCAAGTCTTCCATCTATACTTACGCTCCTGCTGTTATGGTTAATTCTGTTCATGTTTTTCGCCATTCTTGACGTCGAGGTTTTTGGGCTAACAAAATGGCAATCTGGCGAAGATCGAGACAGAAATTACTCTTCGATCAGCTCTGCACTGGTCATGTTGGCATTCATGTCCACAGGGTGAGCTTCGACACACAGGTCCTCCTTGTTTTAACTAACCCTTGGTACAGAGAAGGATGGAATCAATACATGCACGATTAGTGCGTCAATTTCAGAATCAAATCGAGATATAGAGCTGATATTTGTGCGATGATAGTGCGCTAGTTTATCCCCGTTGCTCGAATTCATCTGTTCAAGATGACGATTCTGACTGTGGAAGTTTTGGATGGGCGTTCACACTTTTCATTGCGTGGAACTTATTGAGCATGGTGAGTCCCTCGTCGCTCAGTTCAAAATTACACACACTAATGCCATTGTGACTAGTACATATTCGTGAACCTGTTCACTGGTATGGCTCGAAATCTATTTTCTTGCTTCCGTTGCTAATTGTTACAACCATAATCTTCGGAGCTCCGTCGGAGCTTCACTCGGCGATTGGACTTAGAGATTTCCTGAATCTCTCTAGTCATGTCTAGCAGTGTCCGCCTTGTCCCTCCTTCCGATTCCGTCGGCGCATCGGTCTGGTCTTATACTTGATTATGATTTTATTGTTTTATTCTCTGACAGCTCAGCTGACCTTTTATATTGATTTACTTTACAATAGCTTATTGTCTTTCTCACCTCCGATGCTGTAGTACCGAGATGTGTATCGTCTTATTGTACTTTAGATTAGACTGACTATCCGTACAGTATATAAGGAGCCTGTACATACTTACATACCTCAGTTTTAATATCAACTTGGATTACCTCGTTAACGTTAACACTCACCTCTGTGCTCTCGGTGTCGTCTTGATCGTTGATCACCGCCGACTCCGAACCTCCGTCGGACTTCGTACACGTTGTACTTGTCCTCCTCTGCTCTCTTGGTTGAACACGGTAACGTGGCGAGGGTGTTGCTCAATAACAACACTAACGTTCAACAATCCTCTGTGTCTCTGATCGGAGCTCCGACTCCGTCGGTGGCACGGTCCTAACAGTATATTAAAACTTATCTCGTCAACGTTGCACTGATTCATCTCTATTCCATATGGATCGCACTCAACGAACACTACGGGCTCAAACTCGTGCTGCTCGTCGTCCTCGTACCCCTTCTCCCACTCGGGATGAAGAAAATCCTTTTGTCGCAAATGCTCAGGCTTTGACGGCTTTTAACGAATCTATCTCTGCAGTTGGTAACCAGAGACCGCGCATTTCTGCGTTCGGTCCCGCTCCTGTTCCTCTTCCGACGGTTACTACTGAAAACGTTCGCGGTGTTTCGGAATCTACGGAGTATGTCTATCAGACTGCTATTCTGCCTAGTGGTGAACATGTTCGTGTATTAACTCCGAAAGCTAAACGGGTTATCGAAGGTGAACCTGTTCCTCCACTACAACCACCTCCTACTCCGTCTCGTGCAGCTGCTAGACCTACCCAAGTTCCTTCTCTACCTGGACATTCGCAAGGTAGTCATCATTCCAGAGATCCGGAACCTCGACGTGATCCTCCGTCGGATCCGCCGGGTTTTCCGCCAGGTTTCCCTGGTGATGAACCGGATGATGAAGGACCTCCCGATGGCCCGAGATGTGATCCTCCTGAAGGTCCACCAGATGATGGTCCACCTGATGATGGTCCTCCTGAGGGTCCTCCCGGAGGCCCTGGCGACGATCGAGATCCTCCGGACCCACCTCCTAATCCACCTCCGTCGGTTCGAAGTCGCTCTTCGAGCTCTTCTCGTTCGTCAGATAACTTGGCTCTTAATGCTTTGATGTCCTTCAACGACACTCTTGCGGATTTCACATCGGCCTTACGTCCGAAGGAGTCGGAATCGGACTCTGGAAAGACAAAGGTCAAAGACCCTGAACCATTTGATGGTTCTAACCCCCGAAAACTCAAATCTTTCCTGGTATCTTTGTCTTTGGTATTCATTGATCATCCGAACTATTTCACTGATCAGCGGAAAATCAATTACGCCTTGTCTTACTTGACCGGCGCCGCTCGTGAATGGTTTGAACCGGACATCTTGGATCCGAATGTCGAAGCTCTACCTGCTTGGACCACGTCATACGCTGCTTTAGTCCAGGAGCTGCAGGAAAACTTTGGTTTGTACGATGCGCAGGGTGAGTCCGAAGACAAACTCGGAACCCTTCGGATGCGCAACGACGAAAAGGTCGGAGCGTACAATATCAAGTTTAACACTCTGGCTGCTGCCTCCGGTTGGGATGTGAATGCGCTCCGATGGGCGTATCAGAAAGGACTAGCACCCCGACTTAAGGACGAAATTGCTCGTATGCCGGAACCTCGGACTCTTTCCGAATATCGGAGAGAAGTGTTACGGTTGGATAACCGTTATTGGCGCAGAGAAGAAGAGAAGAAGCGGGAAAGTCATCGGTTTTCGGAGCCTTCGGACCAAAAGAAAGGAAAGAAGGATGGCAAGAAACCGGTACCGTTTAACTCCTCTCAGAACTCTGGTGCTAATCAGTCCTCTTCGTCCTCTGGTTCGAACTTTAACAATCAAAAGAAGTTCGGTAATTCCAACAACAACAAAGGCAACTCCGGCAACAAGTTTCCGAAGAAATCGATCGCAGACAACCTCGGCTCCGACGGCAAGCTTACTCCTGCGGAACGGGAACGTCGTAAGAAGTTCAATCTCTGTCTTTTCTGCGGACAAGGTGGTCATGTCCTTAAGGACTGTCCCCGAAAGAAGTCTAAAGAAAATGCTGCTAAAGGCAGAGCTGGCGTTCTCGAGGATGTAGCTGAAGAAGAAGAGATTCCGGACTCTCCGTCGGAGGAACCGGAAAAATAGTCCGCAACTCCTGTCCCTCCGCACGAAGCAGGAGTTGCGTTGACCTGGTTCGTGCTCTACCAGAGGTGCTAACTCTCAACGCGTCCGGTCTTTCTAATCTCGAGAAATCTTTCATCATACCTCTGTCTGCTAAAATTTCTACTATTACTTCTGATTACAGTTCCATCTCTTTTGATTCTTTCCTTGATTCCGGTTCTACTGATTGTTTTATTGATACTTCATTTGTTCGCCAAAAAAGAATTCCGACAAAACCTATCCTTACTCCGATCAATCTCCGATTATTTGATGGTTCACTTTCTCCGACTCCGATCTCGGAATACGTTTCGTTATCGGTAGTTTTTCCTTCAAACGAGCAACTACCTCTGGACTTTTATGTCATACCTTTGGATTCTTCTTGTAAAGCAGTTTTAGGATATAGTTTTCTCTCCCGCTGCAATCCGTCGATTGACTGGGTAGCGAAAACAATTACAATCCGAACCACTGATCAAGTTTTATCACAGACGTCTTCTTCTGAGATACCCTCCGACGGATCGGAGGACTCAGAGAATCTTGATCCGACTCGATACCCTCGGTCACCTCCAGATGATCCTCTTCCTACAAGAGCTGGTCGATCTGCCTTCACCTCCCGTTCTCGTTTGAAACCTCGTCCTCTCTCGGACAAATTTCCTTTCGAACCATTGTATACTTATCCCTCCGTTGTTCAGATGGCTTCAAAACTGGAATACTCCGGAGTCGATATAGCCTTGGTCGGTGCTACAGTTTTTCATCATGCCTGCAAGATGTCTGGTATGGAACCCCTTCTACTCTATGCTGTACACTCCGAAGTGGCGGCTAGAGCCTCTCAACCAGCACCGCCGACGGCGACATCGGACTCTAAATCTCCTCCTATTCCTGAAGCTTATCGGGATTTCGCTGATGTCTTCGACGAAGTCGAGTCAGAAGTGCTCCCAGAACATAGGTCTTACGACCTAAAGATTGATCTGGAGGAAGGTGCGGAACCTCCGATCGGAAGAATTTACCCACTCTCCCCTCGTGAGCTGGAAGCTCTACGAGAATTCATCGACAAACAGTTGGTTAGCGGAGCTATTCGGCCTTCGACTTCTCCTCACGGAGCTCCTGTTCTCTTCGTTCCAAAGAAGGATGGCTCTCTCCGACTTTGTGTCGACTTCCGAGGACTAAACCGCATCACCAAAAAAGATCGGTATCCTCTCCCACTCATTTCCGATTTGCTTGACGCCCCGAAGAAAGCGAAAATCTATACGAAGTTGGATCTCGCTCATGCTTATCATCTCGTTCAGATCGCCGACGGAGACGAATGGAAGACCACATTCCGAACCCGATATGGTTCTTTTGAATGGCTGGTCATGCCGTTTGGTCTCACCAATGCTCCTGCTGCGTTTCAACGTTTCGTCAATGATATCTTTGCTGACTTACTCGATGTCTGTGTTATAGTCTATCTTGACGATATCCTCATCTACTCCGACGATCCGACGGCGCATGAGGAGCATGTCAAAGAGGTTCTTCGACGTCTTCGCAAACACAAACTTTTCTGCAATCCGGCGAAATGTGAATTCGGAATTGACACGGTTGAATATCTTGGGTATATTCTCTCCCCTGACGGACTTTCCATGGCCGAGGACAAAATCAAGGCTATTATCGATTGGCCGACGCCAAGGAAGGTTAAGGACATTCAGTCCTTCCTAGGTTTTGCGAATTTCTATCGTCGTTTTATTCACAATTACAGTGATATCGTCGTTCCGATGAACCGACTTACTCGGAAAGATACTCCATGGGTCTGGACTTCGGAATGTCAAGATTCCTTCGATACGCTTAAGCACGCTTTCACTCATGCCCCTATTCTTTCTCATTGGGAACCTGATAAACCTCTTATTGTCGAAACAGATGCGTCGGATTATGCTCTAGCAGCTATCCTATCCATCGTCGGCGCCGATGGAGAAATTCATCCGGTGGCCTTCCTTTCTCGCACTTTCCATTCTGCCGAATTGAACTATGACACTCATGACAAGGAATTGCTAGCTATCTTCGAAGCTTTTAAAGCTTGGCGGCATTACCTTGAAGGTTCGGGCACTCCGATCGACGTTGTTACTGATCACAAGAATCTGGAGTATTTCTCCACTACGAAGATTCTTACCCGACGGCAGGTCCGATGGTCCGAATACCTTCATCAGTTCAACTTCGTTATCCGTTTCCGTCCTGGAAAACTCGGTGCGAAACCTGACGCTATGACTAGACGATGGGACGTCTATCCCAAAGAGGGGGATATCGGCTACGCGCAAGTTAATCCTCACAATTTTAGACCCATATTCACTAATGATCAACTCACCACATCACTTCGTGCTACCTTCCTTGAAGGTCCTGTTCTTCGAGCGTCGGTTGTTATGGACTTTGAAGCAGTTCATCAATCGATCCGAGAACATTACTCCTCCGACGGCGAAGCGATGGCGGGGTTGAAGTTGGTCGATGATCCTTCTAACCTCCGATGGACTATGGGTTTAGATGGTCTCTTGCGTCTGGATGGTCGAATCTACGTTCCGAACTTCGGAGATCTCAGGTTGCAGATCCTCCGATTCTTTCATGATCATCCTCTGTCTGGCCACTTTGGTCAGAATCGGACTCTCGAAGCTGTACGTCATCAATATACTTGGCCAAAGGTACGAGAATTCGTTAAGGACTATGTTTCGTCTTGTACGATTTGCGGTCGGAATAAACCCCGTCGGCATCGTCCCTACGGACTTCTCAAACCTCTCCCTGTGCCTTCTCGTCCTTGGGATTCAATCTCAATGGATTTCATCGAACAACTTCCTGACTCCGACGGCTACACCGCTATCTTGGTCGTAGTCGACCGTGCTTCCAAACAAGCTATCTTCATTGCCTGTGACGACAAAATCACCTCCGAACAATTGGCGCAACTTTTCGTTATTCATGTCTTCTCTAAACACGGTGTTCTGAATCATGTTACCTCCGACCGAGGATCGGAATTCGTTTCGGCGTTTTTCCGAGCTTTAGGTCAAGCTTTGTCGATGGAATTACACTATACGTCTGGTTATCATCCGGAAGCTGATGGTCAAACCGAACGAGTAAACCAAACTCTGGAGCAGTACATCCGGATCTATTGTTCTTATCAACAGGACGACTGGTCATCCCTTCTTCCGATTGCGGAATTTGCTTATAACAACGCTCCTAACGCTTCTACTGGTCTTACTCCGTTCTTTGCTAACAAAGGCTACCATCCGAACATCACAGTCCGACCGGAGATCGATATTCGTTCCGACTTAGCCAAGGATTTCGTTGTTAATCTTGATGAGCTTCATACTTTTCTACGTGATGAAATCACTAATGCTCAAAAGAAATACAAGGAACAGGCTGATCGAAAACGAATTCCTCCGCCGGAGTTCTCCGTCGGATCGGAAGTCTTCGTTCTAGCAAAATACATCAAATCCACTCGACCTACAGCGAAGTTTGCAGAGAAGTATCTTGGACCTTTCACGGTTCTTGAGAAGATCGGCTCTCTCTCATACAAGATACAACTCCCCGATTATCTTCGTCGCATTCATCCTGTTTTCCACGTCTCACAACTCGAACCCTCCTATCCGAATCCGATTCCGAATCGGACCCAAACACCTCCACCTCCGATCGAGGTTGAAGGTGAAGTCGAGTATCTCGTTGCCGAAGTACTTGATTCAAAGCTAGACCGTCGGTTCAAACGTTGTCCCCTCCGGTACTTCGTTAGATGGTCTGGTTATGAAGGTACCGACGAGGAGTTCTCTTGGGTTGCTGCAGACGACATTCATGCCGACGAACTCATTCCGGCTTTCCACCTCCGATATCCAGACAAACCCGGACCTTTGACTTAGCTATGTGTTCAATTTCATATCATTGATTTTCCTTCTGTTTTCATTGTTGTACTAACATTACACTTCGGTGTATTTTATTCAACACTCCCGGTATTTATACTGATTGAGTATAAACGCGATGATAGCAAATTGAGCGTTTATATTTTTCTCTTAAATTTTTCTAAGTCAAATCCGACGGATTTCCGTCGGACTCATCGTCATTTTTATTACTATAGTTACTTTACTATTCTTCCTTCAATTGGACTTCACCATTAACCATTTTTAGTATATACATTATGGGACTTCAAGAAAAACCAAGAAAGTTATATACAATAAGTATTATTACAAGTCCCTACTCTTCGTCTTCCTCCGAGTCCGATCCCTTCGGCGCTTCCTTCTCCTGTTCTTCCCCTTCACCTTCCTTCACTCCCAGTGCTACCCTCATCAAGTTCACGAGAGTTCCTTCGAGGTTAGAAAACCTCCTCTCGAGTGCCTGTAGGCGCTGGTCCGTCGTAGCTGCGGAGTCCCGAACCAATTCCGTTAGTTCGTGTTGACCTTGGACCATGTCAACAAACCCTTCCTTTAGGGCCTGAATATCAATCTCCAGGTTTGTTAACCTAGAGGAGCTGGTTTCCGGCCGACGAGGAAGTGGGACCTTGGCCTTCCGAGGTTTCGATTTTCGAGTGGGCGCTGCGGCGACGGCGACGGATCCGGTCCAGGTGCACTGTTGTTTATTGTCATGGCACGGCTGACAGGCGACGGTGTTTTTGCCTTTCTGAGGTACGCATGCCTCGACTCTTTCGAGCCGACGGCACCTCTCGCATGCCTCTTGTTCCTTCGGCGTCTCGTCTCCACTAGGCTCGGGGTCGTCGTCGGAATCGTCATCGTCATCGTCGTCCCCTCCCGGATACTCGTCGTCACTGGGATCCCCACCAGTTCCAACGTTCTGTCTTTAAGTCAGGAAATGAAGAAAAAGGAGATGGATTAGTAACTTACCACAAAAGGAATAAAAGGAAATTCCGGTACATACCTTTTGCGAGAAGGTCCCGCTTCTCCGATGGCCTCCGCCGGAGACGCTCTGGTAGAGGCATTCTACAAGAGAAGTTAGCATTAGCAGTCGGAAAGGAAGGATTACTCACCGAGGTCCTCGAAAACCGACGAAGCCGAGCAGCTCGAAGCTGCTCCGACGACGGTCCCTGACCGGAGTCAGCGACTTTGGCTTTTTTGGCCTTGTTAGCCTTCTCCTCCTCTGCCTTCCTCTTCTTCCCCTCCTTAATCGTCCGGCGGCGTTCCGCCTCTGCTGCCTCCTCTGCCTCCCGTCGGAGACGCTCCTCCTCCGCAAGGCGTGCTGCCTCTTCTTCCTCCTTTTTCTTTTCTTCGGCTTCTTCTGCTTCTCGCCGTCGTTGATTTTCCTCCCTCCGTTGTTGGAGCTCTTGCAGTGCCGCTTCCTCCTCCTCCGCCTCTCATCGACGGCGTTCGGCGGGTGTTTCTCGGTTCCGAGGCAAGAAAATAACCAACTCCTCCTCCCGACCGATGGCGGTGGTGGTGGTGATGGTACTGACGTTTGGTTGAGAGCGGGACATGACGTAAGAGGGAAATTTTGGCTAAGTCCCTCATTCACCTTCGGCTTTTATACTTTCGGATCGGCGCACGGACCATGCTACTTTAGGGCCGGTCGATTCGCGTTTGGATTTGAGACCACCATCAAAACGTTTTTCCAAATCGGGCACCCCGATTCCATCGTTCTAGAATCGGACCGACGGAGTCATGTGATTGGATCAACCTAGTCATCTGATCGTGGTGATGATGTCATCGGCTTTCAAGGGCTCAAGCCTAAGAGGGGGATACTGTTACAACCATAATCTTCGGAGCTCCGTCGGAGCTTCACTCGGCGATTGGACTTAGAGATTTCCTGAATCTCTCTAGTCATGTCTAGCAGTGTCCGCCTTGTCCCTCCTTCCGATTCCGTCGGCGCATCGGTCTGGTCTTATACTTGATTATGATCTTATTGTTTTATTCTCTGACAGCTCAGCTGACCTTTTATATTGATTTACTTTACAATAGCTTATTGTCTTTCTCACCTCCGATGCTGTAGTACCGAGATGTGTATCGTCTTATTGTACTTTAGATTAGACTGACTATCCGTACAGTATATAAGGAGCCTGTACATACTTACATACCTCAGTTTTAATATCAACTTGGATTACCTCGTTAACGTTAACACTCACCTCTGTGCTCTCGGTGTCGTCTTGATCGTTGATCACCGCCGACTCCGAACCTCCGTCGGACTTCGTACACGTTGTACTCGTCCTCCTCTGCTCTCTTGGTTGAACACGGTAACGTGGCGAGGGTGTTGCTCAATAACAACACTAACGTTCAACAATCCTCTGTGTCTCTGATCGGAGCTCCGACTCCGTCGGTGGCACGGTCCTAACACTAATGCTACTCAGGTGTGGTGGTTGATAGCTTTTCCTACGTGTTCCAAGCTTCGGGAGGTTCTAGAGCCATCACTCGAGAAGAGATGCGGGCCTTCAAGAAAGTCTGGGCGGAGTTTGCCAATCCTCAAACAGGACATCTCAAGCGATCCCAATTCGTTCCATTTTTCGGGGTACGTATACTCCGACTGCTTCAGCTACGGTACTAAATGAGAGCTCATCTTCATTCGTGGACACTTGTAGAAATTGAGCGGCGTGTTTGAAGTACGTATATATCCAGCACAGTATAACATTTGCAATATTGCAGCTGTGTGCAAGGCAGCGCCTTCGGACAACAATAGCCAATCCACTCTCACTAATGATCAGCCATGGCCCATGCCTTACAATACCAATGTCGTAGGCGGACTGGATATCAACAAGCTGAACAACGTTCTGGATGGGATTGACTACACCGCAATTAGAAAGCGACGTGCAATCTACAATTGACTATACCATGAGGCCACGATTGCACATCAGCAAGGACGAGGAATATCGTTCACGGATATGTTGTTGCTATTGGCGCACCATAAGCTCATCAAGGATTCGGAGGCGTTGGTGTAAGTGTTTCGGTACATCAGACTTGAGTTTTCTCTCGTGAACTAACCAGATTACAGATTGCGCGATCTAGTGATACGCACAGAGACGAATAAACTCGTTACGGACTTGGTCAATCTGGATCGAGTACAGTCTTTGTTGAAGATGATATCTCTGAGGCGGAGGTTTTTGGCACATTTGGAAAGGAAGTGTGCAGAGAGTTCTGGTAAGTCTGCTCAAACCCAACAAGTTACTCAATCGTGATTTCTCTTTGTAGAAATCCCTGCTATCGTCGTTGACACGATGCCCGAAACCCCGCAACCATTGCCTTCACCTACACTGTCCCCTTTGAGACCGTCCAGCAGGGATATATCTACCGTCGGGTTCTCTGGTTCAGACAATTCCGCACCTAGCACGCCAACACCTATGCGCAGATCGAACTTCAGATCCGTGCAACTCGACTTTGGAGCTCTAGGATTCGATGGGTCGCAATTCGCTCAGCAGCAATCATCTCCCTCTTTTTCATCACGAGATTCTTTTTTACCCTCACATTCTCCCAATACATCGTTGTCATTACCCGCGAGTGCAGCCATGATGGCTAGGGGGTCTCCTAGTCCGAAGCGTAATATAGCAAACGCGGGTGCAACCGGTCTTCACCGAAGTAACAGGAGAACGAGCGACATGAGCCAGATAAGTCGTTTATCGACTGATCTGGGGTATAGGTATCCACGAGACTCGATAGGAGACGAGGATCCAAGTATATTGCTCGAAGGGATGCAAAATTCCATTTGGGGAGATTTGATGGAGGAAGCGATGAATGAGGCGGAAGGGCATGGAGGGAATGAGAAATGAATGAAGAAGTGTCATTGCTCGAGCTCCGTTTTTTCTGTTTGATTATGACTCCTTCTGGTCTTCATCTGTTCACTCTTTACATGCTATCTCCTCACTTTCCTTCACTCTTTTGAGTTGCTGTGGACCCGGGACTCTGTAGATTTTTTGTGTAGGTACCGGACCTTGTGATATCATACATCATCTCTTCATCTGCTAGAATACGCAATCATCCAAATGTAAACTATCATGCTTCTTGTCGTTCAGTTGTAGCATCTTGGAGTTTATGAACATAGTCGTGGTGCTCCCCCAAGATCATGATGATGAGTCCCGCCGCGTAACCTGTCACCTCACGGGACGATCTGGGACGATAGAGTTACGGTGACGGTTTTTTTTCTCACAGATAATTGACTCACCTTCTACCACCTTCTACCACCTCCTCACCCTGCGCAAAACGATCCGGTCTCAGATATAGGCCAGCGAGAACATACTTCGATGGCAAGGGGCAGCACATCAACACAAACTCGCTCTCAGCGAAGTAGCACTACAAAAGTCAATCGCGCTTCTCAAGGCCAGAATCGTACATATTCAAAATGCGGCACACGCGCTACACGTGCTGAATCAGAAGAGAACGAAGATGAGGAAGACGAGGATGACGGCGAAAATGGTGCGCCTGATGATGAGATGGATGTTGATGGAGGAGGGGGAGGAGGAGGAGGAAGTCAAGATACCGTTGATATCAATCTCAAAGCGAATCAGCTTGTCCGACTGGCACTGTTTATGGAGCATAAAAGGATGCCATTGAGAAGAGATGAAATCTCGAAGAAAGGTACGCAGGAAACGCGTCTTTACCAGAATTGAGAGATGTTGTAGAGTGGACCTGACCCAGATTTGCAGTTTTCGGTCCAACCTCACGCACCTCGCGTCCTTTCGGCCGCGTCCTGGAACGGGCACAATACATTCTCAATCGTACTTTTGGAATGGAACTCGTGGAACTCAAGACACGCGCCGCGCTGGATCAGAACTCTACTGGTAACGATCCGGAAGCTATGAATGAAGAGCAGCAAGAAGACGAAGACGACGACGAGCCTAGTGGGACACAAGGAAAGAGAAAAAGAGGCAGAGCTGCTGGATCGAAAAAGAAAGGTAAGCTCGAAAGAGTTTTATTCACATTGGATAAAAACAACGGAAAACGAAAACTCCCTGTGAATTAGCCGCCCCTACTGGCAGCAAAAGTTACATACTCCGCTCTGTCCTTCACCCAACCATCATATCCATCTCTGCGCTTCCTGATGAAGAGATACTAACTGCATAATCTCCAGGCCGTCGTCCCCGCTTGGAATGGTCAACAATACACCGACACCATTCCCGCTAACATTTGTCAGGAGATACTTCACGAGATCAGTTGTATCTCCTTCTCTGAAGAACTTCTTATGGCCGATCGGTTTTTCTATGAGTTAACAGATGAGATAGAGGAGGGGGAAGATGAATTAGCAGCCACTTCACAGCAGGATCGGAATCTGAAGGTGCTGGGTTCTATTCCGGGACTGATAGATGGTGGTGAAATAGGCTTCGGCTCACAGAACCCTCATCTGCGCTGCCATGCTCTTCAAGGATTGTATAAGATCATGTCTGGATGGACCCGTACCTCTCGCATGTCTAGTGTCTCAGCCAGTGTGGTTTCTCATTTGCAGGACTCGGTAGCTCTTACATTGACTGAACTGGAAGATATTGAGTATCATCTTGCTTACCATTATATCATTTCCTTTGCAGATTTCTTCAAACGTGCACCTGTTCTACCATCGCTCCTTTCTTGAATCTTGACTGTATACAAATATTGGACAATTATTCTTATTGCATATAATATACTAGTTGTGTCTGTCTACAGTCTACAGAATTGAACACTAAGGTTGTGAACTCCCCGGTACACCGACAGCTAGCTACTTATGACCTCGGGTATGCTGGGTCTCTGCCGGGTCCTATATTTCAGCCCGACCCGACCCGGGAAAGGTGCCCCGACCCGAAACCCGGCTGGTCCCAAGCCACCCGGCGTGAACACTACATCTTCCCCCTAGTTCGAGTGTTCCTCTGGGTCGTAGCGCACATACTCATCCGTCTGGAGCCTCCAGTACCAACGTCACGATCGAGGCTTACATCCAGCTTCTCACCAAGCAAGGCTACATAGACTGTATCAGCTCCAATGAGGCCGGAAGACCTGCCAAGGCAGCTGGCGGAAAACGGGGACGAGCTTCTGCCGCCGGTGGTCGTGCAGATGGCGAGGACGGGGAGAATAAATATGATTGGCGATGGGGTACCCGTGCGCATAGTGAGATTGGGGAGAAGGCGATACAGGAGTTTATTGCAGAGTTTATGGTCGGGGTTAACGATGATGAAGAGAACCAGGACGGAGGTGCCGGGGGAAGTAGGAGGGGTGGAGGTGCCGGGATGCAAGAGAAACTGAAGAAGATGATGGATGGGATCGAAAAAGCTGCGGGTGGGAACATTGCTGATATCAACTAATGATGGAGGGGTCCTAGTTCTTGACGCTTACCGTTGTGGTAAGAACAACATTCCCTTACTTACTATAGATCTGCTATTCATCTTTCTCTGATTGAAAGTAACATGAAAGACAAGTTCGATTGATTGTATTTCTCTTTGCCAGTCTGCGTTTCATTTACCCTACAACTCAATACTATGTTCAATGATAACGCATGTATGTCTGCTTGTACTCTATGTTCAAACTTTCATATCCTACTTCAGTCAAGTTCTTTCCAATGCTTCGATCGTCCATCATGCTTCGATCGTCCATGATGATTTCACTTGTCACGAACTGTTGTGCTACACAATCTTCCTACAACTCCCTAGTCATCTACTGTCTTCCCCAGACCTTCTTCTGCACCTCCTTATACTCCCTATCCCACAACTCCATGAACTTCACCGGCATCTGTTTGATATTCTTCCCCTTTACCAGATACTCCAACGCCCCCTTCACATAATCCATACAATTCCCCCCGATCTCCCTCGGCAACTTTCCTCCCCAGCCTATCTTACTGTTATTCACCAAATCTTTAAAAACCTCGTCCATCTTCTCGTCATTCTCGAAGGTTGCCTGACAGTTCAGATCCATGAGCTTAGCTTGAGATTTCTGATCAGAGTAGTAGGAAAATGTGAGCGGTCTGAGCGGTTGGCTGTCTTGGTGATAGGGGTCTGGGGCTTCGGCGGCAAAACCTAATCTCGTACCCAGATGTTTTAGGGAACTCCGGCATCCGAGTGCCGTGAAAATACAGATGTAAACAACCGGACAAACAAAAAAACAAATATTGGGTCATTCCCTAAAACATCTGGTGCATTTCGTAACCAAGGGGGCGCCTCAATACACAGCCACCGCCAGTGTGACACCAAGACGCCCAAGAGGCGCCTGTTTCTTGAGCTACTTCGACCTCTGTACTTGTAATTTTTGACTACTAAGCCTTGCCAATCATTATATCTAGATGACTACTATATGATACAGGCCACAGGAACATGAAAAGCATGATCAATGGGCATAGAAATGACTTGACATAGGTGCTTCAAGACAAGTTAGTTACTTTTCAGAGTCAATGCATGCTATTTTTCAATCATAATCTTTCTGTGTTACTATAGGTTACTGTATGCCTGAAGTACATAGTAGATGGCTTGTTTAGATATACAAAAACTCACTGTAAGTGTATGTAAGTATTCAATTTGGTGCACAAATTGTATGGGAAAACTGCCAAGTAACGCGAACGTCACGGTGGCTGTGTATCGAGGCGCCCCCTAGGTTACGAAATGCACCAGATGTTTTACAACGCAACACGGTGTTTGTTTTTTTGTTTGTTCGAATGTTTACATTTGTATTTTTTTCTGTACTGTGGTGTATGTAGTACGCGTTGTAAAACATCTGGGAACGAGATTAGGCAAAACCATGGGTGGAGTCAATAACGAGGGACCAGTGCTCGGAGTCGGTGCCTTTGGCGTGGATCCAAAGTTGGACAGGGACAGCTTTTGGGGGAGAGGAGGGGGATTGTCGGAGGATAGAAGAAGATGGAGGAAAAGATGGGGATGGGGATGGCGGGTTTACGGTATAGTTGGCGAGAACGCCCAAAGGAACACGGGGTACATCATATACATGACTTCCCAAGCTCGTATCATTGGTTGTGCTCCGAAACCGGATATTGGTGCGAGTTTCCCCGTTTTCAAGTCTTACAGGCAACACGTTCACTGCAAAGGCGAAGACCAAGGAGGTCCAAATCCAGACCAAGGAGAATATATTCATTGCGGTGGTATCACTGGTGGGTGGTTTTGTGTTGTAACCTCGAGGTTGGCAGGGGTGAAGGGTATTTCAACAAAGAAGGAAGGGGAAACTTGACGCTAGCAAAAGGAGGCAGAGAAATAACAACTCGGGAAGTGAAAAGCAATCGTTTAGGAGATACTTCGAGTAGCGGTCAAAAAGGTTATTCGAGGAAGCTAGAAGTATTCATGTGAAACAATAAGTCAGTAAGTTTCTTCATCAACCAAAAAATTTGGGGACATGAACAATAATCATCACTGGTATCATTCAGGAATTGGGAAAATTGAACATACCGAACCAGCGCTTTCCTTCGATTGGGTAAAAGTTGGGAATCACAATTTACAAAATATTAACTTGGAAGGGGAGGTGGGCAGAGGACTTCCCTTTGAGATTGCTTCATATATACATATGAATACACCTCCATTGGCTTACTACACCTCAAACTACACCTCAAACACTTGTACCCGCAATTTTGAATTTACGGATTCCGAATATGTATGTCATGTTTGTACAGTGGTTGTAGAAGAATGTACTAGAAGACTCTAGACAACATTCACAGAACAAACTTCGGGTTACCAGGGAACTGGGAATCACTTCATTATAAAAGTAGTTTCAGAGACACCCCCAAGGGCCAAGGAGTCAAGGCCAGGAAAAGATTCCAAAGGGAGCGGAGATATTGACAATAGCTGCAGTGTGCATCCTACATGGGTCGGATAAAACTTCCAATAGTGTTCATCACAACCCACTTGAGATTCATCTATATCACCCTTCTATGCCCAAGTCACCAAGGCCCGATTGTTATCTGAATCAAAAGTGGTTCCAGGGATGCAAGCCAAACAGAGAGAAATATAGTGGACCATCTGAGTCCGTCTCTGCCCCATACAGCTCCCTGGTGAATGGATTATGGAACATCATGCATCAATCCTTACTGGAAACATTGATCCACAGGAGCCCATAGCAGAGTCCATACCCATCTCCGCCTCCAACAAAACCTTGATGGCCAGGTAAATGATGAGAATGAAGGCCTGATGAAAATGAAATGTTAAGGAAAGATGTTGAAAAGAGATGAAGCTGAAGCTGAAGCACTGAAGCTTGAGCTTCAAGAGCTTACAATGAATGGAGGAGTTTGATAGAGGCAGCATAATTTGGAGCTCTGACTTAATTGGTGACATGATCCTAACACTAAGAACAAGAAACATTTAACAAGAACAAGGAAACAAAGAGTCATGCTAAAAACATTTTTGGATCTTTATTACAGTGTGTATTCAATGGGTAGAAGTGATACATGTTCTGATCTTCAAGTAGGAGAGCAATATGGCAAACTGCTTCCATGGGGGGAGCTTGATCAGAAGCCAGAAAGACACGGTTAAATACCAGCTTCCTGTGCCTCTGAAGGACCTCCTACCCATGGGATTCTCTATATTCTCTTTGGTCACTGCTTTGAAAGAGTGTTAGACAGTAGACTCCCCATTTCTCTTTTGCCAATATGTTACACTCCAATTGGGGCCCAAGGAGACTGGTGGTGAAGCTGGACAATCTTTTTTGGCAGATACCACCACACCCATACCTCCAGCTACCACTTCTGCCATTGGTTCAACTGCTACACCTATGGATCCTGTTTCTGGCATCTGCCATTGCAGCCATGACCATGATCATGCCTCCCACTCCCCCCTTGCTTCTTCACCTTCTGTTCCTTGTGGTGCCATTGGTCCAACTGCACCACTTGCTTCTTTAGCATCTGCATCTACTATGTCCACCTATTGAATGTAGACACACATATATTCTGGTACAAAGCAACAAACATTAAGTATTGTACATATAATGGAGAGACTAAGAAAGGCATTACCTGGTATGAAGCAAGAAATGTTAAAGGGGCCCTTTGCTTTGTCCCAGGTTAGTAATACATGGCTTAGTAATATGGATAACAATGATAAGACTTAGAAAGATGAAGATCATTGAAGTCAGTATTCAACACCCCCCCTTGACTCGCATCAAGTTTCAGTAAATTGACCCATTGTGAATGTAACGTTCTATGTAGCGGCTTTGTGAAAAGGTCCCCAATATTTTCTTGGTTAGATACATAGACAATATTGATTTGACATTTTGCAATGCTGTCCCGAATGAAGTGTTCCCAAATTGATATGTGCTTCATTTTACTGTGCACATGAGGATCATGTGTACAAGCAATTGTGCCCTGATTATCTCAGAATATCATGGTTGGTGAGTTTTGTGGGAATCCTAGTTTGCTGAAGAAGTTTTGGAACCATAGAATCTCTCTTGCGCAGTGCGTGGATGCCAGATACTCAGCTTTACAGGATGATAAGGTGACAACAGTTTGTTGTTTAGAACTTCAGGATAGTGGGGATTTACCTAGAAGGACTAGAAAAGCTGAAATTGACTTCCTCACATCTCCCATACCCCAATCTGAATTGGTTAATGTCTGAATCATCAGATATACTGGATCCTTCAATCCTAGAAAGATGCCATAGTTCTGAGTGTCAGAAAGCTTCAAGATATTATGAGTGGCACTTAAGAAATACTATCATTCAAGAGCTTTGAAACTGGTCGAGACAACTAGAAAATATTACAAGTATGTTGAAAGTAGTGGAATCAACATCCAAGTCTTTCACTTACCATAAAGCATTGCAAAGTTTCCGAGAACAATGTATAGTACTTTTCTGTACCCAGAGAGTAAAAGTATTTGATTCTAGTTTATCTGATGTTTACTCAATGTAAATTTGAATGTTTTTTTGTTGTGATATCTGTGCTATGCTTTATGAGAACTTCAACTGTATTTGTATAACCCGAGAATGCTGCAGCTTAAAGGGCTGAGCTATACTCTCCTCCCTGAGCATTGGTATCTGCACCATGGGCTAAGAGCATTTCAACAATAGCTGTTTGATCCTGGCATGCTGCAGCTTGAAGGGCTGAGCCATACTCTCCTCCCTGAGCATTGATATCTGCACCATGGGCTAAGAGCATTTCAACAACAGCTGTTTGACCCCAATATGCTGCAGCTTGAAGGGCTGAGCCATACTTTCCTCCCTGAGCATTGATATCTGCACCATGGGCTAAGAGAATTTCAACAATAGCTGTTTGATCCTGGCATGCTGCAGCTTGAAGGGCAGAGCCATACTCTCCTCCCTGAGCATTGATATCTGCACCATGGGCTAAGAGCATTTCAACAACAGCTGTTTGACCCCAATATGCTGCAGCTTGAAGGGCTGAGCCATACTTTCCTCCCTGAGCATTGATATCTGCACCTTGGGCTAAAAGAATTTCAACAATGGCTATTTGACCACTACCCCAAGATGCTGCAGCTTGAAGGGCAGAGCCATACTTTCCTCCCTGAGCATTGATATCTGCACCATGGGCTAAGAGAACTTCAACAATAGCTGTTTGATCCTGGCATGCTGCAGCTTGAAGGGCTGAGCCATACTCTCCTCCCTGAGCATTGATATCTGCACCATGGGCTAAGAGCATTTCAACAACAGCTATTTGACCACTACCCCAAGATGCTGCAGCTTGAAGGGCTGAGCCATACTTTCCTCCCTGAGCATTGATATCTGCACCATGGGCTAAGAGAATTTCAACAATAGCTGTTTGACCACAATATGCTGCAGCTTGAAGGGCTAAGCCATACTCTCCTCCCTGAGCATTGATATCTGCACCATGGGCTAAGAGCATTTCAACAACAGCTGTTTGACCCCAATATGCTGCAGCTTGAAGGGCTGAGCCATACTTTCCTCCCTGAGCATTGATATCTGCACCATGGGCTAAGAGAATTTCAACAATAGCTGTTTGATCCTGGCATGCTGCAGCTTGAAGGGCAGAGCCATACTCTCCTCCCTGAGCATTGATATCTGCACCATGGGCTAAGAGCATTTCAACAACAGCTGTTTGACCCCAATATGCTGCAGCTTGAAGGGCTGAGCCATACTTTCCTCCCTGAGCATTGATATCTGCACCTTGGGCGAAAAGAATTTCAACAATGGCTATTTGACCACTACCCCAAGATGCTGCAGCTTGAAGGGCAGAGCCATACTTTCCTCCCTGAGCATTGATATCTGCACCATGGGCTAAGAGAACTTCAACAATAGCTGTTTGATCCTGGCATGCTGCAGCTTGAAGGGCTGAGCCATACTCTCCTCCCTGAGCATTGATATCTGCACCATGGGCTAAGAGCATTTCAACAACAGCTATTTGACCACTACCCCAAGATGCTGCAGCTTGAAGGGCTGAGCCATACTTTCCTCCCTGAGCATTGATATCTGCACCATGGGCTAAGAGAATTTCAACAATAGCTGTTTGACCACAATATGCTGCAGCTTGAAGGGCTAAGCCATACTCTCCTCCCTGAGCATTGATATCTGCACCATGGGCTAAGAGCATTTCAACAACAGCTGTTTGACCCCAATATGCTGCAGCTTGAAGGGCTGAGCCATACTCTCCTCCCTGAGCATTGATATCTGCACCATGGGCTAAGAGAATTTCAACAATAGCTGTTTGATCCTGGCATGCTGCAGCTTGAAGGGCAGAGCCATACTCTCCTCCCTGAGCATTGATATCTGCACCATGGGCTAAGAGCATTTCAACAACAGCTGTTTGACCCCAATATGCTGCAGCTTGAAGGGCTGAGCCATACTTTCCTCCCTGAGCATTGATATCTGCACCTTGGGCTAAAAGAATTTCAACAATGGCTATTTGACCACTACCCCAAGATGCTGCAGCTTGAAGGGCAGAGCCATACTCTCCTCCCTGAGCATTGATATCTGCACCATGGGCTAAGAGAACTTCAACAATAGCTGTTTGATCCTGGCATGCTGCAGCTTGAAGGGCTGAGCCATACTCTCCTCCCTGAGCATTGATATCTGCACCATGGGCTAAGAGCATTTCAACAATAGCTGTTTGACCCTGATATGCTGCAGCTTGCAGGGCTGAGCCATACTTTCCTCCCCGAGCATTGATATCTGCACCATGGGCTAAGAGAAGTTCAACAATAGCTGTTTGACCCCGATATGCTGCAGCTTGAAGGGCTGAGCCATACTCTCCTCCTTGAGCATTGATATCTGCACCATGGGCTAAGAGAATTTCAACAATAGCTGTTTGATCCTGGCATGCTGCAGCTTGAAGGGTTGAGCCATACTCTCCTCCCTGAGCATTGATATCTGCACCATGGGCTAAGAGCATTTCAACAACAGCTGTTTGACCCCGATATGCTGCAGCTTGAAGGGCTGAGCCATACTCTTCTCCCTGAGCATTGATATCTGCACCATGGGCTAAAAGAATTTCAACAATAGCTGGTTGACCCCAATATGCTGCAACTTCATCAGGAAAAACCTAAAATGAATATTCGGACAAACAATGCTATATTTTGACACCCTTGTAAAATTATAGCATAATTTAGCATATTTTACCAAACATTGTCTCATTCAAGAATATCACTTACATAAATACACAGAATATGTTCAGATAATAAGTGATATACAGCAAGGTGTAGTTGCTAAAATGACACGAGTCTTCGTTGCTTCACCGTTTCACTATGTCATCATGTAGTTGTCTCTGCATTGGCTGTTTTGTGAGCGCGTGAGTTGTGGAATGTGCAAGACTTGGTTTGACGGGTTTGGCAGTGATTGATGTCGAAATGGAAGCAGAATGAGGCGAGGCGGCAGGCCTCAGAAGGGATTGATGTCTTTGTTTTTGGAGGCACAACAATGTCATTTTCTACAGTGCTACTGTCAGTGGGCAAGAAACTCTTGGTCACATTCTCTTACTCACCATCTGGCTCATGAGCATCCTTCCTCTCAAACTTGCACTTGTGTTCCAGCGGTTACTTTGTGGTCTCGTCATTACCATTGTGTATTTCTACGTGTGAGAGCGAGGATTTGTTCCACATGATGAAGTTCTAAGTGGAAAGATTCTCAGATACCATGAGGAGTCCAGTCGGGCCTGCTGATAAGAGTGGCGAGGTGGATGTGGTCTTAGGTAGAAGTGCCACAAGTAGTCGAAGGGCTGTGAGAGAAAGCTGGGCCCAAGGCCGGGCCTTGCCGGCAATGGCAAAAATTGATCACATGTTGCTTACATCTTTGTTGATTTCTCAAACAGGCTTCAGTTCGAACTTCTTTCTGTACAACAACCATGACCGGGACCAGGTGCGTCTGCTATCTAGTGGAAAAAGGTTTCACTTGATCATTGTATAAGGTATAGCCTTGTATGCCATCCAATAAGTAATTACTGCTCAATCAACACTGCATGTTCCGCTTGACTTGGGCGCCCTCAGTCTTCTGGAATCTGCTGGGATTTCTGCAACTCATGTCCTAACTTCCTGACTTGTCAATAAACCTGTGGTACGATAGTGATACCTCTTTTGCTATCATCATGCATTGACAGCCTTTTCCTAATGTATCTGTAGATGCTCACAATAATGAAATCTTTGCTAGTTGAGTCGGTAAGTGTCACTCCAGTTTTGTGACCATAGCTCTAAGCTGACTACTAGCACATCCAGTGTGGCCGCTTTTGGAATCATAGATGATAGATCATCATAGTTGCAAGCTCATGAGGTCCGTCTTCCATCCATGTGCCGGTGCCTACAATTATCGCTCACTTTAGCAACTGCTCTTCCTGGCAGTGTCGCTTTGATTCAGTGACTGCTCTTTCCGGTTACTGGTGTCGCTTCCAAATTTCAATCTGCACTCGCATTTGCACTTGAACTTGACCTCGCACTCACACTCAAACTTGCACTCAAACTTGCACTCGAGCTCGCCCTTGCACTTGCCCTCATACTCACCCTTGCACTCACACTCGCATTTGCAGTTGCACTGAAACTAACACTCGAACTCACAACTTGGACTCGCAAACTCGAAATTGGACTCGCAAACTCGAACTCGGACTCACGAATCGAACTCAGACTTGAACTCGGAGTAGGCTCGAACTCAGACTCAGACTCAAATTGGACACATACTCAAATTCACTCGCAGTGTACTAGATGATGTTGTATAAGGTCGCATATATATTTTTTCAATTTCAATTATTCTGAAAACTACAGTCATTTGAAGTAGAATTGAGCGATCATTGAAGAAAATGCACTATAAGATATGCTTCGATATGAGAATAGTTAGCAGGAATATGGGAGAATAAGGCAGAATCGGACAATATCTATAAGGGAGGTGTCACATTGCTGCCATACTCTGCCAGACTGCTATACATGTATTATTGTGCTAGATTTTGCATAAATTTTACATTTTTTGTCATTCTTTTGCATAATATGAGTTTGAGGGTTTTCCTGATGTTGAAGGGCTGAGCCATACTTTTCTCCCTGAGCATTGATATCTGCACCATGGGCTAAAAGAATTTCAACAATAGCTGTTTGACCACAATATGCTGCAGCTTGAAGGGCTGAGCCATACACTCCTCCCTGAGCATTGATATCTGCACCATGGGCTAAAAGAATTTCAACAATAGCTGCTTCACCCCAATATGCTGCAACTTGAAGGGCTGAGCCATACTTTTCTCCCTGAGCATTGATATCTGCACCATGAGCTAAAAGAATGTCAACAATAGCTGTTTGATCGTGGCATGCTGCAGCTTGAAGGGCTGAGCCATACTTTCCTCCTTGAGCATTGATATCTGCACCATGTGCTAAAAGAATTTCAACAATAGCTGTTTGACCCCGATATGCTGCAAGTTGAAGGGCTGAGTCATATGCTCCTCCCTGAGCATTGATATCTGCACCATGGGCTAAAAGAATTTCAACAATAGCTGCTTCACCCCAATATGCTGCAACTTGAAGGGCTGAGCCATACACTCCTCCCTGAGCATTGATATCTGCACCATGGGCTAAAAGAATTTCAACAATAGCTGTTTGACCACAATATGCTGCAGCTTGAAGGGCTGAGCCATACACTCCTCCCTGAGCATTGATATCTGCACCATGGGCTAAAAGAATTTCAACAATAGCTGCTTCACCCCAATATGCTGCAACTTGAAGGGCTGAGCCATACTTTTCTCCCTGAGCATTGATATCTTCACCATGGGCTAAAAGAATTTCAACAATAGCTGTTTGACCCCGATATGCTGCAACTTGAAGGGCTGAGCCATACTGTTCTCCCTGAGCATTGATATCTGCACCATGGGCTAAAAGAATGTCAACAATAGCTGTTTGATCATGGCATGCTGCAGCTTGAAGGGCTGAGCCATACTTTCCTCCTTGAGCATTGATATCTGCACCATGGGCTAAAAGAATTTCAACAATAGCTGTTTGACCCCGATATGCTGCAGCTTGAAGGATTGAGCCATACTCTCTTCCTTGAGCATTCATATCTGCACCATGGGCTAAAAGAATTTCAACAATAGCTGTTTGACCCCGATATGCTGCAGCTTGAAGGATTGAGCCATACTCTCTTCCTTGAGCATTCATATCTGCACCATGGGCTAAGAGAATTTCAACAATAGCTGTTTGACCCCGATATGCTGCAGCTTGAAGGGCTGAGCCATACTCTCCTCCCTGAGCATTGATATCTGCACCATGGGCTAAGAGCATTTCAACAATAGCTGTTTGACCCTGATATGCTGCAGCTTGCAGGGCTGAGCCATACTTTCCTCCCTGAGCATTTATATCTGCACCATGGGCTAAAAGAATTTCAACAATAGCTGTTTGATCATGGCATACTGCAGTTTGAAGGGCTGAGCCATACTGTCCTCCATGAGCATTGATATCTGCACCATGTGCTAAAAGAATTTCAACAATAGCTGTTTGATCCTGGCATACTGCAGTTTGAAGGGCTGAGCCATACTGTCCTCCATGAGCATTGATATCTGCACCATGTGCTACGAGAGTTTCAACAATAGCTGTTTGACCCTGATATGCTGCAGCTTGAAGGGCTGTGCCATATTTTCCTCCAAGGGCATTAACATCTGCACCATATTCTATAAACACTTCTATAACATCTTTGAAACCATTGAATGCTGCTGATTGAATTGCATGTCCCAATGCAGTCTTTATGCTAATTTTATCTAATATATATATATTTGTTAGAAATGTTTGACATTTACTGTCCCATTTCAATCACCTCAGCAGTCACGGGTGACAGCAGTCAAAATTTTGCTGAACTGTCACAGATGTCACAGGTCCCTACAGCTCCTGCCAAAAAAGAATTCCCATGCTGGACAAAAATATTGCCCATAGGCCAAAAATGGCCTTGACCTGCCAAAATTTTTCCGTAAGGTCATGGCAGATGAACAACAGCCCTGCTGAAAATAAAACTTTGGCAGGTCTGTCACAGGTCACACCGCCTGCTGAAATGATTGAAATAGGACAACATTAATTAATTTTATCATATCACAAACCTGAATTCAATATAGCCTTTAGCTTGAATTTTACATCATTGTGAAATTTTGCACAATCTGAACTATCTCTGTTTACTAATCTTCTTGCACTTTTATGTAATCCAAAGAATGCAATAATATCCAATATATTGCAGTCCTCCAATTTTGCAATCACTTGCAATCTTTGTTCTACAATGTAATTTCTCTTCCATTTTGAAAAGGAATTACTCTTCAGAAAGGTCTCTGTGAGTTTCATGGTATGCTCAGATGAAATTTCTTCCCTCTCATTGTATTGGCTATGTTCTGCCCAATATTGAGTTGCATATTGCTCAAATGAGATAATATTCCATGTATATCTATAATCTTGTTGCATCCCTATCTCTGTGTAAACATGTTGTTGTAAAAGATAAATGATACACATCTGTGCTATAATATTGTGGGCTAAATGTGCATTGATTTCAAATAATCCTCCTGCATTATCGTGATTATCAAGTAGGAATTCTTTTACAGATGCATGTGCAAGTTGCACAATTTTATCTTCATCAATAGTAACCAATGTAGTATTGATGATTTTCTCCAACCCACCCAACAATTGTGCATTACAATCAACTACTAGTGATTCCAGATCAATTGAACAGATAACTGCAACTTGTTGCAGTTATAGAGGCTCAAAAGAATGTAAAAGCCATAAGAGAATATGATGTGTTTCTTTAGCATATTTACTCTTCTTACTCTTCTTAATAGCTTCAGCATATGTTTCCTGCAAATCTGAAGGTAATATGGTTAATTCTTTTTTGATTGTTGCTGTTGTAGCACAATCTCCTAATGTCTGAAGTTGACAATCAATGTAGCGAAATCTGTTTCATTCTTTAGCTTGAATTGAAAAAAGTAATATATAATCTCAAACTTACCCTCCATCTGCTTTTTCCATTAATGTTGTTTTGACTTCATCTTTCAAAGCTGCAAGGTTTGTACTCTCAAATACAAATTGCAATTGGTTTTCCACATAGGTTGCAATATCTTCATCTACCTTGTCATTACTACTCATGAAAACTGTCCAGCAATTCTTCCCTTCAAAATGATGATGATTACGGCTTGAAATCATAATCTTTACAGGAAATAATTGATGCAATAGAGCAAGAAAATTCAAGACCATAGATTCATCTTTAGAAACACATTCATCCAGAGCATCAATTATAATGCAAATTTGATGCTGCTTCTGGGTCAGATCCTGTGTAATTGCTTTCAGAGTATCAGCTATTGCAGAATTGGTAGGCTTGGAATGAGAAAGCCCATGCTTTGATAACTCATGTAGTTTCTTCAATGCAGGATGGATTCCATTATTTTGAGCTCCCATTTGCAAAAGGAGTGATAATAAGAATCCTTGGTAACTTGTATTGCCTCCAGTATTGTCACGAGTATCAAAGTAGTGACAAATGATCAAGCTGGAGGATTCCATTTCTCTCAGTTCATTAATTATACCTGTACTAAAAATTTTAACCTATCAGTGATTTTTTGAGCAGCTGAAGAACTGGTGCACTTACATCAAGACAGTTTTGCCTGATCCAGCTGCAATGCAATAATGAATAACTTGATCACAAATAATGACAATGATTATATGTATTACCTTTGCCTTGAATCCACAGAATGCCTGCATTTTCCTTCCACTTCAAGTAAGTTGGATCTTCAAAGATCCATTGGCCTGTCCCATCAACTCTTTGATTAAATGCTGTAGCAAAATGGATAGAATAATCTGGAGCTGCAAGCCACTCTTTCAATTTGCTTTCTTCATCACTGGAGAGATCTAAATATTAAATCATTATTATTGAATAGTGGCAGCCCTGATATTCTACTCACTATAATAATTGGTGTTGATATCTCTTCCTGATACATTGATTGTTGAATCACTGATGTTGAAATCGTGTGCATCACTGAATGTATTCATTCTTGCAAATAGATTAAGTATCCCTCCAAACAGTAGTTTACCTGAGAAATCTCACCTTCTGTACTATGTAGCTGTCATTGTCAGTGCAAATATTCAATAATAAATATCAACATCACATAATAAATATTCATTTACCTTTGTTTGGTAATCCCTTGTAAGACAACGTAGTGAGGGGCAAAAGCTGGACTATGTTAAAGCAGCAGTCCTTATATATGAGTTTCCCAACTCAATGCTGTGCCCATTCAATGGAATATACCCTGATATACCTTGTGACACTGGTATAATTCATATCTTCATACATATTCCATTGTGCCCTCATGTAGCGGAACGGGCCGCTACGGTTTCCATCCCGGCCGAACTAGGGTAACAAGAGCCTAGAAGCGGGGGATTGGGCATATCTACTGTGACTGATGGCTGTTAAATTGGGACAGGTAGTCCAATGGTTCGCTGCGTGCAATTCCAGCGTGTTCCATTTTAGTCAGCATCATTACATTTGGTGCTACCGCAGGGGTCTTGTGTTCGAACCCTGTTGGTACCGATTACCTTCAGATACCCCAGGCCTCGAACAGGAGGGGGGTATGTAGCGGAACGGGCCGCTACGGTTTCCATCCCGGCCGAACTAGGGTAACAAGAGCCTAGAAGCGGGGGATTGGGCATATCTACTGTGACTGATGGCTGTTAAATTGGGACAGGTAGTCCAACGGTTCGCTGCGTGCAATTCCAGCGTGTTCCATTTTAGTCAGCATCGTTACACCTCAACCCTGACAGCTGCTATGAGCTCTTATTGATTATCAGATGATCAGGCTTCCAAAATCATGGTCTAAGACTGTCAAGGGCAACCTGTCCATGAATTGAATTGAATTAAATTATACACAGCTCCACCACACTGGTGGGGTCCCAAATACTAGGAACAGCCGGCACTAACAGCCCCATCTGCAGTGATCTCAACCTGCAAAGAGGAAGGTAGACTGCAGGGGGGATGAAAGCGGAGGGGGATACAATGAGTATCAGTATAGTAGTAGTAGGTCTACACATAGGTCATATATGCCATCAACTATCCTCATCCTTGTCATCAGATATGTGTAACCAGAGAAGCATCGGAGTTAGAAGGAGTGGGAGAGAGTTAGAGTTAGGGAGAGGGAGAGAGTCAGAGTTAGGGAAAGAGTAAGAGTTAGAGTTAGGGAGTCAGAATTATGGAGGGTGGGTGAGTGAGAAGAGTTAGAGTTAGAGAGTCAGAGTTAGGGTGAGAGGGTGAGTGAGAAGAGTCAGAGTTAGGGAGAGTGGGAGAGTCAGAGAGTCAGGAGAGTCAGAGTTAGGGTGAGTGGGAGGGTGAGAAGCCATGTTTTGTCTAGTACCTACCACCAAGGTCCAATCAAATGGCACCGAATGGCACTTACTGAGAAAGACAATTTTAATGAATGCTTTCAGCACATTTTGTACACAGTATGAATGAGGATGAATGACCCATGGATGAATGGCCAGGTCTAAAGCACTGAAACTTGGGCTTAAGACTCATGATCATCAGTGGAGGAGATTGATAGAGCCAATTGAGACAGAAGAGAGGAGAGAGACAAAGGAAAGCTTGAATTTCTGGGCATAGACATATAGAGATTGTGTCAAAGCAGTAGTAACATATCGAGGTAGTGGCAGCAGTAGTAGTAACAACATATTGAGGTACTTAGCAGTAGTCAACATAGCACAGGTTGTGGATGGTCAAACAAGACTATGTATGAGTGATGCAACATCAAGGAAGCATTTGCAAAGTAGGACAAGAACTTGTACGCATATTAGGAGTGTGAACAACCACAGCATGAGACGGAGACGGACTTGGAAGAACATAGAAGGGTTGTTAAAGTCAGAGAGAGAGAGAGAAAGGGCAGAGACTGTATGTAGACGGAGACAGAGACAGACGATTCGGTGTTCGGTATTCAATATCAGGGACTGGTATTTGAGAATTGGATATCGAGATTGAGCAGGAAACGAGAACGTGAAGCGGAACACAAACGAAGAAGAAAAAGTTTTGTTTTTGTGTAAACTGAAGCGTTTCGTTCAACAAACAAAAAAGAAGAAAAAACTCGAACCCTCCTCCCTGTCCCTATACTACTTTATACCACCTCAACGACCCCCTCTCCCTCCCATCCCACCACCCCTCCTCGCCTTCCACACTCCTCCTCCACCGGCGGCACCACCTCCGCTGCTACCTTTCTTATCCCCACCGACAACCGTGAACCCATCATCATCATCTCCTTTAGGAGGAGCGGGAGCAGGTGAAGCAGTCCAACTGGGTACATTCGAGTTCGTCCCTCCTCCTCCTTCCCTGCTGACAGACACACCAGAGGCAGCAGCGTTCGCCTTGGCCTCCTCCCTCGCTCTCCATCCTCCCCTAGACGCGCCGAGTGCGCCGGGGACGTATTTGCCTTGGGAAGCCGGAGCGGGGCTTTCGGATCTGGTGGGTCCCTCGGTGCGTTGACGGGTGGGGGTTCCTGGGACGGAGGACAGAGGTGTGTTGGACGAAGAGGTGGTAGTGGTTGTCGTGCTGGATCATTAGATGGAGAGAAACAGAGAAGATAACAATTGGACTCGATGGGACCGGACGAAAATAATGTGATGAATCTCACCTGTATCACCACCGACACCGCCGAACCCGCGTTCCAACGGGCTCACCATGCGCATGACGTCCTCGATCCTCACCTCGCTATACACCTCCCCGAGTCTTTGGAGGAGTCTGTCGAGCACAGCGTTGTGCAACGAGGGTATGTACCTCCCGTAGATCTTTTTGTTGGTACATTTCGATGCGCCTTTCTTCGTATCCGCTTTCCCTCCTCCGTCTTTCTCCTCCTCAGCCTCCTTCTCGTCTTCGTCGTCCTCACTGGAGAGCTCCCTCACCAACGGCCCGACCTTGTCCACGAGACCCAGCGGGTCAAACTTGGTCTGTAACGCGTGGTATAGGTCTTGAACTGTTTTTGGTGCCAGAGGCAGGATGTGTGTCGAGAGGAGGGAGGCGAGGAGGGAGGTCCGGGTTGGGGCGGGGGGTGTACCACCTGAACCAGTGGAGGTGGAGGTGGAAGATCTATGATCGAGCTCCTTTGGATCCGTAGGTCTTGCGCGGGAGGAGTTCGTCGATGATGGATGAATAAAGACGAGATGGTACTACTAGGGCGGTCGGTGTCTCATAGTACGTATGAAGGTTGCTTCGGATGGATTGTTTTCCATGCAATTGTGATGGACGATGTAAAATACTAGGTGGTACGAGGACACCCGTAGCTGTAGGAGCTTCGCGAAGTAGTCCGATAAGTCTCGAAGATTACTTCGCGAAGTAACCCGAGTGGCTCTCGAAGCTCAAAAAACCCTTTCGGGCAGGCCAGTAGGGCTCCGGGGGGTGCTCGGCTATTTAGTATATTTATTAATATTCAATAATTCTTTTATTATTTAATAGGTATATTATAATAAATCTACTTCGCGAAGCTATGCTGCACTTCGCGAAGTGACTACGTTTACGACAATCATGGAATCAGGTAAATTAGGGTTACATCATTACGTCATTGATTTCCTTTTTGGGTTATGGTATTTTTGAATAGAAAAATGCATGTTATGATATCATTGATTTTGGGATGCTAAAAATCACAGATGAATCCAAAAATGGCTATAGGGAGGCACTGGCTACCTCAGGCACATCAAAATTGCCTAAAAAGGAAATTGGTCCAAAAATAGAACTTGATCTCATCAGGTAGCAAAAAATCTGAAAAATTCATGAAAAATACTCAAAAAATTCAGGGTCACCTCAATGGCCCTGAAAATGCGAAATAAAAAAATACGCGACAAGTGTAAAAATTTTTATCACTCCAAATCATACCAGATCCTCTATACATTTAGTATATATGATGTACATGCTATTTTTAGCACCCCTGGTACACTCAGACACTCAGAATGGCTTATATCATTTAATGTATTCAGCACACTCAATGCTTATTATACTTAACACACTTAACAATGAAAAAACTCAGAATAGTAGTAATGTATTACATGCTATTTTTAGCACCCCTAGTACACTCAGACACTTAGAATGGCTTATATCATTCAATATATTCAGCACACTCAATGCTTATTATACTTAACACACTTAACAATGACAAAACTCGGAATAGTAGTAATGTATATCATACTCAACACACTCAACAATGAAAAACCTCAAAATAGTGTTCATGTGTATTATACTTAACACACTTAACACACTTAACAATGAAAAAACTCGGAATAGTAGTAATGTATATCATACTCAACACACTCAACAATGAAAAACCTCAAAATAGTGTTCATGTGTGTTATACTTAACACACCTAACACACTTAACAATGAAAAACTCGGAATAGTAGTAATGTATATCATACTCAACACACTCAACAATGAAAAACCTCGAAACAGTGTTCATGTGTATTATACTTAACACACCTAACACACTTAACAATGAAAAAACTCGGAATAGTAGTAATGTATATCATACTCAACACACTCAACAATGAAAAACCTCAAAATAGTGTTCATGTGTATTATACTTAACACACCTAACACACTTAACAATGAAAAAACTCGGAATAGTAGTAATGTATATCATACTCAACACACTCAACAATGAAAAACCTCGAAACAGTGTTCATGTGTATTATACTTAACATACTCAACACACTTAACAATGAAAAAACTCAGAACAGTGCTCATGTGTGTTACACTTAACACACTTCATCAATCAATATAACATACTTAACAATCAAAAACTTGGAGTAGTGTTATCACACATTATACTTAACACACTTCATCAGTAAGTATAACATACCTTCAATAGGACATTGTTATACTATGACACACTTATAACAACGAGTTTTGGGCGCTTAAGGGCGCTTATTTGGGGTTTTTGAGACGAAATTCATTAATAGCACACTCAATAATTTTTGTGTGGGCTCTATATTGTGTCAGGATGTTGTCTATATCATATTCCTCTAGATATAATTCGGAGAACTCGAAAATACAACCTGTGTGGCTAGCTATACTATAATCTTTTGTAATATAACAGTGTTTTATGTAAATGACAGTGCATACACCCATGTTATGAAGTCAAACTGCTGCTGGGTCATAAAAAGAGTCATCCTATAACCTATTCTATGTTAACTCTATGTGATACAGCCAAGAGATTTGTAATGGGGGTCATTGAATATGACATCTATTGTTACATGTAAGTGTACACATCTATAGTGTACATGAAACATGTACATGTATATCACAGAGTCTAACCTTTATGATAGCTATCTGAATCATGTACAAACACTGCCAGTAGACTGTAGGAGTGCTTTCCTGATGGACCAGCATCAGTATACTTGCATTACATGGACATATGCATTGGCATTTACATAAAACACTGTTATATCACAAAAGATCATAGTATAGCTAGCCACACAGGTTATATTTTTGAGTTCTCCGAATTATATCTAGAGGAATATGATATAGACAGCATCCTGACACAATATAGAGCCCACACAAAAATTATTGAGTGTGCTATTAATGAATTTCGTCTCAAAAACCCCAAATAAGCGCCCATAAGCGCCCAAAACTCATTGTTATAAGTGTGTCATAGTATAACAATGTCCTATTGAAGGTATGTTATACTTACTGATGAAGTGTGTTAAGTATAATGTGTGATAACACTACTCCGAGTTTTTGATTGTTAAGTATGTTATATTGATTGATGAAATGTGTCAAGTGTGTTGAGTATGTTAAGTATAATATATATGAACACTGTTCTGAGGGTTTTCATTGTTAAGTGCATTATGTGTGTTGAGTATAACACACATGAACACTGTTTCGAGGTTTTTCATTGTTGAGTGTGTTGGGTATGAAATACATTACTACTATTCCGAGTTTTTTCATTGTTAAGTGTGTTAAGTGTGTTAAGTATAATACACATGAACACTGTTTTGAGGTTTTTCATTGTTGAGTGTGTTGAGTATGATATACATTACTACTATTCTGAGTTTTTTCATTGTTAAGTGTGTTAAGTGTAATAAGCATTGAGTGTGCTGAATATATTGAATGATATAAGCCATTCTGAGTGTCTGAGTGTACCAGGGGTGCTAAAAATAGCATGTACATCATATATACTCAATGTATAGAGGATCTGGTATGATTTGGAGTGATAAAAATTTTTACACTTGTCGCGTATTTTTTTTTATTTTGCGTTTTCAGGGCCATTGAGGTGACCCTGAATTTTTTGAGTATTTTTCATGATTTTTTCAGATTTTTTGCTACCTGATGAGATCAAGTTCTATTTTTGGACCAATTTCCTTTTTAGGCAATTTTGATGTGCCTGAGGTAGCCAGTACCTCCCTATAGCCATTTTTGGATTCATCTGTGATTTTTAGCATCCCAAAATCAATGATATCATAACATGCATTTTTCTATTCAAAAATACCATAACCCAAAAAGGAAATCAATGACGTAATGATGTAACCCTAATTTACCTGATTCCATGATTGTCGTAAACGTAGTCACTTCGCGAAGTGCAGCATAGCTTCGCGAAGTAGATTTATTATAATATACCTATTAAATAATAAAAGAATTATTGAATATCAATAAATATACTAAATAGCCGAGCACCCCCCGGAGCCCTACTGGCCTGCCCGAAAGGGTTTTTTGAGCTTCGAGAGCCACTCGGGTTACTTCGCGAAGTAATCTTCGAGACTTATCGGACTACTTCGCGAAGCTCTTACAGCTTCAGCTGACGAGGAAAACAAGCCCGCTTCCAGAGTCAGTTGAATTTGAACAATGAGGCAATGAGGACGCGCAATTTTGGTTTCGTTTCGCGTCTGAAGGCAGGGAGAACAACCGAGATATGGATCATATACCTGAGCTCAAATGTTAGAGTTTTCATTCAAACATTCACAGACGCAGCACGTACCTCTCTCATGAATAGATATCCTGAAACTACCTTCCCAGATTCCTAAGTTTCTTCATGCTCGCTTTGTAAATTCTCAGCCTGTGAAATTATCCGTCACCATCATCTCGCTGATTCTGTCGCGTACAGGAATCCGGCTCAGTATTAAATAAACAACCCAGTTCAAGACCAGATTGAAATAAACAGCAATAAACACAGTAATAAACATTTTACTATTGATTTTGATTTACCTGTACATACAACAAGTAATAAACACTCTCACCAAAATAAACAGCAACCAGTATATTCAATAAACAGCATATGAATAAACAATGTAATAGTCAACAAACATAAGGAATAAACAGAATAAACAGCATAACCAATAAAGAGTAAACGGCATACAGAATAAACAGCATAACCAATAAAGAATAAACGGCATACAGAATAAACAGCAAAGGGAAATAAACACAGAATACAATCCAATCCAAGTCCATCCCATTCGGCAAGACCGTCCACAATTCAGCGGCGGCCTTTGCCTTTCTTGACTTTGTCTCCAGGCCCTCCAACCACATGACCTCGCCGTCCGCCTCTGAGTGTTTGCGAAGTTTGTTCCGCTGCTTGTTTCGTACTCGCCCGTGTTACCCATCCAACTCTTTCACCTGCATCCTCTCCTCCACTCGCCCTGGTACGTTTGCGGATTTTCGGAGCAGGCGCAGTGTTTTCTTGATCTTCATTATGGATAGAATGCTTCCGCTTCTTATATCGCACTGATGTATCGATGGCGAGAGGTGTAGGTGGGCTGTCAGTGGAAGGACCTGATGCATCGAGCAAAGCTACGTCAGGACCAGGAGGGTCCACACAAGTGGCAGATGGGTCCACAGAAGGGTCAATGGAAGCAGAAGACGGGTCCACAGGGGAAGAACAGTCCACAGAAGTAGGAGGCGGGTCCACAGGGGAAGGAGGGTTTACAGAAGTCCGGAACAGGTCCACAGGTGAAGGAGGGGCAATGGAAGCGGAGGATGGGTCAACAGTAGAAGGAGGATCCACCGAAGTGCCCACAGGCGCAGGAGGGTCGACAGAAGTGGGTGAATGCTCAGTCGAAGATGCAGGAGCATTGTCATATATGATTTCATCGCCGGTCTGCTGTTCCTTCTCTTCCATGATAGTCCGATCATGGACTCGTCGTTGAATGTCATCCTTTGTTCTAAAGGTGAAGGAAGTGGCATGTTTAGCATGCGATACGCTACCCAGGTACCTCGCGAGCGAAAAAAGAGTGATGAGGTCCAAAGTCTCGACGGTGGCAAGTTGAGCTGCTTGCGAGAACTTCTCAACGTCAATATAGTCCTCTGGATGAGCAGATATGTGGGCTACCGGCACTGAGGGCATATTGTTATCAGCTGGATAGCTGAAATCTGACGAAACTTATTAGTTCACTATCAACAAGATCACAGTGTTCAATTCAGTACTTACTCCACAGGGCTTTGCAAAAGTTGATGAGTGTCTCTGAAAGCTGGATAAGCGTCGTGTTATCGAAGTCGATATCAGGAAGCACCGGTATTCCAGCTGCAGTAGAAAGGACATTGACATTAGAGGCATCTTCACTGGTGGCATCCTCATTGCAAGCCGATTTCTTATCGTGATCTAAGAAGCACACAAAGCTCATCAACATGAAGAATGAAGAAGATATTACAGGGGACATACGGGGAATAGTCTCTTCGCAGTATCCTTCCCATGCAGTTTCAATCTTCATAGCTTCATCACCCTCAATAAACGGTCTGATGGCGTTGTCGGGATCAAAGCGGTGATGAGCGTGCAATCTGAACTTGCCATATCACCAACAGTTCAAACATGATGATTCAAAATGGACCTACCGTAGGCATTGCAGAACATCGTCCTTGTCACGGAAACCAACCCAAAGGAGCATTTCACTGGGCCCTATTGCGCCACCTTCTGCCAAAGCGCACAGAGAGTTATACATGGATTCTTGGAACATGCCTTGGTTTCTGCGGAGCAGGAAATAGTTAATACATTGATCCTCATAGATTTGAAAGCAATCTCACTTGAAAATATCCACGGACGATGCTTCCTCAATGTAATCCTGTTTGTCCGCCTTGGCCCATAGTTCCGTCAACGCATTTTGATAGAGTGCCGCAGGATTGGGATTACGTGGAGTTCCAGAGGATTCTGTCGTCGCGTTCTCGCCACAGTCAACACTGTTCGATTCCGCAATTTTCTTGTTCATCAAAGTGATGATAGCTTCCTTGTTCGCGCGTTCAAACAGCTTCTTTGGAGCAGCGGGGACTTTGAACGAGACTAACGCATTGGCTGCCTTGATAAAGTCATCAGGACTGCAAGTGTCGTTGTTTTTTTGTTGAAGGTAGCGCAACGCAAAAGTTTTCTGATTCTTCGGGATGAAAGTATTGTTTCGATAGTTCTTGAAGACGTCTCGAACCACCTATAGCAACACATCAATGGATACTGCAGAAGCGTAAGTGGAGTTCAGACTTACTACACGCCACTGGGCTGGAGTCTTCTTAGATTTATCAAGCGTCTTGAAAGCCTCCGATCTGAGGATCTTTGTGATGGTGCTGTCGAACCAAGTAACCACCGCATCTGGATCTGCAACTTTGTCTTCTTTTCCAGCGTGGAGGTTATGCTGCTTGAGGAGTTTCTCCATTTCTGGAAAATAAGACTGGATGACATTGAGCTGATCGTCGGAGAGCGATGATTTCGGACCACGCTTCTTCTTCGAAGGTTCTGCATCAGGTGCTGCAGCTGCCTGCGGGACTGGCACAGCAGTCTGTTGCTGGGCTGGAAGAGGAGTAGGAATACTAGTCGAAGTAGAGACGTTGTGCATGGCAGTAGTGCTTTTCGATTGGAGGATTTCAGTGAGAAGGTGAAGATGGAAGTTTGAAGACAAGATTTGTCGGGCGTGACTTTGAGGGAAAAGGCGTATGTTTAATGTTCTACGCGTCCGACCGCGTCAATCACGCTAGAGCTGAACAATACATGAGAAACGATACAGTCATTGTCTATGTAAACAAGCCACCTACTTGGTTCATTCTATTGTTGACAAAATTGACCACTCAAGGGCATAAAGACAACGAATAAACAACCGTAAGAGGAAGTTAGGCTTGATAACCACCTGCGAGGTGATCGAGGAAACGTGTTACGTCCAACGGTCCATTGTAGCCAGTTGTAGCCTTGCAATATCTCCGCAACCATGCCATGAATCTATGATGATATGTCGAATATGATAAGGAATTCAGGTCATTTTGGCCAAGTTGGAGTTTGAGACCTTCCAGCTGAGGCTGTAAGATTAATGCATAACAACTGGACAACTGTCCCCACTCGTTATGCGTAATGAATGGACAGCTATCCAGTAGATAAATGAATTATCCATATCTCCTGAAATAGCCATTTTTGGAAAAAACTGACCCCCCCTATAGGGGGTTTTCCATTTTGGGCTATCAATATAACCTCAAATTTTAAGCCCTAACCCAACCCCTAACCCAACCCCAACCCCTAACCCCTAACCTAACCCAACCCCTAACCTTCTAACCTAACCCAACCCCTAACCCCCTAACCCTAACCAACCCTAAACCCTAACTAACCCTAAACTCTAACCAGCCCTAACCCTAACACAGTCCCTACCAATGAAAATATACCAAACCCTAACCCCTAACCCAACCCCTAACCCAACCCTAACCCCTAACCCCTGCTAACCCAGGTTGGGCACTGAATCAGACCCCTCCCTTATGTTAGGGTTAGCATAGCTAACCCTAACGGTAGGGGCCTGATTCAGTGCTAAATCCCAGTTGTACAGTGGTGGGATAACTGTCCATTCATTACGCATAACGAGTGGGGACAGTTGTCCAGTAGTTATGCATTAAACCTACAGCTACAGGTGGACCTTCCGACGTATTCCTGCATACTAATCTTGAGTCCCGAGTCATCAGTTCGCTCGATGGATTGCATACCTTGCGAGTATTCGTCATGTATCGTCGAACAAAAAGAGATGAAAGCGTCGAGATTCGACGACGATGGTCGAAATTCGGATTCTTGCGACGTATTCCAGCGTATTCCTATATACGAATGGTAAGTTCAGTTCATCACTTCATTCAATCAACTATGTACCTTGCAAGTATTCATCGCGATTCCTTGAGCAAAAAGGATGAAAGCATCGATGGAGATGTCGAATATGATGAGGAATTCCGCTCGTGAACTGGACGTTTCGGCTAAGTTGAACTGCGAATTCTTGCGACATATCCCTACATACAATCTTGAGCTCTATTCGTCATCGGTTCTGCACTTTGTTCAACTACATACCTCGTAACTATCCAGCGTGTTTTCTCTGACAGTGACAAAAAAGATCACAGTATCGACTCAAAGTCGAGCACTGGTTGTAACAATGCTAACACAAAGTCAGCATTGTTTGCAAGAAGATGCAGCAACGACGCAGAGTCATCAGCTGCTGAAATTGAACAGGACAGCTCAAAGCCATCCGTGCTCATTGCCGTGGGCGACGAGGTAAGGGAAGAAAGAGCATGTTATTACTAAGTATGTGGGCCAAAAGGACCAGACCTGTGAGTCATCACCGGCACCCGCGGTAACATCATGTGTCTCTTTTCCTTCCAAACTTTCTCCTGTGTTTGACATCGACATCTTCCTCAGCCCTTAGCGAAATCTGTCTATGTGATAGAGGTCGTTTTGAACAAGTAACTTTGAGTTGCAGTTCTGCCATTCGCCCCGGAAATTTGACTACGAGTTGAATTTTCATTGCTTTCAGACACATCGGCTTTGTGTTGTAATCCCTGTCTGCGGTTCATAAGTAGCAATTGGAATATCAATGGTAACGACTTTCTTTGTCTATTCAGAATCAATGTTTATGCTCCCCAGGCCACGATCATGAAATCGTACAACGGTCGAGTTGGGTGTGTTTACCCGGAAAGCAATATATTCTTAACATCTCCCAACTCTGATGTTCTGCCACCCGTAGGCGTAGCCGTTATGCGTAACGTATAGGCAAGTGCCTGACATATGTTTTGCATAACAACGGGGCAACTACTGGGCAACTGTCCACTCACTCAAATCTCATATTGCGGTACTTGAGCGGCAGCTCGGCATCCCCTGCTTTGCATAATTGTCAGGCAGGGGCCCTACCGGCACCTCGGCTGAAATATCTTCAATACTGTCCAAGATTACTGTTACTGATATATTCACACAAATTAGGCAGTAAAATATAGAATTAATTGTTCGTCATTGCCAAAAAAAATATTAAAAAGAGTTCATTAATCGTCGTCGGGTATATCGGCCATGTCATCGTCTCCGAAAATACCCGCCTCGTCCTCCTCCTCATCCTCTGATGCCGAATCCATATCGCCCGACGCAATGCCATCATCCTCACTCTCTAACACATTCCATAGCCTACGGAAATTCCTCGCAATCTCACGGTACAGATACGCCTGTGAAAGAGCATATGCTCGAGCTCCCTCTGAATGAATTTCGTCGGTTTTGGCAGCTCGGGGACCTACGTATGTTTGCCGCACTTCCCACTGTTTTGCTTCATGCTCGAGGGATACCAGAACGCGCCGTCTTTCCTCCTCGAGCAGTGCAAGTTCTTCCTTCCATCTCTCCACCCGACTGAATGATTTGCTCCACTCGACTCGCATAAATTCTTCGAGAGCATGGTCGTCAATCAAATTACCGTTGCCACCCTCCTTCCAGATCCAGGACGTTTCCCGGAAACCTTCTCCAACTCCAGTCCGGGCCCGTTGCAATGCTGTCCCATTGTCGGTGTCTTCCATGTCTAGAGCATCTGGGGAAGGTAGATCCAACTCGTCCAATCTTGATGCTTGCGCGGCAACATCTGCATCCTGTTTCTTCTTACCAACCCGTTTTCGTGCCATGCCCAACGCTCGGTCTTCCCCACCATCCATCATTCTCACGTCCGAAGGCCGTAACTTGTTCCATCCACTATGACCTACACCACGAAGCCGTTCCAGAGAGAGCCATGCTGCCCTGTATCTCTGTGCATCAGAATCAATCTGTCGTTGGTTTCGTTTCAAGAGAGCTTGTGATTTTGTGATTGTTGCCTGGGCCTTGACATTGGATTTCCGGTAAGTGAGAAGACGGGTTTTCATGTGGAGATGATTGCGAAGACTATCAAGGGCACCGCGGATTTGTGCTTCTCGCAGCTCCTCCTCGATTTTTGCAAGGTCTCCATGGCATCCAGTTGAACGTTCAGCAGTGGAAAGATTTGAAGGGAAAATGATGGGGACGTTTTCAACGTGTTCCTCGCCGTCGACCCTGCGTTGTCCGAGGATTTGGATAGCGGCGGGCATGTACAACGCCTGGATAGAGCGGATACGACCCATGAGACGCATGACTTTCGTCCGTCGTTCCATCAAAGAGGTTTTTTGGCTAGCGGTTTCGAATGAATTTGCAGAGATATCAAGTAAAAGGCTACGTCTGAAACCAGTTTTGGTCAATGTATAAGCCTTGAATAGCAGTCATGTTACTCACTGCTGATCCTCTAATTCTAATAGCTGGGACATGAAGGCTGTGGGGCCAACTTCATGTAACGAAAAAGAACCGTTTGACGCTTGTTGCGCCTCCTCTTCCGAGAGTCTTAAACGGACATCATGCTCAGTCAAACCTACAAAATTTGGGATCAGACAGCGTTGACATTCAAGGCAAAAGTTACGTACCTGTTTTTGGTAGTTCGAATGGGTTCGCCACCGTTCGTTCTGCTTCGGGCCTATCCTGATCCTCTTCCCAATCTTCGACTCTCTTCTTCCACTGGACGGTTTCGGCGCCTTTGCCTTCAGTAAACTCCTTGAGAGACTCATTTTGGGTTTCGAACTCCTTCATCGCAACTTGATGTCGTTTGCGCAGTAACGCACCTAGATACATCCATGAGTGATTGTAGAAGGAGAAAGATGAACGAAAAAACCTAATCCTATAAGCTTAACCCAATTCCAGTGGCCAAAATGGTCATTCATGGTTCCATGACGCGAACCGGGGCCCATATCGCGCGTACTACTGGCCATTGGTCCTAGGTGTGCCCATGGCCGCTCAACTCCTTTGCCATCGGTCCTTCCTGCTCCTCGAAGCCAATTGAGAGAAAATTTGAGCTGGCAAGCTAACTGATGGCCATGAATATGAAGTTTCGGTATTGCGAATTTGATGATTTGAAGTCCAAGGTCGCAGGAGACTAATGATGGTAGAGCTTTCACCCGTCGAACCACATTTTTATACCATTGACAGGCGATGTCGTATGAGATAACTTTGGTGAGAGAAGGATGATGATGGCGTAGGAAAGAAGCGAAAGCATAGTCCATGTTTGCGTATCTATCAGAACACAAACTCATCAATATTTGGTGCAACGATGAAGAAATGACACACACCTCTCTCCTTTTTGAAGATCTACGGCGCCGTTAAGCTGTATGAATTTATGTCGTGCACATACGCCGATTCCAACACCTGTGGTAGCGTAACCGCGAGAGTGCTTTGTGTTTGCGTGGTCTAGTGCTGACAACCCCGTACACGTTGACATCTGACTAAGTGAGTCACATGAGATCGATGATGAACGACTGTAGACTTACTTCATTCTGGTCTGTAACCGCTCGAAGATACTCTCGAAATACACCATCCTCAGTGAAATATGAACCTCCCACGTCGAGGTCTGGATCCCGGGCCTCTGAAGATACCAAGCGTCGTTTCAGGTGGAAACAAGCATCAATCGCAAAGAAGATCCAATATAGGTACCTGGAGCTCTGAACTTCAACAAGCCATCTGGCAGTCATTGTGCTGTAACACGTACCTTTTCTTCGGCGGTGCTTCTCTCCAGTTCGCAGGTAAGTTTACATCGGGTTGAGGACAAGCCGGACATCTTATACCCATTTCTCCACTTTTCGTTTCCGCAAGGCTCCGTTCTGCATCGTTTCCACGTCCGGACCATTTCGCCATCTTCAAGTGCCTCCATTCTTTCATCATTCGTGAAAAACTGCGATATCGATCCTGGAAAATCATTCATTGATAAATGTCAAGCCCAGGTAAGGTATAGCTATCTCACTCACTGGTAAGTTTATTAACGCCGCATTGTCCGTCATCTTTTCAAGGCCGGCGTAAAAGTCATATGTCGTTACTTTGCCTTGAAGGGTGAGGATGTGGAACATGTTCATGACCCGGTATGTAGCCGCGGTTTGAGGGTCGATATGTGTTGCTGGAAACCAACGGCGACGAAGGAGTTGCTGCCACCACTCACCAGCTAAAAGCTGATTGGGGCATCCGCAATAATGAAGACAGACAGTATGAATGCCGTTCACGTGAATAACGGTGAAGTTCTCGACGACCTTGGGATTTGGACAAACGGAACGAGCCTTGTGACCAAGTTGTACGAAGACCCCCAATTGATTTTAATGAAACACGTTCAAAAAAATGTCCGTTCCATTTCTGCAGCTTTTTTCTTCAATGAGACCTCCCAGAAGGTAAATAGGCTGGCCAAAGCCCAAGAACGAATGGCTAGGTGAGATTTCATTCATTGAAAGTGGTGTTACGGTTTCGCTGGAATACTGGCGTTAGACGAAGGGCTTCCGACCCCAAAGGCGAGCGACTTAAGCAAAAAGTTTATGAGGAGCAGTACCGCAAGATGTAAGTGGCTCTTCCTCTAATACCTATGCATATCAATAACAGACTACTACTTAGGCATCGCGAAGATCGTCGGTATGGCGAAGATCATCGACGATCACTGTCAGTTCGTTCATCTGTTTTTCGAAACAAGACTGAAATGTTTTCGCAGTCGTTATATTGAAAAATGGGGCCCGAGGCCTTTTTCTATGTATTGCCAACGTCGGAATGGATGTCTACAGCGTCCTGAGGACTACTCAACTTGAGAGATACTCTACTTACTCTACTCACTACTTACTAGTACTGATTAGCATGCCTTATGTGAAATCACCAGAGCGCAAGAACAAGAATACTATTTCATTCATTGATATAATTGACTGAGCGATATGAGTGAGTCCAATTATTCATCTAGCGAAAGAGTACCGAACCATTCCTCAGCTTGGGCAACACCATCAACTTCGCGTACTTCAACCTCTTCCCCCTGTCGTATGGCTCTGGCAAGAATTTTGTCCGCTTGGGCACTATGCAGAGATATCAGACCCGATACATCAATCGTGAATTATAATACATACCTAGAGGGGACGACACTATTGAATCTTGGGGAATGAATGGCCCAAACACGACTTCGGCGTTGTGGCATTGGAGCCTCCGCATCAACCCTGGGCGATCTGTGAGAGGACGAGGGGTCATGGGAACCGCAAGGGAGGGAAAAACGCTAGGATTAATCTGGCTAGAAGTCTGCATCGGACTGGACTCCGGAACCGAGACAACGTTGATGTTAGCTGGAGGAGGGATAGTGGGAGGCAGAGTTTTTGGGATTTGGGGCGCCCTAGGAGATACAAACAGTGAACCATCGATAAAACCAGGAGGGTGATTGTGAAAGCCATGACAGTGTTGACGCCAGCCAGCAAGAGCTTCCTCGTATGAATCATATCTCTTGTACATGTTGCCAGGATAATTAGTGACCCGTCCACTCGCATCAGCCCTAAGAATTCAGATCATTCATTGGACACAAAATGAATCGCACACAAGTCAACTTACCAGTCTCGATAACAACCTGGTTGATCACCCACAAAAACCACATAGTACTTGTACTTGCGTCCTGATGTCTTCACCGGCGAAGAAGACTGGTACACAGGGGGGACACAAGTAGGGTGTGGAGTCATCAAATCAATAAAGGGATCGGGTTCAGAGTTCCAGAGGTCAGAGTCCGATGTCGATGTGAGGGATGATTCGGCTGTCGTATCTTCGTCGTCTGAGATGGAGATAGCTAAGGAGTCCATATTGAACAAGAGAATGGGAAAATTTGAGCTTTGACAAGCGGTCGGGCGCGGACCGCTTATTTGCTGGCCCTCTATATGTTCAACGCAAAAACGGAGAATAAGACTAGTGAGAATTATATATTAAATCGCGCGTTTGCATACAAAATGTCTCAAAGGAATTCAATTACATATTGTCTCGGCGAGTGCGAAGGCGTCGTGAGTAGCGTTGTTCTTCCTCACCGTCGGAACTTTCTGGCAATGCACGTTTGCTGCGATGGTGAGGCCTGTTCGGATTGTAATTTGTTACCAATGAAGAAAGTCAGACGAATGAGAGAAAAACTGACCGATTTAACTTGACCAATTCCGAGATAACCCAGGATATATCACATAAAGCTGAGGTCCAGTCAAGAGAAGGGCCATCCAAGTGACGGTACCACCAGTGTAAAGAAACGATAAGGCTAAGCATCCCGTTTTGCCCGGAGCGGTCAAACTCATCCCAATCTCCTTCGCCGGTACCATTGACCACAATCCTACCCAACGCATCACGTTCGCGCCACTGAGGGCTAATCATCGAATACCAGACCCACCATTGTGATGCAAAGTCGGCTATTTTACCTATTGGTGGAAGACGAGTGACAGTTTTTCGATTCTGGAACCACCACGCAAACTCTTTAGGACGACCCGTGGTCGGGAAAGTCGATCCCTATGATATGACTGGTTGGTTATCAGAATGGGAACGAATCGCGATACTCACGTTGCCATTTGGGTTTTTGAAAGAATGATATTGTTCGAAGGTAACCAAATCTTGCAGGGTTTTGTGCCAAAGGGAATCTTGCGGACTGTCTTCGGTCGTAAGTGCATTGTAGGCATCAGAAAGCCATCTAGGACAGCCAGTCAAATCAACTGGGACGTTATCACCCGACGGAGAGAACACCGCAGTTGATGAATCAGTATGAGTGTCAGGTTCGTCAGGTATACCATCACCCGATGGAGAGAACACCGCAGCTGACGGTTCAGTATCTGCAGGGTCCTTGTCAGATGAGCTGTCAGCCGACGGAGGCGCTGAAGGGTCCTGGTTGGTTAGCGATGAAGATTGTTCTATGTCAGTCGGCGGAGAAAATGCTGCTGAAGCCGTGGGCGCTGAAGGAACCTTGTCACTGTCAGTTGGTGAGGATGTATGCGACGCGAAAGGGATCTTGTCAGCAGGAGAGGATTGATCTGTTGCGACATTTGAAGAGATGCCAGATGCTGCATTACTGGCGACAGGCGCACTGGTTGCGACATTTGAAGAGACGCTAGATGCTGCGTTACCGGCGACAGGCGCACCAAGTGCTGAGGGAGAGGCTAATTGTTCTGAGTCGTCCTGGGGAGGAGAGAGCGATTGCTCGAAGTTTATGTGAGAAGGAGCACGGAGAGGTGACTCTGAGGATTGGGATGAACTAGAAGCACGACCAGGTGACATTGGAGGCCCATTCAGAATGATGTCGGTTGCTTTGCGACCATTGGTTATTTGAAGGAGATGCCATTTAATCCGTACGATGTTGTTTTGCCGTTGCCACTCGAATTCGGTTTGACGCTCACAAAGAGGCGCCATCACAGCGCGGCGTTCTTTAACAGAAAGGCTGTCCAGATATAAGCGGCTTTCCGGATGAAGCTTTTTTTCACGGTTTGGGTGCAGGCGAAGTTCGGGAAGCTCCTCCTCCTCCTCCTCCTCCTCCTCCTCCTCCTCCTCAACTTCTTCATCTGTTTCTCCATACTCTTCATCTTCTTCTTTGCCATCGTCGGTCTCTTCACCATCATCGGTCTCCTCACCATCATATTCTTCTTCCTCGTCGTCATCCTTGCGGGCGCCCTTCTGGGCATTTCTGGTGACATTCTTTCTCACCCTCGTAGACCGCCGAGGTTCGGGGATCATTTTCGTAGATGAAGAAGGTTCAGGGATGGCATTTTCCGTAGATGGACTAGGTCCGGCAATGGGGTTTTCCGGAGATGGACTAGGTACAGGAATGGGGTTTTCCGGAGATGGACGAGGTTCAGAGATGGTTAGCAGAGAGGGATCATCGAGTACGTCTTTATCGGTGGCTTTTCTTGGAGTGTCTGCTTCATGTTAGAATACAGTAGATGATGGAAGAGCGTTGAGAACTGACCAGTGGTTGCATGCAAAAACAACAAGAATGATTTCATAACGTTCGCTTTGAACTCTTCAGCTTTCCATTCGTGAAATTTGAGTCCCTGAGCTGTCCCTGAGCTGATTCTGGAAGAGACGTTAGCAACACATCAAATTTTTATGCAAGAAAGAATATTACGCAAGTACGGCAAAATCGGAATTGGGATCTTGGGTATCCTGAGGGGGCGCTCCGGCCAGAAGAGTGAGCCACAAACCAGTGTGAGCACGGATGGCATCGAGGAGAGGCTGGATGAATGTGAGGAGATTCGCGCGACATCTGGCCAAATAGATGATCAATGAACATAGATTAAGGTAGACGACTATATACGCACAATTGTTTCTCGGCGTCTGTCAGCTTGTCTACCCCGTCCAATGAAAACCCCTGCCCAGACAGCAGTTTCTTGAAAGCAGCAACGCGAGAAGAGTGTTGAGTTGAATTCTCGAGCGAAATCTTCTCTTTGACATCGTCTGGCTGGTCATTGTACAACTGCTCGGCCACTTCACATTGTTTTTTGATACATTCGCTCTTGGAGGGAGGATTATCGACGGTGGCGTCACGATAGTGCTCTATGAATTGTTCGCGGTATTCGGGATGAGACATGAAATGTTTGTAGTCAGGCTTTTGTCGAGGTCTTTTGAGGCTGGTTGACTGCTTGAGTTGGTTGTTGATGCGCTTGAACGCCTGCCCGCCATTCCTTTCAGCAGGTCGTTGGGTTTGGCGGTGAATCCAATTTTTAAGTTCCTGGAAATACATGTGAATACACCCGTAGCTGTAGGAGCTTCGCGAAGTAGTCCGATAAGTCTCGAAGATTACTTCGCGAAGTAACCCGAGTGGCTCTCGAAGCTCAAAAAACCCTTTCGGGCAGGCCAGTAGGGCTCCGGGGGGTGCTCGGCTATTTAGTATATTTATTAATATTCAATAATTCTTTTATTATTTAATAGGTATATTATAATAAATCTACTTCGCGAAGCTATGCTGCACTTCACGAAGTGACTACGTTTACGACAATCATGAAATCAGGTAAATTAGGGTTACATCATTACGTTATTGATTTCCTTTTTGGGTTATGGTATTTTTGAATAGAAAAATGCATGTTATGATATCATTGATTTTGGGATGCTAAAAATCACAGATGAATCCAAAAATGGCTATAGGGAGGCACTGGCTACCTCAGGCACATCAAAATTGCCTAAAAAGGAAATTGGTCCAAAAATAGAACTTGATCTCATCAGGTAGCAAAAAATCTGAAAAAATCATGAAAAATACTCAAAAAATTCAGGGTCACCTCAATGGCCCTGAAAACGCAAAATAAAAAAAAATACGCGACAAGTGTAAAAATTTTTATCACTCCAAATCATACCAGATCCTCTATACATTTAGTATATATGATGTACATGCTATTTTTAGCACCCCTGGTACACTCAGACACTCAGAATGGCTTATATCATTTAATGTATTCAGCACATTCAATGCTTATTATACTTAACACACTTAACAATGAAAAAACTCAGAATAGTAGTAATGTATTACATGCTATTTTTAGCACCCCTAGTACACTCAGACACTCAGAATGGCTTATATCATTCAATATATTCAGCACACTCAATGCTTATTATACTTAACACACTTAACAATGAAAAAACTCAGAATAGTAGTAATGTATATCATACTCAACACACTCAACAATGAAAAACCTCAAAATAGTGTTCATGTGTATTATACTTAACACACTTAACACACTTAACAATGAAAAAACTTGGAATAGTAGTAATGTATATCATACTCAACACATTCAACAATGAAAAAGCTCGAAACAGTGTTCATGTGTATTATACTTAACATACTCAACACACTTAACAATGAAAAAACTCAGAACAGTGCTCATGTGTGTTACACTTAACACACTTCATCAATCAATATAACATACTTAACAATCAAAAACTTGGAGTAGTGTTATCACACATTATACTTAACACACTTCATCAGTAAGTATAACATACCTTCAATAGGACATTGTTATACTATGACACACTTATAACAACGAGTTTTGGGCGCTTACGGGCGCTTATTTGGGGTTTTTGAGTCGAAATTCATTAATAGCACACTCAATAATTTTTGTGTGGGCTCTATATTGTGTCAGGATGTTGTCTATATCATATTCCTCTAGATATAATTCGGAGAACTCAAAAACATAACCTGTGTGGCTAGCTATACTATAATCTTTTGTAATATAACAGTGTTTTATGTAAATGACAGTGCATACACCCATGTTATGAAGTCAAACTGCTGCTGGGTCATGAAAAGAGTCATCCTATAACCTATTCTATGTTAACTCTATGTGATACAGCCAAGAGATTTGTAATGGGGGTCATTGAATATGACATCTATTGTTACATGTAAGTGTAGACATCTATAGTGTACATGAAACATGTACATGTATATCACAGAGTCTAACCTTTATGATAGCTATCTGAATCATGTACAAACACTGCCAGTAGACTGTAGGAGTGCTTTCCTGATGGACCAGCATCAGTATACTTGCATTACATGGACATATGCATTGGCATTTACATAAAACACTGTTATATCACAAAAGATCATAGTATAGCTAGCCACACAGGTTATGTTTTTGAGTTCTCCAAATTATATCTAGAGGAATATGATATAGACAACATCCTGACACAATATAGAGCCCACACAAAAATTATTGAGTGTGCTATTAATGAATTTCGACTCAAAAACACCAAATAAGCGCCCGTAAGCGCCCAAAACTCGTTGTTATAAGTGTGTCATAGTATAACAATGTCCTATTGAAGGTATGTTATACTTACTGATGAAGTGTGTTAAGTATAATGTGTGATAACACTACTCCGAGTTTTTGATTGTTAAGTATGTTATATTGATTGATGAAGTGTGTTAAGTGTAACACACATGAGCACTGTTCTGAGTTTTTTCATTGTTAAGTGTGTTGAGTATGTTAAGTATAATACACATGAACACTGTTTCGAGCTCTTTCATTGTTGAGTGTGTTGGGTATGAAATACATTACTACTATTCCGAGTTTTTTCATTGTTAAGTGTGTTATGTGTGTTAAGTATAATACACATGAACACTATTTTGAGGTTTTTCATTGTTGAGTGTGTTGAGTATGATATACATTACTACTATTCTGAGTTTTTTCATTGTTAAGTGTGTTAAGTATAATAAGCATTGAGTGTGCTGAATATATTGAATGATATAAGCCATTCTGAGTATCTGAGTGTACCAGGGGTGCTAAAAATAGCATGTACATCATATATACTCAATGTATAGAGGATCTGGTATGATTTGGAGTGATAAAAATTTTTACACTTGTCGCGTATTTTTTTTTATTTTGCGTTTTCAGGGCCATTGAGGTGACCCTGAATTTTTTGAGTATTTTTCATGATTTTTTCAGATTTTTTGCTACCTGATGAGATCAAGTTCTATTTTTGGACCAATTTCCTTTTTAGGCAATTTTGATGTGCCTGAGGTAGCCAGTACCTCCCTATAGCCATTTTTGGATTCATCTGTGATTTTTAGCATCCCAAAATCAATGATGTCATAACATGCATTTTTCTATTCAAAAATACCATAACCCAAAAAGGAAATCAATGACGTAATGATGTAACCCTAATTTACCTGATTCCATGATTGTCGTAAACGTAGTCACTTCGCGAAGTGCAGCATAGCTTCGCGAAGTAGATTTATTATAATATACCTATTAAATAATAAAAGAATTATTGAATATTAATAAATATACTAAATAGCCGAGCACCCCCCGGAGCCCTACTGGCCTGCCCGAAAGGGTTTTTTGAGCTTCGAGAGCCACTCGGGTTACTTCGCGAAGTAATCTTCGAGACTTATCGGACTACTTCGCGAAGCTCTTACAGCTTCAGCTGGTGAATAAGTTGAGTGAATAGCTCGTGGGGACTCACCATTTGACCCTGTTTAACCGTCTGGCAAAGAGCTTTATCGCGTTCTGCTTCCAAGGCGAGTCGTTCCTCTTCGGAGAGGGAAGCACTGTCGTCACGGAGTACAGCGAATTCAGCGGGCTCTGACCTATTATGCCAGGGAAAAGTTTGGAAGTATTCATGTGTAGTAGTAACGATCCATTTGGTGCGTTCCTTCTTGGACACAAGAGAAAGATACGCGTCAATGCGCGACTGAAGAAACGCTAGCTGGGGTCCTTGAAACTTGCCCTGATTCCTGCGTTTCTTCTTCGTAGGAATTTGGGTGGGTGGGACATCAGTAGCCTGGGTATCGGTCGAGTTCCCAACATTATTGGGCATAGGTGACGGCTGGACAGAAGGAGTAGTGGGGTTCGGAGGGTCGGGATTTGGGCTCGAGGAGTTGAGTGTAGCGTCGTTATTGGGAGAAGTCAACGTAGAGTTATTGTTAGGAGAAGAAAAAGTAGCATCGTTGCTTGAAACAGTAGGCGACGAGGCCATTGACGAATGCTAAGTAGTAGTAGAAGTGGAAGTGGTAGAGGTGCGAAGCGCCGGCGTGGTAATTATTTGCTGAAAAATAAAAGGGATATATTATTCTCTCAAGATTGATTATGCCGAGCTGCCGTTGAGGAGACGTTGGACCCCCCATACGTGTAGAGGCAGGCCGAGGTGCCGCTGAGGGTATACCTGAAGCCCCAATATGGGGTTTGATTGAGTGGACAGCTGTCCCGTTGTTATGCAAAACATATGTCAGGCACTTGCCTATATGTTATGCATAAGGGTTACAGCTGCAGCTGAGAACGGGAAATTCTCTCAAAGGCTCCGGGACCCTCGCGCCATTCCGTCAGAAGTCCTTGCAGCGAATGAACACTTGGTCTCTCTGATCAAGCTACGCGCGGACCTTACTACCCCCTCTCGCACCACACTCCCTCATGACAATAGAGAGGTGAATATAGATACGCCAGCTCGATCCTCTTCACCTAGCCGGCATTCGTCACACAGACGACAACCGATTCCTACGGATCTTGATGAAGAGAGCGACATAGACATTAGTGATCTCTGCTCAACCGACCGTATTCAGCCTAGCGATGACATTCATGACGGCGACACGGACCTCGAAGTTATTCACATACGACGCCGACCGATTCCCACACATCTTGATGAAGAAAGCGACGTTGACATTAGCGATCTCTGCTCTACTGATCGTAATCAGCCCAGCGATGACACTTACAACAACGCCACTGACCTCGAAGTTATTGCGACCCTACCACGATTTTCTTCGCCAAGTCCATCGACACGAGGTGAAGCTAGAGGAGAAGAGGAGAATATGCCTAGTGAACGAACCAGCGAGTTTGAGATTGATGAGCTGGACTCTGACGAGTACAGGCTCAACTTACCTTCAGGGTCATTTGGCAATCGTGGTCGTCCGGAATCCTCTGGTCCTGGTTGTCCGGAATCCTCTGGTCCTGGTCGTCCGGAATCCTCTGGTTCTGGTCGTCCGGAATCCTCTGGTCCCGCGCCTGCAATTACAGTGATAACTTGGTCTAAGGTATTGATCCTGCTGAACTTGTCTTCAAGCTGCACTGACAAGTTGATCAGAATGATACACCCGCTCGGTCAATTGCCATTGAACTCACCGAAAACCGAGGCCCTTACATTTCTCTAGCAATGATCTCCGGCGACCTGCGTGTATTAGGATTAACCGAAAAAGGACCAGAGCTGGAACGGTTCGTGTCAAACAAGGGTTGGCGGCGTATCGGATGGAACACGTTGTTTCCTATCCACGAGGTCAAAGTTGTGGTTTTGAAATCGATGGAGGTGGACGACGTGAAGGATTGGGATTTGCAATTGGAGCATCTGTACAAGTAACGTAGCACCTCCTTCTTTGACCTATTAAAAACGAGTTTTCGGGATGCCACACATGGAATGTAGTCTGATGTCGGACGAGGAACGTCCCTCCAAATCGTAGAAAGCCTCGCGGAAAAGAATAAGTCATCAACGCAAAGTCGAACACTTGACAATGACAGCGGCACCAGCACAAAGCCAAGACCGAATAGAAGAAACTTTAGTGACAGCATAAAGCCATCGACTACTGCAAGCCGACAGCTCAAAGCCATCGTGCTCGTTGGCGTCGACAAGAAGGTGATGAGTGATGTATAGCCCGAAAGCGTTGAATGAAGCACCCAAAAAGAGTGATTGCCGCTTTCGGATCAAGCCTGGCTACGAGTGGCTGTCATGATTACTAACAGACTAAAAGTGGTACTACTTACTCTTACCTCTCCAACGACGAGCACGATGGCTTTGCGCTGTCTGCTTTCCAGCAGCGGGTGGCTTTGCGCTGTCGCTGTGGTTGACGATGGATACTATGATGTGTCGATGGCTTTGAGCTGTCGGCTGATTTCTGGGCATCCAATGACTCTATGTTGTTGGCGCAGCTGATACTGTAAAACTTTTGTAAAAAGTACCGATAAGTTATCAGGTACCTATTGCAAATAGTTGTGATAACCCGGAGGGGGTCCTGGAAATGGCTCCGGGGGGTGGTCATGCCTGTCACCACCTGTCACATATGGCTTATATTTACTGTTTTGGGTAATTAATAATCATCCAGATATTAAATAAGCAGTACATTTTCAAAAAAACCCGAAAATTCATAAAAATTCATAAAAAACCTAAAATGGCCTGATTAGGTCAGATCAGGATATGTAAGCAAATGACCTCATATGATAGAAAATGATGTAGGGCCAATGTAGGTACTAAAAATAGCCCAAAAAATCACTAAAAATGCAAAAAATATTTAGGGATGGTATAGAGCCTATTGCAGGCCCAGGCACATCAAAATTACCAAAAAAGGTAAAAATTGATCATGATCTCATCTTGTAGCAAAAAATCTGAAAAAATTCCTAAAAATAGTCAAAAAAATTCAGGGGTGCCTTGTTGGCCCTGAAAATGCAAAATAAAAAAAAATACGCGACAAGTGTAAAAATTTTCATCACTCCAAATCATTCTAAATCCACTATACAGTCAGTATATATGATGTATATGCTATATTTAGCATCCTAGTACCTTTATTGGGCTAAAAATAGAACTTGATCTCATCTGATAGCAAAAAATCTGAAAAAATCCTAAAAAATACTCAAAAAATTCAGGGGTGCCTTATTAGCCCTGAAAATGCAAAATAAAAAAATTTACATGACACAATTGAAAAACAACATCACTCCAAATCATACCAAATCCACTACACAGTCAGTATATATCATGTATATATTATTTTTAGCACCTCTAGTACCTTCAATCACTCAGTATAGCTTATATCACTCGAGAATCATATCAGACTGACAACATTCAGTAAATATAATGTACATGATATTTTTAGTACACCTAGTACCCTTAATGACTCAGAACAATTTATATTACTCAATATGTTCAGTACACTTAACACTCATCAAACCTCACACATGAAAACTCATAACAGTACTTATATGTATTATACTTAACACAGTTGACAATGAAAATACTCAAAACAGTATTATCAGTCACTATACTTAACACACTTAACAGTCAAAAAGTCAGAACAATGTTACTTTATATACATAACACACCCATTGTTATACTATAACACACTTATAACAACGAGTTTTGGGCGCTTATGGGCGCTTATTTGGTGTTTTTAAGTCGAAAATCATTAATAGCACACTCAATAATTTTTGTGTGGGCTCTATATTGTGTAAGGATGTTGTTTATATCATACTACACTTGATACAATTCGGAGAATGCAAGATTACAGCTTTTGGGACTGGCTATATTGTGATCTTTTGTGATATAACAGTGTTTTATGTAAATGTCAATGCATACACCCATGTTATGAAGTCAAACTGCTACTGGGTCATGAGAAGAGTCATCCTACAACCTATTCTATGCTAACCCTATGTAATACAGCAAAGAGATCTGTAATGGGGGTCATTGAATATGACATCTATTGTTACATGTAAGTGTAGACATCTATAGTGTACATGAAACATGTACATGTATATCACAGAGTCCAATAGTCATAGTGAGTATCTGAACCATGTCCAGATACTTCTAGTAGACTGTAGGAGTGATTCCCTCATGAACCACCATCAGTATACTTGCATTACATGGACATATGCATTGACATTTACATAAAACACTGTTATATTTCAAAAGATCACAATATAGCCAGCCCCACAAGTTGAATTTTTGAGTTCTCTGAATTGTGTCTGAAGAAATATGATATAGACAACATCCTGACACAGTATAGAGCCCAGACAAACATTATTGAGTGTGCTATAATGATTTTCGACTCAAAAACACCAAATAAGCGCCCATAAGCGCCCAAAACTCGTGGTTATAAGTGTGTTATAGTATAACAATGGGTGTGTTATGTTATTCAATTAACATTGTTCCGACTTTTTGACTGTTAAGTGTGTTAAGTATAGTAACTGATAACCCTGTTTTGAGTATTTTCATTGTCAACTGTGTTAAGTATAATACATATAAGTACTGTTATGACTTTTAGTGTGTTAGGTGTGATAAATGCTAAGTGTACTGAACATATTGAGTAATATAAATTGTTTTAAGTTATAAAGGGTACTAGGTGTGCTAAAAATATCATGTACAATATATTTACTCCCCAAATTATTCAGTTTGGTATAATTCTTGAGTGATATAAGTGATTGAGGGTACTAGGGGTGCTATAAATGGCATATACATGATATATACTGACTGTGTAGTGGATTTGGTATGATTTGGAGTGATGTTGTTTTTCAATTGTGTCATGTAAATTTTTTTATTTTGCATTTTCAGGGCCAATAAGGCACCCCTGAATTTTTTGAGTATTTTTTATGATTTTTTCAGATTTTTTGCTATCAGATGAGATCAAGTTCTATTTTTAGCCCAATAAAGGTACTAGGATGCTAAATATAGCATATACATCATATATACTGACTGTATAGTGGATTTAGAATGATTTGGAGTGATGAAAATTTTTACACTTGTCGCGTATTTTTTTTTATTTTGCATTTTCAGGGCCAACAAGGCACCCCTGAATTTTTTGACTATTTTTAGGAATTTTTTCAGATTTTTTGCTACAAGATGAGATCATGATCAATTTTTACCTTTTTTGGTAATTTTGATGTGCCTGGGCCTGCAATAGGCTCTATACCATCCCTAAATATTTTTTGCATTTTTAGTGATTTTTTGGGCTATTTTTAGTACCTAGATTGACCCTACATCATTTTCTATTATATGAGGTCATTTGCTTACATATCCTGATCTGACCTAATCAGGCCATTTTAGGTTTTTTATGAATTTTTATGAATTTTCGGGTTTTTTTGAAAATGTACTGCTTATTTAATATCTGGATGATTATTAATTACCCAAAACAGTAAATATAAGCCATATGTGACAGGTGGTGACAGGCATGACCACCCCCCGGAGCCATTTCCGGGACCCCCTCCGGGTTATCACAACTATTTGCAATAGGTACCCGATAACTTAACAGTGTTTTTTACAAAAGCTTTACTGTATCCTGTGGTTGGCGTTTTTCAAGGATGACATCGAGCAGGTCTGTTCTCGCAAGGTATGCTCATTATCGAGCATCTCATCTGTAGTAATGACTAGTATAATGACATAGTATGCTCATAGATTGGTTTTTGTGGTTTGACTATTGTTCTCTACACTTGGACAAGGTTCGTGATATCATCGTTATCGAAGTGGTTGCGGGTGGGTGATGGCTCTCGTGCTCAGCCACAACTCTCTCTTGTTCCTCACCGTCATGGCCACAACAAAACGGCGCAAAATCACGAAGAACAAGCTCGAGCGAAACACCCTGCAATTCTCCAATGTGAACGCTCCCAAGAAGACTTTCACGGTTATCGACAATGGACGAAAAGTGATTCGAACCCAAACTCTGCCTAGAATCTCCCCCTCGGTGGCTTCTGGCTCTCCTGCACCGCCACCAATGGTCCCTGCTCTCTCAGATATCTCTCACAGCGATTTGTCAAACGAAGATCACGATGCAGACTTTGCTGAAGACACTCGCACTCAGGTAGGTTTGTTGCTGCAATCATGATTCAGCAATAACTGATCAACATCACCAGCGTGCCAAACTTCTCGAAGAATACGCTGATATCTTCGAACCTGCGGCACAGTTGATCATGCAGAAAGAGGCCGATCCACGTATAGGAATGCCTTGCTCCTGTAATGAAGCGCTTCGTGAGGTTCGATGCCTCGAATGCAAGCAATTCACTCCTCTATGTCGCTCCTGTTGGGTTCGTGTTCACCGGAACCAACCACTTCACTGGGCCCATGTTTGGAATGGCGTACGGGGATACTTTCAACGCCACGACATATCGACAGTACTCGGACCCAATTCTTATGGGATTCCACTTGGACATGAAGGCGATGCGTGTCCTCGAGCCTCGAAACCTCTACACATGACGCTGGTGGATAACGAAACCGGAGTCCACACTACCAAAGTCGTGTTCTGTGGCTGCTGCGACTCCAATAAGTGGCGACAATTGATGGATGCAGATTTCTTTCCGGCGACTGTGACAGAACCGCAAACAGCGTTCACGTTTGGAACCCTTCGACACTGGCAGCTGATGACGCTTCAATCAAAAATCACGGCTTATGACTACATACGTGCGCTGCGCCGCAAAACTGACAATGTTTTCACTGGCAATGTTCCGGTAAGTTTCCACATGTAATAGAACAACTTTGCGTGGTCTAATGAGACCTCACATAGGATGTCTACAAACAATTTCAGTTCGTTTCACGCATCTGGCCCCTTCTCGAAGCAGAAAAACGATTCGGAAGACTTCATGGCAATGGCATGAATGAGCTATATCCCCGACGCCCGACAAATAATCTCATGGTCTACTGCCCTGCCTGCCCCGAGGCCGATGTCAACATCGAACCAGGTTGGGAGAAGACCCCACCGCACTTGATGTACGTGGATCTCTATCACTCATTTACACTGAATTTCACACATTTAAAGGCATCTTCATACGATCTATGATACCATCGATGGGAACAGCAAAACCGGGAACTACGAAAAGAACAATGACCCCAATGATGTACAGCTGAGGCTGTAAGATTAATGCATAACAACTGGACAACTGTCCCCACTCGTTATGCGTAATGAATGGACAGCTATCCAGTAGATAAATGAATTATCCATATCTCCTGAAATAGCCATTTTTGGAAAAAACTGACCCCCCCTATAGGGGGTTTTCCATTTTGGGCTATCAATATAACCTCAAATTTTAAGCCCTAACCCAACCCCTAACCCAACCCCAACCCCTAACCCCTAACCTAACCCAACCCCTAACCTTCTAACCTAACCCAACCCCTAACCCCCTAACCCTAACCAACCCTAAACCCTAACTAACCCTAAACTCTAACCAGCCCTAACCCTAACACAGTCCCTACCAATGAAAATATACCAAACCCTAACCCCTAACCCAACCCCTAACCCAACCCTAACCCCTAACCCCTGCTAACCCAGGTTGGGCACTGAATCAGACCCCTCCCTTATGTTAGGGTTAGCATAGCTAACCCTAACGGTAGGGGCCTGATTCAGTGCTAAATCCCAGTTGTACAGTGGTGGGATAACTGTCCATTCATTACGCATAACGAGTGGGGACAGTTGTCCAGTAGTTATGCATTAAACCTACAGCTACAGGTGTGATGTATCTCTTTTTGCTGGCAGATCATACATGCCAGAACAGAAGCGTCACGATCACTACCTTCAAACCGTTCCTCAGCTCCAAAAAGAGGTATTTCGACTGACTAATTCCTCTATCTTATGCTCATGGGTATTCATCAACAGAAAGCCACCTGTAATCACCTCAAAGTCAAAAACGGCGCTAATCGGGCCAAGTTCAAGAACATGAGCGTAACCGGCAATGTCAATGTTCAGTGTTCACATATCTTAGTCTGTTCAAGTGTCGATATGAAAGGGGGCGAGAAGTAAGTGATCTGGTGGATATAATATGTCACAGCCTACTCACAGCTTATCAGTCATGCCACAGTCGACCTCGGGGTAAAGCTTCGCGTTGAGTCGTGTTGTTTCGATAAAGATAATCGGCCACCCCGAGTGTTCAGCTATGACAATATGTGTAGCCTAGCGGTCCATATAGTCAAGCGCTGGCGCCTCTACCATAAGGACGATGCAGATGTAGTTGAGAAGGCCCGCTGGACCATACCGGCGTGCCATGTCAAAAACCATCACGAGGGGTGTGATTACCTCTATTGCTACATGTACAAGATGTGCATGGGGCATTTTCACGGCGAAACTGCAGAGTATGGATGGGCGATCTTCAACGCCATAGGTCCGTCTGTTCTGCAAATGAGCAATGGGCACCGTATCGATACGTTGATCATGCACTATGGCGATTGGAATTGGCGGAAGGTTGTGGGTTTAGGTATGAGTATTTGAGTTCATTGTTCATTCAGTATGCTAACGATAGATAGCACGACAACTTCTGAAAGATCTCAATGACGCGAAGGTCAAATATGTCGAGAAACGTGATTTCTTTGCAGGTCTCTGTGTTCTCTTTGAATCCAAAGTTGTGGAATGGAATGCAATGGATCGCTCGCCATGTGTAGATCCAAAGAGCAAGCGTTCAGTCGTCAGTATCTATTCGCATAATAAACAGAAAGGTATGTACATAATCTACTTTGCTCGAAAGGGTGATAACGATCGTCACAGGATACTGTGAAGCTTTTGTAAAAAGACCTGATGAGTTATCCAGGAGCTTTTGAAAATAGTTGTGACGACACAGAGGGGGCTCCGGAAATGGCTCCGGGGGGTGGGCATGCCTGTCACCACCTGTCACATCTGACCTATATTTACTGTTTTGGGTAATTAATAATTATCCAGATATTAAATAAGCGGTACATTTGTAAAAAATCCTGATAAACTATAAAAATTCAAAAAAACCCAAAAAAACCTAATTAGGTTAAATCGGGGTATGTAAACAAAATAGCCTTATATGGTAAAAAATGCTGTAGGATCTATCTAGGTGCTAAAAATAGCCAAAAAAATCACTAAAAATGCTAAAAATATGTAGGGATGGTATATAGCCTATTGCAGATCCAGGCATCCGAAAATTACCAAAAAAGGAAATTTTTGATGATGATGTCATCTTGTAGCAAAAAATTTGAAAAAAATCCTAAAAATAGTCAAAAAATTCAGGGGTGCCTTGTTGGCCCTGAAAATGCAAAATAAAAAAAAATACGCGACAAGTGTAAAAATTTTTGTTACTCCAAATCATACCAAATCCACTATATAGTCAGTATATATAATGTATATGCTATATTTAGCATCCTAGTACCCTCATTGGGCTAAAAATAGAACTTAATCTCATCTGGTAGCAAAAAATCTGAAAAAATCATAAAAAATACTCAAAAAATTCAGGGGTGCCTCATTGGCCCTGAAAATACAAAATAAAAAAATTTACATGACACAATTGAAAAACAACATCATTCCAAATCTTATCAAATTTACTGTATAGTTAGTATATATTATGTATATACTATTTATAGCATCCCTAGTACCCTCAATCACTTATATCACTTAAGAATCCTACCAAACTGACAACATTGAGTAAATGTAATGTACATGGTATTTTTAGCACACCTAGTACCCTTAAAAACTCAGAACAATTTATATCACTCAATATGTTCAGTATACTTAGTACTCATCACATTTAACACACTAAAACTCAGAACAGTACTTATATTACTTAACACAGTTGGCAATGAAAATACTCAAAACAGTGTTATCAGTCACTATACTTAAGACACTTAACAGTCAAAAAGTCGGAATAATGTTACTTGATATACATAACACACTCATTGTTATACTACAACACACTTATAACAACGAGTTTTGGGCGCTTATGGGTGCTTATTTGGTATTTTTGAGTCGAAACTCTTTAATAGCACACTCAATAATTTTTGTGTGGGGTTTATACTGTGTAAGGATGTTGTTTATATCATACTACACTTGATACAATTTGCAGAACTCAAGATTACAGCCTGTGGGGCTGGCTATATTGTGATCTTTTGTAATATAATAGTGTTTTATGTAAATGTCAATGCATATGTCCATGTAATGCAAGTATACTGATAGTGGTTCATGAAGGAATGACTCCTACAGTCTACTAGAAGTGTCTGGACATGGTTCAGATACTCACTATGACTATTGGACTCTGTGATATATATGTACATGTTTCATGTACACTATAGATGTCTACACCTACATGTAACAATAGATGTCATATTCAATGACCCCATTACAGATCTCTTGGCTGTATCACATAGAGTTAGCATGGAATAGGTTGTAGGATGACTCTTTCCATGACCCAGTCGCAGTTTGACTTCATAACATGGGTGTATGCATTGACATTTACATAAAACACTGTTATATCACAAAAGATCACAATATAGCCAGCCCCACAGGCTGTAATCTTGAGTTCTCCAAATTGTATCAAGTGTAGTATGATATAAACAACATCCTTACACAGTATAAACCCCACACAAAAATTATTGGGTGTGCTATTAAAGAATTTCGACTCAAAAATACCAAATAAGCACCCATAAGTGCCCAAAACTCGTTGTTATAAGTGTGTTGTAGTATAACAATGAGTGTGTTATGTATATCAAGTAACATTATTCCGACTTTTTGACTGTTTGGTGTGTTAAGTATAGTGACTGATAACACTGTTTTGAGTATTTTCATTGCCAACTGTGTTAAGTAATATAAGTACTGTTCTGAGTTTTAGTGTGTTAAATGTGATGAGTACTAAGTATACTGAACATATTGAGTGATATAAATTGTTCTGAGTTTTTAAGGGTACTAGGTGTGCTAAAAATACCATGTACATTACATTTACTCAATGTTGTCAGTTTGGTAGGATTCTTAAGTGATATAAGTGATTGAGGGTACTAGGGATGCTATAAATAGTATATACATAATATATACTAACTATACAGTAAATTTGATAAGATTTGGAATGATGTTGTTTTTCAATTGTGTCATGTAAATTTTTTTATTTTGCATTTTCAGGGCCAATGAGGCACCCCTGAATTTTTTGAGTATTTTTTATGATTTTTTCAGATTTTTTGCTACCAGATGAGATTAAGTTCTATTTTTAGCCCAATGAGGGTACTAGGATGCTAAATATAGCATATACATTATATATACTGACTATATAGTGGATTTGGTATGATTTGGAGTAACAAAAATTTTTACACTTGTCGCGTATTTTTTTTTATTTTGCATTTTCAGGGCCAACAAGGCACCCCTGAATTTTTTGACTATTTTTAGGATTTTTTTCAAATTTTTTGCTACAAGATGACATCATCATCAAAAATTTCCTTTTTTGGTAATTTTCGGATGCCTGGATCTGCAATAGGCTATATACCATCCCTACATATTTTTAGCATTTTTAGTGATTTTTTTGGCTATTTTTAGCACCTAGATAGATCCTACAGCATTTTTTACCATATAAGGCTATTTTGTTTACATACCCCGATTTAACCTAATTAGGTTTTTTTGGGTTTTTTTGAATTTTTATAGTTTATCAGGATTTTTTACAAATGTACCGCTTATTTAATATCTGGATAATTATTAATTACCCAAAACAGTAAATATAGGTCAGATGTGACAGGTGGTGACAGGCATGCCCACCCCCCGGAGCCATTTCCGGAGCCCCCTCTGTGTCGTCACAACTATTTTCAAAAGCTCCTGGATAACTCATCAGGTCTTTTTACAAAAGCTTTACAGTATCAGCTGCTTTGTAGCACCTACTCTGAAGGCGATCGTCGACAAAGAGATGTCTTCGAGCGATACCATCTGTGTCTCATCAGGAAATGTTAAACTCGGTGCCGTCGCGTCCTGGTTATTGGAAGGGCTGCGACTGTTTCAGATACAGTGAGTGCAGAAATGGTTGGCCTAAAATCGATCTAACTCTTCGGGTAGGCATCGTGTTTTCAAACTGGCAAGCACATGCTCAAGCGCGCCACCAAAATCACTCACGTCTCAACGAAGCAAGCTTGCAGCTGATATAGATGTGTGGCGTAAGATGCAGAAACGTTACATGGGTTCCATTGGTTCTCGCCTATCTCAGGAGCCCAACAAGCAGCATCCCGAAGAACAATCCCTTCTCCTCCCTTCTAATTTCACCGCTGCAGAACGTGGGGCCTTACGTCTTCTTCCACTCGCAACAAAGCAGGTTCAGATGCTTGAAGCGGCGCTCGGGGAGACGATCAGCAATTTGCAGACTACCGTTAAAAATCTTTCCTCTGCTTTTGAACGCAAGATCAAAGATGCCCGCGGGCAAGATGCAAACACGAAATCGATAGCCGGTATTCGGAAGATTGAATCAAAGCGGAATGATCTTATGGGTGACTATAACCTTTTTCAGGGCGCGCTCAAAGCTCTAGACAATCTTGACGAAGCGGAATGGCCCCCACTGGAGCTAAAGGATACCTTTCGTAAATCCACAGAACAACGTCGGACACCGGGGGACTCATGAGTTGTTGAAGGGAATTTATGGGGTATGACAAGTGCCGGACATAGTAGTTGGGCGGCGAGAACTGCATCGGGAGCGATTTCTGGCTACGATGTGGTTCAAAGGTCAGGGGAAGGGTTGGGTGAAGAACCTGTGTTCAATGTCAATGTTCTGAATTATCATGGTACGTCTTGAGCTACATTTGAAGATTTGAGCTGAGAGATTATGATAGGCACTCATATGTCTCTTTGGCAAGGTTGGCCGTGTTCATGTCAAGCAGTTCATTTTGCTTATGTCCTTTCAGCCAGATCTGTTACACAATCTGAAGCACAAGTCACCTCAGTGTTTGAGCCAACTAAGGAAGTTCTAGAGCATGCTGATCAGCCGGGTGTTGATGCAGACGGCTGGATCTGGTCTGCTGGGAGAATGAAGAATATGTCGATGCAGGAAATTGAGCAGTGGGAGCAGATAAGTACGCATGTTGTTGTCCTTAAATTTTTTACCGCTGACGATGTCCAATAGATAATAGAATTCAATGGGCCCGAGCAGAGGCAGACTTCGAACGTTGGCAAGAAGAAGTCGAAAAGAAGCATGCAGAGTTCATGCGCGTCATTAATGCATCGGCATATGCCCGCGATGCATGGATGGAATTAGCTCGAACCCCTTATTCATCTTCGCCTGGCCATGTTGCATATGCGAAGGAGCACTGCGATATTCTGGAGGCCTTACGTGCTGATGCTGAAGCAAAATACAGCCAATGTGGTATACCAAGTCTTCGCATCATTTCAGAAGGGTTTTCCCTAGCGGACCATGTCATGAAGTGGCGACAGGAGGAAGAGAAGCATTTCAACTTCGACCGGTAAGCTTTCCTCTGAACTCATGATGATTTAGTTTTAATCTTTCTTCTGCTTCAGTTGGGCAAATTGACCGATGTTCAAGGACCCAACTACACACGCTCAAGGGTTCGGAGATGTACGTGTTCCTGTCTCCAGTGAGGATAGTATTCAGGTGGAATCTTCAAAGCGCAACCATTCCATGATCTAGCAAGTAAGTAGTCCCGAACTATTTGATTCTTTGTTTATTCATGGCTGATGTGCAGTTTATTTCAGATGCTAGTCATGGTTGTTTGTTTCCCAATGTTTATTGTAGTAACTAGTTACTGAACTGTTTATTTGTATTGTTTAAATTGGATCATGGTTTATTGCTATGAAGTTTATATATCAGTGTTTAATATCATTGGTAGGGTTTATTAGCGTCTGTTTAATTCATGTTTACTATGAGTGCATAGGACTTATGTTTGATCAATCTGTTTATTTCTGTTTATTTCAGCCTGGTCTTGACCTGGGGTGTTTGTTTAAAATTAATACTTTTATAGCGCGTACGTCTGTCTGTCACAGCCAAATCCAATCAGCGTCGTTATACGGTTATCTATCTAATATTGCCTACCCCACTCTAGCACATTGATGATTGAACGACGTGAGGTTCAACGGTTCGTAATTGTAGGTGAGTGTTGACATTGAAAGGTGAATTGGACGGATTGAGATGAGCAGATACAACTTGGAGGAGGAGGTGAGTAAGATATAGACGAGTCCTCCTCGATGGTTGATCAAAAGAAGGTGGGTGTTGGGTACGTGAGTTATTGGAGAGAGAAGAGGTCTGGATTTGAGCGCTCGTCGTGATTCGGGATCAACGTTGCAACATTTCCACGATATCTCTTCCTTGGCATCACCACCTCTTGCTCTCTCTTGCTACTCCTCTCAAATATTGCAATATTGAGCTTGAATCTCTCCCTCACTGTTTGCGATGGCTCGACCTGATTTAACATAACTCAAAAGCCAAAGTCAGTCCGTCGCAATCTACTTCTTTCGATTCCTCATCATCTCTCGTTCGTTTGACCACGACACCGACGCTATTGCATGATATCTTGACCGTCTAGGGATTCGGAATCTCGAGGTTACACACTGGCAACTCAAGTGGAATGGCTCAGGCTTGCATCTGAATTTGGATTCCAGGGTTTCAAGCAGTGTTTCCGAGAATCGAGGACGAGAATACTCGAACGATGACGATGAGAGCGTTGAACGTTTGAACAATGAAGACTACTACATAATGTTATCACTAAGTGGATGAGTGCAGGTGAGTACATACCACTAAAATTACGAGAACAATCGAAACTTACGCTCGATTCAAAGCTATGAACAGGCTGTCGTTCCTCAAGTACTAGGCCTACACCTGCATACACTGTTACCCAATACAGTCCTAGCCGTATCTGTACCCCACAGCACAAGCTCCGATTCTTCATCAATCGTCGTCGTCATTGTCGCAAATCCGTCTCAATCACATCGACTGCATCAGTGTACGGACCATCCTCTGTCTCTTCTCTCACTTCAACACAATGATCAACCTCACCCCGCGTTCGTCGAACGAAACAAGATGTTTCTCCTCATACGAGACGTCCCACCCGGTCCATGCGTTTTCTTCAGCTATGGGCCGACGATGCGCCTCTGATATAGCCCTCCCTCCTTCTTTCATGAACTCGTTTTTACTTCCTGTGGGGCTTTCGAGGTTATATTAGGCCTAGGCCAACGCCCCCACCTCTAGACACACGCACACACAATCCACCACGCTTCCTGGAGCTCAAATCTGTGCCTTCCACGTCCTCCCAAGTCCTCCCCGTACTGAATCATGCAAAATTCTTTCTTACCACACTGTCGACCATCGACAGAGATGGAAATCGCGACTGGATCCAGGGATTTGGGGAGAGGAGAAAATTGTGATTGGAATGAAAACGAAAGAACGGTTGATGGACGGCAAGCTCTTGCGGGGCTCATATCATCATTTTCTCGAATCATGTTCGTTCACCTCCTCTGCCCCTTCCCTTCACCCTTCAAATTTGTCAAAGCTTAGCTTCACACTTCACCGGCACCCTCCACCCTCCCCGCACCCTCTCCCGGTCACAACCTCGTCTTGACTGATCTTTGTCGTCGGCGTAATTAGTGTTCAAGCCGGGCCGGGTTCGGGACTCTGAAAATGCACCCATCCCGAACCCGGCAAGTGACCCGCACCCGATAGCATGGGTTCGGGTTACCCAGATGTCTTCGGGATCGGGCTCAATACCTTCGGGTCATCCTGATTATGGACCTCGGGTCTCTCGGGTCATATCAGTAAACAAGCAAAATGTTATGTTATTATGCAGTACAACCAAAAGGTCAACAGGGTATAGTAATGTAGGAGATAATAGGTGAAAAAGAGATCAGGTAGGTATATTTCTTTCAGTTCAATCACTGAATTCAACTTCATCATCCGACACTAGATAGTGAACTAGCTCCTCATTCGTTATCAAGTCTTGACGTGACCAGTTGCCGAAGCACATAAGTGCTTGTATAGTATCAGCACGAAGGCGGTTCCGTAGATGGGGTATGAGTATACGCCCTTGAGAAAAGGTGCGTTCCACTCCGACAGATGTAGCTATAACATGAGATGAGTCAGAACTTGTATAATATTCAATACATTGCACTCACCAGGAATGGTATGAATTGAGATAGCTAGTTTCGACAGATTGGGATAGACCTTTCGGTTCATGATCCACCAATGCAAAGGATCATCTGTGGGAATGCAGCTGTCTGCAAGGTATCGTTCGAGCTCGTCTCTCTCACTAATGGGCGAGAAAATCTGAGATTGCTTGGCCATAAGGGAAAGGAATGAGTTTGATGACATGGATGTCTTCTGTTCAAGTTATAAGTATCACACAGTATGATGAAAAGAAGCTCATACATTTGTATCAGCAGTAAGTGGGGCGTGAGTAACCGAATTCGACACGTCGGATGGTTTGAAACGCTCCCTAGCATGTCGAGTAATCTCTACCGCACTATCGATCCAATCTTGTGTCCATTTCGCATTAGTGAAGTAGTTCAGCTTGCGCTGCGGGTGAAGAACTAATGTGATTCGTGAAGTGAGCTAAATATTGTGGATCATGAGAAGGCAAGACTTACTGATCGCCATACAGTAGATATCGGAATCATCAGTTAATGCGTAATATTTGTTCATCGTCTTCTTTCCGATCGCAAGAGCGTGGCGAATGGGTTGAGAAACAGCTTGATTGTCTATCATCCCAGTGGCCAAGGCTTCGTCAATTGCATCCATGGCTGGAATAACCTGCGCAACCGATACAGTGTTGCTGGAAAAAAAACATGGTAGCATCCTTCAGTAGCTAAGGAAGTGAAATTGTCAGTCAGAGTACAATAGAATCTAAGGTACTTACCTTCAACGTTGCTGTCAGTCCAGAGATAGCTTCCCACTCCTCGTCCTCAAGCCGATATTCAAAAAGCCCTGTTGACACGCTGTCAAGAAACTGCATAACATACATCTTGTTTTCGATAAAGGCATTAAGCATATCATAGGTGGAATTCCAACGTGATGAAACATCGCATGGAAGCACGCGAATGTCGGGCCGCAGTGCACGCCAACGAGGTAGCAGATTAGTCGAAGAGTTGATAATTTTGAAAGTGATTTTACGAGCCTTGAAATAACATGAGCATTGAGCGTATTACCGACACCAATAAAAGATACTTCACTTTAAACAGAGCACTCCGGATTGGCTTCACAGCCTCGTTCCATTCCTCCCGTTCCTCTGCAGACATTTCGTTGAGAACCTCAGCAAAGCCATCTTTGTCATCATTCTCTGAACCTCCTTGGTCCTCTATATCGCTCAATTCTGTATAGAGATCCTCAAAGTTGAAATCGGCCTCTGCGGGGTCATCAGACTCATTGACCGTGCGCTTCCGAGCCTCGAACGGTTTCAGAATTCCTTTTGCTGTGAGATTTAAGGTATGAGCAAAGCATCGGACATGAGCTTCAGAGCCAGAGAAGTTTGGAAGGAGCTCAGCCAGCTCTGGGAACATGGCTGAGTTAGCTGAGGCGTTGTCGCAAGTGATAGAGAGAAGCTAGAATCATTCGTTAGTGTTCGAATAACTACAACGCAAAGATGAGTTTCACCTTTTCTTCAATACCGTACACTTTCAAGACTCCGACAAGAGCTTCGGCCATGTTGCGAGCAGAGTGAGACCGCGGCAACTCCAAAAAGTCCAGAAGAGCGGTAGTAAGTTCTTCCTTCTGGTCCGGCTGCTTTCGAGGCCAAGAAACAGTTATGCTCATGAAAGCGAGATGATTGGGTGAAGTCCAACAGTCGATTGCAACTGGGAGATCACCATCGTATGCCTGGAGTTCCTGTGCAAGCTTTTCCCGGGTACCACGATAAAGCCTCTTCACATCTTCTGCAACGGTTGTGGCACTGGGAACATAACAATCAGGTCGACCTTCCTTCTGAAGCCAGCGGTAACAGCGGTCGGTGACAAGAAGGAAAGGTCGAGCTGACTCCGCAACCCATCTGGCTGTGACAACGCTAGCAAGCCTAACGTTAATACAAGACTTAATGCTCAAAGGACTTCACGTACCGAATTGTGTTCTTGTCGGGAGCTCGTGTCGAGAAGAGTTGGAACCAGGACTTCACCGTCCGTAGTGCGATAGTCAACTTTGATTGGGATTTATGACCATAAGTGGCGATGGCGCTGCGGGCTTTGTCCAAACTCTTGCAATCTTTGACTGCATTAACGGTCTCCACACTCCAGCATTTCTTTGCGTGGCGGCCGAGAGCACCTTGAGGTCGTTGTCAATAGCTGGAATCGAAGAAAGAAGATAGACCTTACCAGTTGATGCCTTGTCTGTGGTCCTCAAACTTTGTTTGATGCCCTCTCTGCAGATGCAACAGCGATAGAGGAGAAAGTCAGGCGAAATATTATCATCGAGGAAAACGATCTCCGGCGTGGCTTCGAAAAAGGCATATACGGGAGATTTGCGAGCTTTGAGCTGCTGGCCTACCAATAGACATTTTATTTAGACGAATCGTCTAAGACAAAAACTATGAATAACTCACGAATGTTGTCTTCAACATCGGCTTTCGAAGGGGTATCGTCCTCAGATATCTCAATCGGCTCTGGCGGTGGAAGTGATGATCTCGGAAGTGATGATCTCTGAGATGGAGGTTCAGACGGTGGAGGTGATGATTGCGGAGATGACGATGGAGATTCGCGGCGGCGTGGCTGTTTTCGCGAAGAACGAGACCGCTTTGGGGGCTGGGAGGAGCTTGAACCGCCTTTGCGTTTCATGCTGGACTCGAAGTTACAGCGCCTGAACCCAGAGTTACAGGATATTGAAGTCGAATCGAAAACACTCGAACACGAAGTTACGAGCTGAGAACACCACCTGAACTCGAAGTTACAGGTAGCCAAAAGGCAGCTAAGTATGAGCTGACGGTGATGAGCAAAAGCAGTGACGGTCAATAGGTGTACGAAGACTCACCAGGGATGTAAAAATGAGTGTCAAAATGAGAGAAAAAATCGCCAGAACACAGAGTTACTGGCCTACAGTTCTGCAAACTCGAAGTTGTGCAGAAAATGAGCAGGCGAATCAGATTCAGTCCTGTTCGAATACCTCCCACCGAATCAAATTCAGGTGGAAGGATGTGGTGTGAACGCAGTGAAGAAAGAGTGGAACAACCACGTTGAAGGCAATGAGTCTGACAAACAATTTGTGTGGCTGTGTCCGGCAGCAGTTGCCGAGAGGAACTCGATCGATAATCAACGTTTCCCACCGTTCCTTCTTTTCTCTACACACTCATTCACCAAGCCACCTGTACTCTGGATTTCTAGCAGATAGCTTCGAGCTGCTGCTAGCAATGACTTAGATACCTAGCTGCTGCGCTGGTGTCTTTTTCTCGTATAACTTTGTGTTTACGGGTCCGTTGCTGCCATCTGAATTCGGTTCGGTGGTCCTTGAACCATTCCTTTCCCTTCAATTCCTCTTCGCACCGTCGCTACGCCCCACGATTCCTCTTCGCACCGTCGCTACGCCCCATCTGTTTCTAACGCTACGCCCCATCGGCTTCTAACGCTATGGTATGTGAACATTCGTTTGCTCGTCACTGTTTTACTTGCCTAACATCGTATCTTCTTAGGCTTTGCTTCTCAAGTCGTACGAAGGCCTTGTCGGCATCAAATATAACGATGAGAAGGTCTATATGACCTCACCAAATATGGAAGAACTGACGCCGCCATTGCTTGGGCCGCAAACGATCTCCTTACGCGAGCAACTCCATTACGGGGAGCATGATCCCTGCTTGGCGGCACAGCCCTTCAGTAATCAGACACCGTGGCTATCAGTGATTCAGTACCCATATGCGGTCGGTTTTTCATCTTCCATTCCATGGTTACTCCCTTCCGAAGCGGATTTCGAGCCGATCCCTGGTCACAAACTAGCAGAAAATCCTCTAGGCATGCTACCGGCGAGATACACCACAGAACTCCACCGTTACTACCTGGACCTGGTCTCTAACGCTAGTGAGCGTAGACCTCCTAGCTCTGGTCCAGTACCAATCGAACCCGTCTACAAAAAGCGTATCAATGATTACTCTTCCCGAGTACGTTACTTACTCACCAAACTTGCATGTCCCCTGCTGTTTGATGAGGCCATTCACTGCTGGGTCATAGCACAGAGGAACGTCCTCGAGCTGGAAGCTCTCTATCTTTGGCTTTTTGAGGTGCAGCCGACTTTCGACACACCCTCTCTCTTATGTTCTCCGAAGCTACGAAATGTAGTTGGAGCATTAACCGATCGAGGCGATTTGGCTGAAAAGCTCTATCGTGTAGGTGAACGCTTGCTCCGGTTGATTCGCATATTCATGCATTGATTTTAGGCTGGGATTCCCATATGGTTCATCAGCTGATACTGTAAAACTTTTGTAAAAAGTACCGATAAGTTATCGGGTACCTATTGCAAATAGTTGTGATAACCCGGAGGGGGTCCTGGAAATGGCTCCGGGGGGTGGTCATGCCTGTCACCACCTGTCACATATGGCTTATATTTACTGTTTTGGGTAATTAATAATCATCCAGATATTAAATAAGCAGTACATTTTCAAAAAAACCCGAAAATTCATAAAAATTCATAAAAAACCTAAAATGGCCTGATTAGGTCAGATCAGGATATGTAAGCAAATGACCTCATATGATAGAAAATGATGTAGGGCCAATGTAGGTACTAAAAATAGCCCAAAAAATCACTAAAAATGCAAAAAATATTTAGGGATGGTATAGAGCCTATTGCAGGCCCAGGCACATCAAAATTACCAAAAAAGGTAAAAATTGATCATGATCTCATCTTGTAGCAAAAAATCTGAAAAAATTCCTAAAAATAGTCAAAAAATTCAGGGGTGCCTTGTTGGCCCTGAAAATGCAAAATAAAAAAAAATACGCGACAAGTGTAAAAATTTTCATCACTCCAAATCATTCTAAATCCACTATACAGTCAGTATATATGATGTATATGCTATATTTAGCATCCTAGTACCTTTATTGGGCTAAAAATAGAACTTGATCTCATCTGATAGCAAAAAATCTGAAAAAATCCTAAAAAATACTCAAAAAATTCAGGGGTGCCTTATTAGCCCTGAAAATGCAAAATAAAAAAATTTACATGACACAATTGAAAAACAACATCACTCCAAATCATACCAAATCCACTACACAGTCAGTATATATCATGTATATATTATTTTTAGCACCTCTAGTACCTTCAATCACTCAGTATAGCTTATATCACTCGAGAATCATATCAGACTGACAACATTCAGTAAATATAATGTACATGATATTTTTAGTACACCTAGTACCCTTAATGACTCAGAACAATTTATATTACTCAATATGTTCAGTACACTTAACACTCATCAAACCTCACACATGAAAACTCATAACAGTACTTATATGTATTATACTTAACACAGTTGACAATGAAAATACTCAAAACAGTATTATCAGTCACTATACTTAACACACTTAACAGTCAAAAAGTCAGAACAATGTTACTTTATATACATAACACACCCATTGTTATACTATAACACACTTATAACAACGAGTTTTGGGCGCTTATGGGCGCTTATTTGGTGTTTTTAAGTCGAAAATCATTAATAGCACACTCAATAATTTTTGTGTGGGCTCTATATTGTGTAAGGATGTTGTTTATATCATACTACACTTGATACAATTCGGAGAATGCAAGATTACAGCTTTTGGGACTGGCTATATTGTGATCTTTTGTGATATAACAGTGTTTTATGTAAATGTCAATGCATACACCCATGTTATGAAGTCAAACTGCTACTGGGTCATGAGAAGAGTCATCCTACAACCTATTCTATGCTAACCCTATGTGATACAGCAAAGAGATCTGTAATGGGGGTCATTGAATATGACATCTATTGTTACATGTAAGTGTAGACATCTATAGTGTACATGAAACATGTACATGTATATCACAGAGTCCAATAGTCATAGTGAGTATCTGAACCATGTCCAGATACTTCTAGTAGACTGTAGGAGTGATTCCCTCATGAACCACCATCAGTATACTTGCATTACATGGACATATGCATTGACATTTACATAAAACACTGTTATATTTCAAAAGATCACAATATAGCCAGCCCCACAAGTTGAATTTTTGAGTTCTCTGAATTGTGTCTGAAGAAATATGATATAGACAACATCCTGACACAGTATAGAGCCCAGACAAACATTATTGAGTGTGCTATAATGATTTTCGACTCAAAAACACCAAATAAGCGCCCATAAGCGCCCAAAACTCGTGGTTATAAGTGTGTTATAGTATAACAATGGGTGTGTTATGTTATTCAATTAACATTGTTCCGACTTTTTGACTGTTAAGTGTGTTAAGTATAGTAACTGATAACCCTGTTTTGAGTATTTTCATTGTCAACTGTGTTAAGTATAATACATATAAGTACTGTTATGACTTTTAGTGTGTTAGGTGTGATAAATGCTAAGTGTACTGAACATATTGAGTAATATAAATTGTTTTAAGTTATAAAGGGTACTAGGTGTGCTAAAAATATCATGTACAATATATTTACTCCCCAAATTATTCAGTTTGGTATAATTCTTGAGTGATATAAGTGATTGAGGGTACTAGGGGTGCTATAAATGGCATATACATGATATATACTGACTGTGTAGTGGATTTGGTATGATTTGGAGTGATGTTGTTTTTCAATTGTGTCATGTAAATTTTTTTATTTTGCATTTTCAGGGCCAATAAGGCACCCCTGAATTTTTTGAGTATTTTTTATGATTTTTTCAGATTTTTTGCTATCAGATGAGATCAAGTTCTATTTTTAGCCCAATAAAGGTACTAGGATGCTAAATATAGCATATACATCATATATACTGACTGTATAGTGGATTTAGAATGATTTGGAGTGATGAAAATTTTTACACTTGTCGCGTATTTTTTTTTATTTTGCATTTTCAGGGCCAACAAGGCACCCCTGAATTTTTTTGACTATTTTTAGGAATTTTTTCAGATTTTTTGCTACAAGATGAGATCATGATCAATTTTTACCTTTTTTGGTAATTTTGATGTGCCTGGGCCTGCAATAGGCTCTATACCATCCCTAAATATTTTTTGCATTTTTAGTGATTTTTTGGGCTATTTTTAGTACCTAGATTGACCCTACATCATTTTCTATTATATGAGGTCATTTGCTTACATATCCTGATCTGACCTAATCAGGCCATTTTAGGTTTTTTATGAATTTTTATGAATTTTCGGGTTTTTTTGAAAATGTACTGCTTATTTAATATCTGGATGATTATTAATTACCCAAAACAGTAAATATAAGCCATATGTGACAGGTGGTGACAGGCATGACCACCCCCCGGAGCCATTTCCGGGACCCCCTCCGGGTTATCACAACTATTTGCAATAGGTACCCGATAACTTAACAGTGTTTTTTACAAAAGCTTTACTGTATCCTGTGGGTTCATTCGCAAAATGGGTACTGAAAGTACGATTCGCGTTGTTCATTGGTCATCTCCGGAAAGCCCAGTTCCAATGCGGAAGCTACCAGATACATACACTCTTTCTCAGGCAACACCTCCTCATCCTTGCATCTTCCAAGGTTCTCTAGCAGATACTCGCCGATATCAGAAAATGGCAGAGTACAGCTGGGCGCAGGCTTTTCCATCTTCCATTTGGGGATTAGACAAAACAGTTTTGGATGTTACTTTTGAACAAAGCTCTATTTCAGCCCAGCCGCCACCGTTCATGGAACGTCCCATTTCCGCTGGCCCTTCTTCTCCACTCTCTCCATCGTGGTCGACCTCCCCGGGTCCCTCGTCAGCTTCACATGGACCTTCAAGGTCAACGTCTCGTTCTTCAGCTTCTCGACCAAAACCATGTGAGTATGAATGTATTTTTCTTCTTTGTGAAGTGTCCGCTCATCTCAAATCGCTGATCGTTAGACTCGGTACCCTCCAAAAAGGTGACAAAGGAGGTTTGAAACAAATTTCTGTTCGTCAATTCGCCACTCGTGCCAAAACCAATTACTCCATGGCAGCAAGCAGCGGAAGTGATTGGATCTCGTTTTAACCACTCTCAGATGGGCCGTCCGAATGTCAATCGCGGTTATGTTCTTCCAGAGCCGGCCCTATTTCTCACTCCGAAAGACAACACCACGACTCAATCCTATTTCGCTACTTATCTCCGCACTCGACAGGCGCTACTTTACCGCATCACCAAACTAGGAGGATATGAATCATTGAAGACCCCAACACAATGGAGAACGTTACTTGGTATAGGCCGCCATGCTGAGGGAAGGCAGGATTCACGAGCAGCAGATAATCGACGTACAATGCGGGAGATCATCAATGCTGTTAATGCAGATGGCCAGAGCGGCTTGGTAAGTGAGTTCATCTTCTGTTTCATTACTCAAACTGAACTTCAACACACAGAACATCGACTTGAATAATCTCCAGGCCGTCGTCCCCGCTTGGAATGGTCAACAATACACCGACACCATTCCCGCTAACATTTGTCAGGAGATACTTCATGAGATCAGTTGTATCTCCTTCTCTGAAGAACTTCTTATGGCCGATCGGTTTTTCTATGAGTTAACAGATGAGATAGAGGAGGGGAAAGATGAATTAGCAGCCACTTCACAGCAGGATCGGAATCTGAAGGTGCTGGGTTCTATTCCGGGACTGATAGATGGTGGTGAAATAGGCTTCGGCTCACAGAACCCTCATCTGCGCTGCCATGCTCTTCAAGGATTGTATAAGATCATGTCTGGATGGACCCGTACCTCTCGCATGTCTAGTGTCTCAGCCAGTGTGGTTTCTCATTTGCAGGACTCGGTAGCTCTTACATTGACTGAACTGGAAGATATTGAGTATCATCTTGCTTACCATTATATCATTTCCTTTGCAGATTTCTTCAAACGTGCACCTGTTCTACCATCGCTCCTTTCTTGAATCTTGACTGTATACAAATATTGGACAATTATTCTTATTGCATATAATATACTAGTTGTGTCTGTCTACAGTCTACAGAATTGAACACTAAGGTTGTGAACTCCCCGGTACACCGACAGCTAGCTACTTATGACCTCGGGTATGCTGGGTCTCTGCCGGGTCCTATATTTCAGCCCGACCCGACCCGGGAAAGGTGCCCCGACCCGAAACCCGGCTGGTCCCAAGCCACCCGGCGTGAACACTACATTTTCCCCCTAGTTCGAGTGTTCCTCTGGGTCGTAGCGCACATACTCATCCGTCTGGAGCCTCCAGTACCAACGTCACGATCGAGGCTTACATCCAGCTTCTCAACAAGCAAGGCTACATAGACTGTATCAGCTCCAACGAGGCCAGAAAACCTGCCAAGGCAGCTGGCGGAAAACGGGGACGAGCTTCTGCCGCCGGTGGTCGTGCAGATGGCGAGGACGGGGAGAATAAATATGATTGGCGATGGGGTACCCGAGCGCATAGTGAGATTGGGGAGAAGGCGATACAGGAGTTTATTGCAGAGTTTATGGTCGGGGTTAACGATGATGAAGAGAACCAGGACGGAGGTGCCGGGGGAAGTAGGAGGGGTGGAGGTGCCAGGATGCAAGAGAAACTGAAGAAGATGATGGATGGGATTGAAAAAGCTGCGGGCGGGAACATTGCTGATATCAACTGATGATGGTACCATTGTGGTAAGAACAACATTCCCTTTACTTACTAAAGATCTGCTATTCATCTTTCTCTGATTGAAAGTAACATGAAAGACAAGTTCGATTGATTGTATATCTCTTTGCCAGTCTGCGTTTCGTTTACCCTACAACTCAATACTATGTTCAATGATAACACATGTACGTCTGCTTGTACTGCTCTATCTGTAGTGTTCATGTCATACTTCAGTCAAGTTCTTTCCAAGGCTTCTATAGTCTACGATTTCACTTGTCACGAACTATCGTGCTACACAGTCTTCCTATAACTCCCCTAATCATCTACTGTCTTCCCCAAACCTTCTTCTGCACCTCCTTATACTCCCTATCCCACAACTCCGTGAACTTCATCGGCATCTGCTTGATATTCTTCCCCTTCACCAAATACTCCAATGCCCCCTTCACATAATCCATACAATTTCCCCCGATCTCCCCCGGCAACTTTCCTCCCCAGCCTATCTTACTGTTATTCACCAAATCTTTGAAAATCTCGTCCATCTTCTCGTCGTTCTCGAAGGTTGCCTGACAGTTCAGATCCATGAGCTTAGCTTGAGATTTCTGATCAGAGTAGTAGGAAAATGTGAGTGGTTTGAGCGGTCGGCTGTCTTGGTGATAGGGGTCTGGGGCTTTGGCGGCAAAACCATGGGTGGAGTCAATAACGAGGGACCTGTGCTCGGAGTCGGTGCCTTTGGCGTGGATCCAAAGTTGGACGGGGACAGTTTTTGGGGGAGAGGAGGGGGATCGTCGGAGGATAGAAGAAGACAGAGGAAAAGACGGGGATGGGGATGGCGGGTTTACGGTATAGTTGGCGAGAACGCCCAAAGGAACTCGGGGTACATCATATACATGACTTCCCGAGCTCGTATCATTGGTTGTGCTCCGAAACCGGATATTGGTGCGAGTTTCCCCATTTTCGAGTCTTACGGGCAATGCGTTCACTGCAAAGGTGAAGACCAAGGAGGTCCAAATCCAGACCAAGGAGAATATATTCATTGCGGTGGTATCACTGGTGGGTGGTTTTGTGTTGTAACCTCGAGGTTGGCAGGGGTGAAGGGTATTTCAACAAAGAAGGAAGGGGAAACTTGACGCTAGCAAAAGGAGGCAGAGAGATAACAACTCGGGAAGTGAAAAGCAAAGCCCTCGTGTAGGAGATACTTCGAGTAGCGGTCAAACAGGTTATTCGAGGAAGCTAGAAGTATTCATGTGAGACAATAAGTCAGTAAGTTTCTTCATCGACCAAAAAATTTGAGAACATGAACAATAATCATCACTGCTATCATTCAGGAATCAGGAAAATTGAACATACCGAACCAGCGCTTTCCTTCGATTGGGTAAAAGTTGGGAATCACAATGTACAAAATATTAACTTGGAAGGGTCGGAGGTGGGCAGAGGACTTCCCTTTGAGATTCAAGCTTCATATATACATATTAATACATCCCCATTGGCTTACTACACCTCAAACTACACCTCAAACACTTGTACCCGCAATTTTGAATTTACGGATTCCGAATATGTATGTCATGTTTGTACAGTGGTTGTAGAAGAATGTACTAGAAGACTCTAGACAACATTCACAGAACAAACTTTGGGTTACCAGGGAACTGGGAATCACTTCATTATAAAAGTAGTTTCAGAGACACCCCCAAGGGCCAAGGAGTCGAGGCCAGGAAAAGATTCCAAAGGGAGCGGAGATATTGACAATAGCTGCAGTGTGCATCCTACATGGGTCGGACAAAATTTCCGATAGTGTTCATCACAACCCACTGGAGATTCATTTATATCACCCTTCTATGCCCAAGTCACCAAGGCCCGATTGTTATCTGAATCAAAAGTGGTTCCAGGGATGCAAGCCAAACAGAGAGAAATATAGTGGACCATCTGAGTCCGTCTCTGCCCCATACAGCTCCCTGGTGAATGGATTATGGAACATCATGCATCAATCCTTACTGGAAACATTGATCCACAGGAGCCCATAGCAGAGTCCATACCCATCTCCACCTCCAACAAAACCTTGATGGCCAGGTGAATGATGAGAATGAAGGCCTGATGAAAATGAAATGTTAAGGAAAGATGTTGAAAAGAGATGAAGCTGAAGCTGAAGCACTGAAGCTTGAGCAAGTTGAGCTTACAATGAATGGAGGATTTTGATAGAGGCAGCATAATTTGGAGCTCTGACTTAATTGGTGACATGATCCTAACACTAAGAACAAGAAACATTTAACAAGAACAAGGAAACAAAGAGTCATGCTAAGAACATTTCTGGATCTTTATTACAGTGTGTATTCAATGGGTAGAAGTGATACATGTTCTGATCTTCAAGTAGGAGAGCAATATGGCAAAACGCTTCCATGGGGGGAGCTTGATCAGAAGCCAGAAAGACATGGTTAAATACCAGCTTCCTGTGCCTCTGAAGGACCTCCTACCCATGGGATTCTCTATATTCTCTTTGGTCACTGCTTTGAAAGAGTGTTAGACAGTAGACTCCCCATTTCTCTTTTGCCAATATGTTACACTCCAATTGGGGCCCAAGGAGACTGGTGGTGAAGCTGGACAATCTTTTTTGGCAGATACCACCACACCCATACCTCCAGCTACCACTTCTGCCATTGGTTCAACTGCTACACCTATGGATCCTGTTTCTGGCATCTGCCATTGCAGCCATGACCATGATCATGCCTCCCACTCCCCCCTTGCTTCTTCACCTTCTGTTCCTTGTGGTGCCATTGGTCCAACTGCACCACTTGCTTCTTTAGCATCTGCATCTACTATGTCCACCTATTGAATGTAGACACACATATATTTTGGTACAAAGCAACAAACATTAAGTATTGTACATATAATGGAGAGACTAAGAAAGGCATTACCTGGTATGAAGCAAGAAATGTTAAAGGGGTTTGCTTTGTCCCAGGTTAGTAATACATGGCTTAGTAATATGGATAACAATGATAAGATTTAGAAAGATGAAGATCATTGAAGTCAGTATTCAACACCCCCCCCTTGACTCGCATCAAGTTTCAGTAACTTGACCCATTGTGAATGTAATGTTCTATGTAGCGGCTTTGTGAAAAGGTCCCCAATATTTTCTTGGTTAGATACGTAGACAATATTGATTTGACATTTTGCAATGCTGTCCCGAATGAAGTGTTCCCAAATTGATATGTGCTTCATTTTACTGTGCACATGAGGATCATGTGTACAAGCAATTGTGCCCTGATTATCTCAGAATATCATGGTTGGTGAGTTTTGTGGGAATCCTAGTTTGCTGAAGAAGTTTTGGAACCATAGAATCTCTCTTGCGCAGTGCGTGGATGCCAAGTACTCAGCTTTACAGGATGATAAGGTGACAACAGTTTGTTGTTTAGAACTTCAGGATAGTGGGGATTCACCTAGAAGGACTAGAAAACCTGAAATTGACTTCCTCACATCTCCCATACCCCAATCTGAATTGGTTAATGTCTGAATCATTGGATATACTGGATCCTTCAATCCTAGAAAGATGCCATAGTTCTGAGTGTCAGAAAGCTTCAAGATATTATGAGTGGCACTTAAGAAATACTATCATTCAAGAGCTTTGAAACTGGTCGAGACAACTGGAAAATATTACAAGTATGTTGAAAGTAGTGGAATCAACATCCAAGTCTTTCACTTACCATAAAGCATTGCAAAGTTTCCGAGAACAATGTATAGTACTTTTCTGTACCCAGAGAGTAGAAGTATTTGATTCTAGTCTATCTGATGTTTACTCAATGTAAATTTGAATGTTTTTCTGTTGTGATATCTGTGCTATGCTTTATGAGAACTTCAACTGTATTTGTATAACCCGAGAATGCTGCAGCTTAAAGGGCTGAACTATACTCTCCTCCCTGAGCATTGATATCTGCACCATGGGCTAAGAGGATTTCAACAATAGCCGTTCGACCCCAAGATGCTGCAGCTTGAAGGGCTGAGCCATACTCTCCTCCCTTAGCATTGATATCTGCACCATGTGCTAAGAGAATTTCAACAATAGCTGTTTGACCCCACTGAGCCATACTCTCCTCCCTGAGCATTGATATCTGCACCATGGGCTAAAAGAATTTCAACAATAGCTGTTTGACCCTGACATGCTGCAGCTTGAAGGGCTGAGCCATACACTCCTCCCTGAGCATTGATATCTGCACCATGGGCTAAAAGAATTTCAACAATAGCTGTTTGACCACAATATGCTGCAGCTTGAAGGGCTGAGCCATACTTTTCTCCCTGAGCATTGATATCTGCACCATGTGCTAAAAGAATTTCAACAACAGCTGTTTGATCCTGGCATGCTGCAGCTTGAAGGGCTGAGCCATATGCTCCTCCCTGAGCATTACAATCTGCACCATGGGCTAAAAGAATTTCAACAATAGCTATTTGACCCCGATATGCTGCAGTTTGAAGGGCTGAGCCATATGCTCCTCCCTTAGTATTGATATCTGCACCATGTGCTAAGAGAATTTCAACAATAGCTGTTTGATCCTGGCATGCTGCAGCTTGAAGGGCTGAGCCATACATTCCTCCTTGAGCATTGATATCTGCACCATGTGCTAAGAGAATTTCAACAATAGCTGTCTGACCCTGATATGCTGCAGCTTGAAGGGCTGAGCCATACACTCCTCCCTGAGCATTGATATCTGCACCATGGGCTAAAAGAATTTCAACAATAGCTGTTTGACCACAATATGCTGCAGCTTGAAGGGCTGAGCCATACTTTTCTCCCTGAGCATTGATATCTGCACCATGTGCTAAAAGAATTTCAACAATAGCTGTTTGATCCTTATGTGCTGCAGCTTGAAGGGCTGAGCCATACTTTTCTCCTTGAGCATTGATATCTGCACAATGGGCTATGAGGATTTCAACCATAGCTGTTTGATCCCAATATGCTGCAGCTTGAAGGGCTGAGCCATACCTTTCTCCTTGAGCATTGATATCTGCACCATGGGCTACGAGGATTTCAACCATAGCTGTTTGACCCCAATATGCTGCAGCTTGAAGGGCTGAGCCATACCTTTCTCCTTGAGCATTGATATCTGCACCATGTGCTAAGAGAATTTCAACCATAGCTGTTTGACCCCAATGTGCTGCAGCTTGAAGGGCTGAGCCATACACTCCTCCCTGAGCATTGATATCTGCACCATGTGCTAAAAGAATTTCAACAATAGCTGTGTGATCCTGGCATGCTGCAGCTTGAAGGGCTGAGCCATACCTTCCTTCCTGAGCATTGATATCTGTACCATGGGCTAAGAGAATTTCAACAATAGCTGTCTGACCCTGATATGCTGCAGCTTGAAGGGCTGAGCCATACACTCCTCCCTGAGCATTGATATCTGCACCATGGGCTAAAAGAATTTCAACAATAGCTGTTCGACCGCAATATGCTGCAGCTTGAAGGGCTGAGCCATACGCTCCTCCCTGAGCATTGATATCTGCACCATGGGCTAAAAGAATTTCAACAATAGCTGTTCGACCACAATATGCTGCAGCTTGAAGGGCTGAGCCATACTCTCCTTCCTGAGCATTGATATCTGCACCATGGGCTAAAAGAATTTCAACAATAGCTGTTCGACCACAATATGCTGCAGCTTGAAGGGCTGAGCCATACTCTCCTTCCTGAGCATTGATATCTGCACCATGGGCTAAAAGAATTTCAACAATAGCTGTTCGACCACAATATGCTGCAGTTTGAAGGGCTGAGCCATACTCTCCTCCCTGAGCATTGATATCTGCACCATGCTTTATAAGAATTTGAACAATATCTGCATTACCCCTACATGCTGCAGCTTGAAGGGCTGAGCCATACTTTCCTCCCTGAGCATTGATATCTGCACCATGGGCTAAAAGAATTTCAAGAGTAGCTGTTTCACCCTGATATGCTGCAGCTTGAAGGGCTGAGCCATATGCTCCTCCCTTAGCATTGATATCTGCACCATGTGCTAAGAAAATTTCAACCATAGCTGTTTGACCCCAATGTGCTGCAGCTTGAAGGGCTGAGCCATACACTCCTCCCTGAGCATTGATATCTGCACCATGGGCTAAAAGAATTTCAACCATAGCTGTTTGACCCCAATGTGCTGCAGCTTGAAGGGCTGAGCCATACGCTCCTCCCTGAGCATTGATATCTGCACCATGGGCTAAAAGAATTTCAAGAATAGCTGTTCGACCCTGATATGCTGCAACTTGAAGGGCTGACTCACCATACGCTCCTCCCTGAGCATTGATATCTGCACCATGGGCTAAAAGAATTTCAACAATAGCTGTTCGACCACAATATGCTGCAGCTTGAAGGGCTGAGCCATACTTTCCTCCTTGAGCATTGATATCTACACCATGTGCTAAAAGAATTTCAACAATAGCTGTTCGACCACAATATGCTGCAGCTTGAAGGGCTGAGCCATACTTTCCTCCTTGAGCATTGATATCTACACCATGTGCTAAGAGAATTTCAACAATAGCTGTTTGACCCCAATATGCTGCAACTTGAAGGGCTGAGCCATACGCTCCTCCCTGAGCATTGATATCTGCACCATGGGCTAAAAGAATTTCAACAATAGCTGTTTGACCACAATATGCTGCAGCTTGAAGGGCTGAGCCATATTTTTTTCCAAAGGCATTAACATCTGCACCATATTCTATAAACAATTCTATAACATCTTTGAAACCCTTGAGTGCTGCTGATTGAATTGCATGTCCCAATGCAGTCTCTATGCTAATTTCATCTAATATATATATATTTGTTAGAAATGTTTTACATTTACTGTCCCATTTCAATCACTTCAGCAGTCAAAATTTTGCTGAAATGTCACAGATGTCACAGGTCCCTACACCTCCTGCCAAAAAAGAATTCCCATACTGGACAAGAATGTTGCCCGTAGGCCAAAAATGGCCTTGACCTGCCAAAATTTTTCCATAAGGTCATGGCAGATGAACAAGAGCCCTGCTGAAAATAAACCTTTGGCAGGTCTGTCACAGGTCACACCCCCTGCTGAAATGATTGAAATAGGACAATATTAATTAATTTTATCATATCACAAACCTGAATTCAATATAGCCTTTAGCTTGAATTTTACATCATTGTGAAATTTTGCACAATCTGAACTATCTCTGTTTACTAATCTTCTTGCACTTTTATGTAATCCAAAGAATGCAATAATATCCAATATATTGCAGTCCTCAAATTCTGCAATCACTTGCAATCTTTGTTTTACAATGTAATTTCTCTTCCATTTTGAAAAGTAATTACTCTTCAGAAAGGTCTCTGTGAGTTTCATGGTATGCTCACATGAAATTTCTTCCCTCTCATTGTATTGGCTATGTTCTGCCCAATATTGAATTGCATATTGCTCAAATGTGATAATATTCCATGCATATCTATAATGTTGTTGCATCCCTATCTCTGTGTAAATATGTTGTTGTAGAAGATAAATGATACACATCTGTGCTATAATATTGTGAGCTAAATATGCATTGATTTCAAATAACTCTCCTGCATCATCATGGTTCTCAAGAAGGAATTCCTTAACAGATGCATGTGCAAGTTGCACAACTTTATCTTTATCAGTAGTAACCAATGTAGTATCAACAATTGTTTCCAATCCACTCAACATTTGTGCATCACAATCAACTTCCAATGATTCTAGATCAATTGAAAAAATAACTGCAACTTGGTTCAGATATAGAGGCTCAAAAGAATGTAAAAGCCATAAGAGAAGCTGATGTGTTTCTTGTGCATATTCACTCTTTTTACTTTTCTTGATAGCTTCAGAATATGTTTTCTGCAAATCTGAAGGTAATAAGGTCAGTTTCTTTTTGACCATTGCTGGAGTAACACATTTTTTCAATATCTGAAGTTGACAATCAATATAGCGAAATCTGTTTTACTCTTCAGCTTTAATCAAAAATATATATATAAACTATAAAACTTACCCTCCATCTGCTTTTTGAGTCAATACTGACTTCACTTCATCTTTCAAAGTTGTGAGATTTGCACTTTTGAATACAAAATGCAATTGGTTTTCCACATAAGTTGCAATATCTTCATCCACTTTCTTATTGCTACTCATGAAAACTGTCAAGCAATTCTGTCCTTCAAAATCATGCTGATTACGACTTGAAATCATGATTCTAACAGAAGACACTTGTCCCAATTGAGTAAGAAAATCCAAGACTGAGGATACATCTTCATGAACACATTCATCTAGAGCATCAATTATGATGTAAATTTGATGCTGCTTGATCAGATCCTGTGTAATAGTTTCCAGTGTATCAGCTACTTCAGAACTGGTAGGCTTGAAATAAGAAAGCCCATGCTTTGATGACTCATGTAGTTTCTTCAATGCAGGATGAATTTCATTATTTTGAGCTCCCATTTGCAGAAGGAGTGATGACAAAAATCCTCCATAACTTGTATTGCCTCCAGTATTATCACGAGTATCAAAGTAATGACATATTACCAAGTTTGAGGAATTTGCTTTTATGAGGTTGTTGATTATACTTGTACTAAAATTTCAACCTATCAGTGCATTTTGAAGCAAATAAAGAATTAGTGGACTTGCATCAAGACAGTTTTGCCTGATCCAGCTGCAATGCATTAATGAACAATGGGGTTATGATCTATGATAATGATTGTAAATTACCTTTGCCTTGAATCCACAGAATACCTGCATTGTCCTTCCACTCCAAATAAGCTGGATCTTCAAAGATCCATTGACCTGTTTCTTTGACTCTTTTATCCAAGGCTGTAGCAAAGTGATTAAAATAATTTGGAGCTGCAAGCCACTCTTTCAATTTGCTCTCTTCATCACTTGAGAGATCTAAATATTCCAATCATTATTATCAAATAGTACCAGGTCTACCATCTCATATTCTACTCACAATAGTAATTCAAGGTGTTGATATCTCTTCCTGATGCATTGAATGTTGCATCACTGATGTTGAAATTATGTGCACCACTGAACATGTTGATAATCTTACAAATAGATTAAGTATCCCTCCAAACAGTAGTTCACATAGAAATCTCACCTTATGTACTATGTAGCTGTCACTGTCAGTGCAAATATTCAATAATAAATATCAACATCACATAATAAATATTCATTTACCTTTGTTTGGTAATCCCTTGTAAGACAATGTAGTGAGGGGCAAAAGCTGGACTACGTTAAAGCAGCAGTCCTTATATATGAGTTTCCCAACTCAATGCTGTGCCCATTCAATGGAATATACCCTGATATACCTTGTGACACTGGTATAATTCATATCTAGATACATATTCCATTGTGCCCTCAACCCTGACAGCTGCTATGAGCTCTTATCGATTATCAGATGATCAGGCTTCCAAATTCATGATCTAAGATTGTCAAGGGCAACCTGTCCATGGTTTGTCTAGTACCTACCACCAAGGTCCAATCAAATGGCACCGAATGGCACTTACTGAGAAAGACAGTTTTAATGAATGCTTTCAGAACATTTTGTACATACACAGTATAGTTGAGGATGAATGACCCATGGATGGATGAATGGCCAGGTCTAAAGCGCTGGAACTTGGGCTTAAGACTCATGATCATCAGTGGAGGAGATTGATAGAGCCAATTGAGACAGAAGAGAGGAGAGAGACAAAGGAAAGCTTGAATTTCTGGGCATAGACATATAGAGATTGTGTCAAAGTAGCAGTAGTAACATATCGAGGTAGTAGTAGTAGTGGTAGGTGACACAACACAGGTTGTGGAATCTAGATGGATCATATGAGCGACGAATGCAAGTGATGCATATCAATGGAGCTATGGAGCTATGGAGCTATCACGCTTGAAAGAGTACGCTACGAGAACGAGCACAAGAAAGGGCACAAGGGACAGCGAAGACGGGCAAGAAGAGGTTGAAGAAAGGAAAAGGAAGAAGAGGTGTAGGTTGTGTATGTGAGTCAAAGAGGATGTAGAAAGAGTTGGAAAAAGTACGAAAGAGAAGAGAAAACGGCAGAGCAATAGAGAGGATTCGTTCAGTATTCAGTACTCGGTATCTGCAATTGAGAAAGGAAAACTCGAGGAATTGGATATCGAGAGAGAACGGAAATGAAAAGAAAGAAGAAACATTTTTTGGGGGGGTTCGGGTGTAAATTGTGATTTTTGAGGGTACATTTCGTTCGTCAAACATCGGAACAAAAAAACAAAAAGCAGAGAAAATTCGAGACACACACACACACACACAAGAACAACGATCTGTTTACCTCCCACTTCTCCCTCCCATTCCACTGCCCCTCCTCGCCTTCCACACTCCACTTCCACCTCCGGCACCTCCAGTACTACTACCTTTTTTATCCCCACCGACAACCGTGAACCCATCATCATCATCTCCTCTAGGAGGAGCGGGAGCAGGAGACGCCGTCCGACTGGGTACATTCGAGTTCGTCCCTCCTCCTCCTTCCCTGCTGACAGACACACCAGAGGCAGCAGCGTTCGCCTTGGCCTCCTCCCTCGCTCTCCATCCTCCCCTAGACGCGCCGAGTGCGCCGGGGACGTATTTGCCTTGGGAAGCCGGAGCGGGGCTTTCGGATCTGGTGGGTCCCTCGGTGCGTTGACGGGTGGGGGTTCCTGGGAGGGAGGACAGAGGTGTGTTGGACGAAGAGGTGGTAGTGGTCGTCGTCGTCGTGCTGCGTCTCCACGCTCCTCCTGCCAACGGCGCAGCTGCAGCCGTACCCGTTTCCTTCCTCTGAGTCTGAGTCTGCTCCAACCTCTCCATCCGTTCTTTCTCCTTCCTCTCCACCCTCCTCCTCTCCGCCTCCTCCTCCCTCATCTCCCTCATCCTCGCCTGCTCCATCACCTTCTCCCGCTCCCTCTCTCTCTCCTTCCTCTTTTCCTCCTTCTCCCGCTCCGCTTTGTCCTTGTCCTCCTTCTCCTTCTGCTCGCGTTGTCGTTGTTCGCGTTCCGCCGCCTCCGCTTCCTCCCTCGCAGCTCTCTCCTCTTCTTCCGCCTGCTCACGGGCAAGACGGGCTTGTTCAGCGCGCTCACGCTCGAGTCGCTCCCGGAGCTCTTTTTCCTTGGCTTCTTTTTCTTCTCTTTCCCTCTTTCTCGTCATGAACTCTTCCAGTCTCTTCGCCTTCTCCGACTCGATCCGTCGCATCGCCTTTTCCCTCCTCAGCGCAAACTCCTCCCCCTTTCTCCTGACCAACACCTCTCGCCTCTCTTCCCAGTCCTTCCTGAACCCCCCATCGAGCCCTCGACTGAGTCTATTCTTCTCCCTCCTCCCTTCTTCCCATCTTTCTTTTGCTTCTTTCCTCGCCTCCTCCGCTCTCCTCTCGTACTGCGCTCTCTCCTGCTCGAGCTGGGTGGAGTAATCGAGAGAGAGGAGGGGCAGCTCGGAGATGCGGAACGCGCGTGTGAGGTGGTCCAGCCGTTTGGAGATCGTTTTGAGCCGGGAGAGCCGGAGGGATTTGTCCCGCTCGAGAGCGAGGAGTTGCATTTTGAGGAGCGAGGAGTGGTCCAGGGTCGAAGAGGGCGAGGTGAGTTTCTGGTGTGTTAAAAACCAAACAGACGAGAGTGTGAGCTATCTCTCCTAGCGAAGAGAGAGAGAGGGAGAAAGTAAGAAAAACGAACCTCGACAGCCTCTCTGCCTTCTTTCCCCATCCCTTTGAGGATCCCACCCATGCCGCCTTCGAGGAGACCTAGACAAAAAAAGAGAAGAGAAGAGAGGAGAGTTGGAAAAAAAAGGTGAGGTGAGAGGTGAGAAATGAGTAAGAACAGTGAGAAAAGAGAGATGGTGTAAGAGAGGGAAGGAGACGGAGCGGAGCGAAGAGGAGAGGAACAGAGGAAGAAAGAGGGGGAAAGAGGAAGAACGAGCGTGTAAGAGAGAAGAAAGTACGAGAGAAAGTACGAGAATAGGATATAGGATATAGGAAAAGAAAACCGACCTTTGGCATACTTCTCCGCCTCGTTCCTCCGTATCTGCTCCAGCTCCGCTTTTCGTCGCGCCGCTTCGCGTTCCCGGGCTTCGACGAGCGAGAGCAGCCGGGCTTGTTCTTTCGCTGTTTATTTGTGTGATTTGGTGAGTTTGTGTGAAGTGTTTATGCGTTGATGAGGAGATGAGAACAGAGAAGAACAGAGAAGAACAGATAGTCAGCAAACAACACACCAAAAAAAAACCAAAACCAAAACAAAACTCACCCCTGCGAGCATTCTCAGCAGCGACACTCATACTCTGCGCCTGCGCCCTCGCTTGAAGCTCCTGATTCAGCTGACGCCGGCGGAACGTGAGGGATTGGTGTAAAAGCAGGGATTTGCGGTAGGCAAGGAGGGTTTCCACCGATGGGAACTCCTCGCTTTGGGCGTGGGCCTCAGATGAGGTCGAAGCGTCTTGAAGCCGCGCACGTTGAACGACACCAAGCGCCCTTGACGCCACATCCAAACAGCCCGCGACCGCACTCAACCTTGTCCGAACCAAGCTCGTCGGGCTCGGCTGGACCGATCCAGACGCGTTCGAGTCTATAGATGAGAAGGCTGGGAACGATGAAGGAAGATACGGCGGATTCGACGTCGTCGTCGACGCAGACGACGACGACGAAGCAGCGTGAGCCTCGTCGGACCCCAACGCCAGACCCTCATCGATGAACAAGATCGCGTGTTCTCGATGATCGATCCGGATCCCCATCTCGCCTTTTTTGGCGAGAGAGACGATGTATGAGTCGATGTAGGATTCCAGGGTTTTTTTACCTGTACGAGAGAGAGAGGTTGGAGAGTGACGGTCTACAACAAAAGTCGAGGCTTACCTGTCTCACCACCGACACCTCCGAACCCGCGTTCCAACGGGCTCACCATGCGCACGACGTCCTCAATCCTCACCTCGCTATACACCTCCCCGAGTCCTCGGAGGAGTCTGTCGAGTACAGCGTCGTGTAACAAGGGGATGTACCTCCCATAAATCTCTTTATTCGTCCATCTTCCTTGTCCTTTACCATCTTTCTCCTCGTCCTCGTCCTCCTCAGCCTCGTGCTCATCCTCACCCGCAAGCTCCCTCAACAACGGCCGAACGTTCTCCGCCAACCCCAGGGGATCAAACTCGACCTGTAGCGCGCGGTACAGGTCCTGAACCGTCTTTGGTGCCAGGGGCAGAATATCGCTCGAAAGAAGGGAGGCGAGGAGGGAGGTGCGTGTGGGGGCGGTACTACTCGTACTGATGGAGGAAGACGAATGAGAGGAAGGCTCAGGAAGATTCAACAACGCCGAGAGCCTCGGATGAACCTCGTTCGCCCCTCCAGCTGTGATAGGCACCGCCAGTGCACTAACGACGACCTTGCCAGCGAGAATCGAGCGTTGGTCGTGTTTGAGAGTGTGCTCGGACCCGACAGTGAGGAGCTCGTAGTACTTTGCCCACGCGGCGGCGTGGTAGAGGGCGTTGCCGGACATGAGGAAGACTTGGGAGAGTTTTTCGTAGTAGTTGGCGATCATCGTTGATTTGATCGTGAGCGAGGTCGACCCAGCCGTTGTCGTCGTCGTCGTCGTCGCAGCATTCTGAGCTCCGGGTGTGGTAGAGGTGAGAGTGGAGGAGGACGACGAGGTAGGTGTAGACGAAGCCGCAATCGTCAACAAATTATGAATATCCTCTATACTCCTAAACGCCTCCTGCCACAGCTCCAGTTCGACGCTAACATTCAACTGTCCAAACCTCGTCTCCAAATGCCTCTCCAGCGTCTCCGCGTCCCCCAGGTTGATCTGATTCCCACTATCCCTTACCCCTCCTCCTCCTCCTCCGTCTTTCCCCCCTCCTCCTCCCGCTAGCGCATTCTGGTTCTGAATCTGCTGCCACTTGCCCACATTGACCAGATGCATCCTCAGCATCTCGCATAACCTCCGAAACTCGGTCTTCCGCCCGTTTTCCAAGCAAAACCTGAACGCTTTTTTCGCTACGGATTGGTAGATGAGCTCGAGCCTCGCGTTGTTTTTCAGCGTTTCGAGCGAGGTGCGGTAGGTTTCCCAGAGGAATTTGAGCGCGGGCGTGAGCAGGGTGCGGGAAGTACGTTCGGTTGGGGTTGATGTGCTGGAGGAAGACACGGATGAGAGGAGGATGGACTCTGGAGTCGAAGGCGCCTCTAAATCCTCCACATCATCCACCACCTCACCCTCTTTCTCCTTCTCCTCCTTCTCCTTCGCAGCAGCCCTCCTCATTTCCTCCCTAACCTCCCTCACCTTCCCCTCCGCCATCCCGACAAAGCTGCCGACGACGACCTCCACGCTCCCCACGTTCGTATTCTGCGCTAGATTTTTAAACTGCATCAGCCCCTCCTTCGCTGCCCTGCCTTTTCTCAGCTCGACGCAGAGCTCCATGAAGCGGATCATGATGGGCTCGAGGGAGGTGACGGGCGTCGACCGGAATCGTTTGGAGGTGAACATTTCAGAGAGGATTTGCAACGCGGCGTGTGGTTGGTTGACGGACAGGAGGGATTCCGCTTGTTTGAGCACCGTTTCCGGTTTGGAGAATGAGGGTGCCATGTTATCTCGACGACTCTTTTTTTTTGGAGAGTGTTGTCGTCGTTCGTTCGTCGATGATGGAAAGAGTTTACGGTAACGTAGAGAGAAAAAAAAAACTCGGTGATTATGTCATCCAATCGATGACTGACTATATCGCTTCCGAGGCTTTTTCACACGCTCTTTCAGTCGACCGTCTCTTCCATCCGACTCTCGAGTGTTCTCTGACTCTCTGTCACTGTGTAACCGTTCTTCCTTAAAGTATCTACAGTATCTCCCTACCTCATCTTCCTCACCCACCTCGTCCTTATCATACATACCAATGGAATTTCGACACAGGACATGTAACTTTAAGATACAGGCGTCATAGGTGTATTATAGATTATAGATTATACATCAACTGGATATACGCTCTCACTCTCACTCCCAAAGCGTTTGACGATTTCAGAGTCTGTTCATTCGGATCGATTCAGAGTTCAAACAACGTTGATGGTTTTAACTTTTGATAGTCTTCAAGATAGTTGGAAGGTAGTCCCACTTGCTTATAACTAGTCCTACTACATTCTAACCAAAAATCAATACAGGTGTATGAAGTATAAAAGTCTATCGGTTCGCATTCGCATTTGCATTTGCGCAAGCTCTTCCCCCCCCCCCCCCTCTCGATCACTCACTCTCACTCCTCTTCGGATCCTCACCGTATCACTGACTTCAAGTTTCACCATCGATGTTCGTATTACACAGGACTACAAACATCATTTGCGTTGAGTGGCTTTTTTGGGTGTGTCGTTGATTCATCAAGGTTCTCGACGACTCTTTCAGAGTTTTTAGGTCGTCGTTCGTCGTTCGTCGATGAAAAGACGGACGGACGGATGGAAAGAGTCTACGTAGATCGGACGATCCGACGAAGAGACTTTGGAGGGAAAAAAGAAAAATTCGGTTGATGACATATGTATGTCATCCTATCGATCTTTTAGACCTGTAGAAAGTTGTCATGCTTCCGACTCGTTTTTTTAACACACTCTCATGCACGCTTCTCTCAATCTCTCTCAACTCTCTCAACCTCTCTCTCTCTTACTGTGTAACCGTTTCTGCAGGAACGCTCACGCGCAAGGGGGCTCTAACCAACGTTCTTACTCAGTCCACGCCGCTTTATACATACGCTTCATGCTATATAGTACCCTTATCCACCCCCGTCCAACCACGATCGACTCTACTCTACTTTACTCTATAGTACGAATTCTTCCCCGCTCTATGGCAGCTTCAAGACACTGACTCTGGAAAAAACCCCACCAACTGATTTCGCTCACTGTGTTGGACGTTGAAAGGTTGAAGCTTCGAAGTTGGGATGAACTTGTCATTCATTTCAGATTGAGTCGATCTTTGAACAACGTTGATGGTTTTGATGGTTTTGAACCCCCCTCTACTCTATACGAATTCTTCCCCGCTCTATGGCAGCTTCAAGACACTGACTCTGGAAAAAAACCCCACCAACTGATTTCGCTCACCGTGTTGGACGTTGAAAGGTTGAAGCTGCGAAGCTTCGAAGTTGGGATGAACTTGTCATTCAACATTTCAGATCGAGTCGATCTTCGAACAACGTTGATGGTTTTGATGGTTTTGATAGTTAAAAGGTAGTCCCTAGCCCTCAGTCTTTTGTCTTTCATCCTTCGTCCTACGCGCTACATACTAACGAAAAAAAAAAAAAAAAACTTCACACAGGTTGATCAAATCTAGATTCTATGACCTATGGGTTTTCTGGATATGCGTTCGTGAAAGCAAGTTCTCCCTCAGTTTCTCTCGAACTCTCTTACCTCTTCGGATCCTCACCACAAATCACAACCAATCACACCCAATCACACCCAATCACACCCAATCGCAATCAACTATACAATCAACCGATCGAAGCCCACAGGCTAGAGTTTCGGCAGAGTCTCAAAGGCAAACAATGCTCACGATACTAACTACGTTCACAACGTTCTCCTCCCCCTTGAACCCATGAAACCCGTTCTCTAAAGAATCTCAGAAGATAACAGATAATAACGTATCAGGAGTGGCTGAGCATTCTCATTCTTGAAGGCTGAGAATCAACTCAATCGTATATCTTGCACGACTCATGATGTAAGCCCTCCTCGCCCTTACGGTACATCACTCTCGTTCTACTCGTTTATTCACACGGACTCTTATATATAAATGGCCTATAGCCATATAATACTCTCTTTAACTCTTACCACTGCCTACTTCTGCCTGTCATACCTACGGACAATTATAAAACCTGTTTACATAAGGTATTGGGCAATGGGCCCGGTGAGACCACTCTTTACACATGACTCACGACTCATGAAGGTACATCGGACAGAGCATGACTTCAAACTTTTACAGTGTACTACTTACTACGGCAAGGACAATCATTCAAGATCACCATGACTCTGTTCGAATTTTCAAGGTCCTTTGAAGTTTGGAGCCTGCCAATTGAATCTTGGATCGTGTCCAAAGTCTTGGGAGGTTACTATACTATGACTCTATGAGTGATGGACATTGGACACTTGCGTTTCTCTGTACTACTGTAGCCTGACGAGTTCACTTTAAACAACTCATGGCTTGCCCGTTTTTTGTTTAAACATGTTTAAACATTCTCATTTCACATCATACACTACTGTTTAAACAACTACCTATAAGTACTGCCTAGGTGTAATCCATGATCTTAGAGCTGTTTAAATGATGTCAGAAGTTGTTTAAACATGGTCTATTTAATCAACTTACATTGCTTAAACATCAGAATCTGTTTGAAGAGCTGTTGAAACAATGTCAGAGATTAGTTAAACAGAATCAAATTAAACAACTTACATCTGAATCATTGGGGATATTTAAACATCAGACTCTGTTTAAACAATGCCAGAAGTCAGTTAAACAAAAGCAAGTTAAACAACTTACATCAAAATCATTGGGGATGTTTAAACATCGGATTCTGTTTAATCAAAGGTCACCTTATTTGATCCATGCCTGTTTAAACATCAGAGCCCAAAGTCCAAAAAATGTCATTCTTGAGCAACTTACATGGAAACCATCTAACCTATCCAAATTGTGGAGGAGTCTAATATCTGTTTGAGTATTAGGGACAAGAGAACATGGCTGCTGGAAATGAGTGAGCCATTGCTAAACATCATTCAAAACTGCGGGCATTCACCTCATGTATGAGCAGCAATACCAGACCTGTTAAGTGGAAGAACTTGAACAGGGTGACCAGCACAACAGGTTACTTGAATCCGGAGTGGCGAGCAGTGACCGGTGATGAGCAGTACAGCAGCAAAAGTGGCGACGACGGCGATGTTGGAGGAAAGAAAGAAAGATGGAATTTCCCACGAATTCCGTTCAACCTGGGGCTGAGGTTCCCACCGACAATAACCGAAAATGGAAGTCCATGGACCACATGACATTTTCTGTGGGAAACATGTCAGTGCCCAAGCCTGTGGGAATGTAATTTTTCTTCCTTTCGCTCTTTCATCCTTCCCTCCTTCCTTCCTTCCTCGTTGCACCCTGCCTGCAGTAAGTAGTCCATTTATTTCATTCGTTCTGTCATCATTCCATACAAGCATAGGGTCTGATATGAGCAAGGATTATTGGTTGGCCAAGGGGTCAAGGTGAGAATTTGTTCAAGACCTCAAGTTTGAATTTTTCACTCAAAGCAATATTATAGAGTTATCACAACATCAATTTAGACTAACTATCAGGTCACGCCATCACAGTGCCACTACTGCAAGTATGCAGGACTTCAAGCTTCAAGGGGTGAAGAGAATCAGCCAGGCTAGAATTGTGTTTTTTTTGGTGCTCACTTTAGTTAAATACATTTTGTTTAAACATATCATGTTATGTTTAATTGTTCTTTTCATGTAAGTATAGATTTTGTTTAAGTACACCAGTTGCCATTTAAATATATGGTTTGTTGAAATCACCTTTGTTTAAACAGAACATCCTCCATGGAGATGAATCTGAGCCAATTAGCAAAAAACACTTCCTATGTTTAAAAAATTCTCTTGTTTAAACAAAAAATGGGCAAGTCATTGGATGTTTAAAGGTGATAGATCTGATTTCTTCTGTACTAACATCATCCTGTGTTCAATACAGTATCAATACTATCATATCATAACCTATCTCATCTCCATTCTCATCTCATCTCATCGCTCTGCTCTGACAATAACCAATGATAATGGCCACCAAAAAAATTCCCGGTCGCTGTTCATTGCTGTTTGCGCAATGATCATCGTTGGCCAGCTTGATGGGAGTCAACTTCAATGTTTTGATGGATATCTCATCTCATCTCATTACATGTAACACAGCACCTCATATCATGATTTACCAGATCAAAGTACTCAAGGGCTGTCTCATCACTGGACTTATCCTTTGGTCTTTCTCAATGGTTGTTAACCAATGACCAACAACCAATAACACTCCCCTCCCTAAAAATTCCCAAAGTTGCCAAGATTCATGGACTATTGCTGTTCATCGCTGTTTGTTGTTGCAAACCAGGTTAATGGGAGTCAACAATCTTTTGATAACATGATGATACAATATCATATTTTTAAGCCTTGCCTTTCTTTCTTTTATATTTCTTCCTTCTTTTCTCCTTCATCTTTCACTCATTCACACTCCGCATTCTTTGACATTTCTTTGACCTCTCATAATGCATACAATTCTAGCCTGGTGAGCTCCAAGTTTCAGATTCTCAAATACTACTCCCTCTTCAACTTGTAAGTTGTAACTATGAATGACTAACTCAAATTGCTCCTTGTTCCCCTCCAATTTCAGGCTGCTAGTTCCTCTTGCAATCACTTTCATTCATCTCCCACAACCAGTATCATCTATTGATATTTACACCAACAATCATAATATCAGTATCATCAATATCATTGCACGCAATAACCCACTGCCAACTGATGGCTCTTTTGGCCTGGGTTTAGCAGAATCATTGACACCAGCATTTGTTTCAACTGCTACGCCTACAACCTCAAGTTCTAGTACCGGTTTCAGTCTTTTATCTGTCTCTGCAATTGGTTTTCTAAACCCAAGGTAGGCTTCCCTTCTGGTTATTCTCAGTATCACCTTGTTCATGATGATCATACTACATCTAGTCCAAACCCGAGGCTGACTTCACTCTCCATTGAGTTTACTACTTCAACCACTTCCAATTCTCCTCCTGGTCTGACTTCAACTTCACCCAGGTAAGTTCCTTTCAATCTCACTAAATATCTATCCAATGCCCAATACTCATTCATTCTCTGTATGATTTGGAAATGGCTTATATATTCTTATTGACTATTATTTCTTTCATTATCAAAGCCTTCCTGCAACAATCAGTGTCACCATAACAACAACACCAACAATCCAACCAAACAATAACCAAGACTCTAGTTCTCCAAGTCCCTCTCCCTCTAAGAAAACACTCATCACATTTGCCATTGCCACTGGACTCATAACATGCCTTGTCACACTCACTCTCCTTGGAATCATCCTGTTTATTCGTCGTCGGCATCAAATTCATCACTCAGCTAGAGGACCCTCAGAAAGCTCACCTTCCCATCCACACTTGATGAATGAGGTTCTGATGGCTGAGACTCCAAGTCCTTCAACTGGATATGAATATGGACAGGAACATGGACTAGTAGGAGTACAGTCACATGAATCACAGCAGAGTCTTGATACTTTGCCAGCATATGGTTTGGCATCAGACTTGCCCCCAATCTATGATGATCAGAGAAATATGGGTAGAGAAGTAGCCTTAGGACTCTCATCTTCAGGACCAGCATCAGAAAGACTCAATGATCATCCTGATGATGAGTCTGATGAGTCTGATCCTTTCCAAGATTGAGAGCATAGTTGAGTAGGAAAGTGATGTTGGTTTAGGCTCTTAGAGGCTGGCTAGCTGCTAGACTTTGTTGGGCAAATCAAGATGGGGTAGATGAAAATGGAATAAATACTGATATGATTGCGTTTGTAAAGTGAGGACAGGTGATTGGACAGTGAGGCCTTGAAGATTAGTATGAGTACTAATATAATGATATGATGCTTCTAGATTTGATATACTTATCTAATCTCATTTTTTATCATAACTGCCTTATACAGCATATATTTGCAGGCACCACTCTTAAGTGTCAGTGAAAAATAGCTTATTCAAATTTCAAAACATAAGTGATGTTTTCCAAACATTCAGCTCTGCAGGCTAACTAGATACAAACTAAAAAAGACCAATGCTACAGCCAACCACAGATTAAGTAGCACAAGTATTACAATTTGATTATCATGCAATCAACTGATCAAAATCCAGGCCAGAGTTTGTTATTTGAATGATATTGTCCTCTCCTTAGATTCCTTTGGATTTGAACCTCTTCTCAGAATTTCAGATAATAACATCTCAGGAGTAGCTGACCATGGAAATATTGAATTTTGAGCTTGAAAATGTTGAGATGTATCACTAAGTAATGTATATCTTGCATGACTCAAGAGTATAACAGAGCTGCAACTTGAAGCAGGAACTTTCATATTTTGACTCTGGAGAATGAAGGAGTGGGAATTAATGCAACTCTGTTTGAGATTGTCAATGATGTATGGTTGAGAATATGGTATACATGGATACATGGAGTGTAATGGGACAAGCCAACTGTGTTATAGCTTGTCCCATTTCACATGGAAAACATATTCAGTACCTCTAGCAAAAATAATATCATCTCCATTGTTTCATTGCATTGGCAAAGAAAATAGCTTTTCAGACACCCTTCCAACTGAGAGAATTTTGTTTGGTTTTGGTTGTCATGGTGTTCACAGGCCTAGGTGATTGGTAATGCCTCCTTGTGAACTGTTCATTTTGGGCCTGTGTGACCCATGACTAAACATGTGGTCAAAATGGTACAGTAACTTTTATAAACTGATGAAAGATACCAACACAGATATATCAGCAAATTTGCAAATCCATAATGAATATAACCAGATATAATAGGTGTGATGGTATAATTCTTGGTGCCATTATATGCTTGTCATGTACCCATCATAGATGGAGTATTCATACAACTATCATACAAGAATTCATATGAATGTTATAATACTCAGTCCTGACAACTTTGAGAATTGTACATGGATGAGAACTTATTAGTATTTAACTGAACACCCAACTTCAAGTTTACAGAGTTTTTAACCGTGAGTCCAAACTCCGACCGTTGACGTCTCTCTCTCTCTCTCACTTTATACTATGACCACCACCTTCATTGTAGCATTTTGCTCAAACCGCTTTCCATTGACAACAATATGGCATAGTTCAGTTGTGTTGGTAAGAAAAACAACCTTTTCAGCTGTTTTGGCAAGTCTAAATCATTTGTTTCAGTCTTGTAGGTTGGTCAATCTTGGCAGTAACCTGGCAGTAACCAATAGCAAATGGTAGCAGTGTAGGATACACAGTGACCCAGTGACAAACGTATCAACTTAGTGAGTAAACATAGTTCTCTAAACAACTTTTAGCACAATGCAAGTCTGATTTTTGACACTGCTCTCCAGGCAACCTCGACAGCAAATGGCAGCAAATGGGTGCAGGCAACACACTGAACTGGTGAATGAATTTGAAGTTGTCAGAAATTATTGGCATGTCAAATTGGTGAGTCAATGTAGTTTTGTTACCTGAGCACAAGTCTAATGTTTGTCCTCTTCAGGAAACCTCAGTCCAGAATGCAGAATGTTGCGCCATCTGTCTCAGGTATGTCTTTGTGTTTAAGGAATGTTTTGCCTAGCTGAAAAGTTGAGTAAAGGGCATCGTGGATCAGTCGTGGATATGCAAGAATTGCAATTGGGGTCACAGTCCCTACTGCATGCCTCACATCTCTTGGTAACACTGCCAGCGTCTCATGCAAAGCTAGTTCAGACCATTATCTTCAAATTTGAGAAGGATGTGTTGATACACAAATTGTAGTCATTCAATGTTATATTGTTACTTGTGACAGACTTGTACATAGTGTTACTGTTCAGCAATGATCATACCTTTTTTCTGAACCACTACTGGAATATGATTAATATGAAGATGTATATGAAAGGAGTATGATTGATTATGAAGTAGTTATAAAGTCAATATGAAGTCCATATGGTGGGGGTATGCTGTCATAAGCTCCCAGTATGGATTTACGCACCCTCCTTTGGCGATCATACTGGTGTGATCGGACATGAAGGGCTATGATGGGTATGTGTTCATACCAATTATGAATTGTCAATTTTGCTGATGTAACTGAGTTGAGAGAGCAGGTTGTAAGCAAGTAGAAATGATTATGAAATCATTCCTAATCTATGGATGCTATGTATCAGCATTATTGCATCTCATGATTTGTCTGATCTCATCTAGTTACTAGTATCACTGTGTCAGTTCTAGCTGTTTCTATTTGGAACCCCACTGTTAGTGGAGCCATGTATAATTCTAAAAATATTTATTAAAATATTTTTTTTTTGCTCATTGGTATTTTTTTCTATTTCTGGTGTTGGCTATGTTGGCTAACACAGGACTGGTTCAGAAATCCCATGCATGGTAGGTGTGCTGAAAACACATCACAAATCAGAGCAATTTTTGGCAAGTATTTTCTATTTAAAATCAGGTAAATCAGCATTGTGAGAGTAAAGTGACAACACCTGTAAAAGGAAAGATGCTAGTTGGATAATCTAAACACCTGCAAGCAGCTTAGTCATCATAGAATTCCCCAAATTTCCCCAATGTCACAGGTCACCCAGGATACTGCCTATGATAATCCCCAGGATCCTGGAGACCCTTGAAATTTGAAACTTTGTAGAAGAAAATGGTCAAAGCTTGCAAGGTGCTTTTCTTGCAAAAGGGAAAAATCTTCTCTTTCAAAATCAAGATCAAGATCTCAGCTAAAATCACTTTGTTTTTAAAATGATAAAATCATATGTGAAATAATCAGAAAATTATTTACAAAATGATACAGATCTTTTTTTTTGCATTTTTCATGTGAAATTAAACATAAATTAGGATTGATTTTTCAATTATGATTACATATAAATTTAAACTATTTTGAATAGAAAATACTTGCCAAAAATTGATCTGATTTGTGCTGCATTTTTTGGCACACCATTTGCATGTGGGATATCTGAACCAGTCTCATGTGTGAGGGCTGTCTAGTACTTTCCATGAACTCTGTCTTGAAGTTCATTACAATCACTAGTGATTCATTTTCATGACTTGTCAATGGCCAGTTCAATGGGAATCAAACACTGGTCTTTTTGATGAGAAATGATATACAGATATACAGTATTATCATTCAGCCTTTCATCTCCTTTCTTAAACCAAATTTTAGTTAGGCTTTCTTTCCTTCTTCCTTCACTACATTGTCCTTCACTTCTTCACTCTTCTACATGCTCACCTTGCTTTTGACAATGCACCATATAATCCTAGCCTGGTAAGCTTAGTCATTGCTTTCTATGAATGTTTGAATAAACTTTGACTGATGGACCCCTTCTCCTCTTCTGATTGCAGGAAAGTAATTTTCCTTGCAATTGCTTCCAATTCTCTACAGCCAGTATCATCTATTAGGACAAATGATCACATGGCCACACTGACAGAACAAGTTTCTGTTCCAGCAGTACTAGAAGCTGTATCTCAGTTTTCTATTGCTCAGGTTATCTCTGAAGAACCCTTCACTACTTCATCCACTTCTACCTTTTCCAAGTTGGTCATCTTCCATTCACATCAGTGACTCCAAACTCTTGTTCATATAATGCTATAGTAACAATATTGGAGTCAGTATTATGACATCAGCTCTAGAGGCTACTTCTAGTACTCCTTCTGATCTTTCTCAAATCTCACCCAGGTGAGTTCCCCCTGCTCCAATATAAGCACTCAGTACTTATCAATTATCAAACCTTTCTTTCTTCATTGTGTAATCCATTATCCAATATATCCTTCCTACATGCTACTTATACATCTGTTCTTGTAATCAAGCACTATGGTAACAACTGCTGTCACACCAACTTCCACACCAACTCTTGCTTTGACATCCACTCCAATGTCAATAACTACTTCCACTCCCACTTTGACACCCACTTTGACATCCACTTTGACACCCACTTTGACATCTACTTTGACACCCACTTTGACATCCACTTTGACACCCATGTCTACTTTCCCTTTCACTTCCACTTCCACTCCTAGTTCAAACCAAAACCAAAACCCATCTAAACAAAGCCTTGTCACAATTGCAATTGCTGCTGGCCTTGGAACTGGCCTTGGAACATTCACTCTACTTGGAATCGGTCTATACATCCGTTGGCGGCATCTTTCTCACTCCAAGTCAGAATCTGCAGGTCCCACAGAAACAGATAATTCACATTATCCCCTTGACAATGGCAATAATAGCTTACCTTCTCATCCAGGCTTGATGAACACAGCTTCTGGATATGAAATTATGGTGTCACAGTTGCAGCATCTTTTGGCAGCACAGGATCTGCCCCCAATGTATGATGATCAGAGAAGTATAGGAGTAGAAGTAGGGACATTGGAAAGACTTGATGTCAATGAGTCCATTCCATGACATGACCGAGAGAAAAGTAGAAAAGTGAAGTTGACTTAGGCTCCTGGCTGTATTGGTAGCCTGTAGGATAAAGAGTATGAAAATGATATGCATCAGCAAAACCTGGGTTTTGCTCCCCAGCACTTCCAGTATTGAATTGTGCTGGACAGCACTGAATAAATTCAGAGAATATAATCATGACAGTGTGAGTAATATTTGAGCCGCTGCTGAGAAATGCCCAGTGTGTTACAATCATCATAATTGGAGCTCCGTCGGAGCTTCACTCAGCGATTGGACTTGGAGATTTCTTGAATCTCCATAGTCATGTCTAGCAGTGTCCACCTTGTCCCTCCCTCTGATTCCATTGGTGCATTGGTCTGGTATTATACTTTGATTATGATCTTATTGTTTTATTCTTTGACAGCTCAGCTGACCTTTATATTGATTTACTTTACAATAGTTTATTGTCTTTCTCACCTCTGATGCTGTAGTACCAAAATGTGTATCGCCTTATTGTACTTTAGATTAGGCTAACTATCCATACAGTATATAAGGAATCTGTACATACTTACATACCTCAGTTTTAATATCAACTTGGATTACCTTGTTAACACTAACACTCCCCTCTGTGTTCTCGGTGTTGTCTTGATTATTGATCATTGCCAACTCCGTACCTCCGTCGGATCTTGTACTCATTATACTCGGTCACCTCTGCTCTCCTGGTTGAACATGGTAATGTGTCGAGGGTGTTGCTCAATAACAACACTAACATTCAAAAATTCTCTGTGTCTCTGATTGGAGCTCCGACTCTGTTGGTGGCATGTTCCTAACATAGTGTTGCCATGCCAAACTGAATATTGCTGCAGCACTGCATCAGGAAAACACCTTCATCCCAGAGGGCCTAGAGACACCCCAAAAAGCCCAGGCTTCCCAGAGATACCCAAAGATTTTCAAAGATTTTCAAAGCAACTCAGGTAAGCCTGAAGACACTAGGTTGACTTGAAATAATTTCAAAGTCTTTAACTTGCCTGGGATTTTGGGGGTGCTGCAGGCAACTCCAGGTAGCCTGGGCCTAGATATATTTTTCCTGATGTGTGCAGCACTAAATAGGTGCTGGACAGCACTGTTTAGCATTCAATGGGCTCTGTCTAGCACTGTCCAGCACTCTATTTTGCTGATGACTGGATACTCTGAAAGAGCATCAGGAAAAAAATATTTCTATTTAGGTCTCAGTAGTCAAAATAGTTCTAATAGTCCAGTAAACAACACTGCACAATGCAGAGGGGCTCAGATATGCCAAAGGACAAATTTGAAGTGATAATTGAAGCAAAATATAATTTCTTGCACCAGAAGACATCTATTGAAATAAAAATATATTTTCAAAGAAAAAAGGCATAAAAATAATCGACTAAAACAAATAATTTGGATGAAAGATTTAATAGTTTTGACCAATGAGGAAAATTTTCACATTTTGCTAGATCTTTGTGCACTATTTATTGATTTTCTCTCCCAAAAATGGAAATGGGCAATCAGCATGCACTCAGATCTCCCAACTGATACTGATTGCCCATTTCCTTTCTTGGAAGAGAAAATCAATAAATTGTATGTAAAAATCTAGTAAAATTGAGAAGTTTTCCTTATTGGCCAAATCTGCAAAATCTTACATTAAATTGAAATTTCTTGGTCTGTTCTGTTAACTACTTTTCTCTCAGAGAATAAATCTTCATTTTCAATGAATAAAAGAGGTGCAAAAAGTAATATTTTGCTTTGATTTTCACTTCAAGTTTTTCCTAGGGCATATACAAGCCCCTTGGCAGTGTTGCAAGTCCCCTTCTAGTAGTACCAAATAGTTCACATAGCCAACTACATACAATGTCATACATCAGGAATGGTATTCTCATTCCTGAAGTGTCCAGAAATATAAGTACCCCCAATTCCTAAGAAGAGTTTAGGGTATCTGAGTTCTTTGAGGCTTCTTCAAAAGTTCAGTTTTCCTCTCATTTCCTGTTTATTATGCATGTCTTTGGCCTCTACATAGCAATATCATGTTTCTCTTCTGTCCTTTCTCTTCTGTTCAGTTTGTATATATATTGGTATTATCAAGCTCAGCTCATTCATTGCTCAAGTACATGTTCAGCAGGGTATGAGCTTTCAACACCCTTGGCCCTAGCAATTGCTCAACTTAGTTTTTTATTCTCACAAGTACAGCAAGCTCTATCAAAACAAACTACCTTATGGACCATACATAGGAGTGTTTCATATCATAGTGTTAGAAATATGGCATGGCATGGCGACGATTTGTAGGAGCGACGCGGTATCGTGACGAGTTCAGGAAACGATCGATATTATTGTTTATTTGGTTTAGACGTTTGGACTATTTAAAGTAGATTTACATTGTTCTCACTCTTTAACTTGTACTGTCAGGTTAAGAGTGAGTATCTCGCATTTCATTACTATATGCTATCATACTCACATCCTACTTGTAGAACTTACATCGTATCTGTCTAGGTATTCTAATATGGGAACTTGTACTGTCAGGTTAAGAAACTTACATCGTATCTGTCTAGACTTCGACTTGCAAATCTTTACAGATTCGCAGTCAGAGCTGTGATTGCATTCCATTTTGCATTTGACGCATATCGTCTTTACCCTCGCATACACGCATATTGCCTTTATCAAACGCATAGACGCATCTCGCCTTTACCAGTCGCATACATGCATATCGCATCACTGAACGACATGAACTCGCATTGAATTTCTTTGCACCTGCATATCATAATACTTCGTGAAAATGTCAAGCTCAAACATGCTGCCTCCCATTCAAATATTCCCCGATTCTCGCCAGTTGGACAGTATCGTTAACTTCCTAGCGTTCAGTGATTCTATCATCAGTATCGCCCGCGGTTATGGGCTCGAAGGTTACATCGATGGTTCGATTCCTTGCCCTGCAGCAAACATCACTCCTGATATCCTTGCCGCCGGTCCTACGCCTGGGCAGCCAGTTATTCCCACTCCTACCGCTACTAATTCGCCCTCTCCATCTATTGATGAGTGGGAACTCAGGAACGCTCGCATTGCAGCCATCATCTATATGAACATTAAAGATCCGCGTGGCATCGGACTTAATCCTAACCTCATTGCGGTAGATATGTGGAACTGTATCCTTTCCAAGTATAACCCACATACTCGTGCTGCCCAGACCATTGCCAAGGAACGTCTTAAGGCACTTTGCTTCAACGAAGGAGATAGGTTCGACACATACTTTGCCAAGCTTGAGTGCTTGAAGTCGGAGGCAAACGAGATTGGGTGTTTGATCACTGATGAGGATCTTGCCTCCCAGTTCCTCACTAGTCTTCCTCCGTCGGACGCATATGCATGGATCATCCAGAACTACGCCGGAAAGACCTATTCCGAGATCTACTCAAATCTTCTGGAGATCCAACTTCGAAAGGATGTTGTCAATGGGAATGCCGGTGTAAATCCCACCTCCACCGTTGTACCCTCCACTCTCGTTAACACCATGAATGCTCGTTGCGAGAATCAAGCCAATAACATCTTGAAGTGCAGCAACTGTAATCGCCGAGGACATACTCGCTCCTGCTGCTATGCCCCTGGTGGAGGTTGGCATGGTCTTGCCCCGCCTAACTGGAGACCTCCTGCGCATATGGATATGGCTGCCGTTGCCCAAGCTTCTGGTCCCGCGGCTCTGTCCACCGTCATTGACATGGGTGCAGACGTTGGCGGTATGGCTTCATTCCATGCTCTTGCTACTAAAGCTAACATGGCGTCCTTTAGATATCCAGGAGAGACTCCTCCCCTTCTAAAGGATTGCGTGAATGAGAATGCCATACTGTCCCTGTACAATCATGTATTAGCCACAGCTAGAGAATCCAAGTCATCACCTACGTTTCTGGATAGTGCCGCGTCTGAATCATGCGTACGAAATCGTCATTTGTTCACAACCTTCACGAAGAAGCAAGCCCATGGCAGAATGGCTACGTCTGATTCATCTGGCCAGTTTGCGATCGAAGGCTTCGGCGTTGTTCAACTTACAGTTAGAAACTCAGATGGAACGACTAGAACCTTACATTTGGCAGCGTTATACACACCCTCCTTCACCATGAACTTGCTTTCGATTCCGGCGTTCGACGCAAAGGGTTTTGTTGGATCTTGGGGGAGTGGTACCATATGCGTAAAAGATCCAAAGAGTGGAAAAGTTATAGTGGACGGAAAGTTGGCAATGGACAGAGGAAGTCATCGACTGTATAGAGTCGATATCATGGGTCAGCAGGTTGATCAAACTCAAGCTCTGGCGACTGGCATTTCAGAGGCTGCAGGTGGCACGTCGCTACGAAAACCATGTTCCCTCGCAATGTGGCATGCGAGATTCGGTCACATTAACACAAACGCTATTGCGCTTATGAAACGTCGCGAGCTCGTCGATGATCTGAATATAACAGATGCAAGTCTCAATGGAAAGTGTGAGCCATCCGACCCGCAGGCCGTTCGACTCTATCGTGACTCCAGCAACCAAAGTCTTATTCAGAATCCACTTGGATCTATGGGGGAAGTCGAGGACGATGAGTCTTGGGGGAGCCTGGTATATGATGTTAGCTGTTGATGATGCGAGTGGTGTTCCTTCCCCGTCATTCTCCGACACCAAAGAAGCCCTGAAAATCCTCATACTCGTGATTCGATTCGTGGATAAGGCCAAAAAGCAGACTGGGAAGACCCTCAAACGAATCCGTATTGACATGGGCAGAGAGTTCGATAACAAGCTTATTGTCAGGAAGCTGACAAAGTACTGTCCTGCCTAAATCACAGGCAGGCAATTCCTTTTGGGAAAGGATTTCCCACGGTCTGGCAAAACTCCGGAATCAAGAATTAAAAATGGTGCAACTTCAATAAAATGACCAAAACTTACCATAAAAATAAGATGACATGATTTCTTTAATTCTCTATAATTATATGACCTGATTTCATAATTAGAACAACAAATAGTGGCATGATACAATTATTATGGCTCCATTTTTTATTTTTTCAGAATAGTATATAAAGACCACAGATATTAGCATGTACCCCAGACTAGTTATTTTGTTATCAACCACTTACCCATTTCTAAGTCAACCCCTGTGACTGCAACCCTTATTTTTCTTGTCTGAAGTCCAATCCAGCAAGCTTATACTCTGATCCATCGACTGACGTCCAACCCAGCTTTGCGATTATTACTCGTTCCAGTGTTGGACAGTCAATGACAAGAAGTCAATTGACTCTTGTCGTCAAAAATTCGTCAATTGACTTGACAATTGACTTCCGGTTATTCAACTCAGCCGAGCTACCGGCTGACCCAAGTTTTCCCAAGTTTTCCCTAGTTTTCCATCTTGTGACACTTAATAATCACGCTTTTTTTCAATTTCCCTACCTGTTGCCGAGCACTGCCGAGCATTCCCATGGTGCCGTCAACAGTCATCGTCATTGACTGAGTAACATTGACTACTAGTCACAAGTCAATGACTTGTCCATCACTGACTCGTTCACTGTCTGACGTCCATCCCAGCTGTGCAACGACTGTGATTACCTGTCTGACGTCCATTCCAGACAACGTAGCCACACCATTTTGATACTTTGCTGACGTAATATTCCAGCAAAGGTCTGTGTGTTTGAATTATAGATTTCTAGAGCCGTTATTGGTGATAACCCCAGGATAATCTACTTCCTGGTGATTCAGCTTTCGGGTCCGTGATCGGCGTTGTGAACCAACCCCTTACATAATAACTAGTCTCCTGTTGTCATCAGTCATGGCCACTAGAACTTTTACCTTCAAGGAAGTGGAGGTCGAGGAGGATATTCGTTATACTCCTTACTCCTTCCACATCCTTACACCTACATCAAGAAACATTGTACGGGGTACCCCTGCACACTTCAGTGATAATGCAGAAGACACTACTCCCCTACACTTTCCAGAACGTGGTCGTCGTCTTGGTCAAGCTCCACGTCTGACCCGTTCACTCTCACCAGTTCGTGTTCGAACTGAGGTCCAACGTATTGCTGCCTCTCAGGAGCCCGAGCGGTCATTCAGGCATCAATATTACACCCCAGAATCTGCTGGAATTCCAGTTCGAGCTGCACCAGGGCAGTCCACTTTGGCTAACGAGTTGGAGCTGGCAGATGAAATTCCTCCTGTACAGAGAAGTCCTGCAGCACCTACTAGAGGCCAGGAACTCCTTGCAGATCTTGTTGCAACTGAACGTTGTGTTTCTCCTCCAAATCAACAATCAGTTAGCAATAGTTGTCCAAGGTATCACACACCTCCTACACCAGATGTGTTCCATGAATACCTTGATTCTATGGAGCATCCTACCAATGATATCATGGATGTTTCCATTGATGAACCTCCTGATCGACGAGCACATAGACCACTGCTAGGTCATCCTATGGCAGAGTCTACTCCAGCAGCTCATGGAACAAATAGTCGTCGATCCCCAACCTTCCGAACCTACTCAGAAGGTTACAGAGAAGTCATGAGTGAATCCCCACCGATACACCATACTAGTCCACGTGTAACACCTGATACTCCAATCCGTTGCCTTGCTGCTCACCAACAGGTTGATAATAGTGTTTCTCAAAATGCACTGTTAAACCTAGTGGGCCCTGCCAGGAATCTATTGAATGCTCTAGGTTTCCACACTGGAGGTCGAACTAACATTGGAATACTGTGGTTGTTACAACGGATTATACGGTTGACTGATGATGAAGTTACTCCTGAACTAATGCGTAACCTGCAACATGGCAACAATGTTCGTGATCTGGTAGAATTGGAGGAACGTACACATCAATCAGGATTAGAAGACTTAATTGATAACCCTGAAATCTCATCATTTTATTCATCTCACTCCTCTGCACATACCCATGCATCTAATTCTGCATCTTCACATCAACATGAAACCTATCACTGGGAAGATGATGTATTGGAAGATTATGCTTCACTTCCAATTCATGGAGAACCATGAAGTTGGATCCGTCAGGGAACTCCATGGAATCCAAGATACCAATATCCACAATGACGGACCGATTCAGATGAATCAGAAATTCCCTGACCAAGCAATATTCCTCGTCGTCGAGTCTATGGAAGCAGTGGTTGGTATAGTCAATCAAATGAAGATGATGACTTCTTTACCTCCATTGAAATGGAAAAAGACTGGGATCCAGTGCCACCTTATCCAGGAAGAAGTCCAGCCGATGTGGAAAAACAACTTGTTGCTATGAGGCGATATGAGCGGCGTACTCCCACAGTCATGTCACATACCTCATCCGGTCCTTGGAGTCGGGCTACATCTATCTCACATGGAACAAGGGGTCGCCAACCTCCAGTAACCATGGAAACAATTCCAGAGGGTCCAACTATTGAAAGTATGAACAGTGAAGTTCGCAGTACTCCAACTTCCAGTTCAAACAATAGAAACCCAAGCCGGCGTCGTAGGAAAGCAATTGAATGGCATCCAGCTGAAGAATTAGAGGAAGTGTGATGATAACTCTCCAAATTCTGATAAAGGAAAACCAGAAGAACCTGTTCCAGACAATATCACCACAAACATAGAAACCCCAGAGGATCCTAAACCACAGTTCTCACCAAAGAAATCTCCTTCAGTGTCCTTTGTACGTGATACTCCCCCACATCAAGTCCCTCGTGCGGCCAATTATGATACTGGGTATACCAACCCCTATCAATGCGATAATCGCCCTGGTGTTGGAACCTCCTCTTATCCCCACATCCCTAATAAGGGCAAACAACGAGCAGAGCCAGAAGTCTCTTTTGATGATAGGATACCCCACCATTCAAAGACTGGAGACTTGGAAGACATAGATCTGGAGATTCAACAAGGCATTATTGATAGCTTTATTGAAAAAGAGCGTCATAAAGATATGGGAACCCAGCCATCAGCATTCAAATCTCACACAGGCAGTTTCGAAAAATTCTTCACACCTGATACATCTTTCCGTCAACCGCCTACTAGTCCAATATCTGTGTCATTGGCAGGGTTTGAATCCAATTCTGCTACTGGTAATCCACAAAAAGCAACAGATATTCCTGTGATGATGGCTAGTGTTGGAGGTGGAAATGATCCCCCTGATAATGGGAATAACCCTGGCTATGACAGTGATGAGGGACCTGATGATGAGCAAGGAAGGCAACCAGCCTCTCACAGAAATAGTCCAAGGCCATCAAATTCTGGTCAATCCGACTATAATAATAACAGACGTAATCAGGGAGGACCATGTTACTGCCCCCAGAATAGATTTGGTCGAGATGGTTGAGATGGTCGGGATGGCCGGGATGGTCGAGATGGATTTGGTGCTTGTCATTGTGACCAAAGGTCATCAGCAGATGATCGTCAAGACCGGGAGTTTGAAAGGAGACTGAAAGAGATTGAAAGAGATGAACTGAACCATGAATCCAAACTGGACATAAACAAACCTAGTCCATTCACTGGGGAAGACCGGAATGAGTGGCGCGAATTCAAGGAAAATTGTGAAAACTTCTTTGCAGCCAAACCTCGGATCTACTCCAATGACATCTCAAAAATATCATTTGCAGCATCCTATATGAAGGGACCTGCAAAAAGATACTATCAGAATCTCATGAGAAGACAAAGATTGGGTTATGTTGTTTCCCCTCTTATCCAATGGGAGAAGTTTGCAATTCTCTTTGGGCAAATGTTTGGGTTACACTATGAAACAATCCAAGCTCAGTCTAAGTTGGATATGAGTGTCTCCAGGCCTGGAATGAATCCTTCGGTGATTTCTGGGTTCGATTTGAAGACATTGCCCTTATGACGGAATATGATGATCGTGCTCTTCGGTGGAGATTGCTGAAGCAAATTCAGAACCATTTACGGAATCGTCTGGTGGATCATGGGGAGATACCTGATACCCTTTCAGGAGTAGTGGATAAGCTCATGTCCCTTGATGGAGCAAGACAAGCTTTCAACCAAGTTGGATTGGGATATAAACCCAACAAAAGCACATGGAATCGAAACCCTGAGCCAGCCTCCACTGGTACCACAAATGAAACTCCTGAGGTTTCCAACAGCAATCAGAAGTTCAAAAATAATGTGCGAACTCCAAATGCCCGACAGGCAACCACCGATAATAATTCAGAAATATCTCTGGAAGCTGCTGTCATGGAAGAATCTTCAAACAAGTCCAATTCCAATGATCAAGAAAGATCTTACCCTCGAGTTGCTCGGGAAGAATGAAATTGAAGGATGAAAGAAGGACTCTGTGGTATATGTGGTTCCAAGGATCACAGATATCGTGACCACTTCCGCCATGATGGACCTCGAAATGTAACAGCTAGAGGTGCATTTCTAGAAGAATACAGCAGTGATGATGGTCCCTATGTGGAAATTGAAGGATTTGATGAACCTGTTCATGTGGATGATCCTATATTCGAAATGTGGAACTCAGAAAGTGATGAAGATCACTATCCGGGAAACGAGTAGAGGATTCTGAACAACTCAGGGCGGTTCAGGATCTCCAGAATAATTATATCCATCTGTGTGCAAGTACAATGGATGAATCGCCCCTAATATACTCACGATCTGGAGATGCACTTATATTGAACTTGAAAATGGAAGAAGAAGTGGTGAAAGGATTGATTGATTCAGGAGCATCCTGAGACTTTGTAGACGAAGAACTGGCCAGAAAATTTGGAAATGAGCAACAAGAGCTTACAAGACCTATACCATTACGGTTGTTTGATGGTGAACTTACATCTGCTGAAAGCATCACCCACAAGTTGGCCAAGAAGGTTACCTTTGAGGATGGTACCACTCATTTGGTAGAATTTTTGATCACCAAGTTGCATCCTTCTGCACCCGTTGTTTTGGGAATGCCATGGTTACGGAAATTCAATCCTACTATTGATTGGAAAAATCTAAAGGTGTCATTCCAACATGGAGTCCAGCTTTCTGCAGCTGTAACCCAACATCTAAAACCAAATAAATCCTGCCATATGGAAATCATTGATGTAGAGGAAGAAGAGATTGATCAGTCACTCACTTTGGGACTTGATGATCCACTGTTGCTACATGTTGATGAATGGGAACAATATCTTGCAGAAAAACATCACTTAGGAAAGGATCCCATAAATCTTTTTCAATCTTTCCCTACTACAACATCACCATCAAATTACAAACCAGACAAAAATTTTGATCACCAAGAAACCCACAAGGTCTCTTCAAAGCAAAAAACGCGATGGAGTGATACTACGGGTGGAGCAAAAATTGGTCTTGTCAATGCTGTTGCTTTCAGCAAATTGATGCAAGAGGGATGTGAAACATACACTCTCCACTACAAACCTAATGGAGAAATCTATGAATGGGAACAACAGAAAAAATTTGAGGAAGAAGCTCGACAGGCATTTGAGGATGCTAAACCAAAGCCTCCTGATCAAGAACAAAGATATGTTTTGTGGGAAGAACGAGCATCCCTGGCCACTGATGAGGACTCCTTGAAAAAATTTGTTCCAGAACAGTATCATTCCTTTGCAAAAACATTTGCTGCTGGTGAAGCAAAGACACTACCACAACACCGACCTTATGATATCAAAATCAACACTGAAGATAATAAACTTCCTCCGCTTGGCAAACTATACAACATGTCAGAATTGGAACTCAAGGCACTAAAAGAGTACATTGATGAAATGCTAGATAAAGGATTTATCCGAGCCTCATCTTCACCCATTGGTGCTCCTGTACTGTTTGCCAAAAAGAAAGACGGAAGTCTAAGGCTTTGTGTTGATTATCGTGCACTCAACAAACTCACCAAGAAGAACCGATACCCCTTGCCCTTGATCGGAAATCTCATTGATCAACTCAAAGAGGCAAAAATTTTCACCAAACTTGACCTCCGTGCAGGTTATAACAACATCCGTGTAGCTGAAGGACATGAATGGAAAACTGCCTTTCGAACACGTTACGGTTCATATGAATACTTGGTCATGCCCTTTGGATTAACAAATGCACCTTCATACTTCCAATTCTTTATGAATGACATCTTCCACGATCTTACCGACAATTATGTCATCATATATCTGGATGATATCCTGATCTACTCAAAGACTGAAAAGGAGCATGAAGCACATGTTCAGGAGGTGCTAAAACGACTTGAAAAACATGACTTACATGTTAAACCGGAGAAGTGTGAATTTCACCAGGATGAAGTGGAGTACCTTGGAGTCATTGTTTCACCAGGTGGAATTAAAATGGATCCTAAGAAGGTGGAAATTATTCAAAATTGGCCCCCACCTACTACCATCAAGGAACTTCAATCCTTTCTTGGCTTTGCCAATTTCTACCGACGCTTCATTGACAATTTCTCTGGAATCACCAAACCTTTGACAAAGCTGCTATCAAAAATTCCACATGGGAATGGACGGAGCAATGTCAATCAGTATTTGAACTGCTGAAAAAAGCATTCACTGAAGCTCCAGTCTTGAAACATTTCTGACCAGAATTGCCTATAATTTTGGAGTCTGATGCTTCCGATTTTGCAATTGCTTCCATTATATCACAATACAATCTGGAAACTGGAGAGTTTCACCCCATTGCATTTTTTGCACAAAGTCTCATTGCTGCTGAACTCAACTATGACATCTACGACAAGGAAATGTTGGCAATTGTTGAATCATTCAAACAATGGAGAGCATACCTAGAAGGATCAAAATATAAAGTGGAAGTGTTCACCGACCACAACAATCTCCAATGGTTTACTACCACAAAGGCATTAACTCGTCGGCAAGCACGCTGGTCTGAATTTCTCTCTGGATTCAACTTTCACATCAATTACCGTCCTGGCCGGTTAGGAATGAAACCTGATGCACTCACCCAACGTACGGACGTCTATCCAAAAAAGGGGGGAATAAAAGAGGCAAATGACACCAATAACAAGATTTTCCTGAACCCCAAGCAATTGCTTGCCTCTTTAGTCCTTAATGATGAAGCCAACATAGGGAGAATCCAAAAAGCAAAGAAAGATGAATATTGGGAAGATATGGTTAAGAAAGCAGAGTCAGATGACCCTGGACCTTACAAGTTTGAAGATGGACTTCTACTCCGAGAAGGACGGATTTATGTGCCAAATGAGCCAGATCTTTGATTACAAATACTTCAGGCCCACCATGATCACAAGTTACGAGGGCACCCAGGAATCCGAAAAACACAGAACCTGATCTTGCAAACATACTATTGGAAGGGAATTCATAGAGATGTCAAACGATATGTTCGCTCTTGTCATGAATGTCAAAGAGGAAAGTCAATCCGACAGAAGAAAATGGGCTTACTTAAACCATTACCAATTGGAGAACGACCCTGGAGCTCAATTTCAGTGGATCACATTGTGGAACTACCAATGTCAGAAGGATATGACGCCATCATGGTTGTAGTGGACAGACTCACCAAGCAGTCAATATTTGTGCCCTGTCACACCACTGACAAAGCAATGGACTTGGCAAGATTGTTCATCCGAGAAGTTTTCTCCAAACATGGACTACCTGCAGACATAGTATCAGATCGAGGAACCCTATTTGTTTCTGCATTCTGGCAATCCTTGTGCGAAATTCTTTCAATCAAACAGAATCTGTCCACAGCATATCATCCTCAGACAAATGGACAAACAGAACGCACAAACCAAACACTCGAGCAATATCTCCGTATCTTCGTCAATTACGATCAAGATGATTGGGTTGAATGGTTACCCCTTGCAGAATTTGTGTACAACAATACGCCCAGTGATGCTACAGGGATGACACCATTCTTTGCAAATAAAGGGTATAACCCCAGAATCACACTCAACCTGAAAAACGTTCCAAGTCACTCAGCACACTTGAAAGCAAAAGAGTTAAAAGAAGTGCACGAATATCTGAAAGAACAAATAAAACGTACCAACACATCCTATGCACACTTTGCAAACCAAAACCGGAAAGAGGAACATCAAGATTGGATCAAAGGAACCAAAGTATGGTTGAATACTAAGAATATTCAGACCAAAAGACCATCAAAGAAGTTGGATTACCGTAAATTGGGACCCTTCAAAATCAAGGAAAAAATCTCCAGCCATGCATATTGACTTGAACTTCCAGGAATAATGGGAAAAATACATGACGTGTTTCATGTTGATCTTCTTAGTCCCCATCCCCCTGAATTCTATCCTCACCGAAAGAATGCACCACAACCTCCAATTGAGATTGAAGGTGAACCAGAATTTGAAGTACAGGAAATCCTAGATTGCAAACGAGTTGCTGGAAAAATGAAATACTTGGTGCAATGGGAAGGCTATGGGCCAGAAGATGATACTTGGGAACCCTTGGCACACCTACCCCGAGCAAAAGAAGCCATCATGGAGTTCTACAAGGCACACCCACGAAAACTCCAACTCCGACAAGGAGAATGGGAAAGGGAAACCCAATGAATCAACTTCTCAAGCAATCATATATCATGTAACAACAGTAACTTTATTCCAAAAATGTACCACCACTGCAACAAGAGAAAAACATAATCATCAAAGTCATCAAAAACATAAACAAAATTTACAAGTCAAGTCATTATTGAAGAAGAGTCATTTATAAGAAGAAATTGTCCTTAACAGAGTCAATCATCAAGGCCAGGATACATAAGATCACCATCACCAAGGAACTCCTCCCCAAGGTCATTGTCAATGATAGTTTCAGGAGATTGAGGACAGTAAGGAGGAGATTGAAAGCCTGACTCAATGGCAGGAGTCATCAGCACAGAAGCACTCTCAACACTGGACCCATCATCATCATGCAAGAGGTATGAAGGATGAACATAGGCATTGAGTGTTGCCCATGTAGAGTCAGGAGTGCTCCGCAGAGTGGCAGGAAGATCAGGGTTGAGACGATTATTGGGAAGGTTGAGAAAAGGAATACTAGGTCGACCATGGGAGACATCATTGACCTCTTCAGCATAATGAAGTAATTCCTGAAGATCTACGAACTCCAAACGACGGGATCTGGAATCAAAGGCCTCCCCGGTGAGGGACCGGATCATCTCCAGACAATGAGTGATGTAATGGGAAATCTCAAGTGTTCTATCCCAGTCTGCAGCATCACAATGACAAATAAGGATAGCAAGATCCTCACGAATAGCAGCCACGAAAGGCACCAAGTCTATGGAGCGTTGAATGAGCAGACCAGAAGAGATGCGTTGACAAAAAGCAACACTAGCATCCAATGTGGAACTAGTGTGGTTATTGGCAACAACAAGATCAGTGTGCTGTTGAGAAAGAACCGCATTAGCAGCCTGAAGCTGGGAAACCTGTTGTTCCAGGGAATGGACTTTGGTATTCAGATTGCAGATCTGATCATCCTTGTGTGAAAGCGTAGAAAGGTGAAGAGCATTGGAGTCCCGCAGAGACTCAGCAGTGGACTGCAAAAGAGCAAGGTCACGATGAGCATGGACCAATTCCTCTTTCACACCCTCCAGCTCATGAAGGGTATCTGTCAAGTCATTTCGACTCTGAGCATGAGCCAAGGACTCATGAGTGGTCAACAAGTTCCTGGCCAAAGAAGTCAACAAAACATAACCCAGAAAAGAATGGAAGTAACAAACCTGAACAGATCATTGTTTTGACCAACGAGGGCATCCCGCGCTTCAATCAAGCGGGTATTGGCCATATCCAACCTCACCTGTTCATTTTTCATCAGCACCACCTTGGCATTCAGGTGACCGACGTCGTTTTGGGACTCTTGCAGTCCCTCCTTCAAATCCGTGAAACGCCGCCAAAGACCAGAATGGTCTTCATGCAGCTGTAAAAGCTCTGCATCAAGACGATTACGATCTGCAATAGCCTCGTCATGATGACGAAGCAAATCATCGCGCTCACTATGACAATACTCAGTCAGAATGGGACAGAGAAAAAAGAAATCTATATGCACTACTCTAATGCGGCTTGCGAAGATCGAGACTCAGCCAGTTGCTGCTGAAGCATTACCTGGGTATCCTGAACTGAACTAAAGGAGCCCAGTAGCTCGGTTAGCAGTGAAAGGCAAATGAAGAATCAGAACACACACACACCTCTTCAATTCACCATAACCCGAGATGAAACCAGTAATACAGCTGGCCAAACCGTCTACAAACCCTGTTGGAATCAGCTCCATACCAGAGCGGAAACTGAAGAGGCCATGATCTTGCAAAAGATGAAGCATTGCATCCCGGAATTGACCAGGCTCAAACGATGCAGCGTTGGATGCGAGATACACAAGACGATGAATCAATGAGGGGTCTGGCGAAACCATAGGAGTGTTCTGCGGCACGACAGGGTAGACCGCCGAAGATGAGGTTAAGGACATAATGAGAATCAGAAATATCTTGCAAAGGGCAGGAAATCCAGAAAGGATGACAACCGAAAGGCGACCCGAGGGGATCTTTATAGCGTCGAAAAAACAAACCAGTGGAAAATTAAAAAATCAGACCACTGGTAGACATTGACAACGAGGCCACATACCTGTATTCCCCTTGAAGTTAGTCCCAGAAAATCATCAGTCCTACTGCCTCAAGGCTCCCTTAAAAGAGGTTAATGAATGGAAAAACGTATGATAAGAAGGCAACCTGAGGAGAAGCATTGAATAAAAATGGTTAAACAAAACAAAAGAGAGCGCACCAATGCTTGTCCTGCCCTCGACGCCGTTAACCTCATTCATCGTGCCTCGTTTTTGTTGGTTCTGAACTCCGGTACAAGTTATGGCGCGATCGTTTGTCCATGGAGTCTTCGTCTCTTAGCAAGGCTATTACCTTGGCCTTGCGTGTCTTGAACTAAAAAGCATGTATTAGTATCAACAACGACCGAGTTTTGAAACTCGTACTTGCTAGTTTCTGTTCATCTCGAACTCCGATTCCTCAAATTTCGTCGCAACTCCACGCAGCAGTCTTAAACTTCTGATTCCGCGGTTGAGTTCATGCTCAGTTGTCCTGCAATCAAGCGTTGGGTCCTCCGGCGATGACTACTCCCGCTTGTTGTTTGTGTTCATTCGTGGGTTCGCGTAGATGTGCTGAGTAGTCGCCCCTGCATTGGATCCTCCATTCCTTGCCATCCCATTCACCTGCACTGGCCGTCAACGAGTCATGCATCGTGTCCATAAGCAAACTCCTTTGACTCACCTTCATTCTACTACCCAATGTCTTCCTCCCCGGATATCCTTCACTTCCTATTACTGTAGTCACCGTGGTCTTGCACCTGCCATCGTGGTTCAAGTTTCTGCTCCCTCAAACCCTGAACATCAATTTCCTGACGTCAAATCACGGTCCTAGAAGCTGTGACACGATTCATCCGTTGGTCCTCGTATGCGGTATTGGTTGGGCCTGGCATCTTCAAGACCGTGCAGTCGTTTCTGGATGCCGCCGCGATGCTCGTAGTGGTTCCGTATTTCGACGCCTGATTCCCTAGCTATCATCCCCATGTCAGTTTCATCCGACACCTGTCAAGGCTGTTCGTACCTTCATTCGCCCTTATCCCTGATACTCATCCATTCGGAACTGCCGACATCCCTGGTGTTCATCACTTGCACTCATCCTCAACCCTCGTGCCTCATTCTCGCTGGTCTTGGACTTTCGGCGGTTCTCCATCACCCTGTTGTTTCGCATTTATCTCTCAGAGTCGTCCACGTCGTTCCCTGAATTGTCGTATCACAAGTCCGTTCACTGGTGTCTTAATCGTGGTCCACGTCGCACGAAATCAATTCGCGACCCCAGGAGCTAAAATATGTGTTAGTTTAGCCTAACGCCACTGATTCGTACTCGCACCTTGATTGGTGACCGCATGTTACTCATCTCTTGTCCACCCTGCTCGGTCCTTAGTTGGGTTGTCATTACTCAAATTCTCGTTGTCGCTCCTTTTGGCAGCCTCGTGGTCTCGCTCCCATTGGTTTTGTACTTTCGGTAGTCCTGCGGCGCTGTGTCGTTTCATTGCCTCAGCCCTTGTTCATCTCGCGAGGCGTTTTCCTTCCCATCTTTCCGCGTTGGTGCCTGGATGTTGCTGTGTTCCGTTTTCTGGTCGTCATCCACATCCCTTTATCCTCACTCCTATCCTCCCTCTTGTCCTCACACTCCCTCTTACCTCTGCCATGTCCTTGATAGCGTTCTTGAGTGGTCCAGGTCCAAATGGGATGAGGCAATAAAGGAAAAAGAGAAGAAGGAAAGCAGACCTCGAGGGCTCGGTCTGGTAGAGGAGGGAGTACTGTCAGGAAGCTGACAAAGTACTGTCCTGCCTAAATCACAGGCAGGCAATTCCTTTTGGGAAAGGATTTCCCACGGTCTGGCAAAACTCCGGAATCAAGAATTAAAAATGGTGCAACTTCAATAAAATGACCAAAACTTACCATAAAAATAAGATGACATGATTTCTTTAATTCTCTATAATTATATGACCTGATTTCATAATTAGAACAACAAATAGTGGCATGATACAATTATTATGGCTCCATTTTTTTATTTTTTCAGAATAGTATATAAAGACCACAGATATTAGCATGTACCCCAGACTAGTTATTTTGTTATCAACCACTTACCCATTTCTGAGTCAACCCCTGTGACTGCAACCCTTATTTTTCTTGTCTGAAGTCCAATCCAGCAAGCTTATACTCTGATCCATCGACTGACGTCCAACCCAGCTTTGCGATTATTACTCGTTCACTGTCTGACGTCCATCCCAGCTGTGCAACGACTGTGATTACCTGTCTGACGTCCATTCCAGACAACGTAGCCACACCATTTTGATACTTTGCTGACGTAATATTCCAGCAAAGGTCTGTGTGTTTGAATTATAGATTTCTAGAGCTGTTATTGGTGATAACCCCAGGATAATCTACTTTCTGGTGATTCAGCTTTCGGGTCCGTGATCGGCGTTGTGAACCAACCCCTTACACTTATGGACGACTGGGCAGCTTCGAGAGGTATCATCATTGAAAAGGTCCCTAAAGCTTCGTCAGCAGCCAATGGCGTTGTCGAGCAAGCAAACCGTATGGTGATTGAGGGAGTACGAGCGATGATTGAAGACTCTGGACTAGATTGGAGGTTTTGGGCTGAAGCGGCGGAAGCTTTTTGCTATATTTCCTCGATGGTTCCGACGTCGAGGGTGCCTGGCGTCATCCCGATCCAATCGTGGTACCCGGAGCACGCCAAAATCAATGTCTCGCATCTTCACAAATGGGGATGTCGAGTCCTTGCCAAGGACCTCGACAAGCGTGAAGGAAAACTTGGCAACCAAGTCTTCAAGGGTTATCTGGTAGGGTACTGGGATTGAAGAGGTTGGCGAGTGTGGGATCCAATTCAGAAGCATATCTTTCCTGTTTGTTCCACGGAATTTGACGAGGGAATTCCAAATCGTACTCTATCGGAATCTAACAAATCGTATCCACTGCCACTTACTGAAGATGAAAACGTCGATCCGGACAACGCTGACATCTTCGACCCAATCTCTAATGAAGACATTCCCGAAGAAGTGGTCGATCTAGATGTACATGTCAAACACCAGGACGAGGAAGGCATCATCTTGCAGAGATCTGCACGACACTCGGCTCCTTCACAAGCTCTTCAACAATTGCATGAGTACGAAAACGACGCACAAAGGGCACGAGAAAACTGTGAAGAATGGGTGAACATTGTTATTCTCGCTAGCGTGATCAAAGGAGCTGGACGCATTGCAAATCCGATACCAAAATGTTACGATCAGGCGATGCGTGAACCGTCACTGTGGATGCCTCCCATGAAGAAAGAGTTCAAGTCATTAGAGGACCAAGGATGCTGGGAGTTAGTGGAAAGACGCACCTGTAGCTGTAGGTTTTATGCATAACAAGTGGGCAACTGCCTGAGCCCTGTTTTGCATTACTAAGGGGCAGTTGCCCACTCAGCCAATAAATGAATATTTAAACTGGGATTAAGCACTGAATCAGGCCCCTCCCGTTGGGGTTAGCTATGCTAACCCCAACATTAGGGAGGGGTCTGATTCAGTGTCAAACATAGGCCAATAAGGGTTAGGGGGTTAGGGGTTGGGTTAGGTTAGGGTTAGGGGTTTGGTTATGGGTTAGGGTGGTTAGGGGTTTGGTTAAGGGTTAGGGGTTGAGGATATATTGATAGACCTTAAAAAAAGACCCCCTATAGGGGGTGTCAGTTTTTTCCAAAAATGGATATTTCGAAAGAGACAATTAAATCTTTTTTTCAAAAATATTGAAAAATGTTTTTGCCTATATGTTATGCATAACATGTTGCCCAAGTTGTTATGCATTACATCCACTGCTATAGTGAAATATAGTGAGGCTTATTGAGGGGTAGGCAACTGCCCCTTGGTAATGCAAAACAGGCCTCAGGCAGTTGCCCACTTGTTATGCATAAAAGTTACAGCCTCAGCTGAAAGACCAGTGGACGCGAAGATTCTGAAAGGGATGTGGGTATATGATCTGAAGGTAGACGGTGATGGAGAAATATTGGCAAGGAAAGCGAGATGGGTGGCGAGGGGCAATACACTGGCAGGGAACCAATATATGCCACCTGTGAAAGGCTTTGTAATATATTTTATTTTACTGATTATTTTACACAGGGAAAATAATTAATATTACATTTACAATAATATCTGCAAAAGAATAAATTATATGGCACATATAACGGCCGAAAAACAACATGGCGCCGATCATCGCCCGTTGCTTTTCGCAGCTGTAATATATACTCTTTTTCCCACGCAAAATGATTTTGTAAAATATAATATTTTACTGGGGTCAAATATACACTATAAAATCGGGAAAAAATTCTGAAAAATCTAACATATATCTTCGAATATATTGCCCATTTTTACGGAAATTTTTCGGCCGTTATATGTGCCATATAATTTATTCTTTTGCAGATGTTATTGTAAATGTAATATTAATTATTTTCCCTGTGTAAAATAATCAGTAAAATTAAATATATTACAAAGCCTTTCACAGGTGGCATATATTGGTTCCCTGCCAGTGATATGCAGCGACCAGGGATGGACTTCGACAAAACGTGGTCGATGGTTGCAAGAATAGAGTCGGTTCGTATTCTTATCGCGTGCGCGGCTGCAAAGGGTTGGTCAACGCGTCAATAGGACTTCTCTTCTGCGTACTTGAATGGGACCTTACCTGAAAACCCGAAGATATTTATGGAACAGACGACCGGTTTCACCAGGCAGGGGGAGGAAAATAAGGTTTGCCTGATGAAAAAGCCTTTATACAGTCTTGCCCAAGCAGGTCACATATGGTTCAAAGGATTGAAGAAGGAGGCAACTCGTATTGGATTCAAATCATCGCGTGCGGACCCGTGCATTCGTTATCGTAAAGATCCGGTCACCGGAGCACACTCTATTCATTCTGTACACACGGACGACATATGGTCTGCTGCTTCAACAGACGCCGAGGCAGAAAGATCGATGACTGATTTCGACAGATGGGACTGGAAAGATGTGAAGGATAAAAAGTTCCTTGTCGGGTTGACACTCGAGTATCTTGATAACGGAGGAATCGGAATCTTGCAAGCTCCATTCATCGAAAGCGCGCTTCGATACTTCGGTCTCTGGGACTCTCTCTACCCAACCATATTGTCAGATTCTTGGATGTTGCTGGTGGATAGCCTCATCGACCAGACCAGACATCATTTTCGCCTGCTCAAGTCTATCCTCTGTTCAAAACTCTCCCTCGCGAGTGCATTGGGATCTCCTCATCAAACTGTGCCGATATATCAAAAATACGATCAACTATGGTATCGTGTATCAGAAATCAGAATCCAACCTCGATATCAGACCAATTGGATATGTCAATTCGGATTGGGCTAGCAATCCTCATACGCGAAGATCGGTGTCAGGTTACATCTTCCTCATCAATGGGTCTCCGGTATCCTGGTCGTCCAAACCGCAATCAATTACTGCCTTATCGTCTACCGAAGCAGAGTATGTTGCCTTGGCTAGGGGAGTACAGCAGGCCGTATGGATGAATAGTTGGCTATCTGAAGTTGAACTCGGCGGGAAATCTCCGATGTGTATCATGAGCGATAACCTTGGATCAATCAGCTTGGCCGAAACAAACCGGGAACATGGTATTTCAAAGGCAATCGACGTGCGGTATCATTTCATCCGAGACGAGGTAGAAGATGGGAAGGTGGAGATATTTCCAATTGCAAGCGAGGACAATCCGGTGGACATGTTGACGAAATCTCTATCAAAGGATCTCCACCAGCAATTCGTGCGAGCACTCGGGCTAGATTGGTGGTATTGTCGCCAGGGGGAGTGTTAGAAATATGGCATGGCGTGGCGACGATTCGTAGGAGCGACGCGGTATCGTGACGAGTTCAGGAAACGATCAATATTATTGTTTATTTGGTTTAGACATTCGGACTATTTAAAGTAGATTTACATCGTTCTCACTCTTTCACTTGTACTGTCAGGTTAAGAGTGAGTATCTCGCATTTCATTACTATACACTATCGTACTCACATCCTACTTGTAGAACTTACATTGTATCTGTCTAGGTATTCTAATATGGGAACTTGTACTGTCAGGTTAAGAAACTTACATCGTATCTGTCTAGACGTTGACTTGCAAATCTTTACACATAGTACCTCATATCATAACCCACTATTAAATCTATTCAGGAGATACTTGATTCAAAGTTACTTCAAAGTTGTCCAGCTACTGGGCTTCCTTATTCTTTGTCCTCCCGCAATGATTGTTATCATTTCCTAGTAGCGTCTCTCAGTGTTCAACATAAGTCCATCAATGGTCATTGTTAATCATTGCAGTGTAGCTTGAACAGGAAACTTGGGGAGTCAACAATCTTGATGACATAATATACAGATGTAAAATATTATATCTACTGGTAGGCCTTTCTTCCTCGAAAACTTCATTTCTTTCTTTGTGCTTTACACATTCACATTCACCCCTCCACACTTTCACACTTTCATTCCATTCAAATCTTCTTCAACTTCTTGTACTTGACCAGGCTGGAACATGTACAATGGATTCTGTTTCTTGTGTCCAGAGACTCATCACTATGGCATCAGCAAACCTCAGGGAGCAGCACTGTCCAGCAGCTCCAGCACTCCCAGCACTTGCAATAAAGCATAAAGGTGCCGCTGGACAGTGCTAGACAGTGCCTCAGCACTATTCAGTTTTGGTGGTTTGGTGGGGCATTTCTGAGCATTCCTCCACAAGAGCTTCATATCTCTCACAATGTGAAATTTGTATTACCTGAATCTATTCAGTGCAATACAATGCTGGCAGAACTGGAAGGCAAAACCCAGATTTTGCTGATGCCCTCAGATGCCCCCTGAGGGAAAGTGGCGCTGGTTTGAGTTTTCTGGGGGTTATGATCCTGACCTGGAGATGGTGGATCTAACTGGTTGTAGATGTTTTTTGAGATATCAGGAGAGTCCCGGAAAGCAGAAGAAGGAAGAGTTTCCATCATCTCGATTCTCGATTCCAAAGACCATGTATGACATATGTAGTATGCAGGCGAGGTGAGAGTCCTGATGTGAAGGGTAGGCGCCAAAACCTGAGGACTCTCACGCCTCCGATTCGCTTATGCATCCTCCAATAGGCTGTGCATATCTCGATCAAAATCCTCCAGCTCGCACTCCGCTCGCCCAAGGCAGAGGGGCTCTGGTAATAGACTGGACGTTCAACTCTCAGTTCGTAGAGAGACTCGCCGTATCACTTGCTCGTCTCCCAACTTTCTGTCAACCACTGGCAATGTTGTGAGTCCCATGTCAGCCCATGTCTCGCAATAAAAGATTGCAGTAACCTATAGACAGGAAAGGTCCACATGATAGTACAATCGACGGGTTGGTCAACCGAGATGGCTATACATCGTAGTATCTGTTCCGAATCTGGCGGGCTGTTTTGATTTTGAAGCTGAAGCGCTGAAGCTTGGAGCTTGATGCCAGTTGCTATCCCGGGATGTTCAGGCTATCATCTCAACTTCCCTCAACTTATAGTCCCCTCTCTTTCTGCGACCAGGTGTCTTTCGTCTTTCACTCCTTCGTCTATTCACATCACTCTCTTCGGTTCCTATGTTCCTAGCCCGGTGAGCTCTCAAACATCGAGTAGCCTCCCATGTTTACTGAATCTCCGCACAGGATGATAATCTTGCTTGCTTTCACGGTTCTACAACCAGCATTGTCTGTCAAGATTCTTGTGGCCACCCCTACAATTACTAGCTCCAATGCTAGTCCAGTAGTAATGCAAGTTTCTACCCCAATCACTGCGACTTGGTTTCTCGAGGATAGCGATGCCACCATGTCAGGTTCTGGATTTACTATGGCCCTACTCAATGATGTGTCCCGCGTCGGAGAAGTTACAGAATGGTCTACAATCATTGAACCGAGTGGAAAGAGTACTGGGATTGTACAGCCGATGCCAACAGCCACTGGGTATGCCCCCTCTATCTCATATCTATCACTGTTGGTTGATCAGTGAGATTACGGGGAATATAGGCCTCATCGGGTTGAGGTTATCCCTTCTGGACGTAGTTCCAAGTGAGCGGCACCGACTGCCTGTATATCCCATCTCAACCAAAGCTTCATGTGTATACAACAGCGATGAGGGCGCGCACAGCACACCCACTTTCCAAATCGGTCTGTGAGTCTTATTTTTCTTCTTCACATTAATGATGCACAACAGGCGAAAAATAACACGAAAAATAATTTCCTATACGAACAGCTCGGATGATTCTAGTGGTGATAGTGAAATCAACAGCAATACACAGTCACCCTCTGGCCCTCCTGACCCGTCTAGGTAAGGTTACATGCTCCCGACCATGACATATGATCAAAGCTCACTCAGGACATTAGTACTCGAATCCAAACCACAGTCACACAAACAAATACCCTCAGTACCGTAATATCGACTCGGAATACACAGTATCAGCCATCGACTCCCAGCCCCAGTTCCACACCCTCGGTTTCCCATCCAACCCAACCTTCTTCACTTTCTACTAAATACCTCATCATTACCCTCGCGCTTGCTGCCACGTTTGGGACAATTCTGATTATGCTTATAATGGTTTTCCTTGTGCGTCGTAGTCGTCGACGTCGCTTAGATAATTCCTTCCCTCTTCATGACCCGTTTATGATACTACCAAACCAAGTTACAGATCCGGGGCAACCTCTTTCGGACTCGAAACAGGGCAGCGATATGGAATTGAGGAAGGAAGGAAGAAGAACTAACACACTAGATTTCAACGAACACAGGCAAAAGGGGCTCGGAGGAGGGATTCCCCGTACGATGGAACATGAACAGCCTGAGGCGGGCCTTCATCCATCTGCTCCAAAAGTGGAACCCAGAGCGCCTCAAAGAGATTCGGATATGGCGACTTTGATAGGATCTGAAGGTTGATGACTTACGGTTCAGTGAGTTGAAAGAGAGGGAAAAGAAGCACTTAGCCGTTGTACTCGATCCTTTGAATGGTTCAAACGAACGAGTACGAGTACTGTAACAGCCATTCAAGAACATGTTGAACTTTTCCGTATAAAAATATTTTTACAGATATAAAAAGAGAACTAGCATAGCATCAGGAAGAATCAATGAGATACGAAAACAAGAAAACGAAAACAAGAACACCAATCGTCGTTGCGTGGTCAACGTTTGACACCAATGAAAACTCCAAAAGTGCATACGCGATCCAGATATGTAGCATCTGTGGGTCGAATTTGTCCAGACATCGATATAGAGTTGACGCTCCGCACGTCTGTGTCCACCTTTCGAGGCCAGTTATAATGTCTGTCTTTCTCTTTCTCTCTCTTTCGTCGTGCGCCTTCTCGTGAACTTGCTCCGGTGGTGTAAAAGAAAAAAAGTCCAATGGCTAAAGTGTTCCGTGAATATCCGAACGATCAACAAAGAAATCACGGCATAGCCTACGCACCATCTGACAAGCCCAGAACCCACACCATTTCTTCCATAACGCATATCCATCATAAACGAGGAAACCAGTAGCAGAGAAGGAGAATGAGATGAGACAGAGAATGAATGAATGTGTGCTGCGAAATCCTGATGAGATTCCCTCGTTCTAGTAACCAAATATAGGTTCCAATGCATTGAAGGGGTCAGAACTTTCTTTAAGGTTCCTTAGGTATCGGGATCGAGTTTTTCGCCGCGCGCAAGGACTCTGACAGCTTTACTATCAGGACGTTGGACCATTTCCATCATAGCCAAGACAGCAGGCGAACGTTCGACGAGACCACCCTTCAACTTGTCAGCCTCGCTAGTAGGAGCTCGACGGCCACCCTTGTGACTTTGCATCCTCTTCGGTCGATCTTCTCCTTCCGAGGAGTTCCGGAAATTCCCCGGTACCCCGGAATAACCGTTCGATTTGAGAGTAGATTGGGATGAAGGCGTACCCGGCTTGAGGTCCAAAACAGATATGCCAGCCTTTGCCGCCCATTGGCTGACGTGAGATCCCAATGTACGGGGCTCGTGCTTATTGGCGTGGGCATGATGGGTAGGTGCCGGCAATGGAACGGGAGTCAACAAAGCTGCAGCATTCCCATCTGCATCCGGGAGTTTCGTGGTAGAGCTCAAAGGAGATGCCGTCACAGTGGTACACACGGCTAAGACGATTTTCGGCTTTGCTCCGCCCGGACTAGTAGACGAAGAAGCATTCTCCACTTCCCATCGAGCGCAGCAGATAGTGCGCCGCACCCATTCCGGACAAGTCTGAGGGGTGTTTTTAGTGTCTGGGGAATCAGAACCGAGCTGGAAGTCGATAGAGTCCCAGAGGATGAAGGCTTCGTCTCGTTGTACCCGGATTCGTGGATTGTTGCCGACTTGGGCCTCGAGAATTCGGGATGCTGCGCGAGCTCTCTGAGCAAGTGAATTGGTACCCTTCTTGAGCAAGTCCAGAGTATTCAAAGCTGTAAGACGAAGCTGTTAAAACAGATTCTTCCCAATCACTGAACAGCCTCAGACTAACCTTCCAGCGGAACAATAACAACTTCCTCTCGACCGTGCTTACACCACTTCTTCAGATGATTCAACGCATGAATCAACACACTCGCATCGACGATGACAACGTCAGCATCCTTCTCCTGGGGTTCATGAGACCTCCTTTTGTTACCCTGATCCGATTTAGGACTGTCCCTATCTTTGAATAACGATTGCAAGTCACCATCTCGTTTCGGAGTGACTGCTCTGTTGGATCGTTTCGGTATCGTTTGATGAGGACTATTGGTATTTCCTGAGCCATATTTCGAAGCCCTTTCTCTCCAATTTCCAGAAGAGGAACCATGGGGATTGCCGATAGACTTTTCGAGCTGTTCCACTTGGTGGTTCAAGAAAGCAGCGCCCAAAGCGCGAGACATGGCTATCTGTGGAGGAGACCAATCGTAATGAGATCTTTCAGAGGTGAAAGCCAATAACCACAAACCTTAGCGTCCGCCATTCTAGAGGATGATGGTAGGATGACAAGAGAGTTGATCCACCCGCAGCGGAAAGCGTTAATGCATGCTGAGTCAGCAGCTCCTATGATTGGTAAACCGTGACTTACACTTTCAATCAACTCTCCACTTCGAACAGAAACTTTCACAGCGTATAAGCCTATAGCTTACAACAAACCTTCTTGAAGAGATTCATGTAGACTGGTTTGTCACTGCAAGAAATTTTCAAGATCAACCTCTGGTCATTGAACGGCTTTTACGATTAGTCTCTACCCAATCCGATTCAAAATGGAATAATCAAGGAATAATAGCTTGTCAAATACGCGAACGGTACAACACTGGACTTTTTTTGCTAACTTCTTTATAGTTTAACGTTGTCCTCCTTAGTATGCAACAGCTATCAAGTTCATGCACCGACGATGTCATCCAAGATGGTATGCCTTCTGTTAAATATAGGGTACAATACTCAAACGTACTTATTTTGACTTAGCACAAGCAATCCAAGTGCAGCGAAGTCAATGAGCATGTCTGCCCTGATGGAGAGTCATTGCCTGTCTGCAAATATAGGCTATAGACCGAGGCGTCCTCTGTGGCACATGTAAGGAAGTTCAGTTGTCGAGGGTCGGTTTCAATAATAGTATCTCCTTCGAGCCCCCAATCCGTAGTCGTTGCCGTGGGTCCAAATGTCAGAGCTTGATAGCTAACCGTTGTGTCGGAAGTGTCGACATTAAGATAAAGGGTGGTCCCATTCTCGCCGGGTACGGATATCGTAGTTCCAATTGCGAAATATCCTGAAGACGATTCGGGACCAAGGACAGCTGATCCGTCTGTAGATGTCAAAAGGTTGGTAAGGCATTGGGACAGAATTCAACGAAACCAGACAGACCGCTATTTTGAAGATAGAAGTGGTATGTAGGATCCTGATCAGAACGGATTTGCGACCCCGTAGGTGTGGGACCGGTAGACGTGCTACTTCCCGTTGTTGAGCTCACACTGGTGATGGTGGCGGTGGGTGTGGAAGAGGCAGTGCCAGGGATACATTGCGAGTAGTCTGTAGTGCATGTCAGATTTTCAACGCAGAACAGTGAGCATTCTCAGAAAACTTACACGTGTTTGTTTCGACACAAGTGTATCCTGCAACACAAGTGGTGGATCCAGACCTATATAAAGATGTAACAGAATGGCAATGGTTCAACGGCGGTCACTTACCACCCTATTCCTCCGCATTGTCCCCAGGCAGGGGATTGCGCTCGTACAGTAGCGAAAGCAAGAACAGCTGATAGCACAATAAGGCACTTCATGATACCTGAACTTAGCGGTAGTACAGGCAGCAGCCGCCCTTATATAAAACGCGTCGCGGAGAAAGGCAGGAAAACATTCGGTTCGAGTTCATTTTGAATATTGTTCGGAAGATTGTACGCTGGCTAAAGCTCGGAGGTGTATCTGTGAGCGGTCATAGATGTGAGTTATTGAATGACTATCGAGGAAGAAGCATTTTGTCCTTGATCAGAAGACAGAGAAGGAGAATCAGCCTGCTGGCACTGGCAGCAGCTACAACCTACAACGGCCGTGGCCCATGACATCATGATCGTTCAGAGAAGAGCAATGTTGTGACAAGGTCACAGCCAGTGTGACGTGACAGTACTTCCTCAAAACCTTGATGAACGATTTAGGTCCGTTGATTTCTACCGGTTCCGTAATTCGACCTCATATTTCGAATCACAGTGGCCATATTCCATGCCTCATTCCACCCAACTAGAGGGAACATTATAGACTGGTCATTGAAAGCAAGCGAAGGTACCAAATAACATCAATTTTACACGAAATTACCTGATCCAGGTTGTTGCAGACCTCAACCTCGACAATATCGAATTCAATGCGCTTCCTAGCGGTTTACATCTAATAGAACAAGACACTGTGTAAGTGGGCCTTTGCAAACAGCTCACATCTCTGATTCCAATATATTTCGATTAGTTACTTCTCGAAGGATGGTCACCAAGGTGTTTGCGCTTTCCGGCGGGTCAAATCAACAGAAGCAGGTCACAGAGGCTTTCGTCTGTCATCTCTCGGCGTCGTGCTCGCGAAATCCACAAGGCCTAAACCCTGGCGTCATGTGGCTGCTCTCAAGAACCTTATAGTTATGCTTTACGCTCGGATGGAGGTTTCAGACACGTTACAACCTTCCGAAACGGATTATCAGCCTTCAAGAACGTATTTCGAGGAACACAAAGTTAAAGCAGTTGATCTTGGTGGAGCAGGAGATTGGTCAGGTTGGAGCCATGAGCTAGACGGGGTATGTAACACGATCCCATAACAATCTGCACCGATGAACGTTCTTCTTCAGGAAAACAGCAATCCTTCAATCATGAATCCAACGTTACATCTTCCTCATCTTCTCCGCATACTTGGACCCTCTACCCTCACTCTATATAAGCATGTCATCGGGAGGAAGAGAATCCTCATCTACACGCTACCTCCAGTGGAAGCCGCTTGTATACTTTGTCACGTCGCAGCTGACTTCTGCTACGAACAGCAAGTTGACTCGACATCTAATCGTCTACCTGGAAAGAACAAGGGCGGGATTGATGTTCTCGGCATGATCACACTAAGCGATGTTGATCGACTACAGGCCGAGAGCAAATCCGGGAGAGGATGGATTGCTTGCACCACAGATGCGATATTCCTTGAGCGACCGTCCTACTATGATCTCCTCATCGATCTCACAACCTCAACGCCTAATAAAGCAACAAGACCCACGTTCTATTCCTCTCGACCCATATATTCACAACAAGCATCTAGTTCAAGAGGTCCGACACATCGTCTCTCTGCCATACGCTTTGCTTGGAGTGACGTAAAACTGGTACGACAAGCCTTCTATATCTCATAAGTGCCTTGCTAATACACCTCTTCAGTGGTACGAATTAGACCGAATTCTCCAGCTGGACTCTTCGACATGTCATTCTACCAGTCACTCTTGCTGTACTCCAGGGCTGAGTGACATACCCGACCCAAAGTCAAAACTCACCAATTCTTGGACTGATGTATGGCGCGTCTATGAAGACGTATGTCTTGTTTGCGCCGGTCTTTGGATAGGTTCGTGGAGAGGCAACTCTATACAGTCTTACTCGACATCGAATGGTGCCGAGAACTGGGGTTCAATCCGCTTGGAGGGCGACGATGATCTCACTCTGAATACAATCGCCGCCAGCTCTGAAGGAGGTCAGATCCGTACTCTGGGGGCAGGCATCGAAGGTAGACCGTCCACGAGTTCTCTCACGAACAAACCGATGCGAAAGAGTAGTGGGATGTTCTTGGGGTCGGGCAAGGCATCTTCGAGTGCGACCACGCCCATACCCGATGCCGATGCAGATTCATCAACTCCGACAGAATCGGAACGCGAAGACATGCAGCTACGAACGACGCTGGCGCTTCTTCAGACGTTCCATGCTCACACATCTTTCCAATTATCGACTCTGGAATCGTTGCTTCCTCCGCTGGACGATAGACCAAACCACACGATTTACCTCGCGCCGAAGGATATTCTCGCGTTTGAGCTGGGCCCGTTCAGCTCAGTGGACGAAAGATATCTCGATTGGTTGGTCTCAGAATATGGTGGTGGCGCTATCCTCGTTGTCAAGCGAGGATGGAAGGATCTGTTTGGCATCGTATTCGGCTATGGTTGTTAAAAGTACGCTCACACTATGACCCGCCATCCTTTCATCCATCCATCCATCCAGTGATTTCTTTTGCGATTATACCTGATTATACCCTATTATACCCTCCTACCAGGGCAGGCCAGCGCCCAGGATCATTATATCATTCTGTAACATCCACTGTATCAAAATTTAGATGACTAATCGTTTCAAAGTTCAGAAACCCTGGAATTGGCTAGAATTGGCCTGAACAAAATGGATCTTGCTAACGTATCACACCGGAACAGACCCTAGCAGACCCTAGCAGACCCTATATTGCCACGAAAGGGTGACGAAATCAGAATAAGAATTTGACTACGACGGGTCCTTGCCGTCGTCGCTACCGACTCTCTTCCCGTCGGTTCAGGAGGGTTGAGAACTCACCCTGGCGTGGGTGATACATCTGCATGCGGCATGACTAGGGGACATGTTCATCCCGATTCCAGAGGACTAAGTTCGGATAAAGCTTTGGCCGAAATTCGCAAACTGACCATGTCTGGTTCGACCAAGATTTCTACATCTGTTGGTCGAAGTACAAGCAAAGAACTGTCCAAAATCTCGCCCAAAAACAACTTTTTGACTTGAAATTTTGACACAGAGAGTTCCAACACCATGATTCGAACAGAAGACGGGCGGCAAGGTAAGTCCGGCTCAGAAAAGGCTTTCCGAAAATTCAAATCATTTCGACATCGTTCTCACTGATTATGCGGTATCCTGGTGATACTATGTTCTCAGTGCGCCTTCCTCATCTTCCTCAATGTACTGGGTTCTGATTCTGATCCTACTTGTTTTCAAAAATGATAGAAAACGGCCGGTTCGTCATCACAAGCATCACTTATGTATATGCTCATATCAGTGAGTGACCTCCCGCAGGCTGACATTTTGCAGATTATATTCTCAACACAGTTTAAACCAACCCAAGCGAAGGGGGGGCAGAGTTAGAGCCCCGATGTTGCGTGTACGGCGTACTAAGGGCTCGTAAGGGTCTGTAAGGGTGCGTCTCTCAGTGTACCTTGTTTCCCTCTCAATGAATTGTCATCCTTTCTCACAATGTATCTAACTCCACAGCCACTTCCCAAAGAATTCGTATACAATGGACTCTGAGCGTTATCACTATAAAGCGGACCAAAATTTGTCCCACTGTTTGCTCAACGAACCACTGCCAATTGTCCTCACAATCACACACCACAATCACACTGAAGATGGAAGGTCCAACTTCTGAACGTGAAGCTCTGCATTCACCTGTAGCAATTGTATCGACCATTCCCAGTTATCGCTTGCCAATAACTGACTCTGCGATGTATAGGTTGGATTCGCTACCGAATTTCCAAGCGGCACGCATTCGGAGAAAAACCTTTCACACCAGGACTTCTTTGACTTCCTATTAGAGAAACGAGACGCGTACGAACGAATTCCTTCAGACCGGTTTAATATAGGATCGTGAGTCATGGTTATATCCACTCCATGTCCTGCACTAACCATAGTTCCAGCTGGATGGGCGACGGTCAAGGACAGATTGCTACTGAAATGGGCGCGTTCCTCAAACATCTCTCCCAATTCGATCATCTCGAGTTCGGTATCACTGCTAAAGATGCAAAGGCGATGGCTGTTGCTACCCGTAAATTAGTCGAGCTCTCGTTTCTAGCATTATTAGATTCAGGAATCGATTATCGAGGCCGTAATGTGGGATGCTTTGTATCAGGAATAACGGCGGACATCTTGAGCGTGGCTGATGCGGTCAGTACCTGATACAGATTCTCTATCTTCATGGAAGTCAGACTGATTCGGTCTCGGTTTTAGGATGAATTCGATGCAACAGGTTCATTTGCTGGAGGAAACTTCATGGTTGCGAATAAAGTATCCTATCACTTAGACCTGCAAGGTTAGTCGGAAGTCCATTCGTAGTCTCATTCTTGAATGAACATGAATACTGCTTGTAAGGTCCTTCGATCCCTACGGACTCGGCGTGCAGTTCTACGCTGACAGCTCTTCATCTTGCCGTTCAATCACTTCGTGTCGGTGACTGCGAGTCTGCCGTCGTCGGCGGGTGTCAAGTAAACCATCGGTCAGTGCCAACAACAACAATCTCAGCTTCAGTCGTCTTACTCGTCTACCTGCCAAGATTCATTGATTGGATTCAGTACAGTCAAGGTGCTGTCCTAGCGCCAGACGGGAAGTGTAAACCTTTCGATGAATCCGCCAATGGGTTGGTCTAATATTCGAATGGCATTTTGCTTTCGCTGATAATTCTTTTGAAGCTTTTCGCGCGCAGAAGGGGCTGCATGTATCGTGGTCAAGCTCTTGGAGGACGCAATCAGGGATGGTGATCACATTTACGGAACGGTATGATTCAACATCAGGTGGTGCGATTGAACGCTGGTTAACACAGTTTAACATTAGGTACTTGGAACAGGAATCAACTCGAACGGTTCTGCTGCGCCTGTAAGTGCACCTGTGGCAGCTGGCCAAGTGGGTGCGATGGAGAGAGCATTTCATGGTCTTCATCTACAGCCTAGTGAAGTTGATTATGTGGAAACTCATACGACAGGTGAGAGCGTTGATTTTCCCATAGGATCAAATACTGACTCAGCTCCTGCAATAAGGGACGGCAGCCGGTGATCCCGTAGAGGCAAATTGGGTTGGTGAAAAGTTTGGTCGCAAACAAGAGCTTATAATAGGCAGCGTTAAAGGCAATACAGGGTACGTCAATTCCACCTTAGCAAGTTTCGACCTCTAAGCTTGTCAAAGGCATTTAGAAATTGTTGCCTTCTTGGCCTCGCTTTCGAAAGTATGCTCGATGTTCCAGCATGGCGTGATCCCTCCAAATGTCAACTTGACGACATTGAACCCAGCAATCAAATGGAAGGAGTACAATCTGCGTGTAGCGACAGAGATCACTCCACTCCCAAGACATAACTCAGATGTCCTTCCTGTAGTGTCTATCTGCAGCTCTGGTATCGGTGGCACGAATGGCCACGCTGTCATCGAGGCACCCCCTCCTCAGATTCCATATGTCGCAGAGATCTCGAATTCTCCTCTCCTCCTCATTGCAGGGGGTCTTTCACCTCGCTCCACCTCTGTCCTCGCCGAAGATCTGATCAAATTCGCCAAAGCGCACTCTGAAGATATTTCTGCTTTGTCTACAGTCTGTGCACGTCGCGGTCGTTCAATGACATGGAGGTCATTTTCGATTTGTTCGCCGGATGGGTCTACGCATATGCCGTTCATCCAGCCTATGTTAGTACCGCGAAAGAAAACATTAGTTTTCATCTTGTCAGGTCAAGGTGAGATTTGGTTAAGTATTTTCCACTGTCCACGACTACTCACATATTCTCTACAGGTCCGCAACATTTCCAAAGTGAGTTCTACGTGAATAGCACTGTACAAAACCAATAGACTCAATAAATTGATGTAGTGGGTCGTCAATTGTTCAAAGCGTATCCTGTTTTCCGGCAGACTATTCTGCACTTGGATCATGTTCACGAAAGCATCGCTGGTCATTCCCTGATCACAAAGACCGGGTTGTTCGATAACGTTGTTGCAATCGAACCACACATCACCGCCATATGGCCGATATCGACGATTCTCCCTGCGCTTGCAATGGTTCAAATAGCACTTATCGACCTCTTGCGCAGTGTCGGAATTACTCCAGACGTTGTGGTCGGCCATTCTGCTGGGGAAACAGTCACGCTGTATTCGTCTGGGGCTTGCTCAAAAGAGATGGCCATGGAACTCGCTATCGCTCGGGGAAATGCCATGCTATCGACCACCAAAGGCGCTATGGCTGCTCTTTCATGCACACCCACCGAGGCGCAAAACATCGTTCTCAAAGTCGCAGGGCGAGATTTTGCCGGAAAAGTCGAGATCGCTTGTTACAATGACGACTACTCTGTCACCCTGTCCGGCCTCGATGAATACGTAGACCAGGCGATTATTCTTGCTGAAGAAAAAGGAATCTTGGCCCGCAAGCTCCGTACTAGCGTCCCTGTCCATTCCTTACTCATGGAATCATGCTTCACCAGTTATAACAAGAACGTAGAAGCCGTTTTTGCTCGATATCCCGGGTCTCATACCCCGTCTATACCTACATTCTCCACGCTTACTGGCAAGCAGTGGGAGGCTAGCTTCAATGCTGACTACGTATGGCAGGGCGCACGACACCCGGTACAGTTTGTGAAGGCGATTTCCGCAATTGCAGAGAGATTTCCTTCTGCCCACTCATTGAGATCAGCCCTCATCCGGTGCTTTCCACGTACACTTCCACTATGTGTCCTTCATCCAGTGTTGTCTGCCCAATGAAGCGCACAAAAACTGTCAAGCCTCATGACGAAGTAGTTGCTTTTCTCAAGGTTGTAGGTCATGTAGTCATGTTGGGCCATCGCTCCATCGACCTCGGTCAGCTCAACAGGAACGTGTTTGCAAGTATACAGCTCCCGCTACCTGAATACCCTTTTTCTCGCAAACACATCCCGTTCTACCCTGAATCATCTGTGATCGTGGCGAGGCAGCTAGCGTCCGGACCGGGACACGGGAGGCTCCTAGCTAAGCCAGGCGTTAGACTGGGTGTTTATACGCATCGTGAGATCGCTGAGCATATCATCAGAGGAGAACCAATCATGCCAGCGGCTGGGTTTCTGGAAATGGTATGTCGTGATAACCTTTGGTCACTGCGCTCGATCTTTGGGTAACAAATTTGTCACAGGCTTTTGAACTTGGTGCAAGAGCATTGCGAGATGTCCACTTTCGTTCCATGATGCCGTTACCCTCAGAACGGCCCCTTCATGTCGAAGTTGAGACGAATGGATGCGAATGGAAAGTATATTCGAGACGACCGGAGCGTTACGATCTTCTTCACAAGCAGGTTTGTATATCCTTCTCTGACTTCCCTTTCGATGCTAATACTCGAGCCAGACTAATCGACTTCATGCTGACGGGCTTATGTCATGTGAATGCCTTGACGAAGAGATTGTTCCCCTTGACCTTCGGTCTGTTCGTGCTCGTTCCAGGCCTTTCCCTGTTTCAAGTGAGCTCTCAGTCTTTTTCAAGTTTGACTGCTTTTCATACCTTCTTCTTTCGTTATTTCCACCAGAACTCTATGACGCGTTAAGTTACTTTGCTCAATACGGACCAACATTCAGACGAGTCATTGCTTGCTTCAAAGGTCAAGACGAGGCTCTTGTTGAGGTCCGGGCTGCCGATTCAGATCTAAATTAGTAAGCTGTCTCAACTCTCTGGAGAACTCTGAGCTTAGATTTTCCAGCATTAGTGGCTATATCTTCCATCCCGCGATCTTGGACGCCTGCTTTCATGCCATGATACATCCTGCATTCACTGGCCAAGTTGATCAAAACGTCTACTACCTCCCTTCAAAAATTCAGCAAGTCATATTACATGAAGCTCACAAAACTTTACCTTCGTTACCTTCTGTGTTTGCTCACATCGTGTTTCGCAAATGGCGCCCTGGTCAGTGGTGCATTTTCATGAGCTGTGTTCTTGAATTTGACGTGCAGTGTAGACGGCATTGTGTTTGATTTATCTATCACTGATCCCAATGGTCGAATGATGTGTACAATGAACGGGTTTGAGCTTGCCCGTCATTTCATCTCTCCTATACAGCCGGAACTCCCCGCACGATATGACATCACGTTTACTCGGACTGAGAAACGCATTACCCGACCACAAGTATACTTGCTCTTAATCAGTATTTCCAGATCACTCAATCCTTTGTAGATCACAGAAATCTCGACAATTGCAGCAAGTGCAATGATCTTCAAATTCCGCTTGGGCAGAGAAATGAACTTCAAAGAACAACTCCAGCGCCATGAGAATTCCAACAACTTGTCTAAAATCTGGGTACTGGCAGACCTCGCTTTGGATGCAGCAGGGGCTCGCGGGTTTTCTCGCTCTCTACGGAAAGAGTTGCCTCACATAGACGTCCACCTTGTTACATTCAACACCGCTTGGTCAGACGAAGAATACCGAATCATCATCAACCAACTTTCCGCAATGGAGGCCGTTGAACAGGAGATTCACATCGATGAAACCTGTTCAATCTTAGTTCCCCAGCTCGAGCCTCTTCCAGCTCCGTCTCCAGATATTTTCGATCCCGCTCTCTTTTGGGTGAATGGACGCGGAGGAGTTTCCCATCCTCCATTGCCAACTCCTACTATCCACGAGGTGCTTGTACATATATCCTCTTGCTCCGCTCTCGAAAGCGGCTTTTTTGGATTCGTGGGCACTGTCATCGACCCCGGAACCACGCCTTGGGTTGGAGAAGTTCTTGGTATCTCTAGAGGGCCGTTAGCCAACGTGGTTTGCGTTCATGAAGGCACCCTGACTTCATTGGACAGCATCCACAGCGCCACTAAAAATTTCGCGAGTCTTGCTATTCCGATGCTCATTGCTACAAGTGCCCTCGGCTCTGGGGCTCTTGCACGTCCTCAACGCCTGCATGGTCGCCGTATTCTCGTTACAAACAACGATACCCCCACTGCTCGCGCGCTTCTTTGGCTATTCTCTGTATTAGGGATTCAAGCATCTGCTATCGGAAGCAATACTACCTTGCCAAACTTGTCCTTGATATCCAAATCCGACATTATCATTTCCGGATTCGAAGAGGATGCTGAACGTATGACACGCAATGCTACCCTACCAGCATGTAGGTTGTATTTCTGGAAAAGCAATGCGGATGGGTTGCAGCAGTATATGTGTCGCGATCCCTGGTCTGTCGGAGATAGCTTGACGCAGCTTCTAGGAGCACTCTCGAGATCTGGCGTCTCTGATATTCCGGTCCACTCTCTTGATCCTGTCCAGTGGTTACCGGAACAGGTGACAATCACTTCGAAGGCTCTTTTCGAGTCTCGCAAGGTGTATGTACTTATGGGAGGAATCGGGTCTTTTGGCTTACAATGTTGTTTATGGATGTATGAGGTTCGTGCTGGTTTCTGGAACGATTCGACAAATAATGATGATTCCAATTGCAGAATGGTGCCAGAAATATCATACTAACATCACGCACGGGCAAGCTCAAGGATGGAAACATGATGGCTCTTCGTGTTCTCTCATATCTTGAGACTCTTCCAGATCTCCAATTGCAGCTCATTAGCTCCGATGCGTCCAATGTCTCCGACGCACGCGCACTCTTTGCAAGCATCACTCGAACTGAGGCTGAAGTCGGAGGTGTCATGCTTCTAGCTACGGTGTTTGCGGATCGTCCGTTTACCGGTCATACCGAAGAAACGTATTTCCCAGTTTTCTCAAGCAAAGTCGGGGCTTTTGAGGCTTTGCGTGCTGCATATCCCATAGAGGAACTCGACTTCCTGATTTCGATGTCATCTTTCGCAACGTTCGGAAATGCTGGACAGACGAACTACGCAAGGTGAGCGCGAGAGAAAACACTGGTGCGCCAATGGCTGATCAGGGTCTTTATAGTGCAAATACTGCTCTTGATGAACTTTTGCGTCCGTACCGCAATGCCTTCTCTATTTTGTCACCTGCCCTCTTGGATACTTCTATTATTACTAAGGCGGATGACTGGCATAGTCGGAAGAGCGTGTCTCACTTGACATCCTGGGCAATGTCCAGCCAACGTGAGTCCTTCCCATATGCATGGGCCATGTAACCTCTTTGAACTTCCTTTCCAGAGCTCTGTCAGTGTATTGGAGACGGCATCCGAATACTGCGCAACCAGAAATTTGGATGTTACATCCCTGAACTTGACTGGCACGCAGTCCAGCGTGATTTTGGCCGTTCTCCCTTGTACAACCATATTTTGCCTGCACCGGAAGAACAAACTACGGATAATGGTACTGACGTTGAGGACGAAGGCGAGAAGTTGAGAGCGTTAGTGTTACAATTCCTGGATGTTGAGCCACAGGAGTTTTCACCTGAGGTGCCGTTCACCGCTTACGGCCTCGACTCGTTGTCCGCGGGACGACTGGCATTCGCGCTGCGACCGTATATAACGATCACCCAAGTGCAGTTGTTGGCGGATATCAATTTTGTAGAAGTTTTAGAGAGGATAAACAGTCTCAAGAACGGATAGATGAATGTCCTATGTGGTTGACGATGCTGGATAGCGATAGAGTACTCCAACAGTGTCAGTAGAATAAAATTTGGCTTGATGACGTCAGCAAGCCCTGCTCGAACTTAACACTTGACTGCCACGGTCCACCAGCTGCCACCCGACTGCCACTACTATCATCTAGTACATATGCCATACTATCACATGAAGCACTCTGGCGACCACAGAGAACTTTGCAGGACCCAGGTGTCCCTTCAGCTTCAGGCCTCGGCCTCATCATCTACTACACGAGCCTGTGTTGATTTGGCATTTTTGCATCCGCCTCCACCAACCTCCACGAGCCTCCACAGGCCTCCACCCGCCTGAACCCGCCTGAACCTCCTCCACCTCGACGATACCTCAGAATTGATCTACGGAGATCTAAGGGGCTAACGCTAGGTCCCATCTATGTTAAGAATCACAAATCTGCGGTTCTACAATTCACAACTGCGAGGTCACGAGTTAGTGTTCTTTCCTCCCGATGTCCTCAAATGTCTCATTTTCATTGGCCAGTCATACGGTCGCTCCTCGCTAGACAGAATTGCCACCTTGGCACGAGGTTTTCGGAGTAGAAATCTGAGAATTAGATGAGGTCGGACTTTTTCCTTTCTTTTTCAAACATATCTTCACCTTTCACTTTGGCATTCTTAGGAAGAAAGGCGAGCAACTGTAACTTTTGTGGTCGCTGGACATGGCGAACTCGGAATTTCATATCGAACTTCAGTACGTCCGCGCCTCTTGCGACTTGATTGTGAGATGAACAAACGTCTTTGACTCACTAGATATGGACCAATGCTCATTGGGGTGTTCCTCAATATGATTCTGTATGGAGTGAGTACACATGAACGAATACGTCGACGTTCTGCTTTCTGATGCGGACTATAGGTTCTACTCAACCAGGTAATAGATACAATCGTCGTTTTGTGCACAGAACTCCTGCGCTCTGACACCTCCCTTGCATTCTACCCAGATGCTCTTCTATTACAAAACGTACCCGCTGTGAGTGAGCTCCTCTCATTTCTTCTGTTGACATTGGTCATGAATCACATTAGAGACTCGATCTGGGTTCGCGTCTTCGTGAGTTCTCTCCGACATACCGATCGACACCGGTCTCAAGACCTCGGTCACATACTACAGGTCGCCTATCTACTCATGCTAGAAACTGCAAATACGGCTATCGACATGGCCATGATGTATCAGCCTTTGATTACGGAGTACGGTGTGTAGACTCGTACCATGAAACACTGACAAAACGTATTCATCGTTTTCACAGGGACCCAAAAAGCAGTCATGTACTTCCCCACACGTGCGTACTGGACATACATGCATCCTGAATTCTTGATGACCGAGATATTCTGTACATGTCGGATTCACTATTATTGCTAGTGTTTATGCTAGGTGAGTCTGAATCAAGCTAGCAAATGCATGTTCCTCAGAAACAAAACGACTCATGTCCAATCAAACGCAGAACCGATACTAATAGTGAGTCGAATAATATATCTTCAACGTGTTCATCCGTAAACGAATTCTGTTTGTATGGTGTAATTCAGGTCTTGATATCTACCCCGATCCAAACGTTTTTTGCCTGGAGGATTCGGAAGATCACAGGAACATATTGGATACCTGGACTCGTGATAGCACTGGCATTGGCCTCCTCGGGTGAGCCGCTCGCCAAAATGCTCGAACTGATCATTGAAAGTAACCTCATACTCTTCATATGTCATAGTCGGGGGATTCATAACCGGAATCAAAATCGCGAGACTGAAGCTTTTCGCTGACAAGCCAGAACTGCACTGGTCTGCGCTGTTGTGGTTTCTCACAGCGTGTATCGCGGACTTGGTTATCACAGGGACGTTGGTGTGGAATCTGGTCTGTGTCTTTCGTTCGTGCTGGATATCGATGGACGCTGACGGCTGTTACTGCTTTGGTGCTTATTGGCTTAATAGGCCCAGCGTAAAACGGGATTTGCGATTACGGACTCCGTTGTTGATAAGATTATCAAGAGTAGGTCACTGCGAACTCTAGTTTTGACGTTCTTGGCTATCCTCATTGCTCAACCCACCTCGTCAGTGACGGTTCAGACGGGGATGATAACGTGAACAAAAATTCTGCTGTAATGATGTACACCGTACTGATTTTCGTGAACCGACAGCTCTATTTGTGCAATTGGCGATGTCGCGTTTTTCATGGCGTTACCAGTACGTATACATACACTCTACTCTACCCTGTTCTACCTGGATCATTCAATGCACTTATTCGATCATCCCACTGGTATCTCATATTAGCACACCGGCTTGTGAGCGCTACTCCTGTTTCCATATGTGCATTTTAAACGCCGCTTCTCGAGCAGGAACTTTCTTTGGGATCTCACCCTAGCTAAACTTTACACCAACTGTCTCATGTCTACCCTGAACGCCCGAGCAAGTCTTCTGAGACACAGTCAAAACTCATCGTCTGGGGCGCAAAGAAATGCACGGGAGCCGTCTATGCCTAGAGGATCACTAAGGATATCGAGGTTGCGACCGGTAAGACTCTTGTTGTTCTCTCTTTCATGGAATCTGTATCGTGGTCTGGATACTAGTGCTGCTATACTTACTGTTGTTTTCTCATTCTGTAGATTGACAGATATGTAGAACATCCACGTAGTGTGAGTACTAAGCATCTCTTCTGCACAAGAATCGAAGCATCTTCTGATTCTTGCTCTCAGATCATGACAGCCCCGCACGTCTATGAATTAGACAACACTCAGACCTTCGACTCAACCCAGTCCCGATCTGGAGGGAAGACACCTTATAGCCTTCATGAGCACCAAGATGTGGAACTGGGAATTACTGTGACGAAGGTCTGCTGCGAGATTTCGGGATCATCCTGATGCTGACACGCGACTTTGTCTTGCATGCAGGTTGTCGAAACGATTGAGGATCCCATTTCTTAGACGAAGTAGTACATACTCATGTACAAGTTGTATAATCCTCCAGATGTCGTGAGGCTTGAGCTTATTGGGCCTCAGATTCTGGATTTCAGTCATAGTGGAACGCCAAGAACTTTGAAGATAAGAGAGGACAACCAAGGACAAACGCGGTGCAATGCCAGGTGCAGGCTGATCTAGGCTGATGCAGCCCAGTATGTCCAGGGTGCGGTTGCCGAGTCTCACATACTTACTAGTTAACTCCGATTAAATCATGAGCGGAGAGCATGAAAAGATGATTAACACCATCTACATACCATCATCACAGTGAACAACGGGTGAACAATAAACGTTGGTGTTTTTCTTTGCCTCAGTAGAAATTGAAGTGTTTCGATCTTCTTAAGTAAGTATTCTCTCTCACAGGGACTTTTCTAGCTTATAAGTCCAGGATTAACAGTGGACACCAATGAGGATTTCCAGATTCGGCGCTCCGCTGCGGAGACTCAGGGCTTTCGGATATATGAATGACAAAACAGGAAGGATATCAATCGCGGGCTGACAGTCGTCTTGCAGGTATGAACGTCCGATTTTGCCTGATGTTCCTTTAAAAAGTCGAGGAAAACAGCTCTACTTGTTGCCCTTTCACCCCTCTTTACCCTCGAACGTACATTCCTGCCTCTGTTCAAAAAAGGATATACGCGCCACGACTTTGAGTCTTTTTTGAACCTTGTATCATCAAGATCTTGATCAAGAACGAAGTCTTCTTCCCATTGGCCAGGCTAATCAGGACTCTAGCACTCGAACATGTCACCGTTACAGCCAGAATCTGCAGCCACGAATGAAGGCTTGGACAAGGTCCATGAGAAGGACGCGAGGTCTCTCGAAAGCTCCGTTGGCCTGGAGGATCCTGTGATAGATGGGAGAGTTTGGCGAAAACTCGATTATCGCATATTGCCGGTCATGACGATGTTTTATCTTCTATCCTTCCTGGTACGCATACCGAGTCTTCTCTACAGTGAAGTTCAATATATCTAACTCGACTACCACTTCTTTCATCAGGATCGAACGAATGTCGGAAATGCTCGTGTGGCAGGGCTACAAACCGATCTTGGAATGTCCAATAAACAATACAGTATCGCTTTGACGGTCACTTATGTTCCCTATATCTTATCCGAACTACCTTCAAATCTCATGCTCAAAGTACGTTCATTCATCTGGTTGTTGAAACGTATCGGAGGCCAACCTTGTGAATGTCTTGCGCAGGCTCTTGGACCCAATCTGGTGCTTCCTACGATGTTGACTCTGTGGGGCATCGTCTGTGCATTACAAGGAATCGTCAACTCGTATTCTGGATTACTTGCATGTCGATTCTTCATAGGTCTTCTCGAGGGAGGTGTATTCCCAGGCCTTGTGCTTTATCTGTCATATTTCTATCCCCGATACAAGATGAATACACGGTAAGCCTCTTCCTCTATCCAAAACCTGCGATATATCTAAACCGATCACGTACTAGGATAACCCTATTCTTCTCATCCGCCTCGCTTTCCGGAGCATTTTCAGGAATATTAGCATATGGAATCATCCAAATGGACGGAGTCGGCAATCGACCTGGATGGTCGTGGATCTTCATCCTCGAAGGCCTCTTCACGTTCCTCTTCGGCCTTTCTTCTTATTTCTTCTTTCCCCGATCTCTCGATAAGACTTGGTTCTTGACGTCCGAGGAAAAGGAATACGTGAAAGCGCAACTGCTGAACGATACTCATAAGGATGAAGAAGTGTTCAGTTGGAGAGAAGTCATCGAGGCCTTCAAACTTCCTCAACTCTGGCTTCTGGGACTTGCCTTCTTCTTCGCGGCGACGATCCTGTTCGGCTTGGCCTAGTACGTGGTCTTGATAGATTTCCATGATGTGACCAGGCTGATTATCTGAACGTTTTGATTAGTTTTTCACCGTCGATCATACAAGGCCTTGGATACACTGCAGCAGACGCACAATTAATGAGCGTACCACCTTACGCTGTTGCTTGCGTCGTCGCTCTGATATCATCTCTAATCTCTGATCGGTATCGATGTCGAGGAATCGTCTGTATCGTCTCCGTCCTCTTCTGTGCCATCGGCTTCGCCATGTTCCTGGGTATGTTAGCTTTTGGCATCACCCGTCCAAGTTCTGATTCCATGTTCATTATCAAGGCTCTCAATCAAAACATGTCCAATACGGCTCTCTCTTCTTCTCCGTCACTGGCGCATACATGGCAGCGCCCACCCAGGCAACCTGGAACGCCAACAATGCCTCCCCTCAAACCAGACGTGCAACGGTCATCGCGATGGGCTTCATCCTAGCCAACTCTGGAGGAATCCTCGCTACTTGGCTTCTCGGAACGTTAAGCCCTGCGCCTAGGTATACGAAAGCCACGATAACGCTCTTGGCGTTCAGTCTTCTCGCGGCGTTGTTTTGTGCGTTGAATATATTCTATCTGAGGGTGCAAAATGCGGAGAAGGCTGAGAGGAGGAGGGTGATGAAGCGGGAAGATGAGGAACCTGGGCTGGGTAACCACAGTGCTTGGTACATCTATAATCTGTAGAACCGTCAATGAATGAGCTGAGAGGGAATATGATCTATATATATGGGCTTGCTATGAGTACAAAATAGCTGCTTCATGAAAGACATGATGATTCAGGCTCAGGATGTAAGTTTTTCGCAGATACGTCAGGTTCGATGGCGTAGTTGGTTATCGCATCTGTCTAACATTGTGAGTAGCACAGAAGGTCCCCGGTTCGAGCCCGGGTCGAATCATTTTGGTTTGGAGCTGAAGCTTTTGTTGCTTAGCCTCGGGAATCGCCATTTCAATATGATTTCGTCTCGTTCGTTGTTGGTTGAAGCTGAAGCTTTGAAGGCTTAGGCAGAAATCCATTTGACGGGATTGAAGATTGGGTGTCATGCATTCATGACTTGAATCAACAATACAAAGGGGAACTGTTTGTCCCTGTTTACACTCGGACAATCCGATTGGCTGAACAAACGTCAAACATAAAAAGACAATCTGATTGGTCAGATTAGGCGCCCTCAAGCGCTCAAATTCAAAAATTCTACCGATGATGTCAGATGCATCCTTGAGCTCAGAATGGTCTAGAAAATTCTGTGCTCATTGCTCAAGGATATTTAAAACCCCAGTCTTTCCAATAGGCTCCTGCAACTTTTTCTTCCTACCACTTTAACCACCATCAAGACTCATCAAGAGGACCCTCAAGATGCTTATTCAGACAAGAGTGACAGTCACATGCTGCAAAACAAAAAGCAAGAAATTAGAAAAATAACAAAAATCCCAAAAAACACTCAGAATCATCAAATCATCAAAACTTCCCAAAAGCAGAAGAAATTTGGCTTTGATTACTCTTCAAGTACTGCTGATCAGCCAGCGCTAGCACTCATTATGATTCATAAAAAGATCAAGATACACCTCCCACTGTAGATGCCCCAGCCCAGCACTATTTCTCCTTCAAAAATTATTACATAGAGTGTATCTAGTACCACCGGCTTGCCGTGGTTATGCCCCAGGGTACGTGCACTTGAGGGATGGGCACATAACCAGGTTTATACCTGGTATGGCCATTGTTCCAGAGTCCCGGCTTCGAGGTCGCTATTGACCATTGTGATTGTGGCAGTGGACCATGCGCGGTGATTGTTCACGTTTAGCGCCCATCCTCCTTCGCTGTTATCTATCATCACGCTCAGTGGGGAGACTACCTTTCGATCGATATCACCTCTCGTTCTCTAGTAACCTCCAACGCATTATAATCTGACTTGTTTACCCATCTACTCGAATCTGTGTGAGGAACTGAGTCTGCTGAGCTCGCTTGGACTGTGAATCGCAACGGCCACAACGGCCACAAGAGAAAACAATTGACTCGCGCCGGTATGTTTCTTGTTGCTTTTTTGTTGGCCCCGCCACTCACTGTATGACCATATCTAGCTGCAATGGCAACTCCCTCTCAAAGACGCTTCTCTATTATCTCCTCGCCACCTGGTCTTAAGACTAAAATCAAACAAAAATCTGCCACCAACTCTAAGCCTTGGCCTACACATTCTGACCCCTTGCTCTTACAACCAAAGTCCCTCCTGATGAGCTTCGATAACAACCAGCTCTTCGATCCTTTAGAAGTACTTCCATCAACCTCAGTTCTTGGTTCAGCACCTGTGTTTTCGCACCCTCAACCCGAACCTTCATCGCCATCATCGAGTCAATCACATCCCGAATCCTCTTCACAGTCTTCACACAATCACCATGGTGCTCAAGTCCTCATCATGGAGGCTCATGGAAACCGCCTCGAAATCCAAGAAACGATGCAGTCACGTACTCAAACTGCTAACAACTATGATCATCATATCAAGCGCTATTATGATTGGTGGGCCCAGGATCAAGAGCAACGTAAACGGGCAGATCCTATGTGGCAGCTTATTCCAGCAGAACCACTGAATTGGTCGAAGGCATCTTTATTCCTTCAGTACGAGTCAACGCGACCTAAGGTATGTATGCACATAATATATGCATATCCATTTGTTCTCATAAAACTTCTCCACCTGACAGAGAGACCATCGAGGTCAGGACGTCTCTGGAAATTCAACAGTCAGACATGAAAGCATCAAACAATGTATCAGTGCCCTCAAAAATCATCGGAAAAAGCACCAGCATCTTCCCGAGTATCAGAACGACCCGCTTGCAAAGGAACGTCTCCGAGATCAAGAGCGTATCAAGATTTACGAAGATAATGCATGCGCAACACAACCTCAGCGTATAGCAATGGCTCAGAAGTTGAAGGCAATGGGCACTTCAGCAGGTATGATTAACGTTCTTTACTACATATCAGCCAGAATATACTAATCATACTGCCTGTGCTAGATACATATACGGCCGAAGAAGTCAAAAGGGGTGCCCTATCTTGCATGCTGAACCATAGAACTGCTGCCAGCATCCATTGAGGTATTCGAAATCGCGCGATGTTTGTGCTTCCAACTTCAAATGCATTTCGCGGTGACAACGTTCGGCCCGCGCTGTGGTCGGATTTCTTCATTCGGCAGATACCCTTCAATGATATAGGTCCTGGGCGCTCTCTCGAGGTACAGGTTTTGTACTACATGATTCTTGAGTATCAACTAAGTCGTTTACAGGTGTTAATCTGTCTTGTTGATCAAGCAAAGCATAACCAAAATGGATGTGTCGACGAGCACGGTGTTATCCGACATAGTGAGGTAGAACTATGCGCTTTTGGCGCTGTTGCCCTCATACTGTTCAGCTATTTTCACTGCCAGATTTCTCACCATCATTCGAAAATCAAGACTATGGAGAATACGGGGAACGGTCCTGGTATAAATTGCTACTTTTCCCGACCTCAAATGATGATACTAGTGAGATGGAGTATCGATGTAAGGCCTCACTCAATCGTGTACTATACTATCCAACTGATATATTGTTATTAGCACATTACAAGATCATCAAAGATATCCATCTTTGTAATGACATTGACGTTTCAAAGGTGACCCATGCTGGCCGTCTCTTCTCTGTTCAGAGAGGCCGTGAACACAGCACATCTGATACAGCCATGAAGGCAATCGGAGGCTGGAGTGATCACGGTTCTTACCGTGCAGTTTATGACTGTGCCCTACCAATTGAAGGCTTGCTTGCTACTGCTGGTTTCAATGCACGCAAACCAGAAACTTATTTTCTTGCACGTAATGCACTTGGTGAGTGACTCATGTTATTTAACATGTACCAAATGTTTCTGACTGTGTTCTGTTCATGTTGCCAGAACCTCCCGCAGAATTAACGCAAACGATCTTTCCTTTCGCCGAGTCGGAACTTCAAGCGCTCAAAAGCCAAATGCAAGAACTCGGTCAGAAATCGAACGATCTCACTCTCAAGCAATTTCTCCTCATGTTGATTCACATGCGCTGCGTCATCTTACAAGATTGTGCAGTCCTCTTTTCTCAGCATCCAGCTTTGCCTCTTTTCCAACATCCTCCATTCTCAACCGCCGCTTTTCGCCAATTTGCTGCAACCAGCTGATACTGTAAAACTTTTGTAAAAAGTACCGATAAGTTATCGGGTACCTATTGCAAATAGTTGTGATAACCCGGAGGGGGTCCCGGAAATGGCCCCGGGGGTGGTCATGCCTGTCACCACCTGTCACATATGGCTTATATTTACTGTTTTGGGTAATAAATAATCATCCAGATATTAAATAAGCAGTACATTTTCAAAAAAACTCGAAAATTCATAAAAATTCATAAAAAACCTAAAATGGCCTGATTAGGTCAGATCAGGATATGTAAGCAAATGACGTCATATGATAAAAAATGATGTAGGGCCAATGTAGGTACTAAAAATAGCCCAAAAAATCACTAAAAATGCAAAAAATATTTAGGGATGGTATAGAGCCTATTGCAGGCCCAGGCACATCAAAATTACCAAAAAAAGGAAAAAAAATTGATCATGATGTCATCTTGTAGCAAAAAATCTGAAAAAAATCCTAAAAATAGTCAAAAAATTCAGTGCTGCGTATAGAGCCCACACAAAAATTATTGAGTGTGCTATTAATGAATTTCGACTCAAAAACACCAAATAAGCGCCCATAAGCGCCCAAAACTTGTTGTTATGAGTGTGTTATAGTATAACAACTGTTCCGACTTTTTGACTGTTAAGTGTGTTAAGTATAATGACTGATAACACTGTTTACAGTATTTTCATTGTCAACTGTGTTAAGTCTAATACATATAAGTACTGTTATGAGTTTTAGTGTGTTAGGTGTGATAAGTGCTAAGTGTACTGGACATATTGAGTAATATAAATTGTTCTAAGTTATCAAGGGTACTAGGTGTGCTAAAAATATCATGTACAATATATTTACTCCCCATATTATTCAGTTTGGTATGATTCTTGAGTGATATAAGTGATTGAGGGTACTAGGGGTGCTATAAATGGCATATACATGATATATACTGACTGTGTAGTGGATTTGGTATGATTTGGAGTGATGTTGTTTTTCAATTGTGTCATGTAAATTTTTTTATTTTGCATTTTCAGGGCCAATGAGGCACCCCTGAATTTTTTGAGTATTTTTAATGATTTTTTCAGATTTTTTGCTATCAGATGAGATCAAGTTCTATTTTTAGCCCAATAAAGGTACTAGGATGCTAAATATAGCATATACATCATATATACTGACTGTATAGTGGATTTGGAATGATTTGGAGTGATGAAAATTTTTACACTTGTCGCGTATTTTTTTTTATTTTGCGTTTTCAGGGCCAACAAGGCACCCCTGAATTTTTTGACTATTTTTAGGATTTTTTTCAGATTTTTTGCTACTAGATGAGATCATGATCAATTTTTTCCTTTTTTGGTAATTTTGATGTGCCTGGGCCTGCAATAGGCTCTATACCATCCCTAAATATTTTTTGCATTTTTAGTGATTTTTTGGGCTATTTTTAGTACCTACATTGGCCCTACATCATTTTTTATCATATGACGTCATTTGCTTACATATCCTGATCTGACCTAATCAGGCCATTTTAGGTTTTTTATGAATTTTTATGAATTTTCGAGTTTTTTTGAAAATGTACTGCTTATTTAATATCTGGATGATTATTTATTACCCAAAACAGTAAATATAAGCCATATGTGACAGGTGGTGACAGGCATGACCACCCCCCGGGGCCATTTCCGGGACCCCCTCCGGGTTATCACAACTATTTGCAATAGGTACCCGATAACTTATCAGTCTTTTTTACAAAAGCTTTACTGTATCCTGTGATTGGCTCCCTCCGCGGCATTGCACAAGTGAACAATCTCGCGTTCGAGGCCGAGCGAGTATATAATCAACACCAGTTCTCTACACTATCGACTCAACTCCAATCCCTGCAAAATATAGTCGTGTCATTAGCACTTCCTCGTCCCACTAAATGGCGCCGAATGTTGGCTCCTGATCCTCAACCAGGTATATTTATGCTGTTTGTGGGTAACTCAAACCTTGACTGATGTAAACGTTTCTAAGAAATTCCCGGACAAGCCTTTTCGTCATCTTCCAGTGCAGTCGCACTGACTACAACAAACTTGTCTTCATCCCATCCCACTGCCATCATGCCCTCTGCTCTCACCGGCGCATCATCGACCTCCATGACTCACCATATTCTGCCAGACTTTTGCAAAAGATTCCAATAACTATCCAGAAGTGTTTTGCAAAATATCTGGATAGTTATCACCACTGCCACAAATGAATATTTAAATCAGTTAAAAAAGAATTTAAAAAATAATAAAAATACTAAAAAACTGGGATTAAGCGACAAATCAGGCCCCGACCGACATAGGGAGGGGTCTGATTTGTTGCCCAACATCAGGTAACTAGGGTTAGGGGTTAGGGGGTTGGGGCCTGTTAGGGGTTAGGGGTTGAGGATATTTTTCATGGGTTAGGGGTTAGGGTTAGGGGTTGGGGTTAGGGGTTGGGAGGTAGCCCTAGACCTATATTACATAAGGGGGGTCTCAGTTTTCTCTAAAATGCCTGGTTCAAGAGATATAAGCAATTCATTTTAAAAAATAATATTTAAATTCTTTTTAAATGATTTAAATATTATTTTTTTAGTAGGGCCAATAAGTTATCCAGATTTTTTGCAAAACGTCTCTGGACAGTTATCGGGATCTTTTGCAAAAGCCTGGCAGAATCAGCTGTATAAACATATCTTTGATGCATTCTTCCTTGTCAGCCACTATTTTGTCAGTGCTTCCACCACAGCAAAAGCCTACCACTGTCAACAGAAGTGTCGCGCGCGCGCCTCGGTCCTGTATCGACATACTTGTTGACTCCCTTCGAATGAAGGCTCAAGGAACCACAGGGTATGCCGATTTCAAGAAAGATCGTCATCGCCCACTTCAGAACAGTGAAATTGTGCTGCGATGGAATTTCGCTGTCGAATTTCAGGATCAGCATGTAGGCAGAGTTGATGGGATCTCCGTGAGCATGCAGTATGAAGCACAAGTTATCGTACTCATCATTCTCTTAGGGCCTGATCCCAACTGATAATGTCATTGCTGAGGCTCTGGGATACAGCTTAAGCTGGCTTTCACTTGCCCGAAGAGGGATTCAGATACTGCGGAGACATGGTCCTGCGGGTCAAAATCCTATCGCAACTATAGTCGCAGAAATCAATACTGAACGTCATGTTCCTTGTGGCATAGTTGCACTGAGTCAATTCCTTCGACAACAAGAATCTGAATGGATTACTCAGACGCATGTACATGTAGTCTAATAAACTTGAACTGTGTATTCTTACAGCTTTGATTGCCTGGTAGCCTATACAACATGAGTCCACATAAGTGAAGTCTTATTCAAGCACCTATGAGTAGATTCAAGCAGACACATCACCGAATATCAGATTCACAAGTATAGCCAAAGAGGACATGTATGATGTAACAAGAATCAGATTGAGATATGCAGAGCACACAGTATATAGTACACCCTATCACAGAACTAACACTCATACAGTTACCATTATCGGTTTGAGCAATAGAACCCTGCAGCATCTCTGAGCATTTTGAACTGTTCCACTTTCACCTTCGGGCTCTGCAGCCATCGTAAGAAATTACTTGTTGTCTGAAGATGCACCATGTCTGGATCCTTGTTCGGAGTGATAGGGTAAGTAGAGTCCAAAAACTCAAACACGAGGTCAACACCCCAGTTTGGCCGGTCCTTTAGGGTTGACACCAGCTCAAAAAGCCGAAGACGACGACAAAGTTCCGTGCGTTTACCCTGATCTCCGAAATGCCAGCTCGTATCCCATCGACCCTCTAATTGCTGGACAGATAATTGACCGTTGATACCAAAGGCAAATTCGTTCCATATTTCCCGTCGACTGATATCCTTTGCAAATGAATACGATGGTATCCAATCGGCCTGTTTTGCCTTGTATCCCCAGGTCCAATTATGGGCGATAACCTTGTCACGTCCAAGCTGTGATTCGATAGAGGCGATACATGATTCTTGAGCAGGCGAAAACTCTGCACGATTGATGGGTGTCAAACCGGAACTCGACTTGACAAAGAATGCTGCCTTGGTACGTAATTGGTCTGTAGTCATGCAGCTGATTCTGCCAGGCTTTTGCAAAAGATCCCGATAACTGTCCAGAGACGTTTTGCAAAAAATCTGGATAACTTATTGGCCCTACTAAAAAAATAATATTTAAATCATTTAAAAAAGAATTTAAATATTATTTTTTAAAATGAATTGCTTATATCTCTTGAACCAGGCATTTTTAGAGAAAACTGAGACCCCCCTTATGTAATATAGGTCTAGGGCTACCTCCCAACCCCTAACCCCAACCCCTAACCCTAACCCCTAACCCATGAAAAATATCCTCAACCCCTAACCCCTAACAGGCCCCAACCCCCTAACCCCTAACCCTAGTTACCTGATGTTGGGCAACAAATCAGACCCCTCCCTATGTCGGTCGGGGCCTGATTTGTCGCTTAATCCCAGTTTTTTAGTATTTTTATTATTTTTTAAATTCTTTTTTAACTGATTTAAATATTCATTTGTGGCAGTGGTGATAACTATCCAGATATTTTGCAAAACACTTCTGGATAGTTATTGGAATCTTTTGCAAAAGTCTGGCAGAATATGGTGGTTTATAAGGTGGTGACAGTGAACGAACCATTCGGATCAGTAATCGACTAAGAAGAGACAACACATGAGATCATGATTAGCAGATGAACGGGAGAAACTCACATTCGTGACGTTGAGATACAATACACCACTCAGCGGAACAGTGATATATCGGAGAGCAAAGTCACTCTGGTTCAATGTACTGGGCAGAAAGGCAGATGCTACGAGATACTCGTGCGATGATCTAGGAACATCCGGACGTGTGATGCACACTAGATCGCAACCTGCAAATAGAGTGAAGTCTGATTCAGTCAGACATTGTATATAGCAAGGAAGTACCGGAGATGGCAGCATTGCTCTGCTGCAAGGATGTAAGAAGAGTACTTGTTAGCACACGTCGTGTGTTTTCATTGCAGCCATGATCATCGGCTATAGGTAGTCGCAAAGTTCCAAGATGAATACTTGGCAGGGACTGCAAGCGGTGATCAGTAACTGAGACGTTCAAAACCTAAACGATGCAGCACGCATTCATGTACATCAGATCAAAGTGGGCAAGAAGGGACTAGTAGATACGTACCAAAGCTTCTCCATATGCATGAATCGGGGGACCGATGTCTAGCACGATATCTTCAACTCGAAACTGACTATCAGTGCTCAGGAGAGCGTTCTTCATATCCAATATGCTGGTCTTATGGTGGTCGAATTTTTTCAGAGTCGATGGCCAGAGGTGTGTCTGTTTGCAGATAAGAGCAACAAAATCTTTGCGCATGAATTTCTTTTTGCCGTCACTTCATTCGGGGACACATGAAGTCCAAAATTAGAAAGAACATGAACAAGAATGCCCGACTCACTAGAAATCAGACTCAACATAACGTCGACGAGTGAAGTTCGAGTTGGTGGATGCTGACATCGGCAAAGGAAAAGGCTGGCTACAGAAGCGCCGTTACCTTGAGCTCCAATGGGCAGCGAGCTGGAAGCAAATTCCTAAACGTGAATTTCTTTGATCATGATCGGTCAGTTGGTCAGGCATTTTGCCAGTCATAACCTATCCAACGATTCTTGCTTGTTTGTGTGATCCCTGCTAGCAGAATGTTAGCATAAGAGAATGGAGAGAGCACAAGCACCACTCACACATACTCAGCCCGGGTATTGCTTTCGATGCTCATGCAGACCCTTCAGTCCAGTCTTGCTGTCGACGTCTGTAGATGATCGAGAACGTTGGGTTCCGCAGGTGACTCGATAAGGTCCGCCGTATTTTCAAATGAAGCTCGTCGGAGGTCCGATGGATCCTTGATTACGGCTGACCAGCGATTGAAGGTAATCGCGTGCAATTGCTCGCAATTCGGAATCAGAATAGCAGACGATTACCTTTTGGAGACGGGCGCTTGACTGACGTAACCCGGGGCGTCGAAGCGCCCAGCTTAGTCAGCCATTTGGCGCAGCGAACCCTCCCACGTGACGGTACCCGGCGCACCCGCGGGCTACTATGGGAAGCCAAGGGTTCCCACGCCCGACCTTTTTTGACCGAATATTTCCGGTAAGACCGATTTCGACCGATTTGAAGTTTCGCAGCACATGATCATGTTAGGCGCTCAAACCTATAGCTGAGGGACTGGCTTTTTGGCAATTTGCTGGTTTTTGACCCATATCCATTAAAAATTCCAGCTAAGTTGAAGTAATCCAAACCTTTGAAGTAAGTAATCTTTGTACCAGCTCAATTTCTCAGTGGTCTTTGCTCAAATCACCCAAGAAATCAATCAATACAAAACTCTCTGTTGTGTTACTGATTCATCGTTGAGCGCGCGCTACGCGCGCGGCAAATTTGGTATGTAACCCATTGAATTCTGAACTGATCCAGGGATATATTATTAACTGAACATATCTGTATAGCCTGCTGCTGATAATATATACCTGTTTATGGCCAAAAGAGGCTGATCTTCGAGTTCTACTTACACAATTTTGAGAGGAACCCTCGGCAAATTGCTTCCGTTCTTTGAGAAAACCCTCGGCAGGTCAGTGGACGCCTGCGGCGTCCTCAGACCCTCGGCATCACCAATTTTTCCACCCGCGGGCACAAAAAACGTTCCAGTACATATTTCTGAATCTCACCCATTCTCAAGGCTCACATTTGCATTAGTGCTTGAGCTTTTGACGTTGAACGAGGGCTTTGAGAGGTTACCCAGTCTCCCAAAGGCTACTCCTTGAAAATCCGATTCGAGGCCGCAGTCTGTCAGTGCGTTTCTGCGCAATTTCTGCTAAAGGTGTGAAGCGCCGTTCGCACCCTCACTCCTTCCTATACAGTATACTGCACCGTCGCATCTCAATGTTTCCGATTCGATCCGGCAACAAAAGGGACACGTCGCTCAACACAGCCTTTTTTCACCTTCAACCGCAACATTCATCATCTGGTATGTGAATTCCCTTGATTTCCTCTGAAGCTCTCTGAAACTGGCTCTAGTACGTCAAGTTCACAAAAAGATTCGCTGGCCGAATCTATCTTCTCTTGCTGGCAAGCATGTAGGTCATCTCTTTTTCGTCTGTATTCCGAAACTGAGGGTTTTTGTGGTAGTTCATCTCAACCTCAGTTGTTTGTCCATTCATCTGCGATCATCCTGATCGATTCTCTCGGTAGGTACATACCTATTTTGTCTCGATCTCGAAGGTCACCTCTTCAATCAAAATCCTCATGAGCAGTTCATCGAATATTCAAGCAGCTTTGCGTTCAAATTCGAGTCACACCTTCCAAAACATTTCGTTCCACTGTCAAGCTTCGTATGTTACTTCTTGTTGCAATCGAGACCAATGACTTACATTTACAAATGCTTTTGACACCAAAGCTTTGTCTCTCATCTCAGTCTTTCCAATGCGCCTATATTCATTATCCGTGGTCCTCCTTTCCTTCCACTCGATCTTTGTCATGGCCGTTCCGTTGCCAGACGTCATCTTTGATCCCGGCACACCTACTCTTGCACGTCGTCGCGGTCGTAAGTTAAAGTTCCTTTCCTGAGGTTCATGATTATCTCAATCTGTTGATCGTCTTTTTGAAACAGGCGATGTTGCGAATGTGGTATTTGAACCACTGCCGAGACAAAGTTGGCGAGTTCGGTACACTAATAGAGTATTGTTGAATCCCGTTCTATCGGACCCTAACGAGGGATGGAAATTCCAATCTAGAATGACCAAGGCGCCGTTAACTGCCGGTCATGTCATGCTGGGGAAATACACTGGGATCGACGATGAAAACAAGGCTGGCACTCAGAAGAAAATCACAGCGTTGCGAGCAAAGAGTGCTGGAGCTCTAATGGCAGGGTTGATGTCTATACTCGCTCTTGATTCTGAACTACCCAGGTTTGGACTCAAATTCCAACCTGGTGGCCCAAAACCTGGGATTCCGAATTCTGATCCTTGGGCTGTATTTCATGATTCAAAAACCATGCGTCCTGCAGAATTTCGGGAGAAATACGGTTGCGAGTCTGAAGCTTGGCAGATGGCCTTGGGGAGGAACTTGCGGAAAGGACCGCCGGAGGTACATCAGGAATCACAGCCAAAGGTGAACGAGGAAGTACCGCCGGAGGGAGTCCAGTCGAAGGAGGTCGAGGAAGTACAGCCAAAGGGGCTCGAGCAAGCACAGCCAAGCGAGGTGCAACAAGCAGGGAATCTCTCAGCGGATAAAATGTCGATTCAGCATTTAATTCACTGATCCGGGAATGTATGATAGACCAACGTAGTGATATGTACACTGTGCGTCCTAGTAGTATATGTCTTATGTAGTTTGCTGTACGCCCCCTCGTATGCATGCCTGGAATGTCTATGGTGGACGATGCAACCGATTGACTGAGTCTTGAGTCTATCTGACAGAAGGTAGTTCATGGTACACACAAAAAAGTCTGTCAACGGAGGCAGGCCTAAGGCAGGCCCAAGACCGAAGCTCATCGTCCTTGCCTCATCTATTTCTGCAATATACCGAGTACTGTGCCTTTACTCTTTGTCGCTGTCTTCTCCATTACCCTCCCCCCGACATCAGGGAGGAACGCAAGTCCCAGGGGAGGATACGATCGAATCCAGTATCTGTACGCAAGGAGATAGATGAGACAAGAGAACAGTCCGAAGTTCGAATGGTGTTCGAAAGGCCCTCACCTACTCAAATCTTCGAATTGGTTCTTGTCTGTCCTATACACGTCATCGTCGTTCTCGCCACTCTTGCCTTCGAAAAACTCCTCCTGCCCGAGGATCTCTTCACTCTCCAATCCACAGACCTCTAAATCCTTCGCCCTCACTCAAAATGACTCCGTCCATCACCGCCATGACCAGAACCAAAACTCCCCGCATGTGGCTGTGACAGTGACGCTGAGTGGTCTCTGGATCATCTGGAGACGGTGACTGAGAAGGTGATGCCGGAGTCAGTGGTCTTCAACGTCTCAACATCTATAACCTTGGATGTGGATGTGTACCGATGTATGATGTGTGATGGATTTGCGTTGGTGGTGAGGTGGATGTCTCGAGACACGGAGCTGGCATTTTTCAACGTTCGGATTCTCATTATTGTAGCCTGGCCCATGGGCTCCGTCGTGCTCAAAAGCCTTGAGACGGAAAATAGTGTCAAGAGTGCCGGATAGATGCGTCAAGATGTTGTGTTGCTGTATGAACCTAGGTATGTTTGGTTTAGACATTGGGTTTGACACCGTCGATGTGAAAGGTGATGTGGATAGTTGGAAAGGGAAATGAACAGGGCGTCGGGCGACGTGTACGTTCGGTCTGGCATATTGTCGGCACTCTGAATGCATGTATAAGGCTTTGTGGGTCTGAAAATTTGTGTAGAAGAAGGCGTACTTGGGCTTCACCAAATTCGTGACACCAGACTTCCTCATCCATCTTATCCGTGTCTTCATCATTAGACGATATTCATGATAGTGGCCTTCCTCAGAGAGCTATTCAGCATACGCGAAATGCGAGAATTGGGGCGGGCACATAAAAGGGGTTGGGTTAGGTGAGATGAAGAGGAACGAGTTAAAGTGGAAGGTGTAAGGCCTAAGTGAGGGAATCTTCCTTCAAAGTTTCGAAGAGTGAGGGTATCGAGTAGGCAGGGAGTTTGAATGTATCAGAGAGAAAGACGGTCCGGGAAGAGATCATTTCGACGAACAGCGTGACCATTTGCTGAAACCCTATTTGAAGCTCCGTTTTTAATGGTTTTGACTCTCGAGTCTTGGAGTTGAGATAAGAAGGTGAGAGGGAAGAGGTAGCGGGAAGCACACGACTATCGATCAAGGTCTAAAGCTGAAACGACCTCCCTGGGCGAGAATGAGATTCTCGATCTGATCCTAAAGACGATGCTATGTTATGAAAATTTGAGCAGCGAGTGATGAGGATGTTTGAGAGTCCCCTCACCTATCTCATCCTTCGGGCTAGACAGATATGTGACTCTCTTTCTCCGAGTCCTCGTCGTCGTCATTATTGTGTCGCGGAAGGATAAAGAGGAGAAGAAGGGCGAGGCGCTGAGGAGCTGTGATTCCTCGATTTCCTCCACCTTTTTCAGTCTCGGATTCGTATTTCCTCCGCATCATTCTGTCATCATGTTTCCCGGTTCGCCTCTTCGTGCTCCTCGTTGTACTCGGTTTCGCGTTATGTAAAGTTGACCTTGCGTGCCACCCTTCCTCCGCTCCCAAACACTCTCGGCGTTCTCCAGCTACCCTCTCAGCGCAGGTGCGAGCGATAGCAGAATGAGGACATCTCCTTTCGTGACCGATGTTTGACCTGCAGCTCAAGAAGTACCACCCAAAGACTGAGGGGTACATAGACATTCTGGACCAGTGTTCGACACCCCAACTATTGATGTGTATATGCGGCATTGGAGAGGTGTGTGTCAATCGCCGGTATCGTTGTTGTGAGAGGTGAGGACACCGTCATCGTTGTGATCGCAAGTGTAAGAGAGCAAGACGTTGTAGGAGCGGGAGTAGACGGAGATGTCAGAGATTGAAACGAGCTCTAGATGTAGGAGGCGGTGGCTTGTATCCTCCTCCCACTTGTTCATCTTTGTCTAGAGCAGGCCCGAAACATGAGTTGAGCAGCCCATTGTGTCCAACTGCATCTACTTCGTTATGTAAGCACCGCGGCATCAAAGACAAGGATTCAAGACTTTGGAGATGCCAGATAGGATCTTCGAAGAATATAGCTTCGTCTGCTCTGTACTTGGAATTGTTCGAGTCTCGACACTCAACATTTCACGTTTGCTGAGTGGGGGTGACGCGTCGAAGGGTAGAAGCACGAATCGAGAACGTATATTAGAGAGAGCGGCAAGTGAAGAGAGTTCAAGAGACTGAGGCTGAGCGCTGAAGCTTGAGCCAAAGGAGTCATGCGGGGCGTGGGCAATGCAACTGAAGCATGGTGCGAAACCAGCTCGAATTTACTCTGACACAAGAGGGGATAGTCTGGACAACAACGGAGGGGTTGAATGGACGGTTGCAGGGGAATCTAGACTGAGAGTGGTGGCAGTCGCAGTTGAAAGCATAGGAAGCGGTATTGAAGCTGTTTCTGTGATGGATTGTCGATTGCTCTTCAGATTCTTCAATCAGCACTTTTCAACCCCATCTTGTCCCTCTCAAGCCCATGAGACGAGCACCGTCTAAGTCAATCACTTCGATATGCTCAAAATTCTTGATCCTCGATGAATGTTGAACGTGAGGCCTGAGGTACGACCGCCATTGTCGCGTCAGAACCGTCTCAGTGGAGTCTGTAGTCAAGTCGTGTGTTTGTGTTTGTTTACTTCGCACATACGATTTTAGCCCATCGGTCACATCCCCAAACACATCCCCAAACACATTGCTTGAGCTCTGAGTTCAAATGTTACGTTGAACGTTGAAAGAGGGCTTTGAGAGCTAACCTACTCTCCCAAAGGCTACATATCATAACCTCTTGAGAATCTGATTCGAAGCCGCAACCTGTTTGAATCTTTGCGTAAAGCGCCGTCCAATGGCAACACCATCAATCCGATGGTCACCCCCACCTCCCTATACTGTACCGCAAACGAGAGTTAGCTGCCTCATAAGCGACGGCCCAGCTTGCCGTCCCGGTGTTCTTTTGTATATATATACGGAATAGGGCCGTTTCACCGAGCTACTGTGTTGCCGCAATTGCCGCAAGCGCACTTCAGGCGCTGACACAGCTTTTTGCCTGGAGGCTGAATTAGGCAAGGTCGTCTCAGAGGTCGACCTTGCCTAATTCGGCCTCCAGAGAATTTCGGGCGCTTTTTCAATTTCTCTCTCAGCTTCGACTTCTTTTCTCTATTCTTTCATGCTGTGATATCATCATTCTTTACTTCTTGATGTCCAGACCATCGAGTTCCGTCATTGCATCTATTACCAATGCTCAAGCAGTATCATGTGAACGTTGTAATGTCTGTCCTATTGAAGGAAAACATTACTTCGTGAAATCAAGCAAGAATGGTCCGAGTCGTCGAGTGTGCAGCAACTGTTACCAACACTATGTGGAGAAAAAGGATAGACAGAACTCGGTAGCTGCTTCTGCAGGTAATATCTGCATATGATTCATATTATAAGCACGCTAAATGAAACTGCTCAGGTGGTAGTATGAGCGTAATCCACACACAAAGTACCTCAGCTAGGATTCAAAAAGATGTTAATAAGGCTCAGCGAGGAGGTACGTAGGATACGTTAGGGATTTTTGGACCTCATATACTAACGTCTATGTAGAATTCGAAGGACAACACATAGTCAAGGCTGTATCAAATCTCAAGCCTATGGCACCTCCTCCCAATATTCCTCTTGCTGTCAAGATTCCTTTTCCTGAGCATCTCCGGAGTAGGATTGGCGGTCACACAGGCTATAGCTCTGCTCATGAATTATATTCTTCATGTCATCAGTTCTTTCATGACCGAGCAATGTGTGCCGGTAATACTGAACTCGTTACTTTGAGTGCAACAATGGTTTATGCAAAGGGTGGTAGGTTCAAAGCAGTTGGGGTATGTCTTTGTCCTCCTCAAGTGTTGCGTCTTGCTCAAGAGATGTTTGACAGGATGTTACTGCAATAATTCCACATATCAACGTTCGTGTCGGATATCACGATCTCTACAGTGTTCTATACATCTACCTTCTTCCACTCTGGTTGAAGTATTCCCGGAACGTTCAGCTCCTTCAATCCGATACTGTCCTCTGCAATGACCTTCACGCGGCAATGCTTGCAAAGACTCCTGATATTGACGTAATCAAGGACAAGTGCTATGAGGTCAAAGGGCGAAACAAAACAAAGTCTCTCATTCGTAACAAGCCCATCAAAGTTTTCCTCCACGTTGATGCCAAATTTGTGAATGAGGCAGACTTTCGACGTGTCCAGTTCACAGAAGATGAGGCTCCAGATATAGATTCGGTGATGACATATGTGCGCTTTCATATTTATGAGCAAATTATTTGATCTAACTTCAGGACCAGACTGTAACTAGATCAGCTACGACTTCCACAAAACGTCGTCGTTCTACCGATTCCTTCTATGATTCTTCTGCTGGGGATGGACCGGTTGCAATCAAGAAATCCAAACTTACTCAAGATTCTTTCGTTGTGCCCGTTACTATCGATAATCCCATCTCAATCCCTTCGCCTTCACCTTCTGTCTCAAGGGCTGACATTCGTCAGGCGCTTATTCAGCAAACTGTTCTCCGCCAAAATTCAGGTAAGAGTATTGCCCCTGTTGATACTAGATATCGGTCTCAATCTATCTAGCTCCTGTTTCATTGAAATGTGTCGTTCATTGTCTTCCAGATTTCTCATGGTCAGACTTGATTGAGAATCCAACGAAATCTCAGAATTTGCGCCAAAATTTTCCCGGTATAGAGACGACAGTGATATATGATCCAAAGCAGACAGCTCATGAAGGTTCCTTCAAGATGGCCTTGGTACATTGCTCCACTTCGAAGATTGTCGTGGGTGAAGGTACCAGAGTTTGTCTCAAACGCTGCTTCGATCGTGATGTCACCAACGGTGAAAAGCTCATGTACTGCAAGGACAAGCAGTTCGAAGAGCTTTCCCGAGAGCTGAACTGCTTGCTTTGGGCAAAAATCATGCTTCGCCTTGTATATGATTATATTGACAGCGCAAACGAAAGCTCCGGATCGGTTCCTCCATTTTCCATTCCGAAACTACATTTCGTTGATGCTGCTCTTGCTGTCGTAACTGCAGCTGATGGACGTGAAGAGTTTTACATGATCGAAGAGCTTATTCCAGAGAATCATGGATGGTCTTTCACCAAGTATATATGTAACAACTCCGCGGTGCCATTGCTATCCAATAATCTGGAGTCTCAACATACTGCAGAAAGAAATCACTGTGCTCGTTTCCTTTCTTTTGCACAGCATATCCAATACATTCAGACCTCATCACTTGCTTTCACAAGTGACTTTCAGGGCGCAAACCATCTTTTGACTGATCCTCAAATAATCACTGATCCGTAAGTGTCATTATTGATGTTCTCATCTATTACATTTGCTCAAGTCTTCATAGCCTTCTTGGTACCCAGCTCTTTGCACGTGGAAATGTTGCCTTTGATATGCTTTTGACTACACACATCTGTTCTGGCAATGAGTTTTGTGAATTTTATAAGCCTTCTAGATCTAATTTTACTGCACCTGACTCCGCCTAGTCTAATATACCATTTCTTTCAATGCATCTACACTCATTTGAAATTTCTTGATATCCACTATAGTCTCCTTTACACTTCTCACTCATTTTGCAATAGTTAGAATACATCACTTTGAATTTATATACCCATTACTAGTAGAGAACAATTTATTACACAGCTAATGATTCTTCGACCTCTTCTTCTGAGTCAGTAAAATCAACAGACAACATTGACCTGTCGGAGTCAACACCATCCATCTCCTTTTCCTCCTCCTCTTCATCCGTAAAATCAACTTCAAAATAGTTTTCACTATCTTGGCGGAAAAATGGATTTGCAATTTCCTGATCAGTCAAACCCTCTTCACCAATAACTTTGCCATTGTAGCGCAGCTCTGCCTGGCCTTCCATCAAATTGACCATTTCAGAATTGATCAGCTCTTCATTTGCCAAAAACTCTTGAACTTCATGACTAAGAGTCATGTTGTTCTGAGTTTCAGACTGAAAGAGCTGAAGAAGACTGGTGTATACATCCCAGAATGTGTGTATAGTGATATCAGGGGAATGGAGCTCATGTTCTAGGAAATATAAAGCTCGTTGGTTGAATTCAGGTGGTGTCAACTGAAAAACTGGATGATCGGGAGGTGCATATTTTGCTTCCATTTTCTGAAGAAGGTCTTCATCTACACCAATCTGTAATATACATTATATCAAAAACTTGTTTTACTGCTAAAATTCTGTTAATCCTACCTTGAAATCTACTGCACCATATTGATGCGGGAATTTTTGAATAAGTGCAGGGATTCCATGAGGAAGGACTTTATGACGGTCTGGACGAGGCTTTGAGTGATTTCGTCGATTTGCCCAGGCATCACATTCTTTTTGCATGAATGGGATGGCTAGCTGACGGAAAACAAGGCTATGAATTTGGATCTATGAAATCAGATTGTAATCTTGGATTGGGCAAACTTACTATTCGAGATTTACATCAGGATCATATAAACCAGAAAGTACACCTTTGTTGAATAGATCTTCAAATCCAGGAGCAAAATCCCTCCGATATACAGACCTAATATGATTACAGTCAAAGTCTACAAATTCAAAGATAGGAAAACTCACCAGTTGATTTCTGATTTGATATTCTTTTTCTTTCGCATGAATCTATGCTGAAGTGTACCTTGCAAACTGGGATCAAGATGCTGTCTAATCTCTGTTTGCATATTTGCCACTCCAAAATTCTCAGAACCTGGATCACTCATGCTAGTCAATGGGATGTAACCTAGATATCATACTCAGGATGAAGGTAAAATGAGCCTATATGGATATAACATACCAGCACATGTAGAATCCTTGAGGTTGCGTGCAGCACCAAGATAATAGCTATTGATCAGTATAGGATTTTTATTTGTCCACCAGCATTTAACCCAATGGTTATATCCAGTGAAAGGATCAATGGCATTATGAAAGCGGAGACCAAACCGTTGAAACTTGTCATGCTGATCCAGGCACCACATATCCGATACACCTGCAGCATAGTAAATACGCCGTCGGAATCTGTTTCCTCTTCTTGCTGCAACTGCTTCAGGTTCAACGGTTTGTAATAGTTTCAAAATGATCTCTCTATCACAACTTGTGTTAGTATCTGAAATCAACTTGATACAATCACTAACCTTGTTGCTTTTATGCCATACTCCAAACTCAACATGATCCTGATTCCCTCAGCACCTTTAGTCAGAAACTTTTCCTTGATTTTCTCTACAGATGCTCGTACTGTTTCCACAGTATGGGCCTGTTTACGTGTAGACAATAGACCCCAATCTTGTAGCCATCGCCTATACGTATACACACTTTTGCATTGTGAGATATCACATAAAAACATAGGAATACTGTCCATACCTCAAACCATAAGCATCTGTATCATAATATTCCTTGAGAAGCTCAACTGCTTCTGTATCTGCAATGCTCAGGCGCCAGAACTGTTCTATGACATCCCTCAAAGTTTCTTTCGGAGCTATGAATGCAGAGCATCAACAGATCAAAGCTGATCCATAGAGAAGCAATACTCACGATTGGGCCGATGCTGATTCTTTTGTTTGGGCATAACAAAGATGTAACTCAACAATGGTAATCCTATGCTGAGTATGAACAGTGGTGAAGAGAAGTGCCTATGGACGTAGCAAGAATAGTGAAATTTGGATTACATGATATTGGCGCTTAGCATCAAGTGTAATTACATAACACCGGATACACCGGGTTAAGCGTGGTTACATAACGCCGGATACACCGGTAAGCGAGGCAGCTAACTCTCGTTTGCGGTAATACTGCGCCGTCGCATCTCGATGCCTCCGATTCAATCCGGGAACAAACGGGACACGTCGCTCAACACAGCCTTTTTTTCACCTTCAACCGTAACATTCATCATCTGGTACGTGAACCCCCCCCCCCCCCCAAATTCCTCTGAAGCTCTCTGAAACTGGCTCTAGTACGTCAAGGTCACAAAAAGATTCGCTGGTCGAATCTATATTCTCTTGCTGGCAAGCATGTAGGTCATCTCTTTTTCGTCTGTATTCCGAAACTGAGGGTCTTTGTTTTTCGTACGTTTCGATAGTCCATCTCAACCTCAGTTGTTCATCATTCAACATCTGCGATCATCCTTATCGATTTTCTCAGTAGGTACATACATATTTTGTCTCGATCTCGAAGCTCACCTCTTCAATCAAAATCCTCATGAGCAGTTCATTGAATATTCAAGCAGCTTTGCGTTCAAATTCAATTCACACCTCCCCTTTTTTCGTCTACTATCCGGCTCACTCAGTAGGTTGATTTCTGTTATGCTGAAGACCAATGACTCTTAGGAACACCCTTGACTCGACAGCTTTGTCCCTCGATTGTTCCGATGCGCCTACTACCGTTTTCCCTATGTTCACTATCAGTGTTCCTCCTTTCCTGCCACTCGATCTCCGTGGTCATGGCTGTTCCGTTCCCTACCCCAGCCGGCCCTAGTAAGTTCCTTGTTATATGATTATTTAATGTTTTTTAAATATGTAAATTGTCTTAGAAAAAGTGAATATCATGAAGCTATGGGTTGAAGTCCTCAATCTAGAGGAATGGCGACTTCAGCTTGGTTCCAAGACATTAGCAAATCCCTCGAACATAGATGACAACAAATGGAAGTTCAAGTGGACTGAATACAGCTCTAAGCGGGGGTATGGCCCGAATTTCGTCGAACTGGGAGCATTCCAAGTCCCTTCAGGCTCCCGATTTGGCAAAGATGACAAGAACGCCGTGAAGGATGGAATAGGAACATTACGAGCAGGTAACTTAGAAGCTCTATTGGAAGATCTGCTGGTTTCTCTCTCTCCTGAAACTACTTCCACTTGTCATTCTGACTCCACCACTCAACATGACTCCCCTGCTCGACTGAAGTTGCCTCCCAGAGTCACTTTCACTGTCACCAGGTCAGAAAGTGACCCCCACAATGATGCTTGGGCTATATTGCTGGACTCAAAAAAACTGAATCCTATGGTTTTCCTGAAAAAATACGGTCGCGCGCCCAGTAACTGGATTCAGGCCTTGGGGACACAGGGAAGGGAGTTCAAAGAAAAGTTTCATGCAGCGCAGAAGGCGGCAGCGAAGAAAGCGGAGAAGGAGGAAGCAGAGAGATTGGCAAAGGAGGCAGCGGAGAAGGCAGAGAAGGAGGCATCAAGCTCGACGACAGCGGGCTCGATGCTGTCAGTAGCACAGATGCTCAACTGATCTATCTGAAGCTATCCAGGAATGTCGGATGGGACCAGTTGAAGTTCATATCATAATATGTGCACCTATGTAGTATGCCCTATGCCCTATGCATGTCAATATGCTTTTCTGAAGGTTCTAATTGCATTCATCCACATCATGGTTGACACGGACGATTCAATGCTCTAAGTACTAGTACTGAGTCGCAAAATTGTCAACCATTGTATGCGAGGAGAAAGATGAGTCAAGGGAACATCATGAATGTTGTTTGTAAGTCTCCCCCACCTTATCATAATATGTGCACCTATTGGTTGTCCGTTCTATAGCACGTCATCGTCGTTTTCGTCACAATCCTCAAATTCATACAACCTATTCACCCCCGTCCGTCTCTCTGCTCTTCATTCCCCAGCCCTGATACCGCCATGACTAGAATCACACCTCGCTGCATGCGACAAGCACGATGCTCAGCAGACTTTGATTATCTGAAGACAGAGAGACTGAGTACTAAGGAGGTGATGCGAAATCGGTGGTCTCCGACATTCATGGCCTCGGTTGTGGATGTGTACCACTGTATGGAGTCCGATGAGCTTGCACTGGTAGTGAGGTGAATGACTCGAAGCACGGGGCAGGGAGGAGGAAGGAAGAGCAACGTTTTTTGTATCTCGGTTCTCCTTCATGAACGTATTGCTTTAGTTTCCTTGTTAACGGTCCTCGACGTTCTCGCTCTCGTAGCCTGGCCCATGTTCTCCGTCGTCCTATCGCCATATTTGTTACCCAAGAAATTACGACGGAGAGCCAACCGAGCGCGCGACAGATAGAATTCGTCCAGGACTGAATTTGTTGTAGGAGATGGATTAGGTTCGACCACCGTCAATCCGGAAGCTGACGCCGATCGTGAGATGAAAAGGAGGCAGAGAGATGAATGCGTCTGGGCTGGGATGTTCGTGGCACTATGAATGTATAAGGCCTTTTGAGTCTAGTAGAAAACATAGGCCATACCTCGTTTTCCTTCGAAATTGTGGATGAACCTTTTTTCCTTCTTGCGCCCTCTGTTTGAATTGATCCCATGCCATTTCGTCCCGTACCCTCGTCATTCGAATCTCCGTTATCAGACGATAGTCGTACTCGTGATGGTGGTCTTATCACGAAGCCTTAGCTATTCGACACACGCGACACTTGAAAATTCAAACCGGAGATAGTTCGAGCCGCCGAGAGACAAGGTGTTAGGCATGTAGGATGTGTCCGGGTGTTAGCAGAACGAGTTATATTGAGCGAGTGAATGAGGAATGAGCCAAGTGAGAAGAGGTAAGGCCCAACCAAGCCTGGTCTCACACCATCTAACGTCCTCGTTCTAGTCATCCGCAACTCTACCGTGAAGAAACGATGACGATAACGGTCATCTTTCCAAAAGCCTGTTCTTCATGAAGGCCGGAGCGGATAGGTATGGCGCAGGCGAGGTTAAAAGTGGATGTTGAGAAGGGGTTTAGTTGGGAGGACGCTTCGAGTAAGGCAGGAGGAAGAGGAGGAGCGATAGTTTAAGCTGGGAGAACTGGGATTAGCTTGAGACCGAAATGACATGTTAGAGACAGACGATGCGTACCCCACAGAGTCAAGATCACTGAGCGCGACTAGTATATCCAGTCAACGAATGTGAGTCATTAGGAGAACCTGTCCCCATCGAAGGGTGATAGGCTAAGATGATTTTTGTGTCTTCATCGTTCCCTTGCATCGGTGTCCTTTCCTTGGGTTTCCTTGGAAAGAGGAAGAAGATTAAGTAAGCCTCGCCAAATTGTAGATCGATAACACAGAGTAATTGACGAGCGAGAAGTCGATTTGTGGTCGGTGTCTCGAAAATTTCCAAACGAGGTGAGGAATACGAGCACGCCTCAGGCTCAAATTTGAACACGAGTTTGTGTTGAGACAGAGACGGAGCTAGAGCGCACAGATCTCGTCCTTTTCCTTCCTGTTCAACCGTAACAGGTGTGACGAGACCCAACCTTGATCTGGATCCATTTCCGGTCGAATCGATGAAGTATTGAGGCATACAATAACCAGAGGGTGTAGAGTGACGCGGATACGATGCGGGATGCAGGACAGGTAGAAGCAAAGTTGCCGGAGTTAGGGTACACATGAGGCTCAGCGCCCAGCCGTTGATCATTGAACATTTTGAATAGTGGGCATGGACCTCTGAAGTGGGGCTGATTGTCCAATCCCTAGGGCCTTGTTTCCCGCAGTGCCTCAACGTGTGTTCGTTGTCCTATCGTAGATATCTTGTAACGCCTTGTGTGCAATGAAAGAAGCCAAGTGATCATGAAAAAGAGAGGAAAGAGAGCTCAGAGCGCGCGGGAGGTGGGAGTTCTGCTGACGTCATCGAAGTAAACGGTCCGTAACATCCGATGACATTTTCGCGCTTACCATCGGGATTCGGGACCACGACCAAGAACTAACGACGTCGACAACTCGCATTTTCTTCAGCCTTCAGCGCTTCAGCTTCAGCATGCCCTATAAACGTGTGTTCCATCTTTCTAGCTATATAGTACACTCAAATCTCTCAATGTCTTTCCGCTTTCTTGGACGAAGACTTTTCATCCACCGTCTCTTCGAGAGTCCTTCTACTCCCACACTTACAACCCAAACTGCCCGAACAGAATGAACACTTCAGAGGTCCCACTGAACTGATAATGCACTGCTCTGGCGCGTAGGGAAAGACGAAGGAAGAAGGAAGTATATATCGAGCTCGAGGTGCCTTCCTTTAGGCTTGACGAGGCTTGACGAACAAACCACCGAACGATGTAGGTGCACGGATGGAGGAAGAGAGCTGAGGGAGTAAGCCGGTTGAACAATTGGCGTTAGATTCTGCTGGGATTCTATTTGGAGGTTCACTCTTGTTCCATCCTGGTCCTGGGTAGGAAAGAGAGGATGGAAAGGCGCTGGAAAGAACCTGGGTATTGAAGGGTATTCGGAGGGGACGTTGTGTCGCCGTCAATCATAGGGGCTCAGAACGGGTACGATAATTCGATTCTTCCTTTCCTCCAATACTGACTCCTTCATTCGCTCAGCTTGTCCTAACCTACATACAAAGCCGAACGAACTCGTTAACATCCATCAGCGAACGTGTACGATCCCTTCGTTGAAACGCCTCTCCCATGACGATGCTCACTCCCTGTCTGCATAGATTCACTGCTACCGCTGCAAGACTCGGAAGACCTTTTTTGCCGTCAGATGCTTCAAGTTCATTTCCACAGACTCGACGCGTCGATTAATTCCGTGCAATCGAAATATACGACAAAATAGCAATGGACTAGGTGTCATTGTCATCGTCTGGTAAGACGTGGGCGTCGGTGGGCTTGAATCATTCTTTTCGGGGATTCTTGGTCAAGAAAGCCAAAATCCTCATCTACGATTGTCTCGGTTCACATCCTTGTAAACGACATTTATTGCTCCTTCCACCGTATATCCGTCGTCGTTCATTCCTCCAGTATCTCACTCCCGGTCGATTTCGAGACCTGAACAGTTCTCGATACGTTTTCCATACGTCTTCCCTTGTTCGACCTTCTTTCACGAGGACGAGGACGTATCTCAAGCAGATGCGGGGTTTATCCAAACATTGACCCAAGTGGAATCCGTACGAAGATTCTATCCCAACTCCGCTTTTCCTCCCACACACCTCCTTCAATGCTCGGGGACATGCGAGAAGACGGGGAGGAAGAGTCACAATGTTCCGGGGGTAATTTTGCAAAACCAGGAAAAGGTTTCAATTGTACGAAGTACCCAGTGCAGTCTCTCTTGCTAGAAATCAAAAGTCAAAACTCGTTCAGCCGTTCAGCGTAGCTTGCTCAAGATCGCGTGATGCTGGACGCATTGATTTCTATTGGTTATAGCAGCTCCATGTTGATCTATGAAACTCGAACTTGGTGTGCTTTTAGTAAGTACGGACTCCGGAGGGATGACAGACTAAAATTTGAAGCTATAGCTCACTCTCAAGCTCACTGAGATAGACAGTCATAGATCGCCGGTGAAACATGCGCAACATACATTGAGAGTAAGAATGTTGTGTAGTATACATATCATGACAGTGGTAGTTCAAGATCCTAAGCTACATGAAGAATCGCAGCAGGCGAGCGTTGAACGAGAATAGATCCCGATTGATTAGGAACAGGTGGGTCAAGAGCAGGCTTTGGCTGACGGCGATTGAAATCCCGCAAAGATTGTTCCCGCAACAATGTCCACCATTCCGAGTCGCTCTGCAACATGGTCTTCACTGCTGCATCCTTCCAACGGTTGGCTGGTAGGCCGTATTTCAAGCGAAATGCATTCAAATTGGTCATAGCCTGGAAGAAAAACCACAGCATCTCGCGAGGATGACCAGGAGCAGGACGGAATGTGATAGGGGAGGGGGGATGGAGAGCAGTAAGGAGTGGATGCATGAGTGCCATGGAAAGGAGGCAGCGAGGTGTCGTGAGAGGTGTGCAAGGCAAAGTTTTGTATGTAGATGCTCAGAGCTTATTCAAACCTTTTATGTGTATCGTCGACGCTAGACCAGCATCTGAGGCTGCCACTGATGCTCACAACGAGACAGACAAACAAAGAGCCTCAACGAATTGAAACATGGCGACATTTATTCTGACTAGGAAGGTATATTGTGTATATAAAACATCATATCATGGCGGTGGTGAGTTAGGATCTAATACTCATGAACAACAGCAGCGGGCTCTCGGTCGTCAGAAGCAGGCTTTGGCTGGCGATTATTGAAAGTCCGTAAAGCCCGAATCCGGTCCTCTTCCTGTTTCCTCCGTTCCTCTTCTTGTTCCCTCACCCGTTCCTCTTGTTGTTTCCTCATCCGCTCCTCTTGTTGTTTCCTCATCCGTCTCTCTTTCTCCAACGGCGTCTCTGTTGCAGCAATCCTCCAAGAGTGAGCTGGCAGGTCATATTCAGCTGAGAATTCATCTGATTTGGTCATGGCTAGTAAGAAAACCAGCGGCAACTTGCAAGGATTATGAGAAACAGGGGTGAATGTGACAGGATGGGGGTGATGATGAGTAGTGGCAAAAGTCCACACAGCCTTGAATAGAGAATATTCATCATTCTCGCGATCCCAGCTGCGTCAACAGGTAGTCCTTGTCTTTGACATGATCGAAAGTTCCTAGCAAAGTGATTGTAGAATATGCTTGGTCTGCACGCAACTTTGTGATTGGGTGCGCTTTCGGTGAGTACGAGAGTTTCAGTTTGTTACCTTCTTCGTTGACTGCTTGAGAAACCGTCAAGATTGTCTTTTTGTTGAGCCAATATGCAGCATGTGGTCCAGTGTTGGGATCAACACACTTGATTTCGAAAAACAGGTCTATTTCCTGGGCTGTTTTAACCAGGCAGTCAATCAATTGTCATGTCAGATACTTGAATATGAACTTACGACTACGATTAGCCCGAGCTACGAGACGTTCTAAGTTCTCGGTGTTTGGATTATCAATGAGCAATGGCATAGCCATGACTACCAAAGCCGAGTGTAAGGCCAGAACGCATACGGACAACGACCATGCGCCGGAAAGTGAGAGAAGGCGCATCAGAACGAATGGGGCACACAAATGGAAAAGCTACGATGGTGAAGATGTTTGGGTAAGAAGTCAATCATATCTGAAGGCAGCGCCGGGAAACATACTGAATGGGATCAGAAGAAAGCGGTTGACGACGAACGACGAGGGATTTTCGGAATTGAACACAGAGTTGAACCGGCTGAGAATATGGACTTGAGCATCGAGGCCACTGTTATGAGAGGATTTGCAGGGACTCACTGTTAGAACGGAGGTCGTTAGGATAGCTATAGATGAAATGGATGAACGATGGGGTTGAGAACAACTGCCAAAGCGTTAAAACACAGGCTCGATACTGTTGAAGAGACAATCTTACATATTTGCCAGCAAAAGGAGATGGATTCGACCAGCGAATCCTTGAAGAACTTGAATGTGTCCTTGTCCTATGACGGCGGCGTTGATAAAGTGTCGACGAAAGGATGGGGGGATTTCACGTACCAGATAATGGGTGTAACGAGTCAAGGTGAAGAGAATTCAAAAGGGCTGTGGCGCGCTGGGCTTGATCACTGCCACTCGCTTCGAGGATTATATAGTATATGCAGTGCAAGCGACGGGCATCCATATTCTTTGGACCTTCGCCTTGTCTCCTCTTGTCTCTGCCCTCGGGGTACAAGATAGTATGCGACGGCGAGGCTTGGATGAGGTTGAACAAGCTGACGGGTCACACAAGGTCAGGTTTCGAAGCTGTTCGCCCGTCAATGGTCCTGGTATTATGTGTTGGCAATCGAATGCAAAGTTTCCCTACGTCTTTCGAATCCTACTACACATTTGCGTTAGCTCTTGGAGAAATTTGAGTATATGTGCCATGAGTGTTGAACGTGCGATCACTAGGAAGCAGCTTTGAGATAGGAGCGTGTCGTGAGTGATATTCTTGTAGGATTCCTTGTCGTATCGTTGATGATCGATGATTGTCGAAGGCTGAAGGAGGTGGTAGAATATTATCATGCCCAAGTTTTACATAAATTTGACGCCCATATTGACGCCTGCAGACGCCTGTCTTTCAACGGTCAACCTCTCTTTCAATTTGTTGCGAAATTCCTCCTTGTACATCTTTCGACTTCTTCCTTTCTCTATCACCTCTTCCACATTGTCCTCAAAGCTCACTCAGACAACATATATGAGATATATACCACTAAAAATGGAGACACGTGTTATGACCTGTTCTCATTCTTCAACGAATCCAAAACCCAAGAGTTCGAGGTCAAGTTCAGCAGTTGTGGTCAAGTTTCTTCGCGTCATATTGTAACATCGAACATCTAGCATCAAGATACACTGGTATGTGGGTAATGAACTTATAAACGAACGAACGATTGAAATTGACAATTCCTTCGTAGTGATACTTTCAATCTGTACATTGTGAAAGAATACGGGATACGAATTCAAAAACCTTGAAAAGAAATACAGAAAGAAATGGACGCTGTGCTCCACTCCTACTCTCATAGTCTACGTCTTCGTCTCTTCGTCGCAGCAGCAGGACCAGCACTGGCAGGAGGCACGGCGATGTTTACATAGGAACAAAAAGCGGGCGGCGCCGAGTGCTAGGTCTGGGGCAAGAGGGTTTGTGTCTGTATTTGGAAGAGGAAGAGCTCATCTCAAGATGGTCCAGAATCACAGCTAATCACAGTCAGACTCGGACAAAATGAACGACCCCGCCCCACCAAAACGTCTCTCCTACGCCATCCCCATGGTTGGCACCTGCCTCGACATTGTTTCCAGTTCGAACCCTCCTCGAACCTCTTCTCCCTGGGAAACCTATCCCCCCCAACACCAAAAACGCGTGGACCCACCATCTAAGGAATGTTAATGAACCGTGGCTGATTCGTCTTGATCTCTACATCTTCGTCTCACTCTACGTTTAGACATACGTCTAAATCTTTGTCTTCGTCTTCGTCTGCATCCTCCTCTTCATCCAACACCCACTCGACCCCAACGCGGAACTCTCCGTTGCGCTCTAAGCATTGAAAGAAATGGGTTAGACGGGAGGTTATTAGTGCTGGGTGTTGCAACGTTGATACGTTGATGGGGTACGGTGAGCGTCTTTTTCATTCTCTTGTCCTTTTGCTCAAAATCCTCGAACACAGGCTTACGATAACGTCAGATATAGTTCTCTTCAACTTGTTCCAACCCGCGATTGACGCGTTCGTGGAGGAGTGGTAGTCCATGGGGCTTGTAGTCAAAGGATGGGATCTGGTTGAAACGGGTATCAAGAACTTAGACGAATCAACGTTGGGAATCTTGCTTGAGTTGGGTACGTTCCTACTTTTCCTTTTCCTTCTTCCCTTTCCCTTTCCTCTTCCTCCGTTTCTCTTTATCATAACATCGTCGAATTTCCCCTCCTCCCTTTTTTGTTTGCTTCCTCCGTTCCTCCCTCAACCATATCCTGATCTTTTTTCTCTTCTCCCACTTCAGTCAGCTGGCCACTCTACACGCACCTCCTCCACTCGCTCGTGTCTATCAAAGGCAATGAAAGATACAAGAGACACGAAATTCGCGAAAGAGAAGAAGGAACGGATGAAGAACTGGTTTTGGAGATGCAGGAGGAGAGGAATAGGTTTTGGGACGAGACATGATACCATTCTATCCAATCATCAATATTATTTCTCACTTCTCCCTCTACCACAGCTCGTCAAATCCCGCGAAACCGAATGCGAGCTCATGATCTCCCTCAACAAAATCAATGACCCGCTCACCCCAAACGCCTCTCCGATGCCATCACTATGGTCGGTCCCTGTCTCGACATGTGTCCCCGGTTCGAACGCTATCGTTGTGAACGCTCCAACAACCTTATTCAACCCCTGGGAAAATCTTCCTCCGCACCACAAACAAGCCGCGGGCGACAAGATTATTGGATTTGAGGCCGTCGAAGGTGTTAAAGGGGACGTTGGATTATTTGTTTGGAGATATGATGGTGAAGCAAAGGTTCAAGAGTGTTTACGGGTTTTTGATGATCGGACGAGGGCGTCAAGGAGTGATTTTGTGATGATCTACGAGAGGGGGAGGGAGGCGGTGTGGTGTCATCAGAGGTGTGCGGGCTTTCTTTTGGTGGCATTGAGGGAGATGAGAGGGGAGGCTCAGAGTCAAAGCCTTGTGTGTACAGCCCAAGAAGTGATATTGGTTGGTTCTTTGAAGCTTCGAAGAGCCGACTGTGATGCATTGATGGCTCAACTTGAATTTCTAAAGGCTTGAACCAGCTTGAGCACAAGTAGCACGGAGCTGGATGGCATTGGACCGGTCACTATTAGTTGTAGACTTAGTAGTAGTCGTAGTAGGTACGTAGCTTCGAATCGCGAAAGTTTTTGCAAATCAAACTTGACCCAAAGAACTTTATCTGGTGACAACTTCTAATATGTACATCACCATGAGAGAAACAAACAGAGAATCAGATTGCAGGTTGAAAAGATGTACAACGTATATTCAAAGCAGGAAGGAACATCGTGTACACTGTGTCATGAGTTATGATCCTAATCTTCGTGAACGATAGCAGGCAAACCAAGGCCACTATTGAAAGACTTCAAAGACTTTTTCCTCCTTTCCTCGTCCTCTTTCTGCTTCCTCAACCGTTCCGCTTTCTCTGACGGTATCTCGGTTGCGGCAGTCCTCCAAGATTCAGCTGGCAGGCCATATTCACGCTGGAATTCATCGGGTTTGGTCATGGCCTGTAGGAAGACAGTCGGCAACCTGAAAGGATCACCAGGGACGGATTCGAATGTGACAGGCGGAGGAGGGTTAGAAGCGAAGCCCTGGAGCCCTTCAAAGAGAGACATTTGATCTTTTCCCCATGGCAATCCCTCGATCTGCTTTGTCAAGGCTGGCTGGTTCCCGCCGCGGAAGGATCCTAGTTGATAGGCTTTTAACTGTACGTTTTCTGGAAACAATCGTGCTGGCGGAGTGGAATGCACGAATTTCAGCTGGCCACCCTCGTTGTCGATCGTGAAGTATTTCTGTCCATTGTAGTATTTGCCGGAGCCAATGAGCCAAGCAGCAAAGTGTGGTCCGGGATGGGCAGGGTCTTCGCTCAGGATGTCGAAATACAGTTGCTGTTCCCCTGTTTCAAAAAAGCATTCAGAGATTGTCATGCCCGATACTTGAATATGAACTTACTGATATCCCGGGCTTCGAGATGTGCCACACTTCCGGTGTCTGGTTGATCAACAGTCACGGGCATAGCCGTCACTACCAAGGCCGAGTGTAAGGCAAGAACGAATACAAGCAACGAACAAACGCCGGAAAGTGAGAGTAGGCGCATCAAAACAAATGAGGTACACGGATGGAAAAGCTTGAGGGTGTCTGAGTACGGATTCATTCATACGCAGAGTTGAAAGAAACATACCAGAGTGGAGCAGAAAAACAGCGGTTGACGATCGACTGAACCGATGAGGGATTTTCGGGAATGAACGTAAAATTGAAGCGGCTGAGGACATCAACGTGAGCATCAAGGTCAGTCTTATGAGAGAATAATGTAGGCACCTACCGTTAGTAAGGAAGAGGTCAAGATAATCACAGCCCAAGCGGATGAGCAATTGGGATGATAACAACTGCGAAGGGTAAAAAGCATTGATTAGGCTCAGAGTACAGGTTCGAACATGCAAGAAAAATGATCTTACATGTTTGCCAGCAAAAGAAGATGATTTGACCAGCGAATCTTTTGAATATGTCCTTGGCCTATGGCGGCGAAATTGAGTAGAGTGTCAACAAAAGGGTGGGGGGAACTCACGTACCAGATGATGGGTGTAGCAGGGTGTAGCGAGTCAAGGTGAAGAAAAAGGCTGTGCGAGCGTGTGGGCCTCAAAAAATACCGCTTGGTTCAAGGATCAAATCGGATAACAAGCGAGTTGCGAGAGTGAACAACACTATGTATAAGAAACACAGCTATTCTCTGATGTTATCTTGCCTTTGGGAGATGAGATATGCGACGGTGGGGGTTTGGGCAAGGATTGGTTGGAAGGATTAAACGAAGAACGGTGTATGACGGTCACATTGAGTTCACTGCCTTGCATTGTTCAACGCTTGACAAACAAAAGTGGGTGGCACCGAGTCGGTTTGGGATGAGGTAGGGTGGACATGCAGATTTTGGTCATTACCAGAGAGGTTTGACGCCTGTCCGAATCGAAGTAGTCGAACCCTCGTTCTTCAAGTGTACCACAAAGGAAAAAGTGAGTGGCAGCATTTGCGGTTAGAGGTACACGTCGAGAGAGTACTCCATACGTTGGGTTCACGCAGTAGTGAGCCAGAGACGCCAGGCAAAAGACTCGGTCTGTTCACCATTTTAAGAGATGTAGGATTGTTCGAATGTGATTGCGATTGTTGGCAGTGCTGTTAAATACAGAGGCCCACTGGTAGCACAAATGTTTGAAATCTTCAATGCTAAGCCCGAGACCTAATTGGAACGAGAAGGAGGTGCCTGAGCAACCGTCAGCCAAATTGTCATTGGCCGGTAGGAGTAGAAGCACGAACCAACGTGGAAGAACCTGCCAGGTCGAACCCAGGGTTGGAGAGCCACACGGCGTTGGATGAAGTTTCATCTGAAGATAATAAAGAGCGTAGCTAGAATCCTAGCCAATGAAGAAACCCTGGCTGAACGGCTCGGCTTGTGCGTAGTATGAAAGCATTGATATATCCCATTCGAGGAGGAACAAGTTCAAGTTCTGGCAGAAACGGACTTCGTATGATTTATGTCAGGTCGTTCGCAAGATTTACTACATAGGAGTCACCTTGTTGTAGATTTCTTTGTCGAATCTTAGCGAGGATTCTCGTCGTTCATACTGGGAGTCCGTGCGGCGTGCTGAGGAGATTGAAATTTCGTGTGACCCCTTTGTCATTGTAATTGACGCCCGTAGACGCTCTTTCATTGTCAACTCTCTTGGTTCCGAAATTCATCTCGTTTTTCAAAATTCAACCTCTTTCTCTTTCTATCGCCTCTACGGACCTCTTGGAACGCTCCCGAAGCTCGTAACATTTTCACAGACGATATACGAGAGGTAAACACGACACAGAGACGACGGATACGCGTGAAAAATCGGTTTGCGATTAGTTCGAGGTCGAGGTTCACGTTCAGTGATTATAGAATATTTCATAGTGCTACTCAGCGCGAAAGAGTACGGGAAACAAACACACGTTGATAAGAAGAGTACAAGATACCCACGATATCAATGGACGCTTTCTCTCAAATTTCCTCTCAAATTCAATCCACATCTTCGTCTTCATCGCACGCAGGAGCTGGAGCCGCTCCAGTCTAGGAGGAGGAGGACTAGGAGGAACGGACACGTTCAAGAACAAAAAGTGGGTCACACCAGGTACTAGGTCTGGTACACCACATAGCGCTGGAGTGAACGAGAGAGACAGAGGAAGAGGGTTTAGATCTGGGAGGGGAAGAGGTCGTGCCACTGCCATGGATGGGCAGACTCGGAGACAAAATGAGTTTGAAAGAGAGGAAAGAGGAAGAGATGATATTGCAGGTGTTAGGAAAGAGAATAACGCCTGATGAAGAACCCTATTTGGGAGACACAGGAAGAGACAGATAAGTTTTGGGAAGAGGTATGATTCCGATTCGATACACTATCCATCTCATATTTACCTCTTTCTTCTTTTTCTCCCTCGTCTAGCTCGTCAAATCCCACCAAGCCAAACGCAAAGTGATGATCTCCCTCAACAAAATGAACGACCCCCTCACCCCCAAACATCTCTCCGACGCTATCACCATGGTCGGTACTTGCCTTGACCTGTGTCCCCGGTTCGAACGCTCCAATGACCTCTTCCACCCCTGGGAAACCCTCGCTCCTCCCAACCAAAAGCGCGTCGATCACTTCCGTGCAGTCAAAGCATACCAACGAGCCGCGGGAGATAAGACGTTGCCTTCGGATTTGCTGCCACCGAAAGCGCTGGAAGGGACGTTGGATTATTTGATTGGGGATGTGATGGTGAATGAGGGGCTTAAGAGGGTGTATGGGTGTTTGAGAGATCGGACGAGGGCGGTAAGGAGTGATTTTGTGATGATCTACGAGAGAGAGAGAGACGCGGTGAGATGTCATGAGCGGTGTGCGAGGTTTCATGGGAGATGAGAGGAGAGGCTCAGAGCTTCTGGTTAGTTTGCAGGGTATGAACAAAGACCAGCAATTTCAAAGCCTTGTATGTATGTACAGCCCAAGAAGTGATACTGGTTGGTTCTTTGAAGTTTCTAAGAGGTGAATGTGCTGCCCCGACTTGAATTTCTAAAGGCTTGAACCAGCTTGAGCACAAGTGGCATGGAGCGACGGCGTTGAACCGATTACTGTTAGTGTAGTAGTAGTAGTAGTCTCTTAGCTTTGAATCACGAAAGTTTTTGCGAATCAAATTGGACGCCTACTTATAAGTAACCTGGAAGAACTTTATCTGGTCACAATTCAATGTTGAACGTTGAACGTTGAATGTTGATTCAACTTCTGATACATCACCATGAGAGAAACCAACAGAGATTGCGGGTCTAAAAGATGTACGACATGTGTATCATCAAAGCAGGAAGGAACATTGCGTACATGTCATGAGTTATGATCTTAATCTTCGTGAACAATAGGAGGCAATCCGAGGCCACTATTGAAAGACTTTAAAGACTCTTTCCTCTTTTCCTCGTCCTCTTTCTGCTTCCTCAACCGTTCCGCTTTCTCCAACGGCGTCTCGGTTGCGGCAGTCCTCCACGATTCAGCTGGCAGGCCATAGTCACGCTGAAATTCATCGGTCCTGGTCATCGCTAATAAAAAGAACAACGGCAACCTGGAAGGATCCTCATGACCAGGAGCAGGTTTGAACGTGATACCATGCCAATCGGGGGAAGATGAGTAGCAAGGTACCACGCTGTCTTGAACAGATTAGCTTCGTCAATCCCTTTAGCAAGTGCGAATAATTCCAGTAGTAAGTCCTGGTTATGATTGGCTTCGACACCATGAAATGATCCTAGTTCAGTTACCCGGTCGGGTGCTCCAGGTCTTCGATCCAACTTTTGAGCTGTTTTGTGATTGGTGAATTTATACACCGATTTGTTGCTGTCTTTGGAGTCGTCTCTGTCTTTGGAGTCGTCTCTGTCTTTGGAGTCGTCTCTGTCTTCGGAGTCATCTCTGTCTTTGGGTTCGTCTCTGTCTTTGGAGACAGTCAAGCGGTTATACACGCCTAGCCAAAGAGCAAAGTGTGGTCCAGGCCGAGAAGCTGGCTGTCCTTCGGCTTCTTTTAGCCTTTCGAAATAGAAATCTGTTCGGAAAAGATGTTCAATGGACAGTCACATCCAAACCTCAAGAAGAAGCTTACTATTGGAACGAGGTGTGCGAGCTTCCAAGTGTGATGGACTCTTTGAGTTTGGGAAATTGACAGCGACAGGCATAGCCATGACTTCCAAGGTCGAGTGTAAGGCAATAACAAATACGGGCAACGAACAGGGACCGGAAAGTGAGAGTAGGCGCATCGAAACAAATGAGGTACACGGATGGAAAAGCTTGAGGGTGTCTGAGTACGGATTCATTCATACGCAGAGTTGAAAGAAACATACCAGAGTGGAGCAGAAAAACAGCGGTTGACGATCGACTGAACCGATGAGGGATTTTCGGGAATGAACGTAAAATTGAAGCGGCTGAGGATATCAACGTGAGCATCAAGGTCAGTCTTATGAGAGAATAATGTAGGCACCCACCGTTGGTAGGGAAGAAGTAAAGATAATGACAGCCCAGGCGGATGTGCGATTGGGATGATAACAACTGCAAAGGGTAAAAAGCGTTGATTAGGCTCAGAGTACAGGCTCGAACACGCAAGAAAAATGATCTTACATATTTGCCAGCAAAAGAAGATGATTCGACCAGCGAATCTTTTGAATAAGTTGAATGTGTCCTTGGCCTATGACGGCGAAGTTGAGTAGAGTGTCGACACAAGGGTGGGGGAACTCACGTACCAGATGATGGGTGTAGCAAGTCAAGGTGAAGAAAAAGGCTGTGTGAGCGTGTGGGCCTCAATAAATACCGCTTGGTACAAGGATCAAATCGGATAACAAGCGAGTCGCAAGAGTGAACAACACTATGCATAAGAAACACAGCTATTCTCTGATGTTATCTTGCCTTTGGGAGATGAGATATGCGACGGTGGGGGTTTGGGCAAGGTCCCGGGACAACATGTGTATGACGGTCACATTGAGTTCACTGCCTAGCATTGTTCAACGCTTGACAAACGAAAGTGGGTGGCACCGAGTCGGGTTGGGATGAGGTAGGGTGGACATGCAGTTTTTGGTCATTACCAGAGAGGTTTGACGCCTGTCCAAATCGAAGTAGTCGAAACCTCGTTCTTGAAGCTTACCACAAAGGAAAAAGTGAGTGGCAGCATTTGCGGTTAGAGGTACACGTTGATAAGGTATTCCATACATTGGGTTCACGCAGTACTGAGCCAGAGAGGCTACAGGCAAAGGACTCGGTCTGTTCACCATTTTAAGAGATGTAGGATTGTTCGAATGTGATCGCGATTGTTGGCAGTGCTGTTAAATACAGAAGCCCACTGGTAGCACAAATGTTTGAAATCTTCAATGCTAAGCCCGAGACCTAATTGGAACGAGAAGGAGGTGCCTGAGCAACCGTCAGCCAAATTGTCATTGGCCGGTAGGAGTAGAAGCACGAACCAACGTGGAAGAACCTGCCAGGTCGAACCCAGGGTTGGAGAGCCACACGGCGTTGGATGAAGTTTCATCTGAAGATAATAAAGAGCGTAGCTAGAATCCTAGCCAATGAAGAAACCCTGGCTGAACGGCTCGGCTTGTGCGTAGTATGAAAGCATTGATATATCCCATTCGAGGAGGAACAAGTTCAAGTTCTGGCAGAAACGGACTTCGTATGATTTATGTCAGGTCGTTCGCAAGATTTACTACATAGGAGTCACCTTGTTGTAAATTTCTTTGTCGAATCTTAGCGAGGATTCTCGTCGTTCATACTGGGAGTCCGTGCTGAGGGAGATTGAAATTTCGTGTGACCCCTTTGTTGTAATTGACGCCCGTAGACGCTCTAGATCTTTCATTGTCAACTCTCTTGGTTCCGAAATTCATCTCGTCTTTCAAAATTCAACCTCTTTCTCTTTCCATCGCCTCTTGGACCTCTCAGAACGCTCCCGAAGCTCGTAAAATTTTTACAGACGATATACGAGAGGTATACACGACACAGAGACGACGGCTATGCGTGAAAAATCGGTTTGCGATTAGTTCGAGGTCGAGGTTCACGCGCACGTTCAGTGATTATAGAATATTTCATAGTGCTACTCAGCGCGAAAGAGTACGGGAAACAAACACACGTTGATAAGAAGAGTACAAGATACCCACGATATCAATGGACGCTTTCTCTCAAATTTCCTCTCAAATTCAATCCACATCTTCGTCTTCATCCACGCAGGAGCTGGAGCCGCTCCAGTCTAAGAGGAGGACCAGGGAACAAAAAGTGGGTCACACCAGGTACTAGGTCTGGTACACAACATAGCGCTGGAGTGAACGAGAGAGACAGAGGAAGAGGGTTTAGATCTGGGAGAGGAAGAGGTCGTGCCACTGCCATGGATGGGCAGACTGGGAGACAAACCAAGTTCGAAAGAGTGGAAAGAGGAAGAGATGATACTGCAGGTGTTAGGAAAGAGAATAACGCCTGATGAAGAACCCTATTTGGGAGACACAGGAAGAGACAGATAAGTTTTGGGAAGAGGTATGATTCCGATTCGATACACTATCCATCTCATATTTACCTCTTTCTTCTTTTTCTCCCTCGTCTAGCTCGTCAAATCCCACCAAGCCAAACGCAAAGTGATGATCTCCCTCAACAAAATGAACAACCCCCTCACCCCCAAACGTCTCTCCGACGCTATCACCATGGTCGGTACTTGCCTTGACCTGTGTCCCCGGTTCGAACGCTACCGCCGCGAATGCTCCAATGACCCCTTACACGCCTGGGAAACCCTCGCTCCTCCCAACCAAAAGCGCGTCGATCACTTCCGTGCAGTCAAAGCATACCAACGAGCCGCGGGAGATAAGACGTTGCCTTCGGATTTGCTGCCACCGAAAGCGCTGGAAGGGACGTTGGATTATTTGATTGGGGATGTGATGGTGAATGAGGGGCTTAAGAGGGTGTATGGGTGTTTGAGAGATCGGACGAGGGCGGTAAGGAGTGATTTTGTGATGATCTACGAGAGAGGGAGGGACACGGTGAGATGTCATGTCATGAGCGGTGTGCAAGGTTTCATGGGAGATGGGATGAGAGGCTCAGAGAGAGAGCTTTTGGTTAGTTTGCAGGGATATGAACAAAGACCAGCAATTTCAAAGCCTTGTATGTACAGCCTGGTTGGTTCTTTGAAGCTCTGAAGAGCTGAATGTTGCTGCCCCGACTTGAATTTCCAAAGGCATGAGCCAGCTTGAGCACAAGTGGCATGGAGCGACGGCGTTAAACCAATTACTGTTAGTGTAGTAGTAGTAGTAGTCTGTTAGCTTCGAACCACAAAAGTTTTTGCGAATCGAATTGGACGCCTAGAAGTAACATGGATTCATCTGGTCACAATTTAATGCCAGTCAATGCTAATTCAACTCCTGATAGATTACGATGAGAGAAACCAACAGAGATTGCGGGTTAAAAAGATGTACGACATGTGTATCATCAAAGCAGGAAGGAACATTGCGTACATGTCATGAGATGTCATGAGTTATGATCTTAATCTTCGTGAACAATAGGAGGCAAACCGAGGCCACTATTGAAAGACTTTAAAGACTCTTTCCTCTTTTCCTCGTCCTCTTTCTGCTTCCTCAACCAGGACCCCTGATAATACGGTCAGAGGTTCAGTACCCAAAGGGTGAAATTTTGGCAAAAATTTTGGGTCGGGTATGATGCAAAGGGCAAATTTTAGGGCAAATTTTTACCACATCTACGGTTAACTAAAGGGCCAAAACGGGGCAGCCCTTGGTACATGTCCAGTTGCAAAAGAGGCAAATTTGGGAGTGGTCTTATCCATTAGAAGGTCGAACACTGTTCTCCGTTGACAGCCTTTGACTTAGTGGTAGCTACATAATACCTCATAGAACCCTTCTCACTCCTAAACTGTAGACAGCTATTACACTAAAATCTCGGGAATTATCATGAATTAGACAGTAAAGACACTAACAGCTTCAATAATAGACCTCATGACCATTTCACATACCCCAATAGCATTCCTTCATATGTTCAGCACAATGCGAAATTTAGACCAAGAACTCAAAGACCTACAGCCACCCACGAGTGGTGGCAGAGGTTGAGGGCGTGCAATATGCAAAAGAAGCGTGGGCCTCCTGATACTTCAGGGAGCTCTGAGAAGCGGCAGAGAACATAATTAAGTATCTACAGTTGCATACAGAGCGGAATTGAGCAATTTGGAGGTACAATACAAAAAGAGCAAAATTTGGACCCAAAATTTAAGGTCCTGTGAAAAGGGTGAATTTTGGCAAATTTGCTGTCACGAAAAAAGGGTGAAATTTGACCATGTCCGGTACTGGACCTCTGACCGTATTATCAGGGGTCCTCCTCAACCGTTCCGCTTTCTCCGACGGCATCTCGGTTGCGGCAGTCCTCCAAGATTCAGCTGGCAGGCCATATTCACGCTGGAATTCATCGGGTTTGGTCATGGCCTGTAGGAAGACAGTCGGCAACCTGAAAGGATCACCAGGGACGGATTCGAATGTGACAGGCGGAGGAGGGTTAGAAGCGAAGCCCTGGAGCCCTTCAAAGAGAGACATTTGATCTTTTCCCCATGGCAATCCCTCGATCTGCTTTGTCAAGGCTGGCTGGTTCCCGCCGCGGAAGGATCCTAGTTGATAGGCTTTTAACTGTACGTTTTCTGGAAACAATTGTTCTGGCGGAGTGGAATGCACGAATTTCAGCTGGCCACCCTCGTTGTCGATCGTGAAGTATTTCTGTCCATTGTAGTATTTGCCGGAGCCAATGAGCCAAGCAGCAAAGTGTGGTCCGGGATGGGCAGGGTCTTCGCTCAGGATGTCGAAATACAGTTGCTGTTCCCCTGTTTCAAAAAAGCATTCAGAGATTGTCATGTCCGATACTCGAATATGAACTTACTGATATCCCGGGCTTCGAGAGGTGCCACACTTCCGGTGTCTGGTTGATCAACAGTCACGGGCATAGCCGTCACTACCAAGGCCGAGTGTAAGGCAAGAACGAATACAGGCAATGAACAAACGCCGGAAAGTGAAAGCAGGCGCATTGAAACAAATGGGGTACACGGATGGAAAAGCTTGAGGGTGTCTGAGTACGGATTCATTCATACGCAGAGTGGAAAGAAACATACCAGAGTGGGGCGGAAAAACAGCAGTTGACGATCGACTGAACCGATGAGGGATTTTTCGGAAATGAACGCAAAACTGAACTGGCTGAGGATATCGACGTGAGCATGGAGGTCAGCCTCATGAGAGAATTTGTAGGCACCCACCGTTGGTAGAGAAGAGGTAAAGATGATCGCAGACCAAGCGGATGAACGATTGGGATGATAACAACTGCGAAGGGTCGAAAGCGTCAATTAGCGACAGAGCACAAGCTCGATACCGTGTGGAAGACGATCTTACATATTTGCCAGCAAAAGAAGCTAGATTCGACCAGCAAATCTTTTGAATAAGTTGAATGTGTCCTTGGCCTGTGGCAGAGAGGTTGAGTGGATTGACGACAAAAGGGTAGGGGAATCACATACCAGATGATGGGTGTAAGTAGTCAAGGTGAGGAAAAGGGCTGTGCGACTCGCGAGCGTGTGGGCCTCAATAAATGCCGCTTGGTTCGAGGATCAAATCGGATACGCAAGTGAGTCGCGATAGTGAACAACCGTATAAGAAACCCAGCTATGTCTATTCTCTGATATCATCTTGGATTCCGACGGTGGGGTTTTTGCAAGGTTCTGGGACAGTTACTAAGTATCATTATAAGTATCTATACGACGGTCGCGCTGGGCTCATTGCTCACCGTCTTTCATTATTTGATACAAACAAGGGTGACATCGTATGTCGTAGTTTTGTGACAATATGGAGGGTTGGTCATGGAGGGGTCTCGGGTATAACCCCAGACACAACGTTCCCCTGTCCGAATCGAAGTAATCCAACCCTCGTTCTTCAAGCCTCAAGCTCACCACAAAAGAAAAAAGCAACTTGGGGCTGGGTTTTGCGGTTACACGTAACACCGGTTGAAGGAGTACTCTCTATGTTGGGGTATCCATGCGATACTGAGCCAGAGGCCTGGCAGAAATACAACATCCGCTTTCTCCGCTCTGTCAAATTGCTTGAGTGCTTGAGCAGTGAGCACGGCCTCTGCCTCTGCCCAGACAGCTTTCGGTATTTGCGCCTCCTCCGATGACAACAACGACGACGACGACGACTCATCAGGGAGAGACAGAGAGTATAGGTGAGGGCGAGGTAAGTGAATAGGAAAAGGTGTGCCGATGGGGATGAGGAGGGATGCGAGAAGTGGTAAGATCAATGTTCTCCCTCTCCCTGATCACACCAAACCCTCTAAAACCTCTCAGACTGAAACTCCCGGCTCAAGGTAACGCAGGTGTGAACGCGCTTGACATCAAACATTCCCGACTCCCGAGTATCCTCTATCTCCTTAACCTCCCTTCGTTCCACCGAGAGCAACACCTGAGACGATTCCCAGAGAGATACCACTATTCTGAGATGGAGAGGGAGACAGCCTGGTAGATTTGACCATCCCTAGCCTTGGATGTGTAGGTGTCCGGGGTTTTTGGTGTCGTCGTCGTTGAGGAAAGGGATTAGGTGTAGAATTCGAAGTGAGAGGACCAATAGGTACTTGCTGTGGTGGTTGTCTTTGTAGTCGGCATAGCAGTTGGTACATAAGGAGGAAGTGTGAGCCTAGGCGTAGGCGTAGGAAGTAATGAGATCAAACAAGGTCGAGGTACCTAGTTCTCTCGCCGCCTCTTGCTTCTCCTTCACCTAATTATTCCGCTGGATGATAGGAGTAGGAGCAAGTGGAGGTGAACTTCCCGCCGCACCGAAACGCCAACCCCACCAAACCCACTCAAAATCGACGGCGAAGACGACACAGATGACGGTGAAAATATTCCTGAGGTGTGGAACGTTCCGTGTGCTGGTATAGGGTACAGGTGCCGGTACGTTCACAGGAGGTGCAGGTGAGTAGGTGAGGCCGCAGCTGCAGGTATCCTGGTCGTGGTCGTGGTGAAAGGTGCGAAACCGGGACCGCCAAACGAGGGTGATAGAGGACGTGTTTCGCGAATACAGGAGTGGGAATGGGAAGTGAACGTGTGGGTGTGAAGGTATTTCCAAAGCCTGGAGCCCAAGGTTAAAGCTGGAGCCTGGTACTGAGCATGAGTCGAAGCGGAAACCTGAGGAGGACGAGGAGGACTCCGATGAATTGTCGTTGTCGTTGTCGTCGGAGATGGAGATACAGAGATGAAAAGTCGTCCAGAAATAGATGCAGATGCCGGAGGCAGGTGCGATGCCTGTATCGATAGAATAACATCAGAATTGTACGCTCAGAATTCATATCGAATCCAAGAATACCGAGCTCAAAAGCTGGACTCACCAGACGAACAACATCCCGCGGCACCCCTTTCGTTTCCCCTTCCCTGCTCTCTTGTCTCTCCCTTCTTTCCTTCCTCCACCTCCGAGCCCTCTACCCGGAGCCCAGTGTATGAACAACACAGCAGGTATAGAGTACCTTTGCCTTTCATCACACCGACACCGAAACCCCTGGACCGCCTCGAGTCACCAACATCCGCACCTTCCTCTCTAGCGTTGCCTTGAGTCCTTCAATCGAGGTGTGTTCGACTGGATTTGGGTTCTAACTAGAGTTCACGAGTGCTGAATTTACTCGGGTCTACTTGTTCGCTCTAACCCGAAACCAAACTCGACTCGAAACCCAAACTGTGTGTATCAGGGTTGTCCAAATGAATCTCGAAACGGCCCTCTTTTCCTTTCTTTCTACTCCCTATTCTCGTTTTGGCCACAGATACTGGACACACCGAACTATCTGTAGATCCATGTCGTGGTTGGGTTGACGGAGGGGTTGAAGGGGGATCCAGAGGGTGAAGGATGAAACGAGGTGAATGTGGGCTGGGGATGGTGAGTTAAGGAGGGAGGGCGGGTGGAGGGGTGTAAGGCAGACTAGAGGGGTGCGGACGGACGCGAGGAAGAGTGGGAAGAGCAAAGTTCACCAGTCGTTTCCAATGAACGGTCATCGGTGATGGCTCGTATTGGCTATCAAGGAATTGGCATGCGCGAGTAATCCATTTTGATAAGGGAGATGACAAATTTGCATTCAGTTTCGCAGTATTTGACGAGCTGGAGGTGAATGAGAAATGAGGAGGGTGTATGAGGAAAGGGATGTGAACGGTGTATCGTATAATACGGGCATTGAGAAATCTGCGTGACACTGCGTGCCGATGCGTGCCAGTGCGTGCCAAGCGTGAAGCATACGCCTTCCCACGAGAAACTTCACCTATCTCTACTGCATACTTCCTGGCTAGCCCAAGACGGGCAAGGATCAAGAGAGCTGAGGAGACGTCGTTCAAGTTTGGCTCAGACAGGTTCAGGATGAAGCTGGCAATGTGTAATGTGAGTAAACACCGGTTTAACTTGATCAATGCCCTGTTTGCTGAGGCTTTGTTTTCACAGTTTGTAGCGGGTTTATAGCCTTTTACCGTACCTTCCCATCCTCCTTGTATAATCTGTTTCTGAATCTCACTGCTACCACTGCTACTGGACACACTCAGAACTTTGCATTCATCTTGAGTGTTGAACATTGTGTGGACATCAAGACTGGCGCATCTTACTCCTATTATCATCTCAGGCTCGCTTGCCTTTGCCTGCTCACTCCTCATCGTCTACACCACTAGGACATGCCAGTTTTTGCTAGTGCACTCACAAACTTACGCCATGACAGTCTCATGCATGTGCACGCAACGATACGCAACGATACGCAATGACACACATGATGCGCAACGACACGCAACGACACGCAACGGACGCGCAGCGCACCCGGCAGGGATCGGCAGTGACACGCAACATGATCGGCAGCTCACGGCAACGACGCACTGCGCGCAGCGGCACAGCATACACTGCAGTTATCGCCCAGTGGCCAGTGCCCACCCTTTTCACTTCTGCAGTATCCTCTTATGATTTATTTCTTGTCCTCATTCTCATCACTCCATCCTTCATTCCTGAATCACAACCTCCTCCTAGATCTACTGGTTCTTGGAGTGTATCAAATGTTTCTACCGTGGATTTATTGAAGTAATGATTGACTCTTGACATATTACTTGGGTGTCAGAGAACACCTTAATTTAACCTCATTGCCTGACAATGCCTGAGATCAGGAAAAAGACAACTCTAGTGGTGTAGCATCAATGCGGTACTCAGGTACTAAGTGCTAATGACCTGTTGAACGGGAACCACATGCAAGTGATGACATCGACACGCACTGACATGCATCAGCACGCATCGACACGCAGCGTCACGCTAAATTTCCTATGCCCGTATAGTACGTACCTTTTCCCAAATCTCATCTCGTCCTTCCTGATTATCCGCTTTCTCTTAAGAAGGCCTCTTCTTGATCTTTCGTGTATTGCGTGTCCCGGAGGCTGGAACTAGAGCAAGCTCCAGGTCCTCGTCCAATTCCAATTCCTCTTCCTCATGACTACGGTTGCCGGATAGTTCATGGTCAAATTGAGCCGGAAGAATTTTTTCTCTGCTTATAGAGGCTTATAGGCAGTGATTTGCTCCTCCCAGAGCGAGTGCAGCTGCATTCACATACACAGAAGTAGATTTGAACTACTCAGGCATGGTGTATTGTGTAGTAGTGTCAGCGTAAACAAGGCAGTGTCTACCTGAGGATCTTTCATTGTCAACTTGTAAGCAAAAAAAAATGTGGCAGGAATCCTCAATGGTGCGAGCGTCGCTGCAAGAAATTGTAGTAGACAGGGTGCTGAGCGTATATGAGGCGGCGAGAAGTATGTAGCAGCGAGATACATTCTAATTTATGACAATCAAATTGAATTGGTACCAAAGATTGAGAAAATGTTTGTGCCCAGTGAGTAGCGGTTGGTTATGTTCTGGAGTCTCTTCGATGTCTTTGGATTGGAGACTGGGACTTGGAGAGGCCATTGTAATAGGCGATGAAGTTGAGGCCAACAACCACGCCAGCTTTCCTCAAGTCAATGACATTTTACTGAGACGTTACTTAGGTATTAGTTACAACTATGATTACATTACTTGAGTCCAAGCAAGAACAAAGTAAGAACATCCAGGCAAGTAAGCCTCAAGTAAAGGAACGAATGATAAGTGTAAGTAAAATAATAAGTAAGAACATCCAGCACCCGTAGCTGTAGGAGCTTCGCGAAGTAGTCCGATAAGTCTCGAAGATTACTTCGCAAAGTAACCCGAGTGGCTCTCGAAGCTCAAAAAACCCTTTTGGGCAGGCCAGTAGGGCTCCGGGGGGTGCTCGGCTATTTAGTATATTTATTAATATTCAATAATTCTTTTATTATTTAATAGGTATATTATAATAAATCTACTTCGCGAAGCTATGCTGCACTTCGCGAAGTGACTACGTTTACGACAATCATGAAATCAGGTAAATTAGGGTTACATCATTATATCATTGATTTCCTTTTTGGGTTATGGTATTTTTGAATAGAAAAATGCATGTTATGATATCATTGATTTTGGGATGCTAAAAATCACAGATGAATCCAAAAATGGCTGTAGGGAGGCACTGGCTACCTCAGGCACATCAAAATTGCCTAAAAAGGAAATTGGTCCAAAAATAGAACTTGATCTCATCAGGTAGCAAAAAATCTGAAAAAATCATGAAAAATACTCAAAAAATTCAGGGTCACCTCAATGGCCCTGAAAACGCAAAATAAAAAAAAATACGCGACAAGTGTAAAAATTTTTATCACTCCAAATCATACCAGATCCTCTATACATTTAGTATATATGATGTACATGCTATTTTTAGCACCCCTGGTACACTCAGATACTCAGAATGGCTTATATCATTCAATATATTCAGCACACTCAATGCTTATTATACTTAACACACTTAACAATGAAAAAACTCAGAATAGTAGTAATGTATATCATACTCAACACACTCAACAATGAAAAACCTCAAAATAGTGTTCATGTGTATTATACTTAACACACTTAACACACTTAACAATGAAAAAACTCGGAATAGTAGTAATGTATATCATACTCAACACACTCAACAATGAAAAAGCTCGAAACAGTGTTCATGTGTATTATACTTAACATACTCAACACACTTAACAATGAAAAAACTCAGAACAGTGCTCATGTGTGTTACACTTAACACACTTCATCAATCAATATAACATACTTAACAATCAAAAACTTGGAGTAGTGTTATCACACATTATACTTAACACACTTCATCAGTAAGTATAACATACCTTCAATAGGACATTGTTATACTATGACACACTTATAACAACGAGTTTTCGGCGCTTATGGGCGCTTATTTGGGGTTTTCGAGACGAAATTCATTAATAGCACACTCAATAATTTTTGTGTGGGCTCTATATTGTGTCAGGATGTTGTCTATATCATATTCCTCTAGATATAATTCGGAGAACTCGAAAATACAACCTGTGTGGCTAGCTATACTATAATCTTTTGTAATATAACAGTGTTTTATGTAAATGACAGTGCATACACCCATGTTATGAAGTCAAACTGCTGCTGGGTCATGAAAAGAGTCATCCTATAACCTATTCTATGTTAACTCTATGTGATACAGCCAAGAGATTTGTAATGGGGGTCATTGAATATGACATCTATTGTTACATGTAAGTGTAGACATCTATAGTGTACATGAAACATGTACATGTATATCACAGAGTCTAACCTTTATGATAGCTATCTGAATCATGTACAAACACTGCCAGTAGACTGTAGGAGTGCTTTCCTGATGGACCAGCATCAGTATACTTGCATTACATGGACATATGCATTGGCATTTACATAAAACACTGTTATATCACAAAAGATCATAGTATAGCTAGCCACACAGGTTATATTTTTGAGTTCTCCGAATTATATCTAGAGGAATATGATATAGACAACATCCTGACACAATATAGAGCCCACACAAAAATTATTGAGTGTGCTATTAATGAATTTCGTCTCAAAAACCCCAAATAAGCGCCCATAAGCGCCCAAAACTCGTTGTTATAAGTGTGTTATAGTATAACAATGTCCTATTGAAGGTATGTTATACTTACTGATGAAGTGTGTTAAGTATAATGTGTGATAACACTACTCCGAGTTTTTGATTGTTAAGTATGTTATATTGATTGATGAAATGTGTCAAGTGTGTTGAGTATGTTAAGTATAATATATATGAACACTGTTCTGAGGGTTTTCATTGTTAAGTGCATTATGTGTGTTGAGTATAACACACATGAACACTGTTTCGAGGTTTTTCATTGTTGAGTGTGTTGGGTATGAAATACATTACTACTATTCCGAGTTTTTTCATTGTTAAGTGTGTTATGTGTGTTAAGTATAATACACATGAACACTGTTTCGAGGTTTTTAATTGTTGAGTGTGTTGAGTATGATATACATTACTACTATTCTGAGTTTTTTCATTGTTAAGTGTGTTAAGTATAATAAGCATTGAGTGTGCTGAATATATTGAATGATATAAGCCATTCTGAGTATCTGAGTGTACCAGGGGTGCTAAAAATAGCATGTACATCATATATACTAAATGTATAGAGGATCTGGTATGATTTGGAGTGATAAAAATTTTTACACTTGTCGCGTATTTTTTTTTATTTTGCGTTTTCAGGGCCATTGAGGTGACCCTGAATTTTTTGAGTATTTTTCATGATTTTTTCAGATTTTTTGCTACCTGATGAGATCAAGTTCTATTTTTGGACCAATTTCCTTTTTAAGCAATTTTGATGTGCCTGAGGTAGCCAGTACCTCCCTATAGCCATTTTTGGATTCATCTGTGATTTTTAGCATCCCAAAATCAATGATATCATAACATGCATTTTTCTATTCAAAAATACCATAACCCAAAAAGGAAATCAATGACGTAATGATGTAACCCTAATTTACCTGATTTCATGATTGTCGTAAACGTAGTCACTTCGCGAAGTGCAGCATAGCTTCGCGAAGTAGATTTATTATAATATACCTATTAAATAATAAAAGAATTATTGAATATTAATAAATATACTAAATAGCCGAGCACCCCCCGGAGCCCTACTGGCCTGCCCGAAAGGGTTTTTTGAGCTTCGAGAGCCACTCGGGTTACTTCGCGAAGTAATCTTCGAGACTTATCGGACTACTTCGCGAAGCTCTTACAGCTTCAGCTGGAAGTAAATTATCCTGGGGTTATCACCAATAACGGCTTCTAGAAAACACACAGACCTTTGCTGGGATATTACTTCAGCAAAGTATAAAAGGATGTGGCTACTTTGTCTGGAATATTACGTCAGACAGGTAATCACAGTTGTTGCAAGGCTGGGATGGACTTCAGGCAATGAACAAAGAGCAATCACAAAGCTGGGTTGGACATCAGTCGATGGATTGAGTATAAAGGCTTGCTGGGATGGACTTCAGACAAGAAAAACACAAAGTGCAGTCAAAAGATGTAGAATCAACAGTGGGTAGGTGGGGGTACAAGAATAACTAGTCTAGGGTACAAACAAGTTTCTGGGGTGTCTTATATACCAATCTACAATGCCTCATGGATACCTCATGTATGCCTTGTGTATGCCTCATGTGTGCCACATGTATCCAGCATACCACATGTATGCCACATGTATGCCTCATGTATACCACATGCATGCCACATGTACACCTCATGTATACCACATGCATGCCACATGTACACCTCATGTATACTACATGCATGCCACATGTACACCACATGTACACCACATGTATACCACATGTACACCACATGTATACCACATGTATACCACATGTACACCACATGTACACCACATGTACACCACATGTACAGCCTCATGCCCTGGATTTGCCTCATGGACTGCATCATGGACTGCCTTATGGGTTGCCTCATGTTGTCCTGAGTCATATTGATTTGTCTTGTGTTCTGTGAGTTATAATGGTGATTGTTGAGTTGCTGAAATAAATATTCTGGAGTTTTGTAGTACTGTAGGGAAATAGGCTGGCAAAGGTGGAATGAGATCCTGGTTTTAGGCAGGCAATGCAAAATGCCTGATTCCTGACAAATCTCTGGTGTCTTTGAAAAACCTCTGGTCAGGGGTATTTTTCCTGATGTACTGTCAACTGCAACTTCAACAACTTGAAGAAAGACACCCAATGACCATTCTCTCATGGATATCATCTATTTCTGCTCCATAGAGCCTGCTGAGAACCAATTGGAATAGAGATTCAAGTGAGGAATGAAAAGCAGGTGCATTCATGATATTCTGATATTGCCAAAGTCTTCAGTATTGATGTCACTTTCTAGCTGGCTCCTGCTGGCTCTACCTATGTGCTATCATCCAAACTATGAGATTACTTCCAGTCTCACGCTGTCCATAATGTTCTCTAATCTTGGCAGCAGCGCTCACTGCTTGTTCTCATTGTGTAACATTTGTTGAATTACTTGTTCAATTCCCAATTTTCCTTCATATCATGCAGAGCAGTCATCTATGCTATCTCAACTCAAATATATACAGTATACATATGTACATCTTCTGTATTTTGAGATATATATTGTGTATATTGAAGGGAATTGAACGTTAATGAACGGTAACAACAGTGAACCAGTGTGATGTATGAGTGTCAGATGGGCGCCTTCATTTTTTTTTTTTTGGTTTTTCCACAAAGTTATGAAAAGCGCTGTAATGACTCAAACTAATTCTGTCGAAACACAGGATAGGCCTAGGCTCCTTCCAAAGTCATTTTCCTCTAGACAAGCCTGACATCAGACAAACTAGTATCCTAAGTAAGTACACAATATAACTAGTAGAGGTGTTCACAAGTGCATACTTGAGTGTACTTGCTACTCATGATATGAATATTTGTCACCAAAAATCAGCAACTGTGACTCAAGTCTATACTCGAGTGTTTGTAAGTAACAGACACTCAAGTGCGAGTGTCATGAATAATCAATGTAATTCATTCAAATTGTGACTCAACTATCTGCTCAGATATACTAAGGAAACACTCGCCAGTATTTAAAAATACTCATTCATTGTTTGATTTTATATCTTAAAGTAGAATAAACTAACAAATATACTGTTATACAGACTTGCCAACAGGGGGAATTGAACTTTGAAAGCATTTAAAGGAAGGACTTTGACCTTAATGCAGAGTTGATCATGTGGCATTCTACATACTAACATTATTGCAGATGATGTCATTACTTTTTTTTCTCTAGTAATGATGTCATTTGCTCCAAGGATATAGCCGCAGCTGAAATTTCAGCTCTGGTCATGGCTGTGCTAATTCTGAATTGCTGATATATATACAGCCACTAAAGAAAGTCATGTGCAAAGCCAATAGTAAAAGTACTCAGGAGTACAGGAGAATACTTGTGAATAAATTGCACCAGTACTTGTCAACATGATTTGAAGATTGTAACTCAAGTATACACTCATGCTACAAGTACACTTGTATAATTAAAACACTTGACTTGTGAGTATTTGGCAACACTTGCCATTCGTGAGCATCTCTAATAACTCGGATGAGAGTGAGTACAAGCAGGACTCTAAGTAAGGAGAGAAAAGATGTACCCTCAGAACGTAGCAGGGTTCTGAGGGGAAGTTTTGGAACATGTTCAATTTATAAGCAAGAGAAAATTGTAAGAGAAAATTTCATATATGCATATGACTATGACTCAAGTCTAAATCACAGGAACACCTCAAAACACTACCTTGAAACTGATGCTGCAGGCTGTACATATGGAAGTATATGTGAAGTGTTGGGATTGAAGTGTGAGTATATGCACATACTCAGAACGCCAAATGACCACTTGCTATGCACAACTTGCATTTGTTTGACACTCCCCCTGGCATTCTGAATACCACCAATTTAGACCAAGAGCCAATACAATTTGCCAATGTTTGTTTTTAGGTAGCGATTTTGTCATAATGTTTGCAAGGTTTTGGTTGCTTTGGACTAGATGAATGGAGACTTTTCTGCAGGCAACCATGTCTCAAATGAAGTGATATTGAATGTCAATATGTTTAAAAAAATTGTGTTCCTTGTTGGTTTCTGACAAGCTGATAGCTCCTAAGTTATTGCAGAAGATATCAAGTGCATTGTCACCAACTCACCAAGGCCAAGGTCAACTTCATCCAACCAGCTACCAGTCCATTTAACAGAGATTGTTCCTGTTCTCTGGTGCTTATTGTACTTTGTTAGCTTCTACAGAAATTTGTATTCCAATAGCACTGCCCCATCACAAACTATTAGGACCTCAAATGAATGAAATTGTATTTGTCAATTTCTATTGTAAGACATTTAGTTAAGTGAAGGAAATATGAAAATCTCTCTTTCTTTTTTTTGTTGGTATTGCATAGTTGTTACTACCTTATTGTATGTTTTATACCTTTTTATTTATTGAAATTATAAGTATATATTTAGTCATGTTTCTTTAGGTAATCAATACTACAGTTGTATTCTACCTTATTTATACAATTACCTAGGTTCCTATAGCCTGAGTCTTTCAGAACAACTGCACTCATACACCTAATGTCATACAGCATGTGTTACATGTGGAACTCGATCCATCTGATATTCATCTATAGCAATTGTAGCTAAACTCATTTCAGCCTGCCATATTTCAACAACAAAGAACCTAATTCTATCATTGTCAAACCAATTATTTTAGCATCTGATTCTTCATTTCATTAACAACTTGAAATTGGATAAATCCCTTCTGTGGGAGCTCATAATTAAGAGTTTAGTACAAGATACTATATTTTCAAGTTTTTTCATCTGCTTCTGTACAACATAAAATTTACGAATGTCCTGATGTCTGAATATAGCTTGATTAAATCCAGCTCCAGACCACTAACATCTGCACCATATTTTATGAGAAGTTTGGCCATATCCTTGTGATCATTTGAGATTGCTAATTGAAGTGGTGTTCCCAGATGTTCAAATTCTCCTTGAACATTGATATCTGCACCATAATCAATGAGAACCTTGACGATATCCTGGTAATTGCTAGATGCAGCTATTTGAAGTGCTGTTCCAAACTTTCCTCCATTGGCATCAACATTGGCACCATGTTTAAGAAGGAGTTGGATGATGGCTTTGCGATCTCTAGATGCTGCAGCTTGTAATGCTGTTCCAAAATGATTCTCCTGTGCATTGACATTAACATTATGTAAAAGAAGGAGCTCAATAGTATCCTTGTGACCAGCAACTGCTGCTTCATGAATTGCTGTTTGAGTCTGTTTTTCCTCTGTTTTAAGATCTGCACCATGTTCAAGAAGCACTTTAATTATGTTAATGTTATTCTTAGATGCTGCTGCATTCAATGCAATTCCAAAATATTCTTTCTGTGCAGTGGCTGTAATATGCATACTATATCTAAGGAGAACTTCAATGATATCCTCATAATTACAATATGCAGCTTGAAAAAAAGCTATCTTCAAATATTGAGTAATTGTATTGTTATCATTGAGGTGGTTCAAAGAAATTTCAATAAAATTTTTGTATCCATGGATTGCGGCTAGCTCAAACAATGTATCGAAATCTTCTTTCTGAGTATAAATAATTGCACCTTGTTCAAGAAGAAATTCAACAATATCTTTGTGATGTCCTCGAACTGCTTTTTCAAGTGCTGTCTCAAATTGTTCATTGTGAACATTGACATTGACATTATTTTCAAGAAGAAGTTCAATAATATTTTTGTGACCTCCAGATGCTGCTGAGAGAAATGCATGATTGAGGTCATCCTTCTGAGGATTGATAGCATCACATTGAAGAAGGAACTTAATAATCTCTATGTGACCCCTATATCCTGCTCTTCCAAAAGCAAGTATTTGTTTCTGTGCATTAACATTTGCACCATGTTGAAACAGGATCTCAACAATCTCTTTGTGACCCTCATGTATGGCATTTTCAATAGCTGTGCCAACACTCATTATTCCTCCTCTTGAAGTGTTGATATCTGCATTATGTGTAATCAGCAGCTCAATAATATCCCTCTGACCCCAAGATGCTGCCTGTTGGAGTGCTGTTCCCAAATGTCCACCTGGAGCATTCACATTTGCATTATGCTCAAGAAGAAGTAGAATAAGATCTTTGTGATGCCCTAATATTGCTGCTTGTAATGCTGTTCCATAAATTCTACCAAAAGCATTGATATCTGCATCATGCTTGAGAAGCAGCTCAATAATACTCCTGTGGCCCATGTATGCTGCTGTAACTAATGCTGTCCCATATTGTTCTTGTTTAGCATTCACATTTGCACCATATTGAAGAAAAAGTTCAATTATATCTTTGTGACCCATATATGCTGCAGCATGCAATGGTGTCCCAACTTTTTTTCCTACTGCATTCATATCTGTTGAATAATGAGGGAACTCTTTAATGAAAATTATTCTCAATAAATGACATACCTAATTTAACCTTATCTTTGAGCTTATATATTTCATTGGTCAAAAGTTTCTCAGCATTCTGGTACAAACCAAAAAATGCAATAACATGTAGAGCATTACAGTCTTCGAAGATATCAGACTGTGTGGTTTCTAAATACCTCTCCAAGGACCAATAATGCTGCTTCCATTTGAGAAATAATTCTGGACTTGTTTCCAAGAGATTCTGAGTGAGTTTTACTGTATTTTCACATGGAACTTCTGCTTTTTCATTATGTTGACTATGTGTTGCCCAGTACTCAACTGCATATTGCTCAAATGTAGGAGCCCATGAAGAAAATGTAGGATTAAAGTGCCTAAACTGATTATAGTCACAATGATGGAGATAAATGAGACACATTTGAGCCATGATATTGTGTGCCAAATGTGCATTGATAATAAATATTTTTCTGTTGTGATTATCTTCTTGATTTTGAAGCAACCACTCCTTCACAGAAGCATGTGCAAACTGGACTATGTTCTTGTGATCAACAGTAACTAAAGTGTTGTCAATAATTGTTTCAAGCCCAGCCAACAATTCAGTATCACTTTCTACTGTTTGTAATCTCAAATCAATTGAGAGAATTGTTGCAACTTGACTGATACACACAGGTTCAAAGGAATATAGAAGCCATATGAACAGATGATATATATTCTCAAGATCTTCTTCACTTTTGTAAGTTGCAATAACTTTATCATATGTATCCTTCAAATCTAAAGGCAATGTAGCTAATGCAACTTTGACTTTTTTTGGTAAAGCACATCCATTTATTGTCTGCAGTTGACAGTCAATATATCGAAATCTATAACACAATATATTTCAGAAACAGCTAATTTGTAAATTAGAAAACTTACCCTCCATCAGCCTTGTCCAATAATTTATTACTTATTTCAGCTGCTAAGGTTGAATTTCTAGATCTCAACTGCATTTGATTTTCCACAACAATAGCAATATCTTCTTTGATCATGATATGGTTACTCAAGACAATTGTTAAACATGTAAGAGCTTCAGGCCTATGATTGCGACTTGAAATCATTATTTGGAGCCAAGGAAAGTGGATCATCTCCCTTATAAAATCCAGGACTAAATGAGAATCTGTACATTCATCAAGAGCATCAATTATAATATACAGCTGATGCTTCTTGTGTAATAGATCTCTGATGATTTCTTTCAGAGTATCCAGAAGTTGATTGTTAGTTGGCTTGGAGTAAGAAAGCCCACAAATTGATGATTGGAACAATTTGTTTAAGGCAGGATGAATAATATGATTTTGAGCACCCAGCTGCAAAAGAAGAAATAACAACATTCCTTGATAAGTTGTTTTTGATGCAGTAGTATCACAGGTATCAAAGTAGTGATAAACAATAAAACTTGTAGAAGTTGTATCTTTGAGGTTCTTGATAATGTAGGAGCTAGTAGAAAAAAATCAGTATATATATATATCATACTCTAACATACTAATGATTCATTGACTTGCATTAAAAATGTTTTGCCTGATCCAGCTACAATACAAGAGTGAAATCTTGTTCATCACAAAGAAATCTAATATATTACCTTTGCCCTGAATCCACAGAATACCTGCATTTTCCAGCCACTCCAGATATGTTCGATCTTTCAACATCCATTGACCAGTTCCAGGCACTATCTTATTGAAAGCTGTAGTGAAATTGACAAAACAATCTGGAGCTGCAAGCCATGTAAGAAGTTTTTCTTCATTATTTGAATGATCTAGATATTATAAGCTATAGCCTGGAATTAGTGGTGTTTTGTGAGTGCACTTACAGTTATAGTTTGTATAGCTGATGTTTCCACCTGCTGCATTGAATGTTGTATTCTGCATGGTGAAATCATGTGCATTATTGAAACTACCAGTGCTTTTGCAAGTAAGTTTAATACCAGCATTGCCACCAGCCCATATAAAAAATCTTACCTTCCTACATGTTGGTTGCTAGTATAGCTACATATAACATTCAATACAGATGGCATTAGTACATGATAGGAAAGTCATATATACCTTTGGAATTCTGTGGGGTAGCTCATTGGGTTTAGTAAGTCAAAGTAATGATGGGCAAAAAGATGAAGTGCAATGACCTTTTTATATGAAATGCAATGTATTAAGAGCCTGCCAGAAACTAGTTGACTCGCCGGTGATATACCTGCCGGTCAAATTTCACATGGCAGGTCACTTCCCAGTCACAGGTCAGGTTTGTTAGTGGCTACGGGTCCTGGTTTTACCTGTCCAGGACTCAAGAAAACCCTTAATATTAAGTAGTGAATGGCACAAGTATGCTGAATATGGCCAGGTATTGGTATTTCTCTAGATTAGTACTGCAAAGGTGCCATTGGACAGTGCTACAGCATGATTCAGTTTTGGTGTTGGTATGGCATTTCTCCGCAAAAGCTTGAATTCTCACACAATGTCAAAAGTTATATTAGCTCAATCTATTCACACACTGGAGTTGGAAAAAGATCCAACAAGCAGGACTTTGTACTGATAGCAGATATTGGATAACATGGGCAGGGGCAGTTCGAAGAATGAGGTAATTGATGGAGATGAGCTCTCAATTGCCTTCCAATAATCAATTAACCTCATTCTCAAAGCCCTCTGTATATGAGATATACACTGCCAATCAACGAAGACACCTGTCATCAGCCTCTGTTGAAGCTTGTTGAAGTCAGCAAAGACACACGGATCGGATTTTGGAAACCGCTGGTAAAAACTATGCTGCAGTGTTACGCATTAGCGTTGAACCTTCTGAATATCAAGCTATCAATATAGAGGATCAATGTGTGACTGACGATACGTTATAAATAATGAGATGCGGAAGATGCGGAGGATCCAACACACAGAGAATAGAATACAGAAGACAATCTACATTCTCATCTATATACTAATAGCACTGGATAGTCGTTCTGGGACACTGCATGGAGTTGGATTACTAGATCACCAACATGGGGGTCAATGAGAGAGAGAGAGAGAGAGAGTAAAAGTATCTGAGTTCGGTTCGTTTAGTTTTGGGAGAGGAACAGGTTGTGCCAGTGCCATGGATGGTCAGAAGAAGAGATGAAGAAGAGGGAAAAAAGATGATACTAGAGGTGTTATGGAGGAGAACCACGCCAGATGAAGAGCCATTCACAGAAAGCGAGGGATGATATAGTTGGGATTAGGTATTGCACCCCTCACAACCTTTTCCTCTTACTAACTTTTCCTTCTTCCCTTCTTCCCAAGCTCGTAAAATCCCGCAAATTCAATCCCTCAAAGAGTTCTACAGACGTCCCTCACTCCCAAAATCAACTAAACCCATACCCAGCCCAACGCAAGATGCACATCCGTTAGCAGCGCGAACGACACAAGGATGTCCCTCCTGCCATTCTCTCGGATCCGTTGTACAGATTGACTTGGGCGTTTCGGGCCCATATGCAACATACGGGTGAGCCGTTCACGAAGAGAAGCAGAGTGGTAGTGGATGCGAGGACTATGGAAATTTTTGAGAAGTTGGCGGGGGAGTTGATGCGAGGCGAAGACGAAGCAGGTGGACGACGAGGAGTGCGGAAGAGAGAAAGGTATACCTCATTGCGTGTATCCTCTATACAAAGGATATTGAGAGTTCGAGGGAGGGATGCAATTAATGGGATTGATTTGATTGAATCGAGGAGCAGGGAATGACAGGACGATGTGGATGAGTTTGGGTTGAGTGAGGGAGATGACGGTAAGCGAAGTTGGGTACGTGGAGGAGCAGACACAGCAAGTGCTAGTGCACTTGGAAGGGTAGGAGTCGATAAGCTAAAGCTGGCGTCAAAGCCAAAGCCGAAACCGAAACCTGAAGCTAAAGCGCTGAGAGGCTGAAGCTTGAAGAGGAACTTGAATCGTCGTCGTCGGAGGGAAAGTCGTCCGTAGATAGAAGCAGATGGCGGAGGGAGGGGATTGAAGTGTACTGGGATCTACTGGGATACCTGTATCATCACAGACACATCAGCATCGTATGCTCGAGATTCAACCCAAACCAAAAAAAACTGGACTCACCAAATGAACAACATCCATCGGCATCATCTTCATTTCCTTCCCTTCTCTCTTGTCTCTCTCTTCTTTCCCCCTTCTCCCCCTCTTCCTTCTGACGAGTCCAATGAAGCCGAAGAGATTCAACCGACTATAATCATCCTCCAAGCGGGAATGAGTTAGAATATAGACCGATGTTAACGTTCAGATTCAAACTCAATTCACAGATTTGCTCGGGTTTACTTGTTCGCTCGAACCCGAACACAAGCTACTGAGATCAAGATTGACCTAAGGAACATCAAACACTCCTCCTCGCCGTCGTTCTCCTCCCCGATCTCGTTCAAACCATTTGTCTTGATTCATAGCGCGATTGGGTCGACGGAGGGGTGAAGGGAGATCCGAAGGGTGTTGGGATGATGCGAGGCGCAGGTGGGATGAGGAAGGCGGGTTAAGGAGGGAGTGGAGGGAGGGCTTCAGGAAAAGTGCGGGCAAGGACGCAAGGAAAAATGGCCAGAGCGTGACGGCGTAAGAGAACGAAGTAAGTTGGTAGGATCCTGTGTAATGTGAAAGCGAATGGTGAGTGAGACAAAATGATGATCATTGATGAGTGTATGGAGTTGACGGAGATTAGTTGTGTTGCTGATAGTCATCGTCGTAGTGTTAGTGATGGTCGTCGGGTTTTGAAGTTGATACAGAACGAAGGGGAGATGTGAACGCTGGAGTAAACGTAGGCGTAGGAGGCAAGGAGATTGAACGAGGTCGAGGTGCCGGAGGTGGGATTTTGGTTTCGCCTTCGTCTCTTCCTTCTCTACCTTCTTCTCATTGAGGTAAACCGGGGATCGTAACTATTCCATCCCACCAAAGATTTACAATGACGAAGCTGAAGCCGAATTCGAAGTCAGAGATGACAACGGTGCTGGGGTGGGAACCGTTCCGTGTGCGGGTACAGGTGCGGGTGCAGGTGCAGATACGTCAGCGGCAGATACAAAAGTCGTTGTCATTGTTGAATAGACAGAATTAGGACCGCCAAACGAGGGTAAGCGAAGTTGGGTGGATAGAGGAGCAGACACAGAAGGTGCCAGTGTGCTTGGAAAGGTAAGCTCAAGGCTAAAGCTAAAGCGCTGAAGCTGAAATTTGAAGATAGAGCTTGAAGAGGAGTTTGAATAGCCGTTGTCGGACGTGCGAATACAGAGAAGGAACGTCGTACAAAGGTAGAAGCAGATGGGTTGACGCTTCTTTCCTCCCTGCACCCGCGACCCCTCTATCAATATGCTCACACCTGAGTTTGGGTTTGAACTCGAGCTCACGAATTTGCTCTGGATTGTTCACTCGAAGCCCAGCCTAAACTCGACTCCGAGCCTGGACTATGCATATTGAGATCGACCCAAAAAAAAAACCTCGTCACCCCTCTTCCTCCCCTCGTTCTCGCCACCGACCACAATCGGACACACCGAAATGTATCCGGACCCATATCGTGGTTGAGTCGACGGCGGGGTCGAAGGGAATTTAGAGGGTGGAAAATGCGAGGTGGAGATGGGCTGGGGAAGGTGGGTTAAGGAAGAAGGGTGGGTGGAGGGATGGGTGGAGGAGTGCGAGGAAAGGTCAAAGGAGCCAGGTTCACCATTCGTCCTCAGCAAGTGACAATGGCGTTGAAGAAGGATGAGTCAAACGAGTGAGATCACGAGTCACGTTTGGTTTTGGGGAATTCGACGAGCTGAGGCAAGGGGAAGAAGGAGAAATGAACACGGAGTATGAGGGCAGAGATGCGGAATCGTACGTACCTCTTTCCTGAATTCAATCCGCTTGCATCTTCGAATCCTTCAGCTGGTGTTATATGTTGTCTATACACTGTCTCTCTGATAGGGCCTCTTCCTCTGCGATTTACTTGTCCCGGAAACTGGAAGTAGAGCAAGGTCCAGGTCTGAACGAGCTCGGACTTTGTTAGCGAGTTTTCGTCGATGATCGTCCACGGTACCACTGCCTTTTCCAATCCCAATCTCTCTTCACGTTGGTTCTGACTTCTAAATACCAGTTTTCTGCTCCTGAACGTCCCGTCCCCAACCCTCCGGCTCCTGCATGCGATGGAAGTGTATTGAAACGTAGAATGAGAATAGTGTTCGTGTCTTCCGCTATATCTTCGTGTATCTTGAGTCCCGTATTCTGAGTTATATCTGAGTTCATTTTCTGCGTTCTGTGTCTCCGTGGTCTATCGTGCTGCGATCTATAGAATATTATATGACCTATAACTCAATCTTTCGTTCGTCATTCACACACCTATCTCGAAGTTGCAACATGATGTGTTAGAACGTTCACGCGCACGCTCAGATCTCAGCCAGCCCGATACTACGTCTTTCCCCTCTTGACTTCTTCGAACGCGACTCAAAACCTTTATCAACCACCACAACTCGAACTTCGGAGGTTATCAATGGGTAATGGAATCTATTGCAGTTTATGGCGCGCGCACAGTTGATGGATGGTCACAGGTGCACACGGAGTTGTCGTCTTTGAAAATTCGGAGGTTCAGAACGATAGAGGAACGGAAGAGAAAGTGCTCAAAGGTGCTCAAGCGCTCTTTGAAGCGCCCGTGCACATGGACTACTGCCAGTGCTTGAAGATTTCCCCACCCTTTGCTTCAAGTTCCTCTCCCTTCGTCGACCCAACGCTGACATTCGAGAAACTCAGCCGCTCTTACGTTCATCTGCGACGGTGGACGAGGACGATTGGTGCTCGGAAACTTCTCTATGCTAACCCGAACCCCAGGTCACGTCCTCGTATTCAAATCGAGAGAAAGCACTGAAGTACATCAAACTGTTGTCGCCGCCATGTATATCGTGCTCGTGGTGAGCATTTCTTCCAGTGGGTCTTTCAACCACAAATATCCTCAATCCTTCAGGTCTCTTCAAACTCTTGCAATCCTCATCTGTCTTCTGTATAGTGTGAACGAGTAGGCGGGGAGATGGGATTATGGCCATGGCTGAGTTTTGGATTCGAAGTACGTTCCCTCCCGTGTTTTTCACGGCTGTTTTTCGATCATCAGACACCTCGGGAGACTCGGATGTTCTGTGATGATCAGATCCCTTGGGGGATGTGCTCTTCACGCTCTTGATCATGATTATCATTGAATCTTTAGATTTTCTGATTGCTTTTGGGGATGTTCTTGAATTAGCTACCACCCCCGTTGACTTCGACAATTGGATTATACTTAAACCTACTGCACCACAGGTCATACTTAAACGTTTAAACCTTCACCTTCTGCATAAGATTGTGAGTCCGTCGTCTTAACATTTTTATCATGAAACTTATTCACCCTCTGATTCACCGCTTATCTTCACGGATGCAGTTCTTTAGACAGAACCGTGAAACAACTCATTCTCAAATGGCCGCTTCTATCGAGTCTTCTTACACGGATGGTTATATCCCTTATCTCGTCAATGGAGAAAGCCTTCGGACCTATTACAAGCTTTTCGGATCCCTCGATGGTTCGAAACGACCTCTCATTGCTCTTCACGGAGGTCCTGGCATGTCCCATGACTACATGCTGCCTCTCTCTGACCTCTCGCACGGATCCTTTTCTCGACCAGTGCTTTTCTACGATCAAATTGGGAGTGCCCGGTCCTCTCATCTGCAGAACAAGTCAAAGGAGTTTTTCACTATCGATTTGTTCATCAATGAACTAGTCAATATCCTATCCCACTTCAAAATCGACGAGTACGATCTCATTGGTCATAGCTGGGGAGGAATGCTTGCTGCCGAGTTCGAAATAAGGCTACATCCGAGTGGGTTGAAAAGCATGATCCTCACTAACTCACTTTCGGCAACGAAGCTCTGGGGAATGAGCACTATGCAGCTAGTCTCAGTTCTCGGAGAAGATGTTCAGGCGGGTATGGCTGCCGGGTTTAGTGATCCCGTCAAGTATCGTGCAGCGTTGGAAAAATTCCATGCAGTCAATGGCTGTACTATCTCACCCGTTCCCAAGGAGATCTCGTTCAGTGTTCTGGATCAGATATTTGGAGACAAGGAGAGTGGTAAAGGGGGTGATGTAACGGTGCCGATAAACATGTATGAACAATATTCTTGTTCTTTTCGTAGGGTTCTGAATTTCTCGATAGGTTTGGTGGAGCTCTCAACGGTTGGTCCATTGAAGACCGTCTGCACGCAGTCACAGTCCCCACCTTTGTCATCAATGGCCGAAAAGACATTGCTCAAGATTTCGTCTGTAAGGCCTTCTTCTGGAAGATCAAACAGTCGAAATGGGTTACGTTCGAAAACTCCAGCCATGTGCCTATGTGGGAAGAGAGGGAAAGATACATGAAACTCGTGGATGAGTGGCTTGAAAATGTCAAGTAATGGGCTGGGCTTTGACTATCGTTGTGCGGATTTGAACACATTCGTGGTGGTCTTTGATGTTATCTTGCGCGGAGTTACTGTTACATAGGTCCTCGATGGTTATGACTGCTTTACTCTCGAGTCTCAAGATGTTGAATGTGATGATTGTATAGAAACATCTGAATCTTAGTAGCCTTGTTGCCATAAATGCTACTTCATTCGCATTGTCGGTGCTTCTGATTCTACGTCGTCTGCAGGTTCAATCTTGTTCATGGTATGCCATTAGAAGGCGGCAGCGGAGAAAGCGGAGAAGGAGGCAGCAGAGAGATTGGCAAAGGAGGCAGCGGAGAAGGCAGAGAAGGAGGCATCAAGCTCGACGACAGCGGGCTCGATGTTGTCAATAGCACAGATGCTCAACTGATCATCTATCTGAAGCTATCCAGGAATGTCGGATGGGACCAGATGAAGTTCATATCATAATATGTGCACCTATGTAGTATGCCCTATGCCCTATGCATGTCAATATCCTTTCCTGAAGGTTCTGATTGCGTTCATCCACATCATGGTTGACGCGGACGATTCAATGCTCTAAGTACTAGTACTGAGTCGCAAAATTGTCAACCATTGTATGCAAGGAGAAAGATGAGTCAAGGGAACATCATGAATGTTGTTTGTAAGTCTCCCCCACCTTATCAACTATTGGTTGTCCGTTCTATAGCACGTCATCGTCATTTTCATCACAATCCTCGAATTCATACAACTTATCAAGGACGACGCTCAGCAGACTTTAATTATCTGAAGACAGAGAGACTGAGTACTAAGGAGGTGATGCCGAAATCGGTGGTCTCCGACATTCATGACCTCGGATGTGGATGTGTGTCGCTCAGCACAGCCTTTTTTCACCTTCAACCGTAACATCCATCATCTGGTAGGGAATATCCTTCTCCGACCTGTCCCGCCACCTTAGGCCACCTCCCGCCACTGTCCCTGCCTTCCTTGATGGAATCTGAAATTACCCATCGACTATCAACTCATCTAAAGCCTTACTAGTCTCTGCATATCATGTCTGCTCCCATCGAACAACATGTCTCCCTCCCCAATGGTGAGTCTCCCTTTTTTCTTTCACGTTTTATTTGCTTTTTGTCTGTGCTAATCTACTTTCTCTTTAACCAGTCGACGACGTTGATGTCGAGCCTAACCTCGACGAGTACGTCTGGACTGCCGACTTCGACAATCAGTGCCACGAAAAAGCACGCATGCTAGCCATCTTATCCTCCAATGAGGGCGGTAGCTCCGAGGACGACAATCTCTGGTCCAGCGATGACCGTGTCTCGAGTGCCACCACTGCTGAGCCCAGCGCCCACGAAGTTCCCAAGCTTGAAGCGAACCTTTATTATGCTGGCGTGGGTCCCAAGGAACGCGGGCCCAAGCTCATCTACAGGACCTCCGAGGACGTGTTCGAAGCTCCTTCTGGCCCTGAGGCGTACAAGCGTGTCATGAGGATTATTGCCGTTCCAGATACTCATGAGTTTGGTCCGAAAGTTTCGTGGGACGCGATTCGGGACCAGGTGCGTGATCTTCTCGTTACACAACAGTTTCTTTGCTCACGTTCGTTCTTAGGTCGTGGTGTTACTCGACCAGAGGAATATCCAATTCACATCGGTCGATTTCGTTCGATTCACTTGGCTGAACAAGCGCGCGGATCGGGAGATCGACGAGGACGAGGACGATGAGGACACCGATGCGGAAGAGGAGAACTTAAACTACGACGACATCCCACGCATCCAGCCCGTCGAGTACGGAGACCGTCACGTCACCAACCCGACTATCTGGATCGGGGTCTTGCCTAACACTCTCAACGGCGGCATTGCGCACGACTCCTCAAAGGACATCCGTTCCTTCCTCGACTTGATCCACGTCGAGAACATCGACATTGCTTACCGTGAGTCGGTCTACAAGCCGTTGTGCGGTCACGGTCCAGCCCTTTTCTCCCCCGTCGAAGATGGTGACTCTCTCAAGGACGTCATCGGCAATGTCTCTGTCGCCCTCAGTCTTCCTATTGCCGGTCGTAAGATGACGATGCAGGGTACTCTGGGCCCTTACTTCCGCGCTGGAGATAAGCTTTATGCCATTACCGTCCGCCACAATGTCTTCACGCTCAACGAAGACAACCTAGAGTACCACTACCACGGTGTGTTTTAACTTCTGCGACCTTGAGAGATTCAAGAGCTTCTCTGACTTTGTTCCTTGGCTAGATTCTGCGCCCAAGAAGGAGGTCATGGTCATGGGCGCACCCGCGTTCAAGAACTACCTGGCTTCCATCCAGGCCCTGATCAGCACGCATATCGACACCGTCGCGAGACTCGAGAAGAAGATTACGACGTTTAGAGGCCGGGTCCAGGCGGGAGTGGACGTCGTCGAGTCGCAGAAGAAGCTGGGCGAGCACGAGACTGAGCTTGCCAACACCCGCATCAAGATCGATCGTCTCAAGAACTTCTTCGTCAATATCAAGTTGAATTGGAGCAAGGCCGAGGACCGAGTTATCGGGTTCGTCCGCTGGGCTCCCTCCATTGGCGTCGGCATCGCTCCTCATCGTTATACACGCGACCTCTGTGTCATCGAGCTCGACAAGAAGAAGTTTAGGTCTCTGATCGGAAACGTCTTAAGCCTTGGTGCGTCGATGCTCCATCTTCACTAAATGCCGCTGATCGAGCTGTGATTCTCTCTGCATCTCTCTCTCTTCCAGGTCCCGAGATGTCCGAGTCAAAGCTCAAGTCCCTGATATACGAGCGTGTTGACGTCCCGTCCGATTTCAAGTACCCCGACAACGGTCTCCTTGTTCTCCAAGGAATGCTGACCGCCAACCAAGTCAACAACCCCACGACCCGGAATCTCGAAGGCAATCACCTTCGTCGTGTCCTCAAACGAGGCTTCACCACGAACACCACCGTCGGAACCCTCACTCAGTTCAAGTCATTTGTCCGCCAGTACTTCCCGATGGGCAACAAGGAGTCGCTCGAGGTCGCCATCCTCTCCCACGAGCGGGACTCGGGCACCTTCTCCAAGGGCGGCGACTCGGGATCCCTCATCGTCTCCACTCTTGGCGAGTTCCTTGCCCTGCTCACAGGCGGTACCAACAAGGGAACGGACGGATCAGACATCACCTACGCGACTCTCTTTGAGTGGGTCTGGGATCTTGTCAAGGCCGAGTTCCCTGGCGCTAGCTTGTACTTTGGGAACATTGATGAGTTCCTCGCCGACGTGGCCTAGGTTCGTCTCTTTTACTCCCTTTTTATCCTTCTTATACCCGTGACCTACGACCTTTTATGTTTAGGAACGGCAAACGCGTCTCGCGTCTTTTCTTCTTCTTCTATCTGCGACTCCTTTCTCTCTTCTGTGTACCCCACGCTCACTCCCATTAATCCCTGGCTCGGCCGGTTTATTTTCATTGTTACAAATATGATATTTTTGGGGGTTGCCTGAAATGCCATGGTCCTACATGGACCATGGTGCAGTGTAATATTGATATAAGTAGAGTTCACTTGATTACTGTTTCAGTCATAATGTTATGATAGTTTTACCTCAATCCTACTACTCGATGAAGATATTCCAACACAAGAAGCCCCAAGTCAAATTGAACAAACAGGTAAGATACTTACTTACAAAGATATCTAGAGTACAGGTTGAGTATAATAAACTATATACAGCAGCTACATGTATGAAAGGTGGTTGATTCAAATTTCACATCGTTACAACGTTCTATCGCCATCATCATCTAGTATCAAAGTCGGCGCAACGTCAAAAGCAGAAGTGCAACAGACTTCGGCTTCCTCGAATGCCTCGGTTGGGCGACGAAGGGAGGAAGGAAAGGTAGGGAGGGTAAGGATCAATCTAAAATCTAATAGACATATCGGAAACTGAGAGGAGTCACAATCAATGAAAACTGGTTAAAGATCCCTAACAAACGACTTGGAAACTCACTTGACATTCTGCAAATCCGTCATATCCGCAAACGCCGTCTCGTTCTCGTGTGGACGGAACGCAGAGAGTCCCCCGAGGGACTCGCTGTCCTTCGCATCCTTCATATCCTTCATATCCTTCACATCCTTTGCATCGTTCACATCCCCAGTCGTCGTCGTAGATCCTTGTTTCGCACCTAGATGGGACATCCATCAGAGTCGTATCCAAACACATCTGCGCTAGCAGTGAAAGATTTAAGAAATAAAGAGAAACGCCTCGAATCGACATACCAGAATCTGCTGCAGCAAGGTCGGCGGCATCGCGTTTCCGGTTCTGATAGCTCAGATAAACCCTCAACGCGACGAAGATCAGGACCTCCAAGCAGTTGCTGACGAGCATCGAGCCGATACCGAGGTGGTACGTCGGTGCGTCTTGGGTGCGGTAGAAGAATGGGCCTGAGGGGAGGGCAGTGGGAGGCAGAAAGGAGGGGAGGAAGGAGAGGAGAAGAAGGGGAGAAGAAGGGAAGAAGGAGGGAAGAAGGAGGAGAGAAGGAGGAGAGAAGGAGGGAAGAAGGAAAAGGACAAGGAGTCAACATAATGAGTCAATCGTGATAAAAAAAAGATTGTAATAAAAGGAGTGCGTTGGCTCACCACTGATATTCCCCACACACGCACCCAACCAGATCAACGCGCTCGTCAGCTGTTTCTTCGTCTGACCCGCGGTGTTGCTCGTGATGAGGCTGAGGCCGAGGACGAAGGAGGATTGGTAGGATCCTGTGTATGCAGCGTATGAAGGACATCGGGAGTGAACGGGAGTGAACGGGAGTGAATGGGAGTGAATGGGAGTGAATGGGAGTGAATGGGAGTAAAGGCATGAGGATGATCATCGATAAGTGTATGAGTGGGTATGATATATGAAGCTTTGAAGACTTATATAGATACTTACCAGTCAGATAATAACAAATCAACCTCCCCACCGACGCGTCCTGAGGAGCAAGGAGGAATCCAAGCGTCCCGGCGATGGTAGGGAGCATGAAAAGGATACACACGAGTGTTCGGGAGTTGGGAGGAAGACGGCCGTTGAGGTATGCGCTACATAATACGGGTGGAGAGGGAGTCAGACAAGGACTCGGAAGGAAGGTTGAAGAAGGAAGAGTAAGTAACGAAAAGAGAGGTTCTTTGACGCTTACCCTAATCCAATCCAGATACACACCAGCGCACCTTGCGGAATCCCCAGCAGCGTGGTCTGGAGAGTGTCGAACCCAAGACCTTGGATGATGAGTGTCGAGAACTAAATCATAACCGCCATCAGTAAGTATCATCTTGTCATTCGCTCCACCATTTCCCAATCGAACACGGTAAAAAGTTCAAACTCACATTACTTATCCCCCATTCGGGATATTCCCCACCAAGCCCAGCGCGAAGAACAACCACGACTTTGGATCGAGAAACGTCTCTCTGAACTATTCCCATTATCCACCCCAGTCTGGTTTTCCCTCAGCCTCCCTACAGCTAAAAGGCGTTCCTCGCGCGTGAGCGCGCGCGCGGTGGCAGGGGAATCGGGGAGGACAAAGAAGAGGACGATGGCCCAGAGGGAACAGAGGGAACCGACGATGAGGAACCTATGAACAACGAGGTCAGCGTTTTGAGGGAAGTTGTGGTTGTGATGTGGACAGGCCGGGGAAGCAGGTAAAGAACATAGAACGTATACGTACTCGTACTTCCAGCTCGCCAACGAGCCCTTGATATGTCCAATCGCGTATCCAAGTAACCCTCCTCCGGCAACACCGACACCGTTGGCAGCGTACCACATCGATATCCGCGAGGGCTGTTCGGAACGACGGTAGAACATGGTGGTGATGAGCATGAACCTGGATAGAAGTTGAGTACGAGGATGAGTACTTAAGGGGAAAAGGAAAGAGGAGAGGAGGCATACGCAGGGTCGGCGATGGCCTCGAAAGCTCCTGAGAGGATACGGAGAACCGCCAGTTCGGTGAAGTTGCGCGAGGCTGCCTGGGCCCTAGAGAGATGAAAGGGGAGGAGAGGATCTTTTGTATAAGCATTAGGCATCGACGATAGAGCTGGATAGTAACCCACATAAGTAAAACTCCCCAGAGAAAGATATTAATCGCAAGGTATTTTCCGCTCGGGGACCGTTGCATGAGTAGGTTGGAGGGCAAGCCCCATGCGAGCCAGCCAAAGTAGAACAGAGAGGAGAGCCAGCTGGAAGGAACGATGAGGACTTGAAGAATGAGATTATGCAAGTGCGAAAGAAGGCAGACCTGTATTCCGTTCCGTGAAGCTTTAGATCGGTCTTGATTCCAAAGATGGCCGCGTACGAAAGGGTGGTTTTGTCGATGTACTGGAAGGCAAGAGATAAGTGAGGAGGAAGAAAAGAGCCAATGGTTGATCCGACGCACATAGAATGCATAGCAAACAGCCAAACTAAAGCCTCAATGAGCTATGGTAGCCAGAATTTGACAAGGATTAAATAACATACCAGGGAATGATCAACCTATCAATCTTCCTCCTCAACTTGAGCTCCTCAACAGGATCAATACTCGTCTCATTAGGATACTTTTCCAACGCCTCTCTATAAAACTCATCCAGAGGTTCCCGATTCCACAGACGCGCAGCAGAGAAGGGATGTGTCCCGATTAACACTGAATCAGGTATGTTTCGTCTGTCGGGAGCTTGTTCGGTGTAAGAGATGGAGGGCGCGGCGTCGTCTTTGGAGGAAGTGGACATCTTGGGCTTGGGCTTGAGAGTGGGGAAAGAGGGGAAAGCCGGGGTGAACAAACCTCCCCCCACATTTTTTCTTCAACTTTTAAGCGTGAAGAGATGGAAGTGCCTGATCGAATTAACGGTCGGTCCGGAGGGGAGCGGGTTTTTAAGTGCCGGCTGGAGCGATCCGGTGTACCGACGATTCTTACCAGTCACTGCCACTCAGACTCCTACGTCGTTGTTCTCGTGTGCTTTGCATCCGAGAGCACGGCTTCGGAACATAAAACTTGGCACTCAGATAAGAAGACTGTCGTTGAACACGCTCAGGTCCTGTCTGGAATTGCCGGATTCGGTGATTCTTACGCTCTTGACTCTTCTTGTCGCTCTGGTTCTCCAATCGATTGCTAGCTAGCATCATCACCGATCTCTATACACCAGAATGCCAAGTGTTTTTCTATCCGCCCAAACACCGAGTCGTCCACGGTCCACCTCAACGAGGAATTCACTCCGACCATATCCTCGTCCCCTACTCCGCCTACAACGAACTCATCCTAACCAATCACCTCGTTAACCCAGCCGTCGCTCAATGAGGAATTCACTCCCACCCCACCATATCCCCCTCACCTACTCCGTCTCCAACGAACTCATCCACCCCGAACTTGTGGGCAAGGTTTCCAACCCATTCAAGAAACCTAGTCGGAATCCCTGACCCTCGACCTCTGCCAGTGGTTGCCGTCCGTTCCCCAGGCTCAAGCCTATCCGATGTCCTGTGACAAACCGATTCGCGATCGCTTTCCCACTACACACATAACATCCTCCGAGTCCCAATCTTCCTTCCCTGTCCTTCTCGCACTCTGCCCTCATCACGAGTAAACGAGTGATACCGACGGGCAGACGAAGAAACAGCCCCATCGATGCTGAAAAGACTCCGGTCTTTTCTCTTGCTCACTCGCTGAGCGCTGAGCGCTCGTATGACTTCCTATCTCAAACCCATCCTCGGGCGTACCAGCACCAGGTAAGCACCAATAGCTTCATTTCTGCATTTACCGTTCTCTGACTTTATCCTTAGAGTAGGATTGCGCGTAGGATGTTTCCATGGCTTGCTATCACTTTAGGAACGAGGAGGAGGAGGACTGGGAAAAGTTGTCCGGTGGAATGGGTTGGGTAGAATCGAACCCAAGGTACGTTCCCCAGATCTATTTCTGTTAATTCGTCGTGTAACGATTGATTTGACTTCACTTGTAGGATCCGATCCATCGTGCGCTCAATGTAATGAAGAGTCAAAACTGCACTAGCGGAGAATCGTTTTCTCCCTTGATCCCTGAATCAGGTATCGGAGACTCATTTATTCCACGCTCTTCAAGACCCAGGTGGAAAGTTCAGAACGACGTTGAACGTTCAAAGCTCGAATCCTTCATTGTCTCTCGGCTCCCGTACATCGTGCTTCAAGCTCAAGCTTCATGCACATGCTTCATGCTTCATGCTCAATTCTCGAAATCCTTAACTCACCACAAAGTCGTTCATGTTCACTTCACTGGCCAATGTGGACCGACAACACGCGACAACTCGACAGTCGACACCCACCTTCTCCAAGCACTCAACAGAACGGGGGGGGGGACTACCCTACCGTGTTCTGAAGGGGAGCCGGAGCTTGATATTGGATAGTCGCTCTTGCTTATGGAGACGAAGACGGAAGAGGGAAGGAACTTGACGATGCGATGAAGAGGTGGGGGGGGGGGGGGGAACGCGGGTGACGGGTGTGATGGATGAGGAAACGATGGAGGTGCCAGTGGAGTTGGTGTAGGTAAATCATGAAGGAGGTTACATAAAGGAGGTTAAGGCGGACTCGGAAGACTTACTTGAAAGACTTTATGACTGGCAAGCTCCCGCCGACCACCACTCAACCCAACCCACCGCTATTCGAACATGCGAACATGCAAGGTGGCCACTGAGTACGGGTCCTTCGTTGTGATTGTATCGAGAACCTAGTCTCAAAATCCAAGTTTGCCGCAGACTCGATCCCTCAGGCCTCAGGCCTCAAGGCCTCACTTCTCACTTCTCACATCTCACATCTCAAGACTACCTTTGTACCCGGGCTCCAAGTGCGCGTTGTCAATCATCCAGCCATGAACATCGACTACTCCCCACCTCTTCACTTCTCTAGATTTCGAAATTGAATTTCCGGTGCGATTATATCTAGATATCTGGCGTCTGTGGAATGAAGGGGCGGAGGACTCGGGGACTCAAAGAAAGTGGCAGGTAAGCGGAATCCGGGTATCGAGATGAGACGACGAGGGGGACGTGTTCTCATTGTTCCAACAGAGACGAAATCTATCAGAAAGAGAACGGAACGGGTATCGTTACATGGGGCGCTGCGTACACGTACACGTTCCATGCTGTCTGATCATGAGACGAACGAAATCAACGCCCTTGGCCCTTGGGGAGATATTCCCGCGCGCCCACGTCAGGGAAATGACGAAGTAGCGTTGTTCGTGCGGTTTTGATTTCAGATTATGATTCTGACTCAGAGTGCCCGTGGGGTTGGACTACAATCCGGACATTATAAATTACCTTCGACATCGACCAGAATCTCCCTCTATCTTCCCGACAATATCTTCCCTCAACTTTTCAGAATTCCTTTCAACTTTTCAGGCGGCGGGCCCCACGATCTTCTTGGAACCTTGTACCTTAGGTTCTCTTTCTCTCTTTCTCTTCACCACTCCTCCTTGAACCCAACGCCTCGTCGGCGAATCGCGATCACGCCACCCAATAATATCTCTTTCGTTACGTATCACCTACCATCTGGTTTTTTCCCCCCTTCAACCTTCAAATCAAAGCCATCTCATAGCCGGCTACTACATGATCGTACTAGGTACTAGATGTTGACGTTTTTTTTCCTTCTCTACATTCTCTCATCTCTGACCTTTTGCATCAGCTTTGGATAAGAATGAACAGTCACTCTGAACGAGCAAGGAAGATCGGTGGGGCTCCAACGGGGTTACGTTACTAGGGCTAAGAGTACGTTGATAATGCCCTTGATTTGTGCTCAGTGCTCAGCGCTCAGTGCTCACATGCAATCAGATGCAATCCCATGTGCAGTTGGATATTGCTGGATTTTGCTGTATACACATAAAACATCATGAAACAGCCTCGTATGATGATGATCGATAACATCGATGATCTTCATCAATCATTGAGCCGTTCGCGATATCGGCTGTCTTCTCCAGCTGCCAGCCTGCCACGTTATTCCTGGGTAACCTTTTTGAATTGCGGGACATTCTCTCGCATATGAGATTGACGGACAAATTGTCAAATCCCCCCCCCCTCCCCAAGAGCTGGTCTCCAAATCCTACTGTAAATCTCCCAAGCACCCGCCCCCCAATTGCAGCAATCCCCAATTCCCTTTCCTGTATCAAAATTCCCTTCACGATGATGATGTTCTTCACCGCCGCGGCTGCCACTATCGGGGTGGTCTCAGTTCGAGCTCTCCCTGTTCCAGATCTGGACGCTCAGGCCATGATCTCCACTTCCGAGTTGCCGTCAGCTATCGATGTTCACAACCAGGCATCTCCTCAAGGTAGTAAATGTCAGGCTCACTTTCTCTTTGTTTCTTTCCTATGCCCATCAACCCTTTTCTGACATATTGTGTTTTTCCCCCCCAAATGCAGATGGAAAAGAGATCACTGTCAACAAGCGGAGGTTCTCAGTGAACAAAACCCCAGTGTATCTATGTAGCTCGATCTTCAGAACCGATCAAACTCAATGCCTACTTCTCTGCGCACTTCAAACCCATGGCGTTTCAGGTCATCCCCTTCGTAGTATATAAGGATGATGCACAGTGGGGGGCAGCCGCTTATTCATGGAGTACTGAGTGTTCATCTTATGTACTCAATTCAGACCGTGAATTGTACAAGCTCGTCAGAAAGTCGCAGGTGCCAGGTGAGTATGACAATCTCATCACTAGCATTAGCATCGCTGACCTTTGCAAATAAATCCAATACAGAACTTGGAATTGACGAAAAGATGGACCTCATCATAGCCTCCGAGTTCTACAAACAACATGAACGTCTTCGACCCGCTCTAGCTGAGATATACCACCAAGTTGTGAAAAGTTTCGAGCCTCGGCATCGGGTTCCGAACGAGATGAACAAGCATTTGTTGCTCTTCAAGCTTCAATGCCTATTTCATTTCGGCTACCGTAGGTGTGTGATATCTTGACCTGCGTTATGCTGATAATCATTAATCAATGTCTATCCGTATACCAGCGCGCGCTGAAGTGGAAGCCCGCAAAGAATTCTTGACTCAGCGCTCCGGAATATATATCCGATTCAGACTATTTCATCAAGAAATTATCGCTCGAATGAATGCAGGAGAGATGGAATCAGGGGATATGGTGATCCACCAGTTAGCTGATGTCAATCTCAATAGGTACTTGAAGTTGAATCAAACAGCATTCTCGAGTGTTGACCAAGAATTCTTTTAGGGCATATTATCTTTCTGGAGCATATGAAGCAGTACCAGTAAGAGATTTGAGTGGATTGCCTCCAGTCCTCCATCAGTATATTAGATCTAGACCGCCATGATACAAGATGCCAGGCTGTATTTTGAGTAGTAGCTGCAATTACCCTCACCGTTTCCGTCGAGGATCATGATGTGGAATCGACCCCTGGAAAGCACAGAGCTTGGCTTGTGAGCACTTGTGTGTGTGGGTCCAGAGGTGTGAAGGCGTAGACCTGGACCCACAGTTTCCTGAAAGAGAGGAGGGAACACTAAATTGGGGGGGGGGGGGGGGATTGTTGATGTCGATGAGAGCTCTGGCGATCTGGATTTCCGCCGTGGACTGATGGTACACCAACGCGTAGACCCAGTGGGACGTTTGGTGACAGGCAAAACATCGGGTTTCCTCGCTCGTTCTCGCTTCATTCAACATCCGCAGAGTGAAATTGTAAGCCGTCATCGTCAGCACGTTGATGTAGCCGATACGATTGAGGCGGATAACGACAACAAAGACGAAAGTGATTTGAGGGGAAGGAGAGGCGAGGGTCCATCAACAGGTTTCGTGATATCGGTGTGTTCAAAGGCCTGCTGGAGAGTTACGCGTTAGACACCCGTGGAAGTTGAATTCTAGATTGAAGAATTGGGATCCCGATTAGTGCATCCTGGGCCTGAAGCTGAAGGTTTGATGCTTTTCTTTGCCTGTGAGAGGTTGAAGCTAAGGTCGATTCACTTGGCGCTCACGTACGTACCGTCGGAATTACGTAACTCGCTGTTCTTTTCCCTCAACCTTTCCTGTCAAAAAACATATCGCTCTCTCCTTTACTTTTTCTCACCTAAGCTCTTGCTTTCTTGTACAAGATATTCACCGTGGCACGGTGATGTGCTCGCGAAGCTTAATCCCAGTTGAATAGATAGTACTCTGAAATACCTCAGAAGATGAAGGGGCAAAAGCACGAAACTCACCATGAATGTGCCATGCTCCCAGTTTCTCCCTAAACACACAAAACTCAAAATTTGAGCTCATCACATCATTCAAAAGCGTGTAAACCAGTTGAGGCAGTTGAGGCGAGCATAAATCTGAGAGCACTAAGAAAAAGATGAGGATTTGAAGGCAGAACCAAGCATATTATCTGAAAACGAGCAAAATTCAGATTCTATCGTAGCTCCGTTTTTGCCAAACAAGTACAAACTCAGACCACACTCTACGGACCTCACATGAAACCACTTGCTTCGCTTCGCTCGCAAAAACCTTCGTACATCTCAAAAACTTCACCTACATACCTTCTCTCAACCTTTCTGGCAACCGTTCGCCGACTACGGATTACGCAATTCGGAAATCCCTTCACCCCTGTTTCTACCCACACCCACTTTCAAGCTCAAGTTTCGTCCTTCTTGCTGAACTCACCGAGATGGCTGACTTGTGAGTGACCTGTGTTATGCTTGATACTATACTCTCCGCATACTCAATCTCAATCTCAATCTTATCCTCGTTCTATCATTCGATTTGCTAGGGGAGATTTCATTGCTTTGATTGTGGTAAGTGATACTTCGTTCCTATACGGCTCCAACGAACACGGTTTCTGATGTGCATACCTTCTTTTTTCTGTTCCTTCCTTGTTTTATATTCTCTTCTCTTCCGCACCTCATCACACCTCAAACCCAACCTCAAACCCAATCCACGCAACCAATGCTCAAAACGTTCAATCAATAACTGCCGTCCTCTTTCCTCTCTCCTCTATGAACTTTAAAGACGATCGCAGTGTTCGCCGGAATCATCTACCTCGCGTACACTGTGACAAGCTCCGTTTCGGACAGTGTGAAGTCTACGAAAGATAGGTGCGTCTATCTAGGACTTTTTCGGAACTGTTTTCCGTGATTCTGACTTCCACTTGCGGCTTCTGTTGTTTGTGGGCTTCGTGATATGCACAGATTAAAAGAAAAGGGGTATGAGATCTCCAACCAAGGAATGTCAGTGAAGACATCGAAGAGGATGAACAGGGAGGATTATGTCGATGCGACGCAGAGGTACGCAGCTGAACTCCTCTTTGTAATCTACACTCTATCTTGCTTTGCTTTGCTCTCTCCTCATCTCATGTATTCCGTCGCTAACACGAAACACCTCCTTCTTCCCTTCCCACATCATCCCTTGACCCTTCTTGACCGCAGAGGAATCATCCGAGCCATGGGCGCAGCATCCTTCGGTTCCAATGCCAACGGCACTCCCGACGTTACCTCCGCTACCTCTTCGACATCATCGGCTAATCTGGCTAATCTAAAATCCCCACCGCTGGAACATAGGTCGAGTTCTTCGTCGTCGATCAAGACGACTTCGTCGGGGCAGAAGATTAGTATTTTTGGGAAAAAGAAACATGATTGATTGGATTGGATGGATTGGATTGAAGGGAGCGGTGGACGTGAGTGGAGATTACTAAAAAAATCGAAAGATATACCCGCAGTGTCGGATGCTGGAGGCGGAGGCGGAGGTGGACTTCTGGTGGAGACGGTTACCGGCTTGCCAACCGTCGTTCTTTGGATATTGGTGGCGAAAATACATTGTATCATCATCAACGCCTCTTCCCCAGCGATGGTTGCGGTTCTCTATTTATCACTTTCTATTTTCTCCAAATGATTTTTATCTTTCTACACTTCATTCGTACATCAAAGGCTATTTACAACAACATTGGTAGATATTGGTTGAACGTTGAAACTACTACATATTCGCATCTCCGTCCTTTGACTAAAACATTGCTACAATCTTGAACTTCTTATTTGGATCCTGCATGTCTAAAGGCCAAACGCCTCTTCCGACTTCGAAAGCAAGACTATGGCATGTACTTATCAGAGTGATGCAAGCTAAGAGAGGCTAGGAGAGACTCAGTACCTAACCTCAGGAGCAGGACAACAACTTCAAGCCTTGGCTTTTGCAGCCTCTTCTTTCTCCTGCTTGACAACCTCTTGAACGGCACTTAACAATATGCTATGTGCGTCCTTCACGGTGGCTATAACGCCATAGTTTTCCCCGAGCGTCCTACCGAGCCCGAAATCGAGAGGTTGACCGCGTGAGTCAGTGATAGCCCCACCGGATTCTGTGACCAAGAGAGAGCCAGTTGCGTGGTCCTGGAGAATCATTCGTGGTAGCACGATCAGTTTCAGTATATAACTCGGATGAGTTGAACTCACCCAGATTTTCTCCTTGTAGCCAACCCCGGTAGGCATCCTCATATACGCCCCTCCGTCTCCCCGTGCGAGACATCCATACTTTGCTTGACTATCCATTCGGATTGGGGGTTTGGTCAATCCTAGGATGGCGGAGATACGGGAGGTGGTGGAGTGAGATGAATGTAAGGCTTCGACTGATTCGAGGAAAGTGAAGGTAGAGGGTGAGTAGGGAGGCATTTTGAGAGGAGTGGGATCCGCGCCGGAGAGCTTCATCTGTGAAGGAAAGGATGTCAAGTCATCTGTGATAACCGAGACGAAGTTGGGGGTGAAAACTTGCCTGTTCAGCGCCTTGTCCTCTCACAGCAACAAACAGACATCCTTTTTCGCCGTCTGGTTTTGACCAGTCAAGAGGTAGATTGGGACACCCGAGAACGCCGACTTGGACTTGGGCGTCGACGATGAGCGCAAGGCAAACAGCGTATTGTTCGCCTCTCAAGAAGCCCTTTGTCCCATCAATAGGATCGATCGTCCACATTCCTGGAAAAACAAAGAAGACCATCAGTGAGGTTGAGCATTCTCAAGCAGGCAAGGGAATGAAAAGTCGTACTTCCGCTTCTTCCACCTTCATAATTACCTCTATCTATCGCATCTAGCAATTCTTCCGTGCTTTGCTCCGAACCAGGTCCAATGCCCCACTCTGCAATGTCTCCGATGCCAAGCTCGGCAGTCAACGCTTCGTTCGCGAGTTCGACGATGCGATGGCGAAGCGAAGCACCATTTTCGCCGCGTAGGTCTGAGGCGTCTTCTTCTCCAACGATCGGGTCATCTGGAAATGCCCGGTGAAGCATCGAGCTTATGACTGCTTGAGCGGAATAGTCCCCGACTACAGAGGTTTGGGTTGGAATCGGATGACGGTTACACAGAAACATGAGAAGGTACCTGTGACCGGCGACTTGTCTCCTTTCACCAACGTCTCATTCTTGACAAGCTTGTTGAACACCGAGGACGTGACCAAACACGCTCGCTGAACAGCAGAGATGGCGAATTGTTTTTCGGTGGTGTATGCAAGTGACATTATCGACCTGCGGTTAGATGAAGAGATAGATGAGAGAGAGTAAGAGATGAGGTGATTGAGATGAAGGAGAGTGCGATACATAAACTATTCCTTCACGGCTCCGTCATGGTGGGCCGTTCTCAAGAGCGTGAGTTCGACGTCAGGATGGCTCATTTGAAGTCAATTTTTGGGGCGGCCCGGCAAGCCGGCACAACTGTTCGACGACGCGTCGCGTTTCTTTTCTTTCTTTTGAACCACTAGGAGTCCGAGGTTTTCTAATAGTTTGTTGTGTGAGTTTTTTCCTCGTTTCTCTCTATCTCACTGCTCACAGCCAAGTTCCAACGAGTCCAGAATATCAGAATCTCAGATCCTCATAAATCACCTTCACGCATCTCAACTTTCATGATATTAAATTTACACAGTAGCAAGTTGCAACCCAACAGAGCTTCAGCCTCCCAAATCCACTGCCGTCGTTTCTTATCATGAATCTTCGATTTCGAAATATTGCGAAAACAAGTGACCCTCCATCTCGAAGTAGAAACGGGTAATCACTGGCAAATGGCGCATCTCGCGAAAGCAGAAACCGTTCCCGCCTTTAATCAGGAAGGAAGGAAGTGTTTCCATAGGTTTCCATTAGGATTGAAATCCAATTTCGACCTCTATTACGACCGATATGAGCCGATATGGAAAAGTCCATTCGCTCGCTCGCTCTGATGGGATATATGCATAATATGCATCTACAGAAGCTTGCCGGGCGGGTCAGAAGCAACGTTAACAAGGGGATCATGGATGTCAGGGGATGTCTTGCGGATTGCGGTAAGTACTGTACGTTGCAGAAGTTTGCTGGAACTTGGCGGATTCATTGATGTTCGTATAGATGGGCCGTCCTGATTATGTTTCGTGATAGGGCTCGGGCCAATGTACCCACTCTATGGCGTTCTCGGTGTAGAGACAGGAAACCGGAAACAAGTTCCACATACATACATCCATTCATCTATCGTTGACTCTCAATCAGACCTTTGTCGAGCATCCATTTGGGCAGTCCTTAGCTGGTCTGGAACCGTTCAAGTCGGTCCAACGTGACGTGGAGATGTACAAGGTCCAGTATTATTATTATATATTTCCTTTCTTTGACTTTTGTTCCCTAGGTTCAGGACGGGTTTAGGCCTATAGGACCAGGTTTTCCCTTCGCATAGATAAGGGAGTGGGCTGCGCTGAACGCTCTACATACATACAGGAATCAATCTATCCTTGCTGAGATTGTAAATCTTTGGCATATCTCCAAGGAACAGAAACGGTCAGCTTGTGCAATATTCGAATCATTCGATGACATCGTATCGTGGCACTAAATGAAGATAACACAGTTTCATGAATGAGTATCGAGTTTGAAAAATGCACATGAACTTCGAGTTAACATGCACAATGCACATCACTTTCTATTACTCTGACCGTTGACGGAGCTCCGAGTCTAACGATTTCCACCAGGTTCAATGAAACTTCTGCATACTACATATTCATATTCGACCTTACCACTGGTTTTTCAAGAAAGTTCTGGGATCATGATAGGTAAGTTCCTACCAACGTCATGATATCTCAGGTTTAGGCCTCACAAACCCCATAATGATATACCGTAGATGTCGGATGGAGGTTAGGTCCTAATGGAAGGATCGAAGGAGTGAAGTTTGTCTTAACGCGTGGGTCAATCAAGGTCAACCATCAAATATTGTGTGCACTTTTTCTCCCTGCGCTTTCCCATGTTAAACCCCTGTTCCCAGCTGTTTCCCCGAACATTTTGACTGGTGACAGTCGATGCATGTGCTCGTCCGTATCGCCCGCTGTGGGTTTTACTGTATATGATCCAGCTTGATTCGGTATCGCCTATCCTGAAGCTTCCATTCATACAGGTTAAGCATGGTTCGGATCTGGGATCCGTCCTCCAGCTCCAGAACCTTGAAAGGGATTACTTTCATAATCCATCTCAAGGCGGCTACATTTGTTCGCCGACTTCTCGATACGCTAGGACTAAAGAAGACACTGCTCAAAAACCATAGCGCCGCTCTGTACCCGCGGAGACGTGCACGAGCATGCACGATGTTATCGAGGATCCTTCGGAAGGGTACTACTCCTCCGGAAATTACTATTCGTTATTCGCCCCCCCACGAAGGTTGAATACGCGAAATCCCGGTCAACCTTCTAATCCTCATCTGGAAATGACTAGTCTCGAAGTGAGATCAGTTCGCTGACTCGCTATCGCTCCAAAACCTCTTCATCTAAGTAGAGGGAAGGTAAATCTTTGAATGACCTATACCGTTTACGTCTATTTCTGAAATTCTGGGCTATAATTAGTGCTGGAGGTAACACTGTGGACTGTTATCCAACTCCTTTGCTTCACGCGGAGCTTCATGCGTTTCTACTACACGGGAATACCAGAAGCCGGAGACTATATAATAACAGGTGGTAGCCTGGAACTAAAAATTGTTGGACAGGGCATATCGCATCGTTTTGGACCCGTATGGGTTCGGCAATTACTCGAGATCAGGCTTCGAATGGCCTGGGAGATCTGTCCATATGTTCAGAAGGTGGAGAACTGCCAAGCTGAGAAGGGAGTCCTTATCTATAATGCCCCACCAGATACTTAAGCAGAAACGAAGCAGAAAATTTGCTTTCCCGTCCTTTGCTAACTGGCAATAGCCCCCTTCCCTGACCATGTCGTTAGAAGAGAAGCAGAGTGAGGATCTCAACTTGGACTCTGAGAAAGGGCTCGCTCCAGTCGATCTAGGTATGTTGCTCCCCCACCACCTGCGTTGAGGCATTTTTATCTAGTAATAATTCTCTCTCTCTTGCAGAGGCTGTCGAAGCAGTTGCCCTCCCCGAATTCGACGATCCTAATATCGACAGAGATGCTGCGATTGAAGGTGTACTTGGTGAGGATCAGTAGCACCTCACTCGATGGCTATCGGAAGCTGACTCCAGCGACAGAGGATGATTCTCCGTATCCTGAAGTCCGATCTGCTGTAGCCAACACAGACGACCCGACTATTCCGGTTGGAACTTTGCGGTCTTGGACTATTGGGCTTGTCTGGGCTAGTTCGTATCCATCGTCAACTCCCTCTATCTTTGATACTGACCACATCATTCACTAGTCGTCATTCCGGTGCGACTTGGATAGCATTTTTAGGTTCAAGAAGTAAACGCTGATACTACGACTGTCTGCTAGGGGTTGAATCAATTCTTCTTCTTCCGATTCCCGTCTGTGACCATCACCGGGGTGCGTTGGTTATCTCCACCAATTCTGATCAGTTCGTTGTTGACACCGATGCCAAGCTTGTCGCCCAATTGCTTGCTTTCCCTATCGGCCGAGCATGGGCATCTTTTGTACCCAACGTCAAGGTCTTCGGTGTGGCTCTCAACCCGGGACCCTTCACTATCAAGGAGCATGTGAGTGACAGCAGACAGCAGACATGTATAGATTCACGTTGGGGCTCATGAAGGCTCTTTGAATCCTTCTAGGTCCTCGTCACAATCATGGCCACCGTTGGTTACCAAAGCGCCTACGCCACTGACATTGTCGCTGTCCAACGAGTGTTCTACAATCAGATATTCAACTTCAGTTATCAATGGTTTATGGTTATGTCAACCCAGCTGATTGGGTTCTCTATCGGCGGTATATGCAGACGATTCCTCGTCCAGCCTCCTTCGATGAGTGAGTGTTATCCTGTGTTATCGTTTGGAGTTGATTATCCGATTTGGCTGATTATTCGTTCGCAAGTTTGGCCGACGGATCTGGTTACATGTACGCTTCCTTCGTATCCTCGTCCTTCCCGTCTCTCACTAAGTCCAACCGTCGCGCAGGCGCGTTATTCAACACACTCCATTCCACGCAGTATGCAGGTATGGGAACCCGTGGAGGTATCAGCCGTGAAAGGTTTTTCCTCTTTGCATTCCTCGGGTCCTTCTCCTGGTACTTCATGCCTGGATATCTATTCCAAGCATTGAGTTACTTCTCTTGGGTGTGCTGGATTGCACCGGATAACATCAAGGTCAATCAGATGTTCGGGGTACGTGTCTGCTTCGTTGACACGGCAGGAATTATCGTTGAAATCATATCTAGTATCGATCTGGTCTTGGGATGAGTCTCCTCACATTCGATTGGGCTCAGGTATGTTGACTCTGGGTGTACGAAGTGGACTTGAACCCCCTTGACATGCAATCCTTCAGATTGCGTATACAATCTCTCCATTGGCTACACCATGGTGGGCAGAGGCTAATGTTGCCTTTGCATTCGTGTTCTTCTATTGTGAGCGGTTCTGTTTGCTGAAATGTGCTTTCATGATATTGATCATTTTCAAAGGGCTCATGGCACCAATCCTCTATGTAAGTATGTTAACCTGCTACATCGAACTTGAGACTTAGCCGCTCCACGGAAAGTACACCAACACCTGGAACTCTGCCTACCTCCCGTAAGTAACCATCTCGAGATCATAGTCCGAGGGTTGCTCAGGACTTGACTTCTCATAGCGTCCTGAATGATGGATCTTTCAATCGAAACGGAACTCCATATGATGTTTCTCAAATTGTGAATGCAGATGGATCCTTCAACCAGGAAGCATACGAAGCTTACAGTCCTCTGTATCTCTCCGTCACGTTTGCATTGGCTTATGGTACGTCTCTGCCTTCGCCGAGATATATTTACTCATTGTTTATGATAGGATTGTCTTTCGCCAGCGTAACAGCAACATTGACGCACACCTTGTAAGTGAATGGTGTTCAGAGCGAACGATCTTGGCTCATGCATAGACGTCAGCCTCTTCTACCGCAAACAAATATGGCATCAAGCCCGCCGTTCCATCCACGAGCAGGCTGATATTCACGCTCGACTAATGTCCAAATACTCTCAAGTACCTAACTGGTGGTATATCATAATATTCTGTGAGACGTTTCCCGCCTTATCTTTGCGCAAATAACTGACCTGACATTTATAGTGGTCATGTTCACATTCGGAGTGATCTCGATTGAAGTGTGGGACACCCAATTCCCCGTTCAATACTATATTCTCGCTCTTGTGATATGTCAGTGCCTGTGGATGCATATACGTCGACTTTCACTCACCATACGCTTTGTAGCCTTCTTCTACACTATCCCCATTGGAATCATCCAAGCCATAACCAATCAGCAAGGTTCGACTGATTGTATTCCTTCCCACTCCTCACTACTTACCCTCCCGTATCTACCCAGTCGGGCTTAATGTCATCACGGAACTTATCATTGGCTACGCGCTTCCTGGTCATCCAGTCGCCATGATGATGTTCAAGACCTGGGGCTACATCACGATGGCACAAGGTATGTTTTGCACGCGACAGACAAAGCCCAAGAAATTGACCATCTGTATCTGATTCCCCTGAAACCAGCCTTACAGTTCACGCAAGATCTCAAACTAGGTCATTACATGAAGATCCCGCCGAAAACGATGTTTGCTGCACAAGTTATTGCTGCCGTTATCGCTGGTACCACCCAATTGGGTGTCCAAGCGTGGATGTTCACGAATATCAGGGACATGTGCGCACAAGACCAACCAGATGGATTCATCTGTCCATCCACGACGGTATTCGGTACGGCCAGTATCATTTGGGGTGTGATTGGTCCACGGCGAATCTTTTCGCGGGGAGCCACGTACTATGGTTAGTTGCAATCCAAACGTCTAAATTATTCGACTAGAAGCCGACACGTCTTTAGGTCTGCTGTTCTTCTTCATTGCTGGATTCCTCGCCCCCCTCGGAGCCTGGCTAGTGAGCTTGAAATGGCCTAACAGTTGGATCCGCTATGTCAAGTAAGGATGGCGCTAATGCACTCGAGAATCATTGAAGTTGATGATTGCGTTTTGTAGCTTCCCCGTCGTCTTCACCGGTACTGGCCTTCTCCCCCCCGCCACCTCGATCAACTACGTTCCATGGGCCATCGTTGGATTCATCTTCCAGTACGTTATTCGCCGCAGACACTTTTCGTGGTGGACCAAGTACAACTATGTCCTTTCCGCCGCTATGGATTCCGGGGTCGCAATTGCGACTGTTGTGATCTTCTTCTGTTTGGAGTTCCCCAAAGCTGGTACGATTGGGCAAGATACTATAGCAACATGGTGGGGTAATACTGTGAGTGTTGGGTTTTTGAGCGCAATGACGCCTTTTCTCACTTTTCCCCCTGCTATGATAGGTATTCGAAAATACGGCGGACGGCAAGGGCTTGTCGTTGCTCACTCCACCTCCTGGAGGTTTCGGGTAAGTTGCTACCAGACCCCGAATGTTTCTTAGACCTTAGTTCATTGGGTTTTTACAGACCGAATACTTGGAAATGATGGAAGGATTGTGGATGAGTTGATGTTCTTATGTGGCAAGAAACCTTACATATATGTAGGTCATATATCACCTGAATTTAAGCCCGCGCCGCTAAATGGGACGTGTCAGATTTAGACACTAGCCGCTGAGTTGAACCAGCTATTGAGAGGGAACGAACCGTCTTTGCGTTACACTTCCTTTCTGAACTGCTCCGTTTCGACACTTCTCCAATGATCTGTCTTTGGTTTACACTTCGCCTTTGTCTGTTCCTGTACTGTAATTTCAAGACACATCTTCCCTATCTCCGACATTCTGTCTTTGGTTTACACTTCGCGTTCATCTATTCCTGTGCTGTAATTTCAAGACACGTCTTCCCTATCTCCGACATTCTGTCTTTGGTTTACACTTCACGCGTTCATCTATTCCTGTACTGTAATTTCAAGACATGTCTTCCCTAGAGTCTCCGACTATCTGTCTTTGGTTTACACTTCACACTCATCCATTCCTGTACTGTAATTTCAAGACAGTTCTACATCTATTCTATGCTACATTTCTAGGACGTCGAAAACTGACAGTAGGAGATAATCTGTCCAAAATCAACGCCTATGCTAGTCTTACACCTCAAGAACCAAGAGACCGCTGTGTGCTCTCCAGCCTTTTTCACTCCGACTATTACTCGATGCCTGCCCAAAGGACTTCCCGACGCAAAACAGGCCGATCCTCAGATAACTCTGTTTCTGCCTCAGATCCTTCCTCTTCTCGCAAGAGAAGCAAGAACCCACACATGCGAACGTCACTCGAAACTGCTCCTACTGCTGCCTGCGGAGAGTCAGGATCTGGAAATCCCACTGCGTCCCAACTACTCTCGCACAGTCACCAAACCACGGAAGACTGGTACAAGTCTTCCAATACAAAGAAGGGATATGCTGGATATGTGAAGAGTGGAAAGAAGTGGATTCTTGAGTGGGCCAGTGCGAACAATGAGACGGACTCGGAAGACAGTGGGCAAAGTGCTGCAGATACCGAAGGACTGGCGCATGGTTTTGACAGTATCTCGAAGTATACCCCCATGGCACTACGCTTACTCACAGCATACAAATGTGATCATCAAGGGAACAAATTCTCCACTGCTGAGGGCATACGCTCAGCTTTTAAAGATTACTTTGAGAGGTGGAGTGATTTTGAACTTCAATTGGAAGGAATATAAGGCTGAAACTTCATGTTCTCAAACTTCGGTAACAGAGTGCTCGGGTGTCAAGGAGAGTTTTGGAAATTCAACTCCCACTCTCATGAGTGGGAGGGTAATCCTGTTTTTGAAACGGATTATAGGACTTACTACGAGTCACTCAAGAATCGAGAGAGCAGGACTTCCACATTTACGCAAGCTCTTCCCATGCTTCCTGCCGATCTCAAGATTTTGTTCACCTATCTTGATTCTTTTGACGGATGCAATGAATTTACTCTTACGCAACGTCTATATTTCAAGGCATTTGCTTCAGCTGCGTTCAATTTGTGGACAAGGTAAGAAATCATAACTCCTCCATTCTGTATCAATCTCAGCTAAGAACTTGAACTTGAACAAGAAACGACGAGCTTATACACTTCATGGTGAAAGATTTGAATGTCGACCTTGTCTCAGAAACTGGAGTCCCATACATAGAGTTTCGTCTCATATTCCGCAAAACAAATAAGGATCCCAATAAAGGTATGAATTCGAAACCTTCAACAGAGAATTGGGAAATTTGCGGCGTACTTACCCTATACCTAGTTCAAGTTTACCACATACCTGTTGACTCGAACCACTCTGAGCTCGATTGCTACACACACATGACGGCTTGGGTCACCCATCTTCAGGCTCTCCTTCAAAGACCCCTGATGAATACAGACTATGTCTTTCCAGGCATTGCTTCAACAGGTCAACTGAAGTTCGGGGAGAATACTAGCCGTATGGGAATAGAGAATCTGCTTGAAAGTATAGTCGAAGCCTCCGGATTGATGAAAGGACGAAGCGGAAAATTCACCACACATTGTTTTCGTAGAGGCGGTGCTCAATATAGGTTCATGTGGGCGGATCACAAATGGAGTTTGAAGGCAGTAAAATGGTGGGGAGGATGGTCTTCGAATGAGAACGTAAGTTGCTTGTTATGATACTATCTGCTGCTAATGTTACATTTTGGCTGCAGGTTGGTACCATCATGCGTTATCTTCTAGACGAGCTGATGGCGTACGAAGAAGGCTTCACTGATATTATGATGCCTGATAGCTCCCCTGCACGACACGAGTCTTTCATGGGCTCTTCCAACCATAAGGCCGAGCCAATCTCACGCCAGGATTTTCTTTCACTGGAGCATAAAATGATGAAAAAGTTTGATGACATGGCAAAGAGTTGGCCAATTACACCTCCCGCAACGCCCCACGGGCATAGAGTGCTTCATTTAGAGGCCCATACAAGGTCCAGTAGTAAGTATTTGCGATACTACTACTAGTTCAGTTTCCGTTGACCTCTTTTTACCAGCCAACATAATCTCTTCATCTCCTGCTACACAGGGGCCTCCCTCGAATGGTCCTCGACTCACTCCTTTGCCTCAAACCCCTCCCAACCCCTCCCAAACTGCTCCGCATCCTTCTCGCATTCCTGAAGTCAACTCTTTGGACGACGTGATCAGATATTGGGAAGAAGGTGATGTGAGGCGTGGGCTTGTTACTCCGCTCAAAGAATGGAAAAGGCTTTTCGATTCAAAGGAATACAAGTCCGAGGCGGTCAAACTCAGTAACATACGTTTTGTTTACGAGGAGTTTTCTGGTCAACATCAAGGTTCCTATGACAGCTTCGAGGCATCCTTCCCAGACCTACGTTTCCAGTATACAAAATTGCTACATGCAGTTCGAAGGGCTCGTAAGGCTAGAGGTGAAGCAAAAAGTAGAAGACGGTAGTTAGTATAGCTCTAGTAGATAGCATCCTAATGTAAACCTTGCCATTGTTTCGCAACTTGACAGTCTTGACTCTTCAATACGAAAGGTGCTGCTGCCTTTAGGGTGTAGTAGAGTGTAAATTTCTAACACTTTCTTCAATGAAGTGTTGATTTAGGACCGTAGGACAAAGTGTCTTAAATCTACTGAGTCTATGTAGGATTCTATGTAGTTGAATATGGTGGATATGCTACATATACCCTGAAAATTTAAGCCAGATTTAAGCCAGATTTAAGACAAATTTAATGAGGCGAAACTTCGTACAGCAACTCAGTGAGCGTTGAGTAGGTGCTTTATTGGTGTCTCTACAGTAAGCTCAAACATAGTATGGACACAGTAGTCATAGTATATCAGTGAGAGGGCAGCCGTTGTCTATCATCCTCAACGTTCTTATCTTTGCCACTTCTTCTTCTTCGTCAACCTCATCTTCATCAGATTATAGATAGATACTCAAAATCAAGACTTCAAGTTGGGGTCTAACTAGGCAGCTCTACAGACAGTCCCAATTGTTCTAAAGTAGAGAAAAGACCAAGTCCCATTGCCCAACGACCTTTCTTCCTCTGTCTTTCAGCTGCAGCCTCTGCCTTTGTACGCGAAGCTACATATGACTCTTCAGTTTGAAATCCATGGTCTACCCACCGAAAGTTAGCGCCAGGTGCATACTGCGTGAAGGAATACCTCGTCTCCTTCCGGCCAATGTTTGTGTTTGAATGCCGGCAGACACCAGATGGGATCGCAGCCAGTGATCCTGGTGGGAATTCAACAACCACCTTCAAGTCCCACAAGATCAAATGACCGCCCTTGACCCAGTCATACCAGCCCAATGACCATACCCAGCACAGATTGAACGGTAAGTTGCCGTAATCAATATGGGGCAGGCACACAGTTCGAGGTCCGAAATTGAAGGCTGCAACAGGCAGCACGCTGTTGTCAAAGATTCGTACCAGGCTCTGATCACTAGCCAGTAGTCGATCGAGGTGGTCCTTGCAATAATCGTAGAGCCGAGGGGCCCAAGTCTTGAACACACCTAGCAACAAACCTGTAAGCATTCATCCTGAAGCCCCCCAAATTCCGGATTTAACTCACCAGTTGCGAAACCTGAAAGGCGTTGAAAAGCCTTTGCTTCGATCAACTCCTGGAGCACCTTACTATTGCTCTTGTTATGGACAACATTGGCAGGTTTCTGGTACAGGGGATAAGTCTAATAAAGAAGGCTTTAGGAGTTACTCACCAGACGCCCGCCGCCATGAGCAACGCCGGTAGAGAGTTGCGGGAAAGTTCCGCGTCGCGAGGTTTTCTGCTTTAAAGTGAATGAGGCTCGAGAACGAGATTCTTGAAGCAGTTTTGCGGCGTCCTCAGCAGCATGCTTGATGCTGGGGTCTGCTGGATAGACTACGAGAGCGATGACACGGCCTTCCGTATCAGCAACGGGGACAGTAGAACTATGAGAGGGATTAGGGATGGTAGAAAAGGATAGCGGGGTCGGAGACTCACCCAGGCTGCGCTGGAACAAGTGTGAAATCATATTTGGAGTGCTGGCCTACCAGCTCATTAACCGACCATGGACGAGCTTCAACAGCATCAGATTCGTCGAGTAAACCGATGTACGAAGTCGAAGCAACCGGAGCTTCAGCCTCTGTAGAAAATTGCGTCTGTAACGCGCGTCCGTCTGCTACATATCGTAAGGCTGGGTCTGCTCTGGCCTGGATGTCTTCTTCACCTCTGGGTCCAGCTGCTCTTCGTTTCTTCTGTCTGTTCCGTTTGCTGGCAGCTTTGCTTCGCTCCACTTTTCGCTTTCTCGTGTCGGTTTCAGCAAAAGAGGAAGAGTTGATTTGTGAAGCTTTTGGTGTCAAGACAGGGAGGGAAGCGCGCGGAAGTTCTGGAGATGGGAGGGAGTCAGAAAGAGGGGAGAAAGAAGGTCCTGCTTCGGGATATTCCTCCTCGACTGCTTCATCTGGGTCGTCGAGATCATCAAGATGGTCCAGCTTGCCTTCGAGTGTGACGGCGCGTAACAAGGCGGCGGAGAAGTCGAACTGCTTTTCAAAGACGTATTCGCGAATATTGAGCTCCTTCGCGATGTCTGCAGCGCGTTTAGTGAGTTAGTTCAATCAGTCACGCGAAATCGACTGGAAGAACGCGTGGATTGGGAAGAGCTTGCCCTCCGAAGTGCGAATCCCGGGCGCCGCCTCTCTAGCCTGCCGCCCAAGGGGTCTTCGCATTTCCGCGGCAGCGAATATCCAAAGACCCGATGAGCAGAAGTTGTCGAGACTTCGTCCGACGCGTCTTCGAAGGAGCAGGAAGGGGAGGGGTTGGAAACAAAGGCAAGGCTACTCACCTTCAGAGAGCCTCAACCGAAACCTCATACTTCTCTGAGCCCACTCCTTCTCTTCGCGTCGATTCTTCTGGATATCTTCGTGCTGGTAGTGGTTGAAATTGGCCTCGCGGGTTGAGGTGGAGGTTAGAGCAGAAGGGTGAGTGAGTTTTCGATTAACAATCGCGACTTTAATCAGGTAGTCACGTTGATCGAAATCTCGTGATAGCGTGACGCGAGCGCTAAGCTACTGGGGCCAGCACTTTAACGCTCGTCTCGGTCACTTCCTCCTACCTCCCCGCACCTCCCAGCACCGGCATCTTATGTTGATGCCTAGGAAAGAACAACGACAACAAAACAACGAGGACAACGACAACATAAACAACGCCAACATAAACGACGACGCCAATATAAACGACGACGACAAGATAAACGACGACGACTACATAAACGACGACGACAACGTAAACGACAACGAGGACGACGACAAAAAAACAACAACAAGAACGACGGCGACAACAGCGAGGAGGAGAACGAGAGCGACAACATCTGATCTCCTCGTTCCCCTCTCTCTCTCTCCCACTTCCCGCTCTCCTCTTTGCAGCCACGAGACGCCCAGCCCCTCACCTAGGCAAGGCTCTTCTGGCTGCATTGTAGGCATCATGCTCTGTCTACACCCTGCGCCGTCCTTCCTTCTTCCCTTCCTCCCTCGTTTCCTAGTCTCCTCACTTGCTCCCTTTCTTCTTCCCTTCCTCGCTTGGCTCTCCCCACCCCAGGCTCAACAGCGCGAATGGCAGCGACGAGGGTTCAGAGGGTTGGAGGCCACAACGGCCCCAACCAACCTATATTTGTGTGTAACTCGTTCATCGAACGGATTACTTCAATGCTAACCCCACTCTTTAGGACACCTCCTGCATTGTCAATGCCTGCTTCCCACCCTCTTCTGCTCTTTTCTTCTATCCAGGACTCGGCCTCTGACGAATCTGTAATAGATGTGAGGGGGGACAAGAGGATGAACCAAGGTTGAAGAGGTTGACGGAACGAAGATCGAAGGGAAGACGGAGCAAAGATGAAGACAAAGAAAAGGGCAACGAAACGAAGCTGAAACGGACCACCAAACAAAGACGAAACGACGGCTCTCCCAAGTTCGACGCGTCTCCCAATACCCCTTCCACGAGTCATTCAGATACGACTTCTCCTGTCACTACTTCGTCTCCTCAATGCCGTATCTACTATTTGATAGCGTTTACTCTCGCTCTCTTTTACTTCTGCGTACACTTTCGCAATGACAAGCGCGAGGACGATGACAAGAGGATGAAGGTGAGGTGGCGAGTGTGGGGCTGTTTCACAAACAGCCGCGAACCAGCTAAGTGCTTCTCAACTGTTCTCTTCTCATTGTAACTGAACTCTTTTGTGGTTGCAGTTATCTTTACCCATGCTGTAGCGGTAGCAGGACAGTTGTCGCGGTAACACTATGTGAGTGGTTGGGGACTTAAGGTAGGGTATGTTGTACATACGAGCTGTAATTAGTATCAAAATGTTATGTTACTGAGGCCAGAACCTTAATGTCAACGCTTGTTTCCGTTACATGCACCTATCTCAACAAATGTTGTGTTCTGACAAGTTTTCCTCTGTCTAGGCTCAACAGTGCTCTCAAGCTCTTCTTTGCGATCCTCTTGAGTACAGAGTTGTATTCACTGTTTAGATGTGATAGATAGTACAAACTACACCTGATACTTTTCTGCAAGGGGTTTGAGTTCTCTGCAAATCCTATCCAAAAGTGCCTGGTCTTCCTCTTTGACCAGACCGTGAAGTTCTGTAATAGCCCAAACAGTAGTGTCAAAAACACGGTTGACCCTTGGCTGCAACAGCCTTTCAACTGAAAGACCAGAAACCAAGCGAAGGGAGTGTTGCATACAAAGCAGGTTCGCTGCACTGAAAGACAGGTCTGTCTTATACTCTGCAAAGATCTTGGGCATTTCGCGCTGCAATTCGTCTGCTTCGTGGATGTACTGCGGGTCGCAAGACGTCGCCTTTTTGGCAAACAATTCCACAAGGGCTAGAATGTTTGGGCATCCACATTCGAGATGTCCGTAACGCTTGTTTATGATCTTCCCGCGCCAGTTTGTTTCAGAATGAGTGAGGCATTTCTTGCCCCCAACCTAGATTCAAATTCGATGAGAGTCATGCAAGTTGACTCGGAGGACACTGAATCGCACACGGTTCTTAAAGATCTCCATTGCTACCTCTGGCCCGCGCTCAATAGCACCCAAATAAGCACTCATGTTCTTTCGGGCATCTAGCGCTATTCCTCGAGTAAGGGTGGAGAGTTTGCCAGTTTCATAGTCAAAAAACTGAGGTGAATATGATTCACTCATGTTGGCGCCTTCAATCTTTGTTATAAAGGGTCAGATAAGCCTGTTATATCCTGCTTACCTGCTGAAGCAATTGCTGCGGGCTGGGAAAACCCTGGTTGGTATGCTGGCTGATTCGTCGTAGAGTTGGCAGTTACAACAGGAACGGGCTATAGAAGTTACCAGTATGAAACATATTTCAGTGCGACGTATAGGTTGGCAACTTACCTCCATGAACTCTTCAACCTCTGGCATATTTTTTCCAAGCCATTCCCTCAATGCTATTGCGTGTTCCACTTTTGGTGCGGGAGTTTCTCTACTAACAGGCCACTTGATTTCCAGACTATCGATCCCAATCTTCTCGCAAATGTCCAAACCCTTCAAGAGCAGCTCCACACTTGCTTCAAATAGAGGTTGACTCGTATCACGGCCTTGTCCAGTGGCCATGAGTTGAGTTTGACTTTCCTTCCAAGCTTTGGTAAATGCTTGAATACAACGGTAGGGTAGGCCATCAATGAAATCTATTCATGCTATGTCAGTATGTATAATATATACAGTTTCGTTAGAGTGTCCAATCTTGACACTTTATATCAAGGTGTTATTTTATACACTTGCGTCGCAAGTGTAGTATTCATACACATTGCACAACAGCTCTTTGGTACATTGGGGAAAACTATAAAACTTGCCTTTATATTTTTCTTCGAATGCTTCTTGTTGATTGGAGAGGACTTGATCTCCAGTGTTGGGCCTATCGGAGTCTTGCATGCCACCTATAACCGTATTAAGTCTCAAAGCAAAGAACTGCAACGTTACATACCTTGATGACCTCGGCTGATGGCTTCCAGGCGTTCGACTTCCATGCGTTTGACTAGTAAAACAGCAGTTATCTATAATTGAAGCAGTTGCAGAAACCTCTTCTACTTACTAGTTGGATCAATTTGAATATCCTCATCCATACTATTATTTCCAGTACCGTCATTGCATTGGGCTGCAATCATCATTATGAGAAACTGACAGCAGAATTTCAAGTTATGATGGAACAACCCTCTTATAGAGCTTTTATCTGTGCTCGTGCTTGTGCGATCTGATTGTTGAGCCCTTCTATAGTGACTGTTAATAGTAAGAGACTGTTTACAGACAGAACAGAGCATTCACACCTCCAGGAAATTTCGACTCTCTCAATGTAATCCTTGTTTTTTTGTACCTGGCCAGTTGAGTTTCGAACTCATCCAATTGCATCTGTATTGATTCAATTGCAGTAGAATCTTCGGAAGGCATGTTATATACAGTTGTGTGAAAAGAAGTGCGCTGTTAGAGAGCAGTGATGGCTGTTGATAAGATATTCTGTCAGTGGGAAATTTTTGGTGAGACTGCAATGAGTACTACTTCGCAAAAATGTAATCTCTGGACAGTTGACTCCTGAGTGTAATATTGTTACATTTCTTCGTCACAATCTAGCACATTGATTTGACATGTCAAAGTTTTACAGTTCTCTCTAGCTTATGTCAAAGAGTAACACTTTTACCCTACATGTAACATTTTTACACCTCTGGTGTGTGGTGTCAAATATCGACACCCATAGTTGGAGTGTAATATCTGTACATTTTACTAACCTGTGTCAAGATATGACACCTCTGTTTGAACTGTAATACTTCGACACCTCTATGTTGGTGTCAAATAATGACACCCTGACACCTCTGTTTGAACTGTAATACTTCGACACCTCTATGTTGGTGTCAAATAATGACACCCATAAATAATTTACACTTCTAGCTTGTGTCAAAAAGTAACACCTTCATCTGGCATGTAACATTTTTACACCTCCGTTTGTACTGTAATATTTCTACACCTTGAACTTGGTGTCAGATATTGACACCCAGAGCTGGAGTGTAAAATCTGTACACTTCTAAGTTCTCTCTAGCTTGTGTCAAGGGGTAACACTTCATCTGAGATGTAATACTTCTACACTTTAATCAAATATTGACAACAGTAAATAAAGTGTATCATTTCTACACCTTCAACAATATTCATTGTGTCGCTGCTAGGTATTTTACATTAGTAGAATTTCTATGCCTCTATCTACTACAGACAATCTAGTATGGGCCATCAACTTAGCTGTTTCTATCCTGAAATCTACTATTGTCACCTTCAAGCTTCATTGAATTGTGATACTATTCCATTCACACTTTATAGATTCAGTATATCTGGGATCACAGTTGCTACGCCTCCGAGTCATTTCAACTGTGAAGGATGTGTCCAAAAATGACAGTCCATTTCATATTTATCCAAAGTTTTCAAGTGTCGCACACAGACAGCTCATTTCTCAACTGTAATTTTAAGACGGGTCTGATGCCCACTGTACGGCCTTAAATTTAGAGCAATATGTTTATGATGTAAAAATTGCAAGTTATTTGTACCAACGATGGGAGAAATATTGAGATCGCTACTGCAATCGAGAATAACGACTGAAGCGATACACTGCGGGGATCGGCCAATTTTCTTCCAGCGGTTATCCAGCGGTTTAGTACAAAACTTACCAGAAATAATGTCCATGTTTTTGTGTAGGTTTTCTGACTTTCCTCGCAGCGGTTATGGTGGACCTTGGTGGGGGCGCGGAAATTCTGAATTTCCCTTTGATGTAATCGACCTAACCTCCAGGTGATTATTTACAATGTCCACTGCCATGTTTTTGTACATAACTACCTCATATAATCAGCCTTTCAGGACCAATTAAACGGGTCAATCCCCGCAGTGATAGTGTACTGGTATCTGTTCAAGCGATTTTGTGAATTGAGGATTCCGAACCTGTATACAACATATGGAATATTTGAACATTGAAAATCATCAGCTGAGTGCTTATGCTGAACATCGAAGCTGCGTCTACAGATGTCCCCTCACAGGTTTTGGCTCATATCTATACAACTTCTGTATGAGGTTCAGACAAGAACAGTCACAACAAGCACTTACGGCTCCTCCAAATACTCCATCTCCTTCTCATCCAACACGTACCCAGTGATGACATTCTCTTCAACTCTCTCGATACTAGACATTCCGACAATAGGACTGGAAACCTTCATATTGACCCAAGCCAGTGCTACTTGAGTCATGGTCCATCCTTTCTTCTTCGCAATTTCCTCAACTCGTTTGATGATGGTCTTATCCGCTTCAGAAAAAGGGCTATAAGACGGGCTCGATTTAGATTCTTCGGAACGGGTGGTTGCACCGGCGTCTACAGGGCGACAGAGTTTCCCGCCAGCAACAGGAGCCCAAGGAATCAAACCAATACCATTGAAGTTGCAGTAGGCGTTCATTTCACGTTCCTGAAACCAACAGTCAGGCGAATAATTCTCGAGCACGGTATAGCTTAAACTGACTTCTTCCCGATAAAGCAACGAGTATTCATTCTGCATGCTCACAAATTTTGTCCATCCATGCTTTTCCGCTATTTCATTCATGCGCGCAAACTGCCAGCACCTCATTGAGCTGGCCCCAATGTACCTTACCTTACCACTTTGAACTAAGTCATGCAAGGCCTTCATCGTTTCTTCTACAGGGACCTTAGGATCAAAGCGGTGTATCTGAAGGAGGTCGATATACGGTGTCTCCAATCGTTCCAGGGATGCGTCGACGGCATTGAAGATCGCTGCACGGGACAGGCCAGCCTGGTTAACGTACTGAGGCCAATTTTTCATTTGAGGATTGTAGTATGTGCGCGTGCCGGGATCCGAGGCCACCAAACCATTACATTTGGTGAGAATGACGATCTGGTGACGAGGGATTTTGTACTATTTGCGGAACGAACCCATGAGATTGGTAAGGGGAAATCCAACCATATGAATTTCAATACCATTTTTATGAACTTCGCCACTATCTTTTCTGATTCACCGTTCGAGTACACGTTGGCAGTATCTATAGTGTTGATACCACGGTCCCAGGCGGCTTTGAGGATGGGGATGGACTTTTCCTCATCGAGAACCCAAGGCTAGTGGAGAGATACAATCCAATCTTGTGAGATGCCAAAAGAATGGAGGCAACCTTCAACTTACGGCCCACAATGGCGATCCATAGCTCATTGCGCCTACCTAATCATTCATGTAGAGTTCAGTTTTCATTCAAAGCGTATCACGAAGAACACATACGATAGGCACTGACACCCTCAATCCCGAAACACCCAACTGACGATATTCAACCGGATTAGCCATAACGATGGTTGTGGTGGTGGTACAGAACAAAAGGAAGGGTTTGGTCTCATGAGCAGTCCAAATATTGAAATATTCCCATGGGAATTAAGATCTCCACTCAGTGAAGGTCGAAGGCTGTCGAAGGTCGAACGAAGTGGCTTACGTACTTCGACAGTATGGTGTATTCGCGAAGTCTTTATCTGATAAGTACTTACTACTACATCCACGACGCCTTTATCAATGCCGCCGCACGTTCAGCAAAGACATACACTGGAACCTGCGTATGGCTACAGGTTACGAACGGCTGAACACAACTTTCAATGAGTGCCCCAAGTAATATTTCCTTCAATAAGTTTATGATCACTTACAAAAGCAGACGCATCAACAACTCTCAGGCCATCTATCCCTTTCACCTTCAAATCCGGGTCAAGCACTCCATAACTCGCGTTCTTCGCAGACATAGCCACAGTGCCAACAGGATGTGCTGAGCTTGAAGTCGAGTTGCGGATGTATGCCTCCAGTCGATTATCTAAGTTTCTTTCGTCCATCGCAAAGAAGTCGGGGATACTCGGTAGTCCTGCAGGAGGTTCCAGAATGTAGCCGTCCCAAACAGAGGCATTGAGAAATGTATAGGTGATCCGCAACGCTTCTTTCATGGCTGCAACATCGAAGTCAGCATTAAGATATCCTGGATTGATGATTGGAGGTGTGAACGGGTCAGAGCTGTTGATGGTGACGGAGCCGCCTGATTTCATGCAGTGAGTACGAATAGCGTTGGGGATGAAATCGGCTCACGAGAAGCAGGAGAAACCACAACTGTTGTCATTGACATATAGTGGCCCGTCGGTGGAGGCATCAGGAAGTACCCATTCTACAAATAATGAGATCAGTAGACAATCTCATTGGGTGCGGTTCACGCACTCCTGGATAGATTTCCAGATGAGGAGACGTTGGTCCCGCAGAAAGATCTCCGTATTGTTCTGTGATATCATGTCCAACTCGATAGTAGGATATCTGATTCGCGAAGGTGTCGCCTAGTTGACCAGCTCCTTGAAAATCTCCAGGTCTTCCTTCCATCCCGCGCCATTCCGCCAAAGCCTCATCCGACACAGTGTCGTTACGATTGATGTCATCGTAACTGTCATTGGTGTTGGCCAAGAACGCGTTGGCGATAAAAGGCTGATCCGAAAGATTCTGGCCCACACCGGGCAAGTCAACCAGGGGCGGGATCCCGATAGTATGTAGAAACGTGGAATTTCCGATGCCAGAATTGAGAAGGATTTGAGGAGAACCAACGACGCCTCCACAGATGATGACTTCTTTCGAAGCGGTGATTTGCTTGAGGGAGCCTATGAGGAGAGAAAGATGTTGATGCCGTGCATTCCAATCAATGTGGGCTAAAGCTTACCACGAGCGATATCTTGTGTGAACTCTACAGTCCGAAATGAGGGTCTCGTAGATGTATTTGTGGCTGTGATGATTGTCGGAACAACGCGGGCGACCCGTGCGTTGACTAGTATGTCCAAATTATCCCTTGAGCCATCGACGTAGGCCGTAACAGAGCTACTCCTGCGGCCTTCCGAGTCGATAGTTCGTGGTAGCCATCCTACGAATTCGAAGTTAAGAACTACGATTACGAGAAGGGTGTTATGAAGCCCCACCTAACCCCAAAGGCGATCCAGAATTTACATCCTCGTTATAGCTATACACCCCACCCAGTTCTTTTGAAGCGTCCAGAACTTTGGAGTCGAAGTTTGGCGAAAAGCTCGGCAGGCTCACGTCGACGGCGCCATTGAAATAATGTACTTCCGGGCTGAATTCGCCCGTCGTGTTGGGTTTGCCAGCAGGAGGAACAAATTTTTCATTCTGAGTTTCAACATGAAGCAAAAGGTGAGGACGGGACAAGCGAAGAAATTTCAGGCGTGTAAACGAGATATGTGTGAAGCCTACTCACTAGAGAAAGATACTGTTGGAGATTGTCCCAAGACCATCCATCGTCTTCAGTCACAGCTGCAAATCGGTCGAAATCGTCTGCAGAACCACGGGTATAAAACATTCCATCTACATTGAAAATTGAATTACTCAATGCGAGGGACAGAACACACAAGAACCCACTAATGGAACTAGATCCTCCCAAAATGAATCCTCTTGGGAAAAATAACCATCGATCACCCAATCCGGGTTGAACCGTCGTTGTTAAGTTCCAGTCGTACTGAAGCATCATCCGAGTGGAGAAAAAGGGGACAGTTATGTTGAACACGCCGATAGAGCTACGCAGATGCATGTCAGTGGTTGTAAGCATCAGAGCTCGAGGAAAAATATGGAGAGGAAAATATAAAAACATCAGGTCGGACCATATACAAAGTTTGATTGTAGGTCTAGTAGCTATTCTTGAAGAAATCTATCGCGCTATGCGAAAAAGATGCAGATGAAGGATTCGACGTACGATGTTCCCGCTTCGAGCACCAGCACATTATTAGCAGATTCTTCAGAGAGCCTGCTGGCCAAAGCGAGTCCAGCTGTTCCTCCTATAAGCGAAAAAAAAAATGTTCAGCATTCATAGCTTTTCGGGTATCCGAACAGAATGACCTCCTGCAATCACGAAATCATACTCTCGCCCACTAGGTAGTTCACTGTATTGGTCATAGATTGCACCGAAAGTAGGCGCGACCTTCATCGACAAAAGCCAAACCACTGTCGTTGCTGCGTGAAGTAACCGATGCATCTTTTTTGGGTTCATCGTAAATGAAAGACGACAAAGGTGAGCGTATCGTTTGACGCATTATAAATGAGAGCATCAAACAGAGCAGCGTGAGCTCTGTCAGATGCTCTGTCCAGAAAAAAACTCTTATATGATTTAGTATAATAGACCCACACTGTACCTGCCGCTTACTGGATCTGATGATGTGGTGGCGGATAGGATGTTCGCATTCAACAGATAGAGCGTCATTACAGAACCACCCAGTGCAAGAGACGCGCTCATGACGGAAGGGAAAATGAAGAAGAATGGGGAAACAGATTCGTTTAACGGAGCTAAAGCTCATTGATACGAGTTTTGCCCATTGTAATCCATCATGGCCTCGGTGAGATGATACTGTGCAACATATAATATCACCGATCTGAAGAGCAGGATTAGCGTGTACAGGACTATAAGAGATTGCGAATACAGTACCTATAAGTACGGTTTGTCCCAACGACTTCAGCCAAGCCGAATTGAGTTTTACAGCGTGTCACTGACGAGGTGCAGAGAAAGACATACTAGACTAGGAACGGGCGTTTTGCTGCTCCCGGAGAAAGGCATGAGGCTTCTTCAAATTTTTGGAAGGTCATATGAGCGCTGATATAGTTATCCCACCAGAAATAAGTCCAAAGAGGATGTTGGGGTAAAGAGCAGAAAAACAAACCCGTGTGAATTTTAAACATCCTCAACAAAAACCACAATGTGCCAAATCGTCTGGGCCGTATCATCAAGCTAACCATTTTCTGCAATTCTCGAACTCGAGGAATATATGTTCAGCGTTACATAGTGAGCTGAAGTTCTCGATATCACTAGATGCTGTTCAAATCAACCAATAGACGATTCTATGATGAGCCAATGTCAACGGAGCGCTGTTTGGCAATGCACCTAATTTCTTCGGATTCTGTCCTTGACGTTGAAAGTCTGCATCCCCTTGCCAGTGTGGTCGGATGTTTCTGGCACATTCTGTCGGGAAATGTACATGCAAAGGACGTCTTCTCTGCAATACTGTCCAGCTTAGCATGAAATTCCCTATACAAAGCTAACTTTAATCAATGCCGCTCGAGGTTCACAATCGAACCACAGAGCATATGGATGATCATGATCGTCCAGCGTCAGTCTGCCCAAGGGTACCCTTCTAGGCTCTAGCCTTAGGTGGATCAATGAGGCTCGCCGGATGAACCTTATACTTCGACACGAGGCAGCCTTTTCGGACGCCACCGTAGCATCCCTCTGCTTTCTACTTGTTTCTACTCCTCATCCTGTTCATCATCATGTCTGCAAACTCAGATCCAACTCGGACTCGTCGTCGTCGTCGCAACTCGGAACGTGCCACTGAACATGGTCATGTTCAACGTGCTCTTGTCACAGATTCCAGTGCTGTTGATGCTGGGGTCAGACCCGGTTCAGAGAAAACCTGTCCCTTTTTTGCGCGAGGTCACTGCCGTTCCGGTGATCACTGTAAGCAACGACACGCTGCTCCAGGGACGATAGGCGTGCCACTCGACCAATTGGTTCCACCCAATAATCTGGAATCACAGGTGAACAAATATCTGTTTGGATTTCGCATTCCACTCACTCTTCTTTCTTACTCTAGCATCCAGCAGCCTCCCCGTCGACTATGAACGATCATAGAACGCACTTGCGGTCCAAGCCGTGCTTTGCATGGAGAAAAGGATCTTGCTCCCGAGGAGATCAATGTCGATTCGCTCATGATACGATAGAACTAACACGGACTGAGTCTCTGCCGCATTTTTCTGTCGACACTTCGATCAGTCTGCCTCAAGGGCGTGTCGTGCAGCAAAAAATAGAAAACGAGGCGCGCGCACACGAGCGTGCGCGCAAGGCGGAACAAGACAGACAAAGGAAGGATGAACAAATACGACTTCGCGAGGCTGCTGCGGAGAGGAAGAAAGCGGAAAGGGCGGAAGAAGAAGCTCGAGCTTTGGAGCAGCAAAAGCTTCACCAACAGGAAAGACATCGTTTAGATGCTCTGTTCACCATTCAGCGCGTCCCGTTCGGCTCTACCATCGTCACGTTTGGCGCAGGTGCTCAGATCGAATCCACTGTCGCTGGTTTCGAGACATGCCGGGTTACGATCAAGAACATACCATCTGGTGTACAGATGAACCAGCTCTCCAGTTTCTTGAACGAAGCCGTGACGGGGAACGCAAAGCAGAAGCTTCATCTCGTCAGTCTGAAACGATGGGACCACGCTCAGGAAGGCGTTGTATTGGCCGAAGTTGATGTTGCCAAAGATCTGATCCGGAGGCTTGACGGTGCTATCTTCAAGGAACAATCCCTCAAGCTCCACCTCCAAGAAAGCGGTAAAGCTGGTGGTATGCATCTGCGAACTCGAGACACCTTCTCTTTGAAGATTACCTGGAGGGATCCCTCTGCTCGATGCATTGTCACATATTTATCAGAGTCCTATGCAGACGAAGAGAGGAGACGCTTCGATGGGACTGTAGTCTTCGGTAGGAAGGTCAAGATAGAGGTCAATACTGATCGATATAAACGCAGCACTCCAAACCAACTCTTGATCAGTGGCCTCCCTTGTGAAGTCACCGATGAAGATGTTAGAACCTTCTTTGATGGAAGGGCTGTCCGGAGGATATCGGGGCAAGGTCTCAGTGCATACGATGCCAGACTTCAGCTAGCTGAACATATCCGCCATTGTTGTTACATCCGTTCTATCACTCCTCCACATTTCGACGAGTCCCAGCTACAAACAAATACTGCTGCTCATGAACATACTATCTCCCTCTGGTTCGATAAATGGGACTCTGCTAAACAGATCCACGATCTGCTCAGCGGACAGAAGTTTCACTGGCTTGGAAATGCCTTCCTGCGACTGTGGCTCCCTGACCCTATACAGTACGAAATCATCATTCCCTTCAATCAATATCAAGCCCAGCACCCTCGCTGGAAGTCGCTTTTGAACGACAATGGAGGCAAGAAGGATCTACGAATGCGTATCAATGAAAAGCCAGACAAAGACAGAGTTTTTGTTCAGGTCGGAGGCAATGATGCCAAAGCAGTCGGGATGCTGAAAGTTCGAATCGAAAATCTCGCCGCAGGAGAGAAACTTGGTGTATGGCACAGGTCATTTGACACGGATTTTGGGCGGTCATTTCTCCGCGACCTCCTGCAGGTTACCAAAGCGCTTGTCATTCCAGACTGGAGACTGAAAACTGTCAAAGCTTACGGTGACCCAGCGGCGATCGAGAAAGCTCGAGAGGCGATAGATCAAGAGATCGTCCGCCTTGCAGGTCTGGAGTATACTGTCACTTTGAAGCGCGAGAGTGTGCGGTTCTTTATACAACAAGGGATAGCTTATCTGAAGGAGAGGTTCGGAGAGGAAAATGTGACATTGAGTATCTCCGGCCTTCCCCGTGTTACCATACGAGGAGGTGAAGACGCTCGACACGCACTTTACTCCCTCATCGAGCAGTCGCGTACGCAGGTCGTACTATCCAGGAACGACCGAGGTTCGAGTTTGTCCTGTCCAATCTGTTTGGATGACGTGTCGGTTCCTGTGCAACTTGGATGCGGGCACGAGTACTGTTCTGCATGCTTACACCACTTTTTCGCAGCGGATGTCAAGAACTTCCCTATTGTCTGCCTCGGTGATGAGCTTCGTTGTGGACAGCCGATCGCACTACCCACCATTCAGCGATTTCTAACCGAACCCCAGTTCAATGCTCTCCTCGAATCCGCCTTCCTACAATACGTCGAGAGAAACCCGGAGCTGTTCAAGTACTGTCCCACTCCGGCCTGTGAACAGTTGTATCGGTGTGCAGATCCATCTTCCCACAACTCCAACGCGAATGCGTGCTGTCCATCGTGCCTCTGCGAGATATGTACTAGATGTCACGAAAACCACAAAGGCATGACCTGCGATGAACGACGAAGAGCTCGAAATGATCAAGAGAACAATGAAGAACTGAACGCTCAATGGGCGGAAAAGACCGGGGTCAAACGATGCCCCAAATGTAGTCTTTGGATCGAAAAGACGGAGGGATGCAATCATATCTCGTGTAGATGTGGAGCGCACATCTGTTGGCGGTGTATGGGTATCTTCGAATCGACGGCCATCTATCAACATATGAATGCAGCTCATGGTGGGATTGGTCAAGGCGACGGTTTGATCCAGAATGTTGACTATGATGTCCAAGCCCAAGCCCGCGAGCTGGACATTTGGAACAACTTTGCCGCTGCTCGTCGATTTGCTCAAGCGCTTCCACGACCCGTACCTATCCCTCAGTGGCAAATGGATCACCGTGAGGAGCTTCGGCGGGAAGAGGACTTACGTAGGCAGCAGCAAGAGCAACGGATGCGTGATCTTGAGGCGACACAACGGAGGGCTCGCCAGGAAGAAGGTGGAAACTGGTGTATGATTATGTAGAAGTTGATTTGTGTATTCACGACTTGAATTTCATGCCATGTACAAAGGGAAAGAAAACAGTGTTCTGCTTTCAACAAAAAACTTGATGAGAGTGGGATTCGAACCCACGCCACAATGTGACCAGATAAAGTGTGCATCCTATGCACTGATCGCCTTAGTCTGGCGCCTTAGACCGCTCGGCCATCTCACCCCAAATTTTTTGATGCCTCATTGTTATTCAGACGGTGATCTTCGCCACCATCTGCAGACTCCTTCCCATCCGCTATCGCAGCTGAAAAAATTATAATCCCAGTAATTACCATAAATAGTTAATCTCATATCTAATCATATCATGTGATTTTATCTACGTTGAATTTTTTAGCTGCTATAGCGACTGGCTATTAGCGCTTGGTGGCCTTGTTTGGTCCCAGCATTCAATTTTATAGCGCCCACCACCCAAATGCCCTTTGTTTTGAAAATTGAGACAGCTATTCTCTAGCACAATACATGACTGACATCCAATATGACTCTTTGAACAGATTGTGGCCAAAATATTCAATGTTGAGTGAGATTCAATGGGTGCTAAAAGCTGGAACCAAACAAGGCCACCAAGCGCTAATACAAGTTATGCCAGTTCCGAGTTAAGAATCCTTTGGGGTTCTTAACAGAGGATAAGATGTGAACGACGTGAGAGTTGGCAAGCGCCATTTAGGCGCCCTAACTCATTCTTATTGCCAACTCTCACCATCGCCTTTTCTATACATCGAATTTCGTGTATTTTACAATGACACAAATCTTTTTGAACCCACTTCCCAACGACAGTTCTTTTCAGAGGACAGACCGAGTTCATCGTACCAATACTTCGCCGGAAGTTATAGCCGCATATAAGAAGCTCAGTCTGGAGACGCGTATAGAACTCAACCATGGAATCGATAAGCGCAACCAGAATCGAGGTCTCAAGAAGGCGACAGCATCCAGCTCGACCGAGGTGGTTTCAGATGTTGAATCTGAGGTTGATATCGAGCCCTACGAATGGGATATCGTTCGGACCAATCCTACTGTTTTCAACCACGTCAAAGATAAACTCAAAGCGCACACCCTAGCCTGGATAGATGGGAGAAACAGAGAAGAGAATAGGCAGCCGAGAGCAGAGGATGAAACTGAAGAGCCTGCTCCAAAACGGATGCGCTTCAAAGAAGAGGTTCCTTTGGAGGAAGTCGACAGTACTCAACGTCTCGCAGTCGCAATTCCAGAAGATCTCTGACAGTTGGCTATGTCCGGTCAGCAAATCCCACTCTGTATTCTTACAGAGAAGAATCTCCACTTCATAAACGCGAATCTACCCATGTTCAAACGCGATAAACTCTCCCATCTCGAAGATTCCCCTCGTGTTATCAACATCTCGGACATCTTGAAGAAGATCAAAGACTCGCAAGGAAGGGCGGGTCCTTCGCGAGACCAAGATCTATCCTACAACACTTGGATGGAGGCAACTCAGAATATGTTCGACTTGATCTCCAGGCGTTTCTGGCAGAGTGACAACAAATCCCCAGAAGCAATCTTCTTTAGGCAGCACACTAGTTTCTTCGAGAATCAGACTCACAGTGCTGACCTTATTGAGCTGTGGCTCGAGCACGAGATCGAGCTTAGGGAGGAGCATCACATCAAACCATTGGCTTTCAACCCTCTCAAATATTCCAGCGTTTGGACTCGCGTGGAGGCGAAATGGGACACGATTAAGCAACAAGCCCAAGTTCTTAATCTCTACCCAAATGTTCCAATCCCTGAGCTTATCCGTCGTTTCAAGACGGGTGCTTTGTCCAACCCACTGAATTCAAAGACCTCGTTTTATCCTTCCTCCACATCAACCTACCAGCCCTTTTGGAAGGGCAACGGGGAGCAAGGCTCCAGAACTCCCCATTGCATTGGTTGTGGAGCCAAAGGACACACACTCGCAGGCCACAAGTATGCCGAGCACGGAGGTTTTCGGTGGGCAAAGATGTCGGGTCGAGACCTCATCAGTCCAACCCCGGCAAAGACCCAGCTCTGCATTTACTGGAACATCTTTGGGAAATGTGACAGGAACTGTAGCGGCGAACGCCACATCTGCACTCTCTGTGGAAAGGATCATTGGGCGCTTCAAGGGAACTGCAACAATCTCCAACCCCTCTGAGTCCTTCGAGGACCTAGCACCAAATCCAAAGCTTTCTTTCTTCGATTTCAAAGACAGTATCCATGTTCGGGCTCCTCTCCCTAATACACCCGAAGAATTCATCTCTCTATACGATCGCATAATAACGCCATACAACCCAGATAATTTCTACATAGAACTCTGCAGCACAAATCTTCTTGACCAATACCTGTTTCTTGTCGACAATCTTCGCAAAGGTTTCCCACTCGGTTGTATGCCAACACTCTCCGAAACAATAATTATCCCCAATCATTCATCAGTCAGCAAATTTCCCAATGTCGTGTGGGATTATATCCACGAGGAGAGTGAAGCCAGACGAATGTCAGGACCTTTTACGCAAGGCGATAATACGCCCATTTTGCGTGCAGGCATGCAATGGCCTAATTTTAACGATTAGAGCCTTGTAGAGTACTAAAGGACTGTAGTGAGCCCGAGCTGACAGTCAAACTTGTATCATGTTAATGCCAGGACGTCAGATCCAGACAGGAAAACACATCCTGACGAGTAATAAGAGTTAACACTCGAGTCCCTTGGTCGGGGAGTCCTTCAAGACAAAGCCACCTCTGATATGAGCTATCAAGGGATTATCAACTTAGTTTTCAATGCCTAACGGCCAACTGAGTATGATACTGCACCGAGACGAGCTTAGAACCAATAGATCTATTCGTATTACCAGTGGGGATGGATTATTCAAGGCCCAGACTCAACAGATCTGTTCACTTAGATCAAGTTTCGGGATGGATCAGGTCGCAGGAATGTGACTAAACGGAGAAACAACCAAAGTGTATCATCCCAGTTACATGTGGACGTTTCCTAAATGGGAAATAGACGCCTGAGATGTACAGCTTTGACCAGGAGTGTTGCAAGGGTAGATCTTTCGACTTCACCATTGTTAAACCTCTGGATCTATTCGATATATGCATATCGTTGGAAAGCTAGAAGCCAAATGAACCTATTGGGACAGGTTTCCCCCCTTTATATGTACTCCCATTCAGTTGGAGAGGCATACAACCGTTCACATAGCGGAATCAAATGAGGAAACATTTGAGTTACCTGTGCAGGAGCTTATCCGTGCCCTTTAACCACCAGCATGTGGATGGACGCACAGACCAGGTCCGGATTCGAAGGTCAGGCAACTAGATCTCGACAAAGGACCACCAGAAATGGACATTTTACTTGTTTTTATCCTTTTTACTCTCTGTTTCTCTGGTGTTTGTATCGTTTCTCATCCTATCTTTCCTTATTTGTATCAGATCTCGGACTCCGTTCTCTCAAATCTATAGATCTATTCCATAAAATAGTAAATTGGCTACAGATCTCTTCGTAGAAGTACTTAAGGACGTAGCCTACAAAAATATACTCAGGTTTTGTGCCCAGTTTCTCTGACTAGCTAACCTTTGCTCTCATACGTGAGGAGTAAAGGCTTTGTAAGCCGGGCGGTCTTCGAAAGTGGTTGTGAAATTCTCATCTCGTTAGGCCCGATATCTTGTCAGTTGATAAAGTCTCAGCTAGATTTGAATCGAAGGTAGACTCCTATCGTGGAGATACAGAGGACTTGGTTCTCGGTTGTTCCAAGTGAGCGTTCAGAGTTTCGGTGGCTCTGTTCAACTGTGATCGGTGATCAGTAGATCTTCAACCTGGTTCTGATAGTATTTGTGTGGTCATAAAGTCTGATCTATACAAGTTCTCTCGTTCCTTGTAAACCCTTTGAGTGGATCACTCACCCCCTTCGAGTCCAGATCAAAAGATCTGTACTTCCGTGTCACTTCGCTCTGTTGACCTGTATTGCGGATCCAGTAGATCTTTTAAGACTACCAGTTCGTTCTAAGGTATAAGATCGTGCGGAATCTCTGACAACGCCCCACACCTCGCTTAAATACATTTGACAAACGACATAAGAAGTATATTGGTGATCAGTGTTCAGTGATAAAGTCACTAGGTCATTAGATCTATCCAACGAAGCATTAAATTGCACCCTTCATATCCTCGTTAGCGAGATGGAGCTGATCATGAGGGGTTACTTCTACTCATCTCCGCTAATTGTCTCCGAGCAAATTCAAGGTCCCGATAAACCACCCAAGTATCGGGTCTGTCGAAACCTCTCCAAAGACGGTCGAAACTCTCGGGGACAAGCGGTTCTTTCTGTTAACTCATATATCGAGAAGGCGTTTTTCCCTACCACTTTTGATTCTGCGTTGAAAACTGCTGAACTGGTGAGTGTTTCCTCAAAATTCATGATTCAGAGTTATCTGCTCTGTTTCTACCAAATATGAATATGTGCGATTGCTCATAAATAAAATCTTCAATCGAATCTCAGCATTTGCTCAATTTTGGCTATCGCCTAAATAATAAATTCAATCAGAACGGATCCGTTCATAATCTCATAATCCCAATAATCCATAAATTCACCAATATTAATATGATTAAATTCACAGGTAACCTCTGCCCCAGCAGGGACGAGAGCCTGTTCAATGGATATTTCGAAATTCCATCGTACCGTCCCTCTGCTACCTCATCATAAACCTTACATGGTCGTCTGTGATCCTTCCGGTGGTTTTTGGGTAGATCACTGCTTCGCCTTTGGTGCTTCATCTGCCAGTAGTTCCTCTGGGATGATATCGGCTGCTTTCAGGGACATCTGGCACATAAAGGGAATATCCCCAGTTGTGAAGATTGAAGATGATCTGGCCGCATTCGTGACACCACACATGGCAAAAACTCTTTCGCTATACAACCGGGATGACATTCTTGCTACCACAAAGGACCTCGACGTACCATGGCATCCAGTGAAGGGCGAGCGTTATTTGTTTTCCTCTTCGCATTCATAGGTTTCCTGTGGGATCTCGAACGGAAGCGAGTCAGCCTCCTGGAGGAAAAGCGGGTGAAATATCTTTACAGACTCCAAGATTTCCTTTCGACATACAAGAAAAGGAAAGTTCCACGGGTAAAAGTAGAGTCTATTCACGGAACGCTCTGCCACATTTCTTTCATCTATGCCGATGGTCGCCACACCTCCCGCCTATATCCAACTTTATGGCTTCCTATTGGGGCCGTGAAATAGAGCAGGGGAAATATGCGACGAAGATCTTTGATGAAATAAAATGGTGGATCAACCGTTTGGAGGACCCACTGTTCTATCGGGAGTTGCGTGACCTGGGACCCACTCTGGACTTCGGTATTTTCGTGGATGCCTCAATGGATTGGGGCATAGGAATTATAATTGGCAATTTCTGGGCAGCTTTCAAGCTAACCGAGACCTGGAGGGCGCCAGGTAGGGAAATTTGTTGGCTCGAAACTTTAGCTGTTGAGCTGGTGGCATATTTCCTAGAAGTATCAGGATTCCACGATATCCGTGTCCTTATTCATTCAGATAATCAGGCTACCATTGGTGCCGTACACAAGGCGCGCAGTCCAAACTACTGGATCAACCTTTCCATTTCTCGTACTTCACAGTTTTCGGCCCACTCTTCATACAACCTGAACTCGAATACATTGAATCTTCACTCAATCTGGCTGACCCGATCTCGCGCGGGGTTCTGGGTCCGTCGGATAAGAAGTTATCACTGGAATTTACGCTCCCAGAGGAGCTCGAAGATGTCCTTGTTTATGTTTAGCAAAACTCTCACATCTGCGCTGGGGAGTCCTGGCGCGAGACCCGATGTTCCGCGCACATCGAGTTCTCAAACTTCTTATTTCGCTCTTCGCTCTCGTTTCACACAGCCTACCTCATCCATACATCCAGACAAAACATCTATCTCAACCAATCTTTCCCGCACACATGCAACCACATCCCTGCGTACACGTTTCACACACCAGCTTCCGCCTACCAGCCTATTCCCTGCCCTAGACACACTCGAACCGCCCAACAGGAAGACCAAAGAATGTTCATCTATTGCACACAATCCACTACGTCCTGATGTTCGGGCTAAGGACCGAATACACGTTTGGTCCACTCCTTATTCTATTCAACAACGGTCCTCCAATATCAAAAAGTATTCCCTTGATCTTATTGAATCTGGTCAGAAAGCAGTTTCAGCCGGCCTTGCGGATAGCACGAAATCTTCATATGGAGCCGGTTTGCTACGTTTCAATCAATTCTGTGACTTAATGGGCGTAGCAGAAAATCTTCGAATGCCTGCAGACGAAACTTTGCTTATAGGTTTCGTTGGTCATCATTTGGGCTCAAAATCAGGTTCATGTATCAAAAGTTGGTTGTCAGCTATCCAGGCCTGGCACACACTTGCAGGTGCACCGTGGCCTTCAGATTCAAAGCTTCTTAAACTGGCTCGGAAAGGCGCTCGCATTGCTGGAACCAAATTTAAGCGGCCCCAACGAAACCCTGTCACTCTCACTCATTTACTTGCTTTGTATTCATCCATCGATCTTTCTAATTCCTTTCATTCCGCTATATGGGCTGTTGCATGTGTTGCTTTCTGGGGTTGCCGCAGACTAGGTGAGCTCACGATTCCTAGTCAGAATGGCTTCAATCCAAAATATCACGCATCACACTCAACCGAATTCAATATCACCAGAAATTCCGATAATACTCCACGTTCTATCAGTTTCCACATCCCTTGGACAAAGTCTACCCAGGAAGAAGGTGCCACTGTTGTCGGTACAGCTCAAATCAATTCGCTTGGCCCATTTTGTCCCGTCACCGCGGTTTCGAATTATTTGAAGGTTAACCCTCACATTCCCGACAATCTCTCCTTATTCGCCTACATGGACGCAAATAACAAACCAAGGAATATGGTGAAATCAAACTTTCTTTCCTTTTGCGACAAAATTTGGAAGTCAAAGAATTTGGAGAATGTGCAAGGTCACAGCTTTCGTATTGGCGGGGCTGTCGAGCTTTTGTTAGCCGGTGTCACACCTGAAGTTGTAGCGGCAATTGGAGGTTGGACATCTTTGGCTTTTCTCCTTTACTGGCGCCGATTTGAAGACATTCTCCCTACACACATATTGAAAGCTTACGGTGATACAGAAATTTTGCGTTTGAAAGATACTATAGAAAATTACCAGAAAACAAATAAGATACCTAATTCTTTACTGCAGGCTTGTATCAACGGTTTAGATTATACAGAATTCTAACATCACCGTCACTCTATCTGCCCGTGCTCGTGTGCGCTCTGAGGGAGCTCCGGCTCTGTTTGGGGTGTCACGATCGCTCACTTCCACGGGCGGGTAACGCAGGGCCAAAGCCCAGGCAAACACACTCGAAATATATACTGATTCATTCTCATTTATTTCTCGACAGTGATTCATCTTATTCCGAGTTAAGAATCCTTTGGGGTTCTTAACAGAGGATAAGATGTGAACGACGTGAGAGTTGGCAAGCGCCATTTAGGCGCCCTAACTCATTCTTATTGCCAACTCTCACCGTCGCCTTTTTCTATACATCGAATTTCGTGTCCCTCCCTCCCTCCCTATTGCATTATCTCAACAGCGTAGGTGTACACCTTCAGCTCCGCCTTTGGTCACTGTGCGTGCTTGGTATTAACTCTTGTAGTTGCCCACCCACGCAGGGCCAAAGCCCAGGCAAACACACTCGAAATATATACTGATTCATTCTCATTTATTTCTCGACAGTGATTCATCTTATCCGATTTGGACCGATTTGACATTCACATCACATGATTGGGTTAGGCGCTCAACCGACTCCTCATCCAGTTTTCATTTTCTCAATTTGCTCTTCTTCATGCAAAATTCCAGTTGAATTGAAGCAAGAAGGAGCACTTATATCAATGCTTTTTGTATCAGCTCAATTTATAGCACTTGCAGCCCTCAGCAGTCAAGAAATCATTGAAAACAAACAGTCTGCCATGGCCCATGTGCTCAATTTGCCACATCGGGCGCGCGCTCGCGCGCGCCAAAATTTTGGCATTCATACATACATATCAATGAATTCTGCACTGATCCGGGGCTGTAGAATACTAGTACTGCTAATTCTGATAAATAATGTCTTGTTTTCAGACTCAAAAAAGCCTGAGTTTTGAGTTATACACACTCAATTTTGAACAGAGCCCTCGGCTCATTTGCTTCCGCTACTGAGAAAACCCTCGGCGGGTCTGTGGACGCCTGCGGCGTCCTCTGACCCTCGGCATGACCAATTTTTGTTACGGAGGCACCCGTTATACATCTCTCCATCATCCCTACACCAGCATCTCTCAGCATCCATTGGAGAAGCTTTTCACCTATCCAGCAACCCTAATTTGAAGTGGATTGGTGAGGAGGCTGTGAAGATGCTGATGTTCAAAGATTCCGGCCCTATAGACAAGATCAAAGTTCGGCCACGGCACGTCGACATTTTTTGACTCTCAGCCACCACGACGACATCCTCCGCTACTTCATTTCCTTTGTCCTCACCTTGACTGTCCTCTCACTGGCCGCAATTATCAAGACCAACCTGTGCAACGTTTTTATAGGAAGAATTTAGGTGGTCCCAAGGATGCGAGTTTCAAGAAGTGGGAAGTGGGAGAACTGTGGTATTTCAGCCTTTCTCGGACTGTGCTTAGATGTATGTCTTCTCTTCAATGTTCTTCGTGCGCCTTCTATATGTGAATGGCGAGCTGATGTATGTGATTGTCCACCCAGATTACTCCCATTACATGCCTTCATGCTTTAAATACCTCTATCACAAGGCTAGCTTGATCTCAATGCTCTCGGAATGAATCCACAGATGGCAGTCTTGGCCTATTGACATGCGCAGATACCTCTGCTGTTTGTTGACATCCTTCGCCGACCATTGTTGATGGAGACGTTTTGAATCGTCGTTTTTTTGCAATGCACAGCTGTCTTTCACTACTACTTCCTCTATATATGCTTGTTTTGACCCTCAGCTATTCCCAGATTGTGATGCGTCGTAATGAATTGGGGTTCACCATATCTCGACTGTTCTGTTTTTCCTACTCCGGACATTCCTAGACTTGCAGGTCCCATGTCATATCCATTCCCTCCGTATTCGGTCCGCCTGCGGAAGCAATGAGCACGCGTCGGTGAGTATTTGCTGCTTTCATTCATGGTCCCCGCTAAAGCCTCCAATCATCTAGATAACGGTTATCCCGTTCATTTCCTCAACATACCACTGCCGCCCTGTTTTTGATATACTACCGATCGCATACGTTCCTGCACTACGTGGAATACGCACAAACTTCGGCGTATATTCGAAGCTTGTCTGAGCATTTAAGGACTCCCTCTAGTTGTGTTCAGTTTTCTCATTCCCTCCCACAGCTTCACATCGAACTCCGACGCATTTTCTTCCTGCAGCCGTTTTCAAAAACCATCACGTTTCGCGCACCAGCCGTATACTCATCGTGACTACAAGACTCCTCAGGGCGATGCGTGGCTATTTGGTTGATATCTGTATGTGATGGTCCTATTACGCCTCGCAATAAACTAACAAATATTCAAGGCTTTTACCTTCGAGTAGTGGGATACGACCGACCGGTTATCGATATACGCTGAGCGAGTCATGAGACTCGCTCGCTGCTAGACCCCCATTCGTGTTCTCGGAACCGTGTTTATTCCACTTTACTCCGAATTCCGGGCTGGAGGTTGGCTAGAGGCTGGATAATATTGAGGAATAATGAACACGGGTCGAGTTCTCGTAATATCTTTGTGCGTGTGTTCTTCCTATTCCAAGAGATAATTGGATCCGAGCTGAATGAAAACCGCCTTTAGAATATTGTTCTTCCTTTTCCTTCTCTCCACCATCGCCTCTCTATCGTACCAAGTCGCCTCTGCTCTTACACTGGCCCATATCGTTCCTTGTCAAATTGCGGGTTCTCGTTTGCTCTCGGTTGCACGCACATGAGCTATCGGGAGATGATGATGGCAAAAATCGACAAAGCAATTGATAACTTCAATTCATTATTCAGCGTTACTCCCGGTGCCTGCGTCGACAGACCTCGAACAAGTTCCTCTATTCGTTAGGGCTTAGGCATAGGTCACGGTCCAAATATCATCAAAAGACTCATTATAACCTTCAACTTCTCGCTCCGAGTGCCCCTCCAGTTGTTTAGTTTGTTTAGCTAGGACATTTCCATTATCCCTCACCGTTGATTCCTTGCCGTATGTCGCATCTTGCATGCAACCCCTTGTCCTCCACAACCTCGCTTCGCTCAGATGAGGGCTCCCAAAAATAAAGTGACGACCTTGTTCAGTCATATCGTTCAAACAAACGCCGACGAACCGTAATGCCAGGTCTGCAACGGAGTTCGATTCTATCATCGCACGATCGCTATGACTCTCAGATGGGCATGGGACATGAAGAAAGTGAGGACAAATGAGCACGAAGGAAACGCCGACAGGAGATAGCGATCGTTGTTTAGGATTAACGAAGACTCACGAGGAGACTGGAACTCGTTCATGAAACTCGTTCGCGCTCATCGAAGGCGTTTCGGGAGAACCTGATACTTGCAAGAGGAGGATCCGGGATAGGATCCAGTCAGATTACCAAGCCTTAATTCTTTGAATCTTCGTGAGTAGTCCTACGTTGGTCTCGGGTTCATTGTGCTGATTGATAGTTACTGGACATAGAGACCATCGCGGGAAGCTGTGCTCTTCCCCTCGCGCAGCTTCGCATTACACTCTGATACATACGGTATTACCTTCCTACAGCCGTCTTGAGAACCCATCACGTTTTGCGCACCAGCCATCCTTCTAGAGTACTCCTTCTACTTATGACTACGACTATAACACTGCTCTGGGCAATGTATAGCTGTTTCATTGATCTCCGTACGTGATAATCCTTTTACGCTTCCCACTGAACTAACGAATCTCTAAGGCTTCGACCTTCAAATAGTGGAATATGACCTACCGGGTATCGACATACGCCAGCGAGTCATGGGACTTGCTCGCCGCTGGATCTGTTCCCGGAACCACGTTCATTCCACTTGAATCCGGATTCCGGGCTGGACGTTGACTAGAGGCTGGAAAACGATGAGGAATAATCGGGGTGAGTTCTCGTAACAACAATAAATTCTTTGTAGGTAACATTCTTCCTACCCGAAGAGATGTTCGGATCCGAGCTGAATAGAATAAAAACCGCCTTCATATTTCTTTTTTCCTTCTCTTCATCATCGCCTCTTGACTACACCAGCTCGCCTCTGCTCTTCTCTTCGCCTACGTTGTTTCCCGTCAACCTCGAGATTGTGGACCACTATCAGTCTCTTTGGGCAATGCTTATGATCTATCGGGCACCTGTAATGGCAGAACGGATGAGTTACGGAAATAACTGCAAGGGAACTCGATGATTCCTCTCTCAACACTCAGTATCTGCATCAACTCAGCTCAAATACGCCGTCGAAAAACTCCATAACTTTCGAAACTTGCTTCCAGCACCCACTCCTTCATTGTCTTCGTTTGTTTCTAGACCGTTTCCTGATCGCTCGACGTAGATTCCTCGCTGTACATTCCATCTTCCTTGCAGCCCCTTGTCCTCCACAACCTCGCACAAACAAGGGCTCGCCAGAGTAAGGTGACGACCTTCTTCAGTTGTTTCGTCCAAACAAACACCCACGAACCGCGGTGCCAGATCCACGACGGAATTGAAGTCTATCGCTGCAAATTGATATGATCAGATCCGTTGGGCACTGGTACGAAGAAAGCGAGGATAGATGAGCACGAAGGGAACGCGCACAGAAGATAGCGGTCGGGAGCTGGGACTAACGAAGACTCATGCGGGACTGGACTTCGTTCATGGCACCCGTTCGCGATCATCAAAGACGTTTTGTAACGGGAGAACCTGATACTTGCAAGAAAGAGCTGTGCGTTAGGAGAAAGAGGTTCCGGAATAGGATCCGGTCAGATTACCAAGCCTCAATTCTTTGAATCTTCGTGAGTAGTCCTACGTTCGTCTCGGGTTCATTGTGCTGATTGATAGTTCCTGGACATAGAGACTATCGCGGGAAGCTGTGCTCTTCCATACACCTTCCCGCTCAATGAATCAATGGAGGCCAATAGTATTCGTGAGCCCAAACGATGAACGTACACGGAACGTACAAATTGAAATCAATCCAAGACCATCGACGCGTGCTTTTTTCATGCCTTGACATCCGACGTTTTTGCAAGATCCTACATCGCCGCATCCTCGGAACCCCTTCGTATGGAGTATTGAGATGCGGGGTACTTGCATGGCCGCCCTTGCCCGCTGCATGCGTTCCAGTTACGATCGAAAAGACCGGGCGACGATGAACACGCTGCCGTTTCCCATTTTCGAATAGGTCGAAGACAGACAGCGGCCCCTCGTTCGTCCCCAATATCCTACCGGTTGGGTTCACAGTCTAGAAAAAACTGGGGACCGCTCGAATTTGCTTCCGTTGATCACGTTCTTGCCCGTTGGGGAGTATCGGTGGTCGTGAAATCGACTAGTCTAGGCCATTCGTGTCCAGAGTAGAACGAAAGAGCGTCCAAGAGCCTGCGCAAACTCTTCGTTGGCCATATTTTCAGGTACCAGGGACAAGCTGAATCGATTGCTTAGGCGTACCGAATTTGTGCATCATGGTGAGTTTTGCTTTTGTTTTCGCAATATCGATTTCTGATATACCTCTGAATTCAGTTGGCTAGTTTAGGCCGGTGAGATTGATATCCGGGGCATCTGAACAAATAAGGTTACGTAGGAGGAGTGGTTTGATCCCTGAAAAATGGAGTGGGCGTTGAGTGGATGGATGGATGGACGGATGATAGATTGCAGAAAGCCAGATAGAGAGGAGCGTCATCGGCGGAGGCTGTAACGCCTGAAACTGGAGTCTCTGTGCTTTGCGGTTTGCGGAATACGCTGTTCACGGTGAAGGATGGCCAATTGGCTGTTCAACACATCCTAGACAACCCCAGACTCGCTTAGCTACCCCGGACTATTGTTGATCGCGACACCCCGCAATCCAGGTCCCTAACCGACCTCCGCATCCGGCGGCCTGGCATTAACCTTGTCCCGTTTTGTGAGGTTTCCCCCTTCCTCTGTACGAACTTTTTGATAACTTTGAGGACATAGAGGCTTTTTATTTGCACAGAACTTGTTGTTAACGACAAAGATGGGGGGGATGAGGACCATGTGGACGTTGACAGGGCCGTTTTTAGCACCCGAACTAATCACCGACCCAAAAATTAGAGGGGAGACCGTGTGACAAGGTCCGCCCGCCTTTTTCAAGTGATCCGATCCATTCATGTGACTTACGGTTCTCTATAAATACCGGCCCAGAACCTTACCCTTCTTTTCGTGCTTGCTTTTTTGCATCCTCTTTACCCCAGCTCTCACCTTCCCGAGTTTTATCTCTAGAGCTTTTTGCACGATGCCTGGCGGCGCAGTCCCTCTTCACGCTACGACCGATGTCAACCGTATCGAAGCACCAGTCACCGTAAAGGCCTACCTTATGTGTGCATTCGCCGCGTATGTATCATCTTCGTCGTCTCCAATCGTCGTAACTCAACTCGTTTCGCTGCAGATTTGGTGGTATCTTCTTCGGTTATGACTCTGGTTACATCAACGGTGTTACCGGTTCAGCCGTGTTCATTCACTCTATCGAAGGAGACGGCGTAGATTCTCTGACTTCCTCCCACAATTCGCTCATCGTCTCCATCCTCTCTGCTGGTACCTTCTTTGGTGCCCTCATCGCTGGTGATCTTGCTGAATGGTATGGTCGTCGTCCCGTCATCATCGCTGGTTGCTTCGTCTACATGATCGGTGTTATCCTCCAAGCTGCCCACTCTTCTGGTCTTGGTCTCATCGTCTCCGGTCGTCTCATCGCTGGTTTTGGTGTCGGTTTTGTTTCGGCCATCATTATCCTGTACAGTACGTCAAATATGTCCGCTTTCGCCACTTGCAATCTTGACTGATCACTTTTCAATAGTGTCTGAAATATCTCCCCGCAAAGTCCGTGGTGCTCTCGTTTCCGGTTACCAATTCTGTATCACTATCGGTCTCCTCCTCGCATCTTGCGTCGATTATGCTACCGAAAGCCGCAACGACACTGGCTCGTATCGTATTCCCATCTGTATCCAATTCGCATGGGGTATCATCCTCGCTACGGGTCTTTTCCTCCTTCCCGAATCCCCTCGTTATCTAGTCAAGAAAGGCCAACTTGACCGTGCGAGAAACGTTCTCTCTCGTCTTCGTGGTCAGCCTCCCGAGTCAGAGTACATCGAAACCGAGATTGCCGAAATCCTTGCCAACCACGAGTTCGAGAAAAACCTCATCCCCGACTCTGGCTACTGGGGCTCCTGGTACCAATGCTTCACTGGTGGTCTCCGGACTTCTAACTCTAACCTTCGTAAGACCATCCTTGGCACTTCCCTCCAGATGATGCAACAGTGGACTGGTGTCAACTTCATCTTCTACTACTCGACGCCTTTCCTGCAGTCGACTGGCGCCATCTCCAACTCCTTCCTGATGTCGTTGATCTTCACCATCATCAACGTCGTCTCTACTCCTATCTCTTTCTGGACCATGGAACATGTCGGTCGTCGCCCCGTTCTCATTTGGGGTGCCGCCGGTATGTTCTTCTGCCAGATCATCGTTGGTGCTGTCGGAGATTCCGTTGGTTTCAACAGTAAGTTCAAAAACCCCTTATCCTCTTTTCGTCACTAACGTATATTTTACAGAGACTCACGTTGACTCTGCCGGCAACACGATCGCCAACAACATCTCTGCCGTCAACGCTCAGGTCGCTTTCATCGCTATCTATATCTTCTTCTTCGCCTCCACCTGGGGACCAGCCGCTTGGGTCTGCATTGGTGAAATTTTCCCTATCCAGATCCGTTCCCGTGGTGTCGCGCTCTCTACCGCCTCCAACTGGTTGTGGAACACTATCATCGCCGTCATTACCCCTTACATGGTCGACAGTGACCGAGGCAACCTCCGTTCGAATGTCTTCTGGGTCTGGGGTGGTCTTTGCGGATGCTGCTGGCTATACGCTTACCTCCTCGTTCCTGAGACAAAGGGACTTTCGCTCGAACAGGTCGACCAGATGATGGCTGAGACTACACCCAGGACATCCTCCAAGTGGCGGCCAACGAAGACTTTCGCAGCGGAGATGGGTATGGCCGGCGACCACAAATTGGTCCACGACGAGGAGCATAAGGAGATGGCGTAATCGTCGTTGTCGTTCTTAGTGTACCAAACCTCACATATCTTCGATCTTCATTCACTTGACACTCTGTGGGCTTTCTCTTATTCTTGACGACCTTCTGTACTTCTACTGTAATTCATGCAAAGCAAGTTTTGTGCTGGCCTCTACGTAGTATACTGGCCTCTAACTGGGATTCTAATGATACCGAAATGAAAAATCAACTCAAACATCAAACATCTGCGGGAGAACCTTTAGAGTCTTATGAGCTTGCGTGAAAGCGGTAACGAGCGCAGTGGGGAAAGAGAAGCGTTTGGATTAAAAATCTCATCCAGGGTCTCAATTGCTCGACCATGAGGACACTGAGTATAGTATATACGAATGTCAACGTAGAAAACGGTTCGCTGCCATTCGCATATGCAATCCCGCATCTGTTTGACGAATCTATTCACAAATCACAGTACGTCTCCAACCAGTATATCTACGCGTTCCAATCGCCAAATCTCTCGATTTCAATTACCACTGGACCAACCGGAAAGGCCTCAGTTTTGACGGTGGAGAAATCATTTACTGGCGGACACTAGGAAGACTGAATTGCGATATCGAACTACCATTTCGACCGTATTGCATATACCTCGTAATACGGAAGACAATCTCTATCGACTTCACTAACCGAATTCATGATTATGTGTTCCCCCGGATCGTAGGGCTGAGGACTTGTCATAGAGAAGTGAATTATCGTTCGAACATCGAGTATATTAAGATGAATCGGTCGTTCAACGCCATGATTCGAGGGTGAGGGATTTCGGAATCGTATGTGAAATTCAAAGTTTTACATTAGAGGCTTTCCACTGGCTTTAGTCACGCCTGTAGCTCATGCCACTGCCAGTGAAGCTCGATTCGATCTGATTCATTCGAGTTGATGAGGTATACCTGCGCGAGTTCAAAACCGTCGTATCACCCAAGAGATCAAACACGTTGAACACAAAAAGGAAAACATCATTGGTGTTGCACCTCATGATCTTTGTATTAAGTGGGTTTTGGCCTGAATATGATAAGAGAAGGTTTCAGGATTGAAATAGACCGCATACCATAGGCCTCGAGTACCAAACTAAACAACCTGAGGATAGTAGGCTGCAAGATGAATTGACAAGGGACTTTATTTATGCTGGTTCGCCTTATCTTCGGAGACGGCCGATAAAGAGTATCTAAAGGAGACAGCAGCTACGGGTCACGTACAGACAGACGGGCGCAGAAGTCCAGTCAGGTAACTGACTGGCCATGGGTCGGCCTCTCATCAGAGTCGCGCGCGCAGTAGGCACCTGATATTGGTCCCTTGGGAGGATGCCCCAGACCCATTCCCCTCCATAAAAACCTACGCATATGCCGTGGTCCCCAATGCTTAGTCAACCAACTGCAGTTGAATTGGGTATCATGTGGTTCAATGCCATGTGACATACTCCACCCCGCGATTAGGTAGCCATGTTCTGTAATTGCTAAAGTAGAACCGGCAGGTTAGGGCAGCGGTTAAGCCCTCTGATGAGCTCCTTCGCGAGAGCGAAACCTGCTATAAAGTCCCTACCTTTCGGGTTCGAACCCCAAAGCTGTCCACTTTTGGTAATCTCTCACCATCTGAATTGAGCGTCGTATCCGCCGGGCTTGAGATAGATTGATGGTACGAGTAGGAAAAATTTCCTGTACTCGAAGCTGCTGAATTGATGTCGTATGGAGAACCTCAGGAGAACCTTGTCTCTGGAGATTTCTGATTCGAGAACAAAGCAACTGGCGCAGTGGGAAAATCCTTCCCAGTTAGGAAAACCTCATCAGCTCACGTGCTTTTATAATAGACGCCTGTCTTCTCAGCCGTCCGGCGTCGACGGTCGCATAATGATCTTGTTGATATCCAACGCATGCACTAGATGCTCCTTGTACCTCTATAAAGCCATAACCAATGTTTGGTGCTGAACTCAACATCCAACATACGTCAAGCTTAAACTTACAATTGCACTAAAACTCCTCAAAAAATTCATACCCTAGTTCATACATACCCCTCATCTTCTAAACTTCTCATCAAAATATCCGAAGAACGAGTACGAACAGCTACAACTATGCTTTCGTACGTATCCTCGCATGAAGGCTCTGCTGTGGTTAATCGTCTTTCCTGCTTCCCTGGCATCCATTTATAAACCGGAATTTTCAGTGGATGCTCGCTGGGACAAGGCCCGTGGTGGTCTTATATGGTCTGTAATTCCTCAACGCTCCTACAGTTCGTGTGGTTCCTCTGCTCTCGACTGAGCCAGTGAACGACGCGCTTACCCCTTTCAGACTAATTATCGACCTGGTCGTTATGTGCACCACACTCGTCTCTTGCGGTGCTTCCGTCATCTATGGCCTACTCCAATCGTACTTCACTACTATCAATAAGCCTCGTTCTCCACTCAACTATCCAGGAAGTGTTCGAGGTACTATCTCGCTGCAAAGATGGTCAAGTCATGTCGATTTATCAGAAGCCAACATCGCAACGGAGAGCCTGTGCTGATCCTGTGCTGATCCGCACTAGACTGGGCTCAGTGGCCTCGCACAGGCTAGCGGGTTGAATCAGTTAGTCTTCGCACTTGACAATCTCCTGCCCCATCTTGCTCCAACGCGCACTTTAACTTTGTTTCTCAGATCAAATCCAACCTGATTCGGATTGTCTAGCAGTGCCGCATCGGTTGAGTGAAATTTACGCAGTATAGGTCGAATGCCCAATTTCGACAGAGAAACTGGAGAGAAGGCACACACATAGACACCTTTTCAGTAGCTCTCTGCATGTGTGCGAAGTTTGAGGCTGAACGGAAAAAATTACGTCCAGGAATTCGTGGTTTGTCCCAGTCGTTTCAACTCTTCAGAAGGGAGATGCACTCAACCTCATGCCAGAAAGATATGTTTCGTGCGCCTTTTGTCTCCTGTCTCAGTATCTCCAGTCTCCGATGTGACTCGTGACATATCCCCCTCCATCTTCTCCTGTTCGTTTCGCTTGAAAGTGAGGTCAACTTTCTTCCGGTATTTTAAGAGCAGTCAAGCTCTTCAATAACATGCTAAAGGCTCTTCTCATTTGTCTGCTTCGTCAACAAAGGGTGGAACAAAATATCCTACATTCATCTTCCCGTAGTGGTCATCATTGACTTTCACTCTGTGATCAGTTCCCAAACATCTTCCCCACTCGCTACTTCCTTCAAACCACGAAATCTATTCCGTCCTTGCAGAAGCTCCCATCTCAACGATCTGTCCTCCCAAGATTCTAGACCAGGTTCACTCTGATGATTTCCTCTTCGCCGTTTAACCCTTTTTTTCAGGTCCTTGCAGATTGTACGCAGTACATCCAATACGGTGACGTGTTCTGAAACGGAACGATGCACAGTAATGAACCATGGCAACAACGGATGAGTGATCGTCAATGACGGGAGAGGTGGCTGAGTAGCCGGATTGAAGATCTCTGCTCCTGCTGCCATCATCAGAGCTGATTGTACTGTTTCAGATGCGGACAAGTCGAGATCAATTAGAGCTGCGGGAGAGGCTGAGCTGCTGTCGTGGCTTTGAGACAAATATGAGCTGCTGGATGCTCGCAGTAATGGGTGCAACGATATCGGACCTCCAACGGTATTCTGGGAAGGAAGAGGTATAGGACTGTATGGTGAAATTGAGTAATGCAGCATCGGTGGTGCGGATAAAATCGGTGCTGCATTGTATGTACCAAGTGGCGGATACAGTGGTGAGTTGGCAATGACGTGTCTTGACACAGGATGACCAGATGATCTTGAAGGCAAGGACTGTGCGTAAGGATGCATTCTATTCAAACGCACAGACGGTGAACTCTGGCGCCTTCTCGTCAGTTTCACATCGCTACCTGTTGGTTTAACAAAGAACCCACCAATTCGGAATCACTTGAAGCGTGTCGGCTCACAAGCGGGTGGGGATTCTGATAATGCTGGTGCGACGACGACGAAGAGCGATGACGGATAGTGTTTGGATGCATGATGATATGGAAGAAAGGATCGGCTGAAACAAACGTGTTTCACAAGTAAGTCCTGGTGCATTATACGAGTTGGTTTGCAGTACTCACCTACGTTGCGATTTGCCCAACGAACGGTTCAAAATGCAGCAAGGATGGCAGATAGCAGCAGGATTATGGGCAAGGAAGGGCCAGCGCAAGCCAATGAATGTGGAAAGGACAAAAGAGCAGCCTTGACGGTAATACTTGGTCCCTCTGGCTTTATATTGTCATGGGATGACAAATTTACACCTCTTCAGCAATTGAAGACTATCGAATATGTTATGGCCAATTTTGGAGCCTCAGTCATTTTGCGTATACTGATTTGGAGGAAAATGGTACATAAGAATGTTGAAATAACAAGCAACCGAGACTAAAAAAGAAGCCCCAGTGCCATCATTGACCGCATGCTATGTTTGTTTTCGAGGTGTCCCATCCCGAAATGATCATTCATCATTGTGATTGTACTATTGGAGTATGTCCCGTCAGCAGCTGGGCAATTTGAGAATGTCTCCAGGATTGCCTCTGTGCCGCAGTTTCGCTGTCGCGATTTACTACGACTGACATACCCTCCATCTGAGGCTGTTCAATGCCCAGGTAAACACAGCTTTGAGAAATAGTGTCGATACAGCCTTGAGCTGTTTACCTTCTAGTTTGCACATGCTTCGAGACTATAATCTCGAATCTCCTGTGTCTTCTCGTCTGGTCAGTACATATACGCTACTTCCAAGGTAAAGGGTCCTTCCTTTTATCTCTGCCTTCTTCGATCTTTGTTGGTGCCTGAGCCCATAGAGGGCTTAGGATCAGAGTACGTTTCGTCTCCTGATCATTGATGTAATTGCGAGGAGTACCAGACAACGGAGAATGTCTTTTGTTATTTTGCCAGGGCAATAGCTTCGGAATGCCTTCGTGAGAGCGGCAGAAGACGCAGTAATTTACAAGAGCAGATCTTCCAAAATGAACTTGAACTTCCATTGACATTCACTTAGGTTGATGAATTGTGCCATGAAATTCCGGTCATTGTGTCCCCTGCTCAATCGCCCAACTCTATACGCTCGCTACTGCATTCAACAAAGTTCGGTGCCTCACTAATCATCGATATCTCTCAACTTGACCCATGAATCTTGTTCGGTGATCTGAGTTGAAACATTGAAGAAGCGCGAAGATGCGAGGGACTGTATCTTTTTTCGGATGGCACCCAGATGAACAACAGAAGTCGTAAGTGTTGATTCTGATTCTCCAATAATCATCTATCACGGAGATTGTTTCGAGTCAGCGTCAATCACCCACCAGTCAAATCGATAGACCCAGTCTCAGAGATCCATTCGACTTCGTGACAGAGTCAGCGGTGTGAATACAAATAGCAGCTGGGAGGTATCGTTGTTGTAGTGAATAGCTATCGAACCAGATTCAGGATGACCTTACGCTTGGTAGCAAACATAGTACAAGTTTTTTATAATATTACCGCTTTTGCATCTACACACAGCAATGACTGACTATGACAACGAATTGATTAGAAAAAAAGAACACCTTTTGGAAGCGAGCTCTAACCATGGATAGCTGTGACCTGAACCACAGAGTCCCGATGGGTTCGGTTGGAGATTGTAGAAAGCACTCGTACTAGTTTCAAATAAGTGCATTCGGTTTCGTCGAACTGGACGCAGCATAGGCGTGCTGCTATCAGTGATCACTACTAAAGGATGTGAACAGTGAGACGGCAACTCGTGAAGTTACTATGTCAAGGTTCGAAGTGGCAGTGAACCACACCCTTGATTGCACAGCTGGGGCGCTACGGAAAGCAGCGGGCTCCCGAACGTAAATGAAGACTTTTGTCATTAAGCCTGCGTGGATAGAGTCTTGCGGTTGGTATATGGCGGCAAAACCTTTCCGTGTCCGACAGTTGCTTGGTTGCTACATCAAGACCTACCCCATATGATATTGCAAGCGTGCAGCAGCTTGGAGCAAAGTATTCGATTTTGAGTTTCAACCACCTTCGGTGGAAGCTACGTGATTTGGCGTAGCAGGCAACTCTTGAAGAGACTTGGCATCTAACAATGACAGGATGAGATCTACAGGAAGCATTGCGGCAGAAGCAAGAACAGAGGAGTTGTACTGTCTCGAGGGGATACGAACATGGCGGAGGAAATTAGATTCGACCAGAGCCTGGCCTAAAGAATCAAGGGATATTCCTGACAAAAAGTACAGGCAAAGTACCAATTAAGGAGGATACTTGAAATGCTTGACCTGCCTTTGCTGCTTCCAACGCTCGTAGAATCATAAAGAGACAGAGAGCAGGCAGTGTTGAATGCTGAGTGCTGAGGGTTCGACTGTGGCGATTCAAATGACAGATTGCACATCATCCACAACCGTATATGATGAGAGACTTTCGGTCTCCAACCCTATAACGTCTCGAGCGAGCTCCAAGGCCGACGACGCGCGCGTTCTTCGATACTTCATGCACAGAAATTACGCAGTGAACGGACGATAGACTTTCTTAAAGACGGGGGGCAGAGAAATCATGGGATGAATATAGTCGCAGGTCTGAGAGTAACACGAAAAGTTGAATTATTTGATACAACGATTGATTGAAGGAGGAGACAAATACGCATCGAAAAAAAATTGTACCCAGAGCTGATTAGCCACCTAATCAGTAGAAAAGTACGACAAGACGACATGCCCAGCTCTGGCTTGCTTCCTCTACCCGCCAACATTGAAGACTGTTCATGAGACGAATCCTAGCCTTTCTTATGGGAGATGTGGACGGGATGACTGTAGAGAAAAAAGATGCGTAGACGCCGCCAACTTTTTATACGTGACCGGGATCAAGCGGACCGAATTTCTCCAGTAAGGCGAGGTCAACCAATCAAAACTTATCTTCTTGTTTGAATTTTCACTTGTTCGCAAATCGGCATAGCATTTTCTACGCTCATACATCTACTGTAAGTACCAGACGATATGGGTATACTCATTCAGAATTCGTAAATCATCGACACGGCCTCTACTCCTTTACTGCAGCCACGGGGTCCATTTCGATATCCTCCCCACTATTAGTAGGTGTATTCGCTCCCATCTCCGTCTTTGTTTGTGCAGAGATCTTCGACTTCTCTTTCTCTTTCCTCAGAGCTTCCTTCGCCTCCATCTTCAGCCGGTCCTCATCTCCCCTCAGCAGTTCCTTATGTTGAATCAGCACAACGCTTGCTACGAACGCAACCGCGGACAATGCCGAGTTCAGGATGAAGATGTTTCTGAACCCCTTGTTGTATCCTTGAGTGAGGATAAAATCAGCTTGTGTTGACGTGATTCCAAGGCTCGTGAGGTTAGAGGATTGACGGAGGAGGGCCGGTTCGTTGATGATGGTGGTTATTGTGTCGGAAGGGAGAGAGAAAGAATTCATGGAAACACGCATGGCGTTGTTTCTGGTTATGACTGGTTGAGGAAATGTAGCAGAGCGTACGGTACAAGTGGGACTTACAGTAAAGCAGCAGAAGATGGAAGTGCGAGTGCGCCCCCGAGGTTCCTCAAAAACTAGCGCATTCCGGTTCCATTAGCTAAATTACGGTTACAAACCACGGACAAAAGACGTACGTTTCTCACAGCAGATACCACTGCCATATCCTTCCTCTCGACGCTAGCCTGAGCTGCGACCGTTGTGGTTTGCATGGTCTGGAAATCAAAGCATTCCTGATCAGCTATGCAAAAGAACAAGCTACAACGAAGACTCTCACCACTCCTGCACCAAGACCTGCAAGAATCAGGAGGACGACCATCACTACTCGACTCGTCTGAGCAGTGAATATTGTTATGCAGCCGCATGCGACGGCATACAGGCCAAAACCGAAGTAGATAATGAACTGAAACAGGAGATTAAGACGAGCTTCTAAAAGATTGAAAACGCATACTTGGTATTTTCCTGTACGAGTGACCCACATCCCCTAGCAAAGAAGGTTCAATGAGTAACATCTTCTGAATTCGTATCAATTCGAGCAACCCACAGATGCTAGCGCTGCGAAAACTAAACTGAGAACGAATGGAATGATAAATGAACCTACGGAGAAATAATCGTCAGTCGAAGAAATTGCGAAGGGGAAATTACGCACCAGAACGAGTGGACGAATAGCCTAAGATGACTTGGAAGAACTGGGGCAGATAGAAAAGCATCGAGAAAAACACATAGCCACTACAGAGTGCAGCACATTGAGCATGAAGAACTCGAAGACTGCTCTTAAGGTGTGACCTACTTGATGAACATGCAGATATACACGCCAACGACCGTCATGTGTCGAAAGATATACACTGAGAGAAGCGGATGAGTGCCATGGTCTTTGGACTTGTCGAGTTTGAATGATGCATACTCGGGACAAGGGGAAGCTTCGCTGCTTTGGATTCCCATACACAAAAGACGCCGACTGCGACTATTCCGGCAACGAGAGGTCCTAATATGATAGCTGAATTCCAAGGAAAGGTGACACCGCCCTGTATACATAGATGAGCACTGGTAAAGTCAAGTATAAATCTCGTCTCTGCTTACCCACACCAATGGAAGCATGATCATCGTGCAGGCTCCGAGGGTTAACAGCACGCCGACATAGTCTATCATAAGTAGCTTGCTATTAGCGATAAAATAAAAAGTTAGACGGCGAAAGACAGAGCTCGAGGGAATGAGATACGAACCTACGCATGTCTCCTTGAACAGGCTTCAAAGGTAAGAGAAAGATGATGGCCACACTTGCCAGTAGAGCCACTGGAAGGGTGATCCAGAACGACCACTATCGATTTCGGTTAAGAGGATCAGACAAATTGAAAGGATTCGACTCACACGCCAAGTGACATGTTGAGCCAGTGCACCACCTATGATAGGACCAATTGTATATCCAGTTGCCGTCACTGCCCCAGCATATCCCATAAACTTTCCTCTGTGAATGAAGTTCGGTCAGATCAAGGCTTTCGGGTCATAAAAGCGAAACAAACCTATCTCTCAACGTTATGATATCTGAAATCACAATTTGCACCATACTTGTTGCACCACCATCACCCACACCAGCAATTGCACGACAGACGATCAGCATGATGATGGATTTCGAGAATCCCGCGAGTAAATTCCCGAAGATATAGATCCCCATCGCCAGTGTTATCGCAGCCTTGCGGCCAAAGATATCCGAAAGACGACCGTACAAAGGTTGAAACGCGGTGGATGTCATTAGATACGCAGCTGGGATCCAGGCAGATACGGAGCCAGCGTTGAATGCAGATGAGACTGTTGAAAGAGAGGCAGAGACGATGACTTGATCTAACGTCGTGACGAGGTTGCATAGAGAGAGGGCAAAGAGTACGATGATGACCTGACGATGGGGAAGAAGTCGGGTTTGGTCAGTGAGCTGGGGCTCTTTGAGTTGTGTTCTTCCAGCTGGTGGTTGTGAGTTGGGGCTACCGTTGTCGGTTGGAACCCCAGCAGCCTCTGCTGCCTGTGTCGATGCCATCGTGGTCTAATCTTCAGAAATTTTGTGACTCGAAATTTGATCTGAACAGGTATATATAGTTACGTGTCGGAAACTATCCGAATGCTGATGCAATCGAATTACCTAGACTGCCATACATTACCATACAGCAGATTGTACAGTGTAGTATCGCCACTGTCGAAGATATAGATAAGCAACGTCGAGTGAGACGAAGCCGATAGAGTCCGAGCAACAATCGTCACGGTGGTGGTTGAGAAGCTGATAATATTCGCTTTGACCGGTGGGAACATTCTGTGTTTGAATGAGAAAATCCAGAGAAAATCTCTTCCTGAGTCGTACCTCCACAAGCGTCCATATTTCACATCACTCACGCCATAGCAGAGTCTGAGTCGCAGGCTTTGAAGTCATTCCAGTGTCCTCACAAGATGAGCTTCTGTAGCAACAAAAGAAGGAAGTTGCAATTTATTCAACTCTCATTTACTAGAGCCGTGTTGCCCAATGATCATATCTCATCATGCGTGCCCGGTGCGTACTTGGCCTCCTTGCTGCACCAGTCGTATCTCTCAGCGTTGACGAAAACCTAGCTTATACTATAGAGACCTATAGTCAAACAGGATAACTTCTGACTGCTCTTTCATCGAAATTTCGGAGCATGATTATCGAGTATTCTTTGTCATTCTGCCCTCACACAGTGATCAATTCCGGATGATTCGAAGAAGAATCTTAGAGGGCCTTCCGTTTCCGCGCTGAACTGTTGAAGTTACAGTCTGCAGTGTATGTTCTTCGTCAGCCACACAGACTATGACTGTGGTGGTACCCGAACATCGGTTTCTCACCCAAATTGGTCTATGACCGCGAAGGTACTTAGGTCAGTCGGCTGTATCATATCGTGCTCATGACATTGTGCAATCCTTTGGAAGGGTATAAAAGACGCGATGTAGGCTTGAGCTGTCCCCCAACCTAGTAGATCATGTCTTCCTTCGAACATCATCATCATGGTCATCATGGTCGCAACGATGCTGAAGACCAGAACCGCGACTACGTCGAGGCTAACAGAGCCCATTCTGATTCTTCTAACCTTGTTGAACTGCTCGATGAACATCCTGTGTTTGTCGAGTTCGCCGACACGTATGTGCTTTTCCTATCTGACACGTTCTTGCAAGCAGGTAAACTTTTTTTGTACAGCGTCGGGAAGGCCATGCGTGAAATTTTTCCCTTCGATCCAAACAATACCATCGCGCTTGACTTTGCTTGTGGAACCGGTAATGATAATGAATAACCCTTGTCCTGGGACAATTATTGACTGAGCCCCTTCCAGGTCTGAGCGCTCGTTCCTATGCTCCATACGTCAAATCCGTGCTCGGAGTTGATATCAGTCAAAAAAGTCTCGACATATACAACAAGCAGGCTCTTGCTAAAGGGTTTGCTGATAAGATGACTTGTGTTTATATCGAGCTCAAGGGCAATGAAGGCGAGCTGGACGGTGTTAAGTTTGACGTTGTCACTGTAAGTCCCAAGTCTTCATGCACTATCTTCTCCGCCTTACCGAATCATACAGTGTGTGATGGCTTACCACCACTTCGCATCTGCCAAAGATACAACTGTCATGTTGGCCAAGTTACTCAAGCCGGGTGGAATGCTGCTCATAGTCGACATCGAGGCTCCTTCCGCTCACGATCCTCATGCTGAACCGGCTGCTGTTATTGATGGAATGCAAGGTCTGAATCACGTCGCAAATAAGCACGGATACACGACCGAGGATATTCAAGAGATTTTCGAAGGAGCGGGACTAGTCTCGTTCAATATGAAACATCTTGCGCATATCGAGCTCAAGGATTCGAGTTTTGGTGCTGACACCTTTATGGCTAAAGGTTTTGATGTTGACACTTTTATGGCTCAAGGTGTTAAGCCAATGGAAGGATGTTGAGCATATGGTGCTCGAGCACATGTATGACTATAGTAATAGTAGTAGAATTCGAATTGTTCGAGCTTCGAGGACGGGCCTCAATATATATAGTAAGAAAGATGCCTTCTGTTGAACCAAACGTGTTCGCAGTGATTCCGTTCTCAGGCAGCCTCATGTGCCTGATATGCAGGTTGCCAGTAGTTATAAAGACAGCTCGTTCTCTGATGTAAATTCCTACAAAGAAAATGCAATCCTTGCCCGTCTACATATCTAAAAAGGCCTTCAAGCAGATAACGTGCGTCGCGCCACGAACAAAACACGCTACGCGTATCGTGAGAAAGTCTCACATCACTTCGGGATCACGCGCTTCGACGACCACGCGCCAATTTCCTCTCTTCAATCTTCTCCGCGACTTCTATCACCAGTAAATAAATCAAACTCGTTGATCTAGCGAGCGAGCGAAGGACGGCAGCAAGTGAGTATATATAGCTTTTGCTCGTGATACTTCAATCCATGTGCACAACGCTCAGAATGCTACCGGGCTCTTAAAAAGCCAGTTCCCATCTACCAGAAATGCCTTTTGTCGTCCGGGATTTGCTGTCTTGGGATCTCCTGGATATTGCTCGTGGCACTCTGGACGCGATGACGGGCACTGTGCTCTACTATCTCACTGCTCTGTTGGCGTCGAGCAATGTTTTCCAAGGCAATGTTGGAGTGCAAAGCGTGGCTGGGCAGTATCTTCTTGGATTAGGTGAGCAAATAAGCCTCTTTTTTTAACAAAATTTGTCCTCATCTTTGCGAATAGGGACCGGAGACATCACTGGGTAACCTCCTTCAGCTTCAACGGACCTATGGACTTTCGCTGATTCTTCGTTATAGCCCAGTAGTCGAGACTAACATGATGGTTAGTGATTATGCGCATGTTTTTCACCGAATATATAGTTGTATTCTTCTAGGGATACGCCAGTCTAGCCCAGACGGATACAGGATTACATATGCGTCAACGCAGTCGTGTATTCATCGTTGCTGAACAGGATAATCCTTCTAACACCATCGTTTTCATTAACGCCGGTCAGTGATTTGTTTCTTGACCTCATGGCACTCCAGGACATATAGACGAATTCGGTCGCGAAGTTCTTCCATTCCTCTCAGAAGATGGTTCTTGTTTTACCTGGTGCTGATCTCAGTTACAGATATCGCAATGGGAGACACAGGCGTTCGACGATCCATCGTTAGCAACCTCACTACTCTATACCCTGGTCTGTATACCAACGAGAACATTGCGTTCGTTGGAACACATCAACACTCTGGGGTTGGCGGGTACCTGGAAAATCTCCTTCCACAAATTACCTCTTTGGGCTATGTTGCTGCTACAGCCAACGCGATCGTTCAAGGCACAGTTCTTGCCGTCCAAAGAGCGCATGATAGTCTGGCGCCTGGAAGTCTCAGCTTGGGAAATACCACAGTGTTGAACGCGAACATCAATCGATCACCTTCGGCATATCTGGCGAATCCTGCTGAAGAGCGAGCAAGATACGAGTTTGATCAGGATAAAGAATTGACATTGTTGAGGTTTGACGACACGAGTGGGAATGCTCGAGGATTCCTCAGTTTTTTCGCTGTTCATGGAACAAGTCTGTATGAGGTATGTTACCGTCCGTAGTCCATCGTACGGCATCACAAAGGAGTCGCAGAACAACACTCTCATTAGCGGAGATAACAAAGGAATGGCGGCATACCTTTACGAATGTACGTTCGACCGCCGCTCTATTCTCGTAGTCACCCTTTCATGATCGTCTTCCCCCTAGCGATGGTCGAGCCTGATTCAATGCCGGGGAATGCAACTTTCGTGGCCGGCTTTACTCAAGGTGAACCTCATCAATGCTCTAATCATCTTGATCTTTATGGTCGTGTTCAGCCAATGTCGGTGATACCAGTCCTAATACGTGAGTCTCCTATGCACAGAAGGTATTCTTGCTGATCTTTGTTGTAAAGCCTCGGGGCGTTTTGCGAGAGTCCTGGTGAATCTTACGACGGGATGGCTTGTGATTTCGACCACTCCACCTGCGGCGGCACTGTAGAGGATTGTCACGGACGGTAGCCTAATACCCGTTTGTCTCTAGTCTGCTGCCTAATATCCTAAAAATCTAGTGGCCCCGGCTTCCGTATTTCGGACTTTGCGTCAAACGAGATAATCGCCCAACATCAAGTAGACGGCGCACAAACCGTCATGAAAGCTTCTAATCGCAGTTCGGTCACTGGTTCAGTGAGGAGTGTGCATGTATACTTGGACATGTAAGTTTTTGTTCAATGAACCGTCTATTTTGACATCAGACATATGGCTAAGACCGCATTGAACCATTTTCGGTTAGGGCCAACCATACATTCACCTTACCAAATGGGACCAATGTCCAAACCTGTCCCGCTGCCATGGGTGAGAGCGTCGCATCACTTCTGCCTCCTAGGGTAAATTTAAAAGACTCCTTTCATAGGCTTTGCTTTCGCGGGTGGAACCACGTTTGAAAACTCTTGCTTCTACTTGCTGGTGGGAAACTGATTCAATTGCAGCGATGGTCCAGGTGCATTCGACTTCATCCAGGGGGACAATTCTTCGCAACCACAGTACGTCTTGGTCATCCAGACGTCCTCGTTCTCAATTCTAACGTTCAGATAGAAACCCATTCTGGGAGATAGTAAAAGGTCCGAAACCCTGTAATCTGCTTACGCCCGGGATTATCATGCTAACTATAACGATTTTGAATAAGACTTTGTCACTCCAGCACCTTCCGCGGCACAGATAGCATGTCAGAATCCCAAGCCCATCCTTCTCAACACTGTACGTTTCTGCGCTTCTATCGCATTTTCTCCCTCCTCTTCGTTCTGAACACGCCACATCAGGGATATGCGGACTTGCCGTATCAGTGGTCTCCAAGCACGGTGGATATCCAGATGCTTCGTATTGGACAATTGGGTCAGCAGCGCACTGAACGTTGGATTCACTAACTGATCCTTTCTCTTCTAGTCATGCTCATCATGCCGGGTGCGTTTTTCGATAAGGTTTCTCTTTGATGAGATTGAACCGACCACATTGGCATTGTGATCAGGTGAATTGACTACCATGTCCGGCCGTAGAATTAGGTTTGTTCCGTTCATTTTGGTGAAGAACGCACTCGAGCTCACAAGGTCTCCCCAATTCTTTTCGTTTTCGTACCACAAATGAATAGAGAAGCTGTTCGCTCCACGCTGATATCTTCGGGCGTCCTTGATAACAATGCTTATGTCGTGATTGCTGGTCCTGCGAACACATATGCCCATTATGTTGCTACTCTTGAAGAATACGGTGTACAGAGATATGAAGGAGCTTCCACGATCTTCGGGCAGTGTAGGTTCTAACCTTTGGTTCAACGCATGTTTGACGATCCTGTCATAATCAGATACGCTCGATGCTTACATTGACAAGTATACCAGCCTTGTACCCTTCATTGCAGACACAGTTGTGGGAACTCCAGCGTCAGACGCTGCCCCTGCTGAACAAACCTCCAAAGCCATCTCACTCCAGGTAAACTCATGATGCCACTGCCCGTTGATCCACTGACATAATGTCTCCATTCTCAGTTACCCGTCGTTTTCGATGCGGCTCCTCTTGGTTCGAAATTCGGGCAAGTACAAACGGATGTCAGTTCTTCCCCTTACCAGGCAGGCCAAACGGCCTTCGCGACTTTTGTTGGAGCAAATCCAAGGGTGACCATTGCTGTTTCTCATATGTCAGCAACACCGTAGTTGATGGTGATACTTTAGAATAACCTTCGATTAGAAGGAACGTTTTTGAACGTTGACCGACTTGTCGCAGGAGCATGGCAGCCTTTCAAGACTGACTCTCATCCATCCACGACTTATTCCTGGGTACAAACTAGCACAGTGAGTATCCGTAATCAGTTCTCAGAATGTATCTACATCGCCTTCATAGATTCTGGGTACCAGTCAAGTCAATATAACCTGGTAACTCCTCTCTTCTCTGAAATAATACCATATTTCGGGCTGACGTCTTTTCTCAAGGACTATCGAGGACGGAACTCCATGTAAGTTGGTCTCCTTTTGCACGACCGCTCAATCTCAACGTCATCGTAGCTGGAACATATCGTATCCGTTACTTTGGCGATTCGAAACCTCTCATTGGCTCCATATCCTCTTTCACAGGACAATCGAGTAACTTTACTGTCTCATGAACCATGCAGCGAGAAATGATTTCTTCGTAAATCATACGTTGTTGTTTCATTTCATGGACTTCTTGTAATGACGCTACGCTTGAAATTTGATATCTTTTCTCGGTGATTCTCCCGCATGGCAGTGGCGGTTTGTTGACCGCCCTCCAGCGGTCCGTTGACCGATCTAACTATGCCTCGAGGTGTACATGTGTTACCGAAACAACCAGCGCTGGAGAACACGTTCCCAGACAACTTCTCATCGTCTTTCGCGCCATACCCTCGACCATGTTTCGTGATTTAGCTCAGCTCGGTGTCAAAAGCTCCACATCAGAGAAAAAATCCATGTCACCGACTCTAAGGTCTGATGTTTACACCACCATAGACCAATGCAAAGCCTGGCTTGCTGGGATGCGTGGGCAGACAGGAGATGGAGTATCATATGCTCCTATGTTGAACACAATCAAGAAACATTTCCCAAATACAACTATCGGTCTAGAGGCGCTTGGACAGATCGAAGTGGAAGTTGGAGTGATTGTCGGCGGAATCACAAACATGGTTCTCGAAATGAGCAAGTGGGAAGCTCTTGCAGGTGGGATGGCCATGCGTACATGGGTGAACACACTCGTCAACGTGTACGCAACGATTCCTCAGAGCTCAAAGAAGGAAAGAATCGCCCGAGGGATTGTACTAGGGATTAACCAAAAAACGGAGTATTCTTTGATGACGAAGGAATTTGCTGCCAGAATTCAGATTATATCCTGTTTAAAAAGCCGTAAGCAACTTATTCAAACATTTCCGGCATACCGCTGAATGTTTTTGTTTTTCGGTTGTCACTAGTTTGCCCAAAAATATTTGGCACCGGGAGCGAGGAGGGCAGACAAGCCGAAGCGATGTTGAGTTCGAAGTTGATTTAGAATTCCGTACACTCTGTGTTCTCGAACTCCCTCGTCCGTAATGGACAAAACCTTATACAGTCTTGTTCTGACACTACGGACTTTGAGAGAAAAAACAAAAGACTATCGTAGGCTATGGTAGGTCACATGCATAGCGAAGTTTTGGTGCTAGAGTACTGAGTAACAAGAAAATGTAGCTGGTATAGGTATAGTAATACAAGAAATGACGTTCGGAAATATCCATATCCTCTCGAGAGCCACGAACGACGTTTCGATCCTGGCATAGGAAAAGATGTAGTGGAATTATACCGAAGCATATAAATATGAACATAATTTAAGGTCTCTCGCTGAGCGCTTCAAGTTCAAGGCTAACTTGGCTTTGAGCTTCAAATTGCCTACAGCGAAAACTGAAGGAGGATCAGTCAAGAGCGACGTTCAAGATAATCTTCACTCACAAAATGTGACTGCAGCGGAAAGTTCGTTGTGGTTGGCGAGGAAGAGCTCGAACCACTTCCGATACTTGAACCACCAAAATCCTCCCAGCAGTCGGGAGTATTCGACATAGAAGTCAATCCTTTTTGACCGACAGCAAGCTCATCTTGAAAGCAATCCCAACCCCGAGAGCCATAGGTCGCAGACATTTCCGAAACATGGCCATGATTGAATCTTGTGTCGAATTGTCGGTAATCAGAGGCATCGATTGGCTGAAAGGTACCGATATTGGGGCTCAGAGTGGAAAACGAGGATGCGGGTGAAGAGTCCACTCTTGCTGGTACGTATCTGAATTTGTATGTCGCAGAGAACAATGTAGTCGGTGCGTCAAAAGATGAGGAAGGCTCGCGTGTTATGTGATGTTCAATGGTGAACTGCGTGGGGTCTTCGTTGTTCTATCAGATCATGTGTACATAGCAATGGCAATAGACTGCCTTACCTGGACTGTCACAGATCATGTTCCAGTACCTGGGAACTAAGTCGCATGTGTACACAGACGCGCTTGCGGGTGCATGCGAGTCCGCGGCAGTCAAGAAAGACTGATCGTCAAAAGTGCCGTTAGCACAGTAGATTCTGAACGCTGAATGCGCCGTGGAAACATCGGTGCTCGATGTGAAAGCTAATGACGGCTTGATTTCCTTGATCCTGCGAGGGCCACACGATGAGATGGCATCGAGAGAGTTGGTGATATCGAAATCGGGAGAATATTTGTGTGAACCAACAGAAGAAGGGCCCACTTCAGGTACAAGGTCAATGAATAGCACATCTGGAGAGTTTGTGAACACTGATTCCTGCGATGTAGGTGAGGTTGGAACCGATGAAGATCCGGCAGTCGAACGAGAACCAGAACGTCGTAGCGAGTAATGCGACCGATTGGAGATAGGGGTTGTAGAGTTCATAACGGGTGAAAGTAGCCTTTGTACTATAACCCGGTGAGCATGAGATAAAGGTCGAGGAGAATACACCGACGTTTTCGACCTCCTCCACAAGTATCTCTCAACTGTTGTAAACGACTACCCACTTGTTTCGCGGTTCGCACCTCCCCGGTTGTTTTTAGTATGTGATCAGAAATGAATCTGTTGCGCATGGGGAACCTAAATTTTGAGCTCAGCTTGACGAATAAGAGCGTATTCCTAACCAGTCCTCACCGGCCAAGTAGAAGCGTTTCTCGAGAGTTATCAGGCTGATAAAGAGATAAACCTAACGCGTCTTGGTTAGCTTGACAGTAAAGGCATTCGAAAGAACTTGCCTTCGAGGAGAGCGGCCTCTAAATGCAGTGGCCACACAACTTTCCCCCTTTGAGTGTTTTCCAGCTTTTTCGGCATTTTACAACGGCACGGAAGACATCATCAGTCCCCGATGACGAAGTCGAGAAGGCGGGATCTAACGAGCAACTTTCGAGACTAGGTGAGGGTGATGAAGTACTCGAGATGTCACTGTCAGTCGTGTACTGCGAATGTGACAAGCTTGGTGAAAGGTATGCCATAGCAGAAAGGTAGAGTAGAGATGGCAAGAGGATTGACAAACAGGGGATGGAGCGGAAGATCTTTTAAATGACCAAGGCCGAGTGGAAATGATGCTAAATCAAAAGATATTCGCCTAGTCCAGCTCGGCTGTAGATAAATGAAAAAATATCCACGGAGTACAGATTGAATCTTCTCGTAAATTGACAAAGCACAGGGATGACTGGCTTCGAACCTTGTTCAAACTGTTCAAACGCCAAACGCATGGATCGATTCGGAACTTCTATCGGAAAGTCGTGATAAGTTCAAAAATACAATAACAGCCGAAAAAGGCGATGTAAAGCGCACGATTCTTCTCAGGTGTATTCGTTCGTTCGACATTCTTGCGATGAGTTCGAACAATGTGCAAATCGACGCGTTGAGACGCGAATACCAAAGTTTACTTCTCAGCGTTTGTCGGCGCTTCTCAATAACTGAACAGCAAAGAGTAAAAATCCTCCTCGCTCGAACCTGCACATATTTCTCCGTTCTCATGCCATGTGTACAGCCACATGTCGGTGTATGTTTTGACCGACAACTATTGACGCGGAAAAAGCTTGTAAGTACCAGTGTAAGTCATAATCTGACACGGAAACTACCTCGACCGGTGTGTTCATTGAAGGAGAGGAGGAAAACTTGACTATGTGCTTGTTCGACTGCTCTCACTCTCTTGACAGAAACAGAGAAGAAACGACTCAAACCAGAATCGATTGATAGTGATACGAAATCAATGGAGCGTACCGTAATCGACGAATGCGTTTGGTTCGTTGTGAGATGAGCGCTGAATTTTTACCGCTCGACTATTAGGTTGGGTGAGCAAAGAAATAAGGTTCAGAGAGATCATGTCAGATTGGTTAAACCCATGAGGAATGACATTAGAGAGAACCTATCAAGCCGGTATTATATTAGTGCACCAAAATAATGGGTCAACACAAACGACGGTCATTTGGAAATCCGCCTGTAAATGCAACTGATTGAAGATCCAATGGCAAAGCACTGCAGGAGCTTATCGCAGTGGCCATTACAAGCTCTGATGGGCCTCCTAGTTTTTGGAGCATGGGTTGAATGCCCTTCGTCAGACTGTAGAATCCTTGAAGCTACACAGCTAGGTCGAAAATCATCATTATTTCGGATATAAATGAACGACTCGCGGAATTATGGATACGATGAACATGTTCCGACCATTTTGATGTAGCTGCAGGTGGAGTAGCGGCAGGTTACTCATCGATGCCATCGGACTAATCAAGAAGGAGGCAATAGTCGAACACTCGAAGCGCAGATGGAAGAAGTGCAAAGGAAACCCACTTATACACGTGAGACGTGAATGCTAAATAGATCAAAGTTCGCATTCGTACTACGGAGTCTCCCGTTCCGCCACGCCCGCATCGCGAACACTTAGATCAAGTCTGCAGCAAATCATGTTGAAACCCACAGGACCAGCTCATCGATGGATCACAATGTCAGAATGAGATGGATATCTCGTTCAGCGGAAATACTTGAGCCATAACAATATTTCTGTTCAATCCAATGAATCTGGATGAATTCTGGACAACATCTATTTTGCTACGAAGCAAATTCCAGTGCAATTTTTTGTCGTGAAAATAAGATATGCCATGAGCGTCTTCGATTTGAATTTTATATGTCGTATGGCAAGCTTACATCTAATCTGGTTTGAAGCTCCCGAATCAAACTTTTTTTCTAAAGTTCTACAACTACGTTCCATTCTGTACCTGTTCAGTTATAGTGCGTTGGTCCTCGGGATAGCGACGAGGAACTGTTAGGATATCTGGCACAACGCGTAGCATGTGCAACTGAGACTGATGAATGAGCAAGGATATGAACTCCGTTTCTACTACCGTCTACGCCCCCGAGTCCTTGGGTTTTTACCGTCATTAGCCATCCCGGTAGTATGCACCCTACCGCAACCCGAATTGTAGTTGCAGACCCGCATCTTTGTAGCATCGCACTGAATATATACTAATCAGTGGTATTACCTCCCTCCTCCCAGGGAAAGCGTTTAGAGCTATGAGCGCAAGTAGCACACGTTGAGTAACTTAGTCTTTACTCTGACTCTGCTCTGACTGTTATGCTTGAGTCCAAGGGGACTATGACTCACATACCAAAGTACGCCGTAACTATCTCCTATAGGCAAAAGGAACTCTGACAGAACGGGAGGACAATCCTGAGACACCGGTTCGTGAAAGTTCACATCAATATTTCCTGTTCTGGGTGCATTACGAGCAGTCATTTCTTCTGTGGTGTTTTTGAATAAATGTCGTGGAATTTAATGCCTCGTTTTTATCATGAGGTCAGTCCATACACCGACATTTTCGCCTCTATCTAGCTTCAGCGTCGTACAAAGAAGGCTGCTTGATGGAGTCATCAAGCGACGTTAGGAAGCGTTAGGAAGTGCACAGAGAAGGGAACGAAGGGAACGACGAAAGCAATGTATCCGTCGGCTTCTGGACCACTGAGCAATGTTAATGAGACTAGTGCGGATTCGGGTTTAGATGTATGCCATAGACATATGCATCCCGAGTCATGTTGATAGATATACGCGTACATACGGATGATTAAGGTAAACAGAAGCGGTACGAGGATATGGGATATGGCCGCAATCCATAAAAACGAGTGTACATGTCCTAAGGAAGCCTATGGTGCAGTCCAAAGAAAAAAAATGTCAGAGGTAACGAGGGTTCAGGAAGTCAACGTGAGGGGGACGATAAACGATAAACGTGAATAGATAACGATATAAAATCCTGCTTCGATAACAAGTGATCAATTATTGGACGGCAGTAGCAATTGTATCGGAGTTTGTGGTGGATGTGGCAGATGCCGAAGTGACCAGTACAGTCGCAGTGGAGGATGTAGTAGCAGCAGCGCCACCACCGCACACCGTAGCTGGGACCGTGGCGCTAATAGCATCCCAGGCATCAGGGTACGAACAACCCGCAATGGCAGTCGCAGCACTTGTAGTGTCCGAGGAGTCGAACCATCCATTCCCTTCGCTTATGCTCTTAGTTGTCGCCGTCAGAGTTGGAGGTGGGAGAGTAGCGACGGAGCCTGTAGGAGTATATGTGGGTACGAACGCCATTTGGGCGGCGTCCACACCAGAAATCTGCGCAGGCGGCCATACTCCAAATTCAGCAGTAGCAGTAGCAGCGATAGTACCAGCACCAGCACCACCGGTTTGCCAAGACTGGAAAGTCTGGTTCCAAGGCTGGCTAACACCCTGTGCAGCGCAAGCTCCGACTGCTTCTCGAGGGTCGGTAGGAATCCAACCGCCCTGGAGACCGAGCTGATATGACCAAAGGGGAGACTCGACACGATTGTTGGCGGTGGAGTTGCCGATCTTCCATGTCCAGAAAAACCAGTTTTGAGTGGCGTCCATGCTGGCCAAGGCAAATGCTTTCACTCCGGCTATTACGGTATCGTTCCATGTGGAAGCGTCTTGCCATAAGCTGCAGTCTCCACCGTAGGAAGGAGTGTAGGAGGAGGTCCCCTTCAAGAAAAGACCACAATCGTTGTACCCATTGGAAAATTCTCCCGCGATAGTGACACCAAAGTCGCTGCGGCTGTCAAACAGTATAGATTATCTCACCGTTATCGGTTCACTCTATGAATTTTTGCTTTTACCTTGAATTGATGTCAGGGCCCCAAGCGTTACAAGCTTGTGCAGGCCAGATTCCTCCCGCATCAGATCCGAGCCCCGTAGCGATGGGCGAGTCGTTTGGTTCATTGTCGAAGGCGAAGTAGGCTATGTAGTACTCAAATTAAACGACGTAGTGACCATATAGAATAAGAAACTTACGATGAGTGTCGATATTGATGCGGTCAGAACCAGGAAGAAAACCGGCCCAGCTGTCAAGACCGACGAAGCCGTCGTGGATGGATATGAAGGGACCATGGCCAGCACCAAGACCTGTGATCCCCCGAATCATGTCGTGAGCCTCAAGGTAGCTACCGATAGTTTGCATTAACTGGAGCCGTTGATGATAGATGGTCAAAGAGTCTCGACTCACAATTCCGTTAGCTGATCTTTTCCAATAGTCGATAACAACGCTTCATTCACGATTCCGAACATGGGAACCACATCAAGGTATTCCTGCTGTGTAATGAACTCGGTGATGATTCTGATATAGTTCAATGTTCGCTGAGCATTGGCTATACCCATGACACCATTGAGGAAGTTGACTTGACCAAGTTTGCCGGAATGGTTGTAACCTTTAAGCCATATCAGAAAGGTATGATGCCGATTGATATAGATTCTCACCATTCTGAGAACCTGGGATAGTGTGCAAATCCAGATTGACACGAAGACCATATTTTCGCGCCCAACTAAGGATGCGAAGAATATACCTGGAGAAAGTGCGTTCTTAAGTGTCTTCGAAAGTGCATGCACTACTAAAATGATAGCTCACTTCCAGCTGGTTTTAGCCAAGAAAGGTTCACCTGGCCACGTCTCAATTGCCCAGTAGGGGATAGGGAGTCGAATCCAATTTAGACCGGCACCTGCGATTTCGGCAATGTCCTGTTCCGTCTGGGGCGAGAATGAAAGAAATCAGTCAAGGGTTCGGGTAGCTGAATAAGTGATTACACACGATGAATGTGTTGTAGTGATCTTCAAGTTGCCCTAGACCCCCTCCTTCGCTCGTATCCGCAGTCATAGCTTCGCTCAAGGTCCACTCATCGACGGCGGTGGTGTATTTCTCAAAGAAGGACGGAGTAATGAATGGCTCAATGACGAAAAGTCCTCCCAGGTTAACACTGATATTGATATGTGTCAGCATTACCGTCATCGTCGAATGAAGTGTGGCCTTACTGACCCGTATACTCTATCAGTTGTCCAGTCCCAGCTTGTGTTCAGCGGGGGGTCCAGGAATTTGGTCGAGCGTCATTGTTGAATGGGTCATTGGGATCGTAGACCCCTTGGTCATTGAAGATCGTTATCAGCAAGGAAAAGAAACAGCAACGACGACGATGAACTCACAAAATCCACCAAACGAATTCTTGTACGTGAATGTCGTACCGTCATCTAGGATGATTTCGGAGCCATCACCACCCGAAGTTGCACCGGTAGGGCTTGTAGGATTTCCTGACCCACTACCTACTGACCCACTACCCGCAGAAGCACCGCTTGTCGTAGCATCGTCCTTGTCTTGTTTCGGTTTGATGACAGTGAAGTAGACCGGAAGTATGACAGCAAGAACTACAATCGCGAGGATACCTAAACCAATAAGAGCTAAGATTATTGGCCTGCGCCTCCTGGCCGCCGACTTTGCTTTCGCTGATTGGAATTGATGCTCAGACCCGTCAGATTCAGGCTTGGCAGCCACTAGGAGTGGTGATGAGTTATTCGGAGTGGATTGAATCGAATTTCCGGCGTTAGAATCGAGGAAAGAGGCCCTAGGCTGCTCGAGGAATCTATCGGCTTCACCGAGTGGAAGTGGCGTGCCAGGTGCTGAACCGTCTACTGAATGATCGGTGTTTCCCTCCATATTCTCTCTGAGTGCCTCTCCTGCAGCTGAAGCGAAGTAAAGGGGAGTGGAGAAAAGAGTGGAACGTGAGAGGAATGCGTTGAACACTGAGCAGGGCCAAAAACAAAATTCTTCCGGGTTCCCGCAGTGACCCCACATTCCATCACGTGCTCACGCGATTCTCAAAATACTAATTAAGATTAAGTATATTTGCCAAGTCTACTACAAAGTACACAGGTATTTTGACGCTTCTAAGCCTTTGAAGAGTCCCCCCTTCTCAAAGGATTTCTCGTACGCCATGTTTTCTCTGAAATCAGCCTTGCTCAATCCTTGCCATTCACATGTGGTGCCGTTCTGTTGAAGTCATATTGAAGCTATTTTCAGCACGTTCGTGTCACTACACTCGTGAACTATGTTTGAATTTCGCCTCGTATGCTTATACATCAGTGTATCGGTAAGCACTCGTATTTCTTGAAGGTTCTGGACGTGCGAACCGAGTCCTTACCGAATCAACATAAGTACTAGTTTTCATTGTTCAAAAGGTTTAATCCAGTCGGCAGACTGAGAGTTTGACCATAGCGCATCATCATGATCTATCTTCAGAGGTGACAAGAATACGCTCATCTTTCGAGGTTGCTTCGAATACGATTTGATCGTCAGGTCCAGTTCTTCCTTTTCATAGTATGTGACAGTGCTTACTCGCGCGTCTTCTTGCAAAAATCTCCTTCTGACTCCACGGTCTGATACAACGCCTATTCCAGACCCCCACGCAGATTCTATAATCAATATCGATCCAGAATAAGAAATTTGACGGAATCAACAGGACCAATCCTGCAGAGGCTATAACCTGACCCTCCATTGACACCCATCGACAAACGATGCAATCAGCTTACCGCAGATCAGCTGCCAATAACATTGTCGTGCGCCATTTGGCGCTGAGATACGCCATGGACCTGCAGCCTCAAACTATATTCAACTACACAGCTTGGTACGGAGGTTCCCGATATGACTGACAGACACCCCGCATGTGCTGCTCCCTCTTCTTTCAGCGTCAATATGGGATCATGATGATCTCAACTAGTATTCAATACGAAGGTGACATAGTTCCTCTCCATGTTCCAACCTTCAGGAATTGACTGGTTATATTCCGACCTCATTGTAAAACCAACGTAGGCCCGATACAACTACCGGTGGAAATTGTATTCAATGTTTCCACCATGATGTCGTTTGACCTATCTATGACAAAATCTGGGGGGGACGATAGCACTGGGTTGAATGGAAACAGAGATAACGTTCTGTCTTTTTCGACATCGACGGATCAAGAACCTCGGGGCTGAAATGTAAGCGCTATACTTTCCTTCCTTCTTCATATGTTGACGCCCTACTCCGATTATAGAGAGCGATTGGAACGCCACACCCTCAAGTTCTACATGATCTATTGCAATGTGTACTTCGCGTGCAGTGTTATCGCATAGGAAAAAACGAAGACCCACTTTACAGATTGGTATACCAGGCAATCCGACGTAGGCGGGATGTACCTAGTTTCATGGGTGCTGGTCCCAGACCGGTGGGTTAATCATCTTAATGTTCACTGCTCTGAGTCACGAATGGTCACTGAACAAATCGAAGTATCATCCAAGGATCAGTATCTGAGCAGGGTAAAAGATCGAAAAAATATCAAGACATAACGAGTTAGATGATACGAGGGTTTAAGCTAGTCTTGAGCCTATTCGATCCAACTTCGTCGGAGAGAGGGAGATGGCGTATTCTTGGTCATTCAAATATTCACATCATAAGATGTTGGACCCTATCCTAATAACCACAGCCGTAATCCCGCCTCAAGGGGCGACGTTCATATCTGACCTTGTAAACCCTCAAGGAAGGGTAGGAGAAACTACGCTTCTCATGTTCGAGGGGCGTCTCTCAAGTTCATGGCGTTTCGAACTTGCTGATATATCATTCAGGCTTATCCTAATCGACATGCATATCACATACGTTCGGGCTCGAATCGATTAGGTTACAAAGGCCAACCCGTGATCGAAGGAAACCCACGGCATGACATAGACTTCTACTGTAGAGATTACACACGGCTGCACGAAAAGAGGAAACAAATACGACATCGGAGGATCAGACCTCAGTACTACTCAGCCTTCGGTATAGGAGTCTACCAGTTCACCGGCACCAAGCGAGCCAGTGGATTCTTTTACTAGTGAGTACTACGACTGAATATACTACCTCTCTCGCATTACTTAGTAGCTCGGAGATTGAGATCGGCAGAACATCAGAAACAGGAGGTCAACAAGGAGACATCATTGAGTACTAGACCGTCAGAACTGCAGAACTTGATTGGTGAGTTTAATGGGGTGAGAACGGCTAGTGGGGGCAAATTGAGGAGAAAGAACTCAACGGGGATTCCAATCGCTTCACGAAAAACAGACGCATAAGCATACCCATTCTCGTTGCTAGGATCTGCCGAACAACTGCTCTTGCTTTCGGCAGTCGTACGACTCGGGAGCATGAATTATCCTTTGAGAGCTAACATGATTTTCGAAAAAGAAGTTCTAATGTCAGTTTCAAACGCTAGTGTAAAGCTCTGCAGAGCCTAGGGAAGGCAGTTCTGGTATCGAGGATAAGAGCTCACTTCAATCAGACGATCTGCATGATGAATGGAGAATACCTCGTCTTAACGACAAGTTCGCGACACTCACAGTCAAGGTCGAAGACCATGGAGTACAATGTAGACGATTGCTGCTTGGTGGTCCAGCCAAGCGTCCGCGACGTGCAACGTAAGTGACATAGAGGGGTGTTTGAAACGCTCTTCTTGATCAGCTTCCGGGCCTGTATACTAGGCGGCAAAGGGTTGAGTACTCGGTGCGGGGTCATACCTTTGACCGATGCTAGATGCCTCGTCTAGTTCTACTATTGTACCGTAATGCTGACGCAGGATAAGTGGGCAACGTACTCGAGTTCTCGGGAGCTGAATCATGCTCAACGCGTACACAGATCGTACGACATTGTCCAACCGAGTATGCCACGGAGAGGTATTGGCCTAACGAGGAACAACATACCCATCGTCTCCTATCCTGTAGGCCTGGACATAGAGTATGCCGAGTCTCGTCCTACTCGTCAATTAGACCAGTGCTAGGCCACGCAATTCTTGACGTGGATTCTACATTGCGGTCCTGGAGCATATGGGTCGAGAACTATTAGTAGAATTTGCCGTAGATATGCGGAAGATGGGTGTAAATCCGACTGATAGAACCAACGATACTTGTCAGGCCGATACAAGAGTACAGCACTTGCTCATAGTTTGTTTCGACACTTTTTGAAACGATTGTCTCGAGCTCATCATCCGGATGTAGTCTCACCGTCATCAACATTCCCTGGCATTCATCATGTTCGCAGGCCGAGTTAGTAGCTTAGTTCAAACCTGTTAGGAATGGAGAGTAAACACAGCTTGTTGTTCAATGGATGGAGGTGTCGAATTCCATGCTATATCAGAAAGGTCTCCCCCAAATGCGCACTCGTAGAAAGATGATTTTTGCCATCACGTCTGTGGCCACTATTAAAATTGAAGATTTGAGTCCAAGATCATTGATGATGAGTAGATTTGCGTCACCATCACTCAGATCATTCCTCGAAGTCAATCGAAAAGCTCATTTGGCGTCTGGAATTGTAAACGTTCTAGAATGATGACTGCAAAAGCTCATCATGATCATAGGAGCTCGACGTTCAGTGAGTGAAATTTGCATTGAGGGTACAACTTCAAGAATGAACCGTTGAACGCTTGAGACTCATATCCAGGTTCGCTACATTTGAACATCAATGCCTGCTTTTCCAAAAGGCGAGGATCAAGCATAATCGAACCGCGCTTACTGCAACGACAGACCCTTCAAAGATGACTTTACCCCATGAGATTGTATGGGGAGTTGAGCAGAGACGATGGTCGCACGATCGTGGCTTCTGAGTATTCTCGACGTTCTCGAAACATCCTACCTTTGCTTGATCTACGGCCTTTTCAATTCACACTCGAGCAAGAGAAGTGTTTCCACAGCGACTCTGTTTCAGTCCCTTCGTCGTTTCTGTCGAACAGGTCGGATCTAGAGGCGTACAGATATCGTCGGCCTGGTTGGGGTATCGTGGGTGAGATGAAAAGGTAGGTGAAGAATTAGGTACATACATCGTCGCCCGCGGAGCGACCGGTAATCTCTTTTTTCGGCGCCTTTCTATACCCTGGAGTGGACTACTCATCACCCGCGAGAATTGTTTACAGAAGTGACGACCAAAATCACCTTGACCTTCGCATCGGTGTTCCCCACGTCGGAAAGCTGAAATGGTCTGGATCCTTCGAAACTTGGCCAATGCGACAGCGAACCCAGAGTTATTAGCGCAGATGGTCAGTTCCTACAAGCATCATACACATATGTTCAGTGACGCAAGGAAATTGAATATGTGCAAGAACTTACATCTTCCGGTAACTTAGTCAACCTGAATCAAAAGACGTGCGGCTAGAATGTTTATGGTGGGCTGCAGAGCTGTCCATTACCATGGCAAACTTGTAATTCTAGCACCTTCCCGTATTTCTCCATCTCCAACGTATCTAGTACTTCCTTCCTGTGGATGACCTGGACACAGTACTACGAGCTTGCACCGCTCTTTTCTCATAGCACCAGCTGTTCCACTCTTTTGTGATTAATTTCCAAGTATGTCGGGCGCATTGTTAGCCTATGGGTTATTAGTAATTTTCCGTTTCAGACACTGTCCAGCTCGTCAGTCCCTTCATATTAAATGTTTTGCATAAAGCGCTTCCTACCCGAGAATGATGCTTTTGGTCCACCAGGAGGCTTGCCGCTTGGCAGATGACGGAGTATCTTATATGAGGTTTCCATTGACCTTGACATTGTCTACGAAAAGAAAGATTTTTCAGGGAGGAACGGCGGAAGGAACTAGAGAAAGTCTGGTAAAGTTGAGAGTAATACAAGCACATTGCATGATGCCAACAGTAGCATGAGACATAACGAACCGCCAGCTACATTGAGGGAAAGATTTGGATTCACAGATAAAATCGTGCCCTTACGATTAACCTTGGAGACAGGCTGACTCCGAACGAGATAGTCGCGGAACCCTCAGTTTCGTGGATTCGATCCGAAACAATACAAAGGACTTCTTCATTTCCAAGCTTGCACAAGGTGATTACTTCTTCTTGCGACCTTTCCCACCACTTCCTGTACCCCCGCCAGCCCCAGATGATACCGGAGCATCAGTGGCGAAACCTTGTGTAGCTCCAGTCGATCGTCCCTTGTTCTTCTTGCCATGCGTAGGTCGATTGCTTCGCTGGCTCTGTTGGCACGTTTATGAGATTACAAAGCTAATGCGCTGAAGAAACTTACCTTCTTGATCCATCTCTCTGGATCCGGTGGTGGTGAGACACCTGGTACCACGCCCTTTGGTACCCTCTTCGTCCTAACATTCTTCTTTTCTTTCGCAGGCGCTGAAGTAGACGGAACAGCGGACAACGTCGTCACGTTTGAAGGAATAGTAGGTGGCGGGAGATTCTCGATGTCTTTCGACCCGGACAGGGAAGGATTGGCGGCTAGTGCTTGGTCTATGGCTTGGAGATATCCAGAATTGATGAAATCAAGATACGTCTGGGCGGCCTGTAGGTTCGTCTGGATGTCGTGGTATTCTTCGGAGGATGGATCTGCGGTATCGAGTAGTTGCTCGTACAAGTCAAAGGCGGCTTGATAGTTCCCTTGGCGGTAGCTCTGATATAAATATGAGTGAGATGGTCTGGATACGATACAAGGTAGCACGAACCAGCTGCGCTTCCAGATGCATAATACCTCGTTCTTCTTCATCATCCACTTCGACATCTATTTCTCGATCAGCTTTCATCGTTTTAAGGATCGCCTCCGCCTCTGCCTCTCGCTTCAACCGATAGAGTGCGTAAGCTTTCTCGAATAGTTTTGGTTTCGAGTCGGCGTTTGGCGGTTGCTCTTCGTCTATTAGCTCTAACGCCTTCCGATATTCATCCTTCTGCAGGCAGATGAACAGCTTTGCCTGTTTTGCATCTGAATCGGATGGGTCGATACGAAGGACTGGCGACAGAACGATATAAGGTTGATAGTCATATACAGCAAAACTGACAGTCACTCACTCTTCTCGCACGTCTTCTCCGCACCCTTCCAATGAGCACCTTCGATCTGAGCCACGAGCGAAGCGTATAAGCGTTTGATTCGGTCTGCAGGAGGTATTGTATCCACATCCTTCTTGCCTGCGATTATATATCATGGAGGGCATACACTAACGCTTCGTGAAATATACCTTTGCCTCGAAAAGCTTTGCCTGGATGAACTTTCTTGGTTGATGCCATGTTCTTCACTTGGGGAGGCCTAACTGGACGACTCGACATGTTGGAAGCAAGACTCAACGTTAGTGGCAGTGGACCAGGATAAGATTTAGATAAGATTAGATATGGACATTCAAATCACGTGTCACTCTCACTGAGTGGCCCCGAGCATACTCTTCCAAAATGTCAATTGTTCAAGAAAAAGTAACTATGCAATCTGTATGCGATTGATTAAATATTATGAGGAATGTTCAGTAATATCCACTTCGCTCCCCTACTCCGAGTCGCAGACCCATCGCATCTGATCGTCATTCACGAATCACAGCTCATTCAAAGCCGAGTAATCTTCTCGTCAGGTAACACTTGAGCGGATGCAGCGTTGACGTTGAGGATCTGAGCAATATGATAGATGAGAAATGGAGGTTGGGATAAACAATACAAGAGGACGATCTTACCTCCTCCCCCTCGAGACGCACTTTCTTACCACGGAGATTCTGAACTTTTTGACCAACAGCCTTCACAACACGAAAGAAAATGCCACGAATTGCAAAGAGAGCGAGGAAGCTCAAGAACGCCAGAACAGCGCTGTAGTAAGGGTGGTAAGTAGCAGCGTCAGCGATTTTGTCAGTGAATCCCAAATCTAGGCCTTGGAAGGAGCTGCGACCGCAAACTTCCGCCCATTGTTTGTTGCTGGAGATGACTCCACCCTGAAGGAGACGAGATATTCATCAACAAACTGGTCAGAACGACAAGTGGGTGATACTCACCTTGGACTTGTAGATGAACTCAGTCAATGGGATATCTGCGTGTCTGCCGTAGACGTAGATGGTTTTGAAGCTTCCTCCGGTACCGTTCTTGAACCTGAAGCGGAGGAAGTCCCGAACATCAGGAGGTGAGCCGCGGCGGAGTTCAATTGCGAAGGCAGAGGCGAAGTTGGCTGAAAAGATCGAGAACGGTATGAAGTTCGATCAAGGTGAAGCAAGATTTCGATGAACTTACGAATAGCCTGGAGCTCTGGGTTTTCCTTCACAATTTCAAGTTCGTGGAACAAGGAGATGAACGGTTGGTAGCCAGTTTCAATAAGCATGAATTGTAGAGGGTCGTCGTTGAAGGCAACACGTTCAAGGGCACGTAAGACGGTGTGAAGCATGGTGCGACCAGCAACTGATGAGAGGTTGAGCAATTCATGTCAAAGGGCTAGATAGTGGAGTTTGATACATACTGTTTCCAATACCACCGCTTTGCTTGTCGGAGAAGACACCGTTTTCGTGGAAGTCAGCCAATCCGCGGGCAGTCTCGAGGAGTGTAGGAGGGAGACGATAAGCGTAGGTCTTGTTGTGGATGAGTTGAGAGTTCATAAAGTCGTAAAGCTGCGAAAGCATAATTATCATCTGCACAAGAACTTTCTATACCCGAATGAAGACTTACATTCCACTAAAAAACAAACACGATCCGTGAGATTCAACTTTGACTAGCAGATTGAGGCAAGAATATGACATACTGCGTTCTCCAAAGTGGTGGGACGTCCAAAGACAAAGTCTTTGACGGACCTGAAGAAGGGCTGGGCATCCTTCTCCTTCTGTTTGAACTCTTCCGATGCGTAGAATTCACGAACGTGTTTGTTGAACGCCTGGTGAACCCTTTGTCAGTTTAGAGTACACGACACTACTCAAAAATCTCTTACTGGGCAATCAGTCCAGCTCTCCAAGCTCCTGTCATTGCTAGGCTCGACAGTCTCCACCGGAACATACTGATATCCATTGAGAGGAGCAGTGACCACCGTCTCGTTAGCCAAAACGATCTTGTTATTTGGGTTGGGCGGGTAGAGTCCTTGAAGGAGGGCGATCGCAGAATCGAAGATGACAGTACCTTCGCCTCCATTCTTGACGCGGACCTTGATTTCCGAGTTGTCGACAAGGTCAGAGCGCATGCCATCAATGTACGACGGAGAGGTCGGTGAGAGATATTCCGAGCGGAGAACAGCACCGAGTTGGTGGGATTCGACCTTCAATCCCAAAAAAAGACGGTCAGCGAGCCCGTTTTATTCAAAGTCGGCAGAGTTAGCGACTAACCTCTCCCAGCGCAGTAGTCTCGGTGATACCTCCTTCGTACGTCTTCGGGTCTTGGTAGTATTCCACGCGGTCCCCGTTCCTCGCAATGACGATGACACCGAGCACCTGGGAGTCGGCTACAGCCTCCGCATCAATGTCACTCGCGTCCGCCATGTTGACGGGTGAGCTGCGCATGAGCGAAGCGCAGAAGGAGAGGATGAAGAGAGATGTGATGGTGAGATGAGAGAAGAAGAGCGGGTTGTTCAACTGTGAACGCATCTTGGAAGATGGCCGGGGTGAGTTTGTTGGTGTCTGTCCTGCCATCGTCGCAGGGTTTATGTAGCCTTCGTGATACGTAGAACTGAGCTTATTGGTGTGGGAGGCCTGTGTGGAAAAGAGATGAAGTCGTGCCCCCCGGAGTCGAGAAATGAAAAGTCAAGGTGTTAATCGAACCCAAACACGATATGCCTCGAGTCTGCAGGTTGGCCTTTAAGTACATTACGGTGGATATTGTGAAGCGCGTGTGTCCCACGCGTGCTTGATGGCCGTCACGGTGGCAGGGTACCACCGTATAAGATTGGTACCAAACGTTGGAAAGTGAATGCAAGGCTAGTGTTTAGATTGAGAAGTTGTATTGAAGACTTTGGAAATTGGATCGCGATGTTGACGTGAAGAATTGTGATCACATTGACCGGCTGGCAGTATATTGAACCCTTTTCATTAGAGGAGCGGATCGCCAAGCAACACGAGAAGGCTTTCCCCAAGGTTTGATGAGGCCGACAGCTAGTGATACGAGCTAATGCATCGTCGTGGTCTTGCGTCGAAGCCAGACGATGAGGCTTTGGTGGAGTAGTTTAGAGTCTTCGTAGGCATACCGGCGTTGAGTAGTGTTATGAGGGTAGGGTTGCATTTTAGGGTCGGACAAAAATTCGACAGAAAATTGTCCGATGTCAAAATATCCACCTCACAAGCCGAATCTCAGGAAATAATCTATTGCCGGATTGTCCATTCATGATTCGAATGACTGTTAGGAGCTTCAGGGAGCTGCCTGGAGCTACTTGAGTCAGAGCAGAGTCATAGAGATTTCGGAAAAGACGTTCGCTGGGGTTCGTGTGGGTTCGTAAGAATTCGTGAACATCGTAACTTGCGAAAACGCGATGAACGCACTTTGATTAGATTAAGTACGAGAAGAAAGCCAACGAGACAAATGCAAGGCTGGATGACATTGATGAATCGATGAAGCTCGACAGCTTCCGAGCGAAGTCTTCTGTGGCAAGGTCACTTAGGGTCACTTGCAGTGGTGGTGCCATGTAACAGAGAGACAATAATTTCGTGGTTGAAATTAGACGCCTATAGTAATCAAGCGCCGGAGAGCACTCAGCACAGCCACCTCTCTTCCTTTGCACCGGACCGCGATGTCATCAAACCTCTACGATAACATCCTCGCCCGTCTCTCAGCTGGAAACCACTGGAGCCAGCAGAACGAAGATGTAGGGTCTCTACTAAGCACCTCTTTCTGTGCACTCTCATCCTCGGTCATGAACACAACCCAAACAGGCTGTCCTGGAGCCATTCACATTCATAACCTCCAATCCGGGCAAAGACATGCGCGGACGGCTTATCGAAGCTTTCAATGCGTGGCTCAACGTACCTCAGGATAAAACTATCGTTATAGCACGAATCGTGAACATGCTACATGCCGCGAGCTTGATGTGCGTGTTCAATTCGGTACTTCTTTCGTGTTCTCTTCACATTAATTATCTGAACATGCTCATCTCAGGGTAGATGATATCGAAGACGACTCCCAGTTACGAAGAGGAAGACCAGGTCGGTATCTATATACGACAGAAATGTTGTTCTTTTGAGCATCATGCATTCGTTTGTTTCCCTCAGTTGCTCACAAAGTCTATGGAATCCCACAAACGATCAACACCGCCAACTATGTTTATTTTCTTGCCTTTCAAGAGTTGTTCACCTTGAGCAGCTCGCTAGCTCGCTCAGAAGATCACGACTTGCATGCGATTGTGAATTGTGAGAAGTGATCATTGTTAACCTAACAAAGTTTCTGAACCTCATTCATAGCGGAGTTACTATCGCTTCATCGAGGCCAGGGACTTGAGATTCTCTGGCGAGACTCTTTGAGATGCCCTACCGAGGAGGAATATATTGACATGGTCAACAATAGTGAGTCCTATTCATCGAACACACTTCGCTCGCGTTTCGGCTCACTGCTCGTAGAAACTGGTGGCCTACTACGCATTGGAATCAAACTCATGATGGCATGTTCCACAACCAAAACCGACGTGTACGAATCTCAGGGCGTATCATCCAACGCGAACATCTGTCTTACATACCCTTCGCAGAGACTACGTTCCACTCGTCAATCTCATCGGCGTCTACTTTCAAATCCGAGACGACCTCATGAACCTACAAAGCCCCGAGGTTTGTTTCCTCTTCAACCTGTATACCTCAATCGAACCCTGATCTATCCTTCGTTACCCGCCGCAAGTACACCACCAACAAAGGGTTCGCCGAAGACCTGACCGAAGGGAAATTCTCCTTCCCTGTGGTCCATAGCATCCACGCCGACAAAACTAACAGACAAATCCTCAACGTCTTACAGAAAAGGCCCACGACACCCACGCTCAAGACTTACGCCATCTCATACCTCAAACACCGGACAAAGTCATTCGCGTACACCCTGGATGTTTTAGAGAAACTCCACAGACAAGCTTTGGCGGAAATAAACAGGTTGGGTGGAAATGAGGATCTGGTAAGATTAATGGAGAGTTTTGTCGTTGAGCGAGAAAAGATCTTGGGTGAGGCATCGTGACTCTTGGTCGATTTTGGAAGGACTTCAATTGTAAGTACTACGCCCGCCCGACAATACTTATAAGCACATGTATTATTAGGATTACATTACTGTACCTCTCTGTAGGGAGGCAACCGTCACGTGACCTGTCACGGAACTTTTTTGGCAACCAGGCCAAATTTTGCCGTGACAGGGCCTGATTTTGGCAACCCGCCGACAAATTTTGAGAAAATTTCGAGTGTTTTGGAAAAATTTTGGACCTGTCACGGTCCACAACTGGCAACTGGCCTGAAATTTACCGTGATGTCACGGTGTTCTGGCGACGCAACAAGGCCTCCGTGACCGTGACCGTTGCCTCCCTACAGAGAGGTACAGTAAACAATGCGAATAGGCTTTGCCGCCTTTTGTCGCTGGACGTTATAATGCATACCAGGGGGATGGCAACGGAGAATTCCGTGAAATCGACTAGTGCAACACCCCCCCCGTGAGAACTATGAAATGCCGTTGATGGTTGTTGCGGCCGAGCGGCGTTAACTCTGATTTCTACCACCAACGATGTACCGATTCACCATCGATAGTGGCGTTGCGAGTGCGCGACGGACACAAACTACACCAAAAATGTCATCCTTATCTGTCAATATATCTCTTATTAACCTCTTTATCTCTGAGTCCATAAAACTGCCTCCCCAAAGTCTCTTGTCACTTTCTAACATTAGCCTCACATCTTCCGTTCTTTGGTCTGCAAAATGGGACGAAAAATCGCGCCGACTCTTCGTGAATCAGCTGAAATTCATATCAACAATGGTCCTATCCTACATACCATCTACCACCACTCTCAGGAAGGCAAAAAATTCTGTTATCACACTGTCCAATGTGATCTCTGTGGCAAGGAGATCAAACTTAATCGACTCGCAAATCCAATCGCATTATTTCAGCACCGGACAGCATGTGCTAATCGAAGAGATCGGGCAAAATCGTCAACGGAACAGTTGAGCTCGAGTTCAATGGTTAGCATAAGTGATATCGTGCGTGATCTTTTATTAAGTCTTCGTTCTTCATTAACATTCCGCTAGATCGATGCTGTTAATGTCCGAAAACAGCCCAACCTGCGAACCGCAAACTCTTCACGCTCACAATCTCCGCTCCTTCTCTCTAGTCCGTCATCTCATACTCCGGCACCTCTGAGTCGGAGTCCATCACCGGCTGAAGAGGTGGACTCTCAATTTCAAGTTATTAGGTTATGTCGTGACTCTCGCATTAATGGTGCCTTGCACAACTCTTTACCATGTCCTGGCATCATGCTTTCCTGGAAACCAGGCTCAATCTGGGATACATATCCTTTTGCACTTCATGCTGTCCAGGATGTTGGTTGGATACCAATTGGGCCTGGGCATGGTTCTCAGTCTATTCAGCTAAGATCAGATAAGTGCCAGTTCCCAACAACTGGTGGTTCTGGTTTACCTTGTGATACCTGTTGTGCTTTGGAATATAGTAGTAGATTCATCAATTTCATGGCACAGGCTGAAGAGGTCAAGGAGCGTACACCATGGAAGTATCTTACTTCAACACAAAGGGAAAAGTTGATGAAGAAGATGACATTGACTGCAAAGCAGTTACGCACAAAGGTGAGTTTTTTTGAATTACCCTTTGATTAATTTGACAAAATTCATTACTGTAGCTCTCAAATGCAAGTAGGCGGCTTATTGTTGCGAGACGCCGTATTTCAGATCACTCCCGCATTATGATGATGCTTGCTAATCATGATTTTCCAGCCCTTCGACGCCTACTTTCCGTTGCATTACGGCGTGGTGCATCACCAAATCATATTATTGAAAAGCTACAGCAATCCTTAGACAAGTTGTATTCACCAAGAGGTGGTTTTACACAGAGAGATCTTGATATTGCTTTTATTGCCAAAGCCCTTGGAGGGCGTCGATTGCTATATACACTGACCAAGGGAATCGGATTACCTTCTGATCGTACAATTCGGAATCGCTTTCCTATACCAAAATTGTTAACATCAATTGGTCCCCCAACTAGCTCAGAAATTGATAACAATATTTCTGCTTTTTTCAATCCATCTATGCGACCTGCATCACCATCTTATCAATCTCATCCAAGCCTCCCTTCTTTGATTCCAGGAAATGTGCTTATGTTTGATGGAATTGCACTTGAAGGCCGTTGTCGTTACTGTCCCCAACGTGATGTTGTATCAGGTTTTTGCCGTGAACATGGACAAGCAATCTCAATGAAATGTGATACTATAGAATCTATCGAAAATATGCGTAAAGCTGTAGAGGATGGGAAACTTTGTTTTGGGTGTGATGCAACTGTAGTGGCTCTAGCACCATATGGACGCAGTGATCATTATTCACCAGTTCCTCTTGTTCTTTCTCCATCAGATAAGACAGAAAAAGGTGAACAGTTATCTAAATGGATACAAACTCTTCTGGACTGCTGGAGAAAAAATGAGCATGGTGCAACATTGCATGGCCCAATATGGTCCTTGGCAAGTGATGGGGATTCTACATTTCGTCTTGCAAAACATTTGCTATGTATGACAACAAACCTGAATCTTACCAGTGATCTAGGTAGGATTCTCTGTAATCTTCCTGGTCTGAATCTGTGTACCTCTCAAACTGGTATTACTGGTACATGTGATCCAAAGCATATATTCAAACGGTTTGCAACATTATTGCGAAGTCCAAAGGGTGTTATGGTATTCAGAGATTATCTTACACCTGATAAAGTCATCAAGCAATTATGCTCCCTTGAAGGTGTAACCCTTGAAAAAGCACAAGGTCTTCTAGATCCATCTGATAAGCAAAATGTACCCAAAGCTGTCTCCCTTATTCAACATCTACTTCAGCTCAAGAATCAAAACACTGAATTTATCATGCCATCTGAAGTCCAGCACAGAAATTCTTTAATATTCTTGGCTGAAGTATTGGGCTATTTCCTTCAACCTTTTATTGATATTGACATGTCACTCTCTGAACAACTCAAATCTCTTTCTACTTTTGCTCACCTTGCTGCTGCAATGTATCTCAAACATGGTACTGCCTGTTTCACAGGTGCCCTCTACCATGATTGTCAAGCTGTAATCAAAAATATTTATTTTACTGTTGCCCGAATGCAACTTGTCAGCCCAGATCTTTCACTGTACATCATCTTAGAGGGTACAGATCGGCTTGAGGGACTTTTCTCTGATGTTCGGACACAAGATCATGCTCGAAATTTTGATATTGCACAGCTTTCAGAAAAATTAGGATCATCTACCATACTCAATGCTACATATCAGCGAAATCCTGATTTGGATCAAGGTCATAGGCGCTTGAGCTTGAAAGATGCAATGGGAATTGATCACATAAATCCACGCTCTTGGAAAGGGAATGTTCAAGTTAATGGAGTGCAGCTTGATGTTATGTGGAACCAAGGACAAGTTCATGCAAATAAAATATTGAAGGAAAGATATTCAAATGAAATTGCAGAAATCAATCCAAAGAATTTCAACCATTATAATTGTGATCTTCTTCGTCCTACTGGGGGAAAGTATGTTGGTCTAAATTCTGAAGTTGATGATGAAAGATCTGAGAGAGCAGAAGACAGTGGTGAACAATCTGATACCAATACAGAGTTGAATCCTAACAATGAAGGTGGCATTGAGGAACTTGGTATTGATCTAGATGATTTCATGCCACCAACACCTGAGGAGCCATCTAATGAATCAGATTCAATATTTTCAAAAACAATGAAAATTGGAGAAAAAACATTTTATAAATCTTCTCTTGTAGCTACTCTGTGTTCAAACCGGGCTAAAAAAGTAACAATGCGAACCCTTCGAGCTCGTGGTGTTGCACTTGAAGATCTACAAAAAACTAAACAAGAAGAAACATTGGATCAAGTTGATCTAGATGGTCCTGATTTAATCAAAACAGGTGATGTTGTAGGCATTCTTGTGCGTATAAATGATAAAGTAGCCTTTGCAACAATGGAGATTACTGGTTTTCAGTCTGGAACAAGCAAGAGTGTTCAAAGTTTCATTGAATTCAACAAGTTGGATTATGGATCTGATACAAATTTAACAGTATCTGGTCATATATTAGAATTGAATCGAAAGACTTCAAACTCACATTGGTATTGGACTGGTCAATATATCAAAATCCTACCAGTTCTGGCTGAGAAGTATCTTACACGACGTCATCTTGTTATTGAAGTTTCTGGTACACTAATATTTCCTCTTGCACCATCAATCATTACTGAGAATTCAATTGGTTTAACTGCTGGTTCAACACCAAAACTTACTTGGAGTTTTGATGAGAAGCAGCTTTTGGAAACATTTGAAACTGCATGGCAGGCTTTAGACCCAGAGAGTCAAGATGCTGTTGCAAATCTTGCTGTTTTACCCATCGTGAATCCTTCAGAAATGTTTCCCTATAGTGACAACAATGTACCTTATTTTGTCTTGTCAAATCTACCAAATCATCTAAAACCTTGTCCCAAACTTACACGTCTCTCCAAGGTTGAATGTTTTTTGTGTAAGAGATATGATGGAGACAAAAAAATAGCTTTATACAAAATGCGAGAACATGTTGGCAGACACATTCTTCAAGCTATGAGAGATATTGATGATCCTGATCCATCCCAAGTGAAGTGTGAGGTAAGATAATCATACTAGTTGTGATATCATTAGCATTATTGAAAATTGATTGCTTCAGGTTGGCTTGGAACCTTGTGGCTTTTGTGGTCAAGATGAATGCATAACATCACTTAGATTTACAAAGAATGGGCATCCTCAAGTATCAAGTAATTGTCCATACTATTATGAAGGTATGAGATATATTGATCCTGTCAATACATCCAAGAAGCCAAAATGCACAAATACTCCAATCCAATGTTCATTATGTCCCCCATCATCTATGGGATTACCACTCACTATCTGGAAATATAACTTCTCTATCCATGTTGCAGAAGCACATACCTATGATCAGCCTGCAGATTTTCTTGCACCAGCACAAATGATATCTGATGCCTTCATCTCACAAGCAGAGGAAGTACATATGGGAATTGATGCTCAAGACACTGAAGATTTTCGGAACAGGCATATGGTACCAGATAGTGATGGTTTCGAGGCAGTGAGAGAGGTTTTGAAAAGAGATAGAGCAGCTACTATTACTGTACATACATATACAAAGAGGGCACGGGCAGGTACATACAGTAAAGGAGGCAAATCAGATTAATGTATCTAGTATGAAATCCATATTCTCATTAGTTTCTTCAATGTGTAAAGACTTTCTGAGACCGTAACTCGAGTTGCTGCCTCGGACATGCCATACACCGGCTGTACAGATGCCGCATCGCTTATCACGGCAACCTTGAGTTCTCACGGGGGGGGTGTTGCACTAGTCGATTTCACGGAATTCTCCGTTGCCATCCCCCCGATGCATACTCTTTCCTCAAACTCAATCATCATCCATGTGTTAGAGATCGTACTGCGGTTCACAAGGCTTTGCGGTAAAGGAAATGGACAGTGCAAGCTTAGGACTGCCAGGTAACTTTACAAGGTTCAAAGTTAGATTACTAAAGATACCACTCTGATAGAGGGAAAGTAGTATTACTATACGCGATCCGGAGATAGTCCCTTCGCTCCGAACAGGCGAGCAGGGGGAAGCCTGAGAAAGACAGTCCAATGAAGGGAACACAAGTGAAGAGTGTAGGCTGGGAAGCCCAGGAGATCTAGGTTCCGTTCGGACGAGCGTCAAGAGTATGATGAGAATAGGGAGGAGGAGGATAGGGAGGAGGGGCATCATCATCCTCATTGTCGGGGAATCGAAGGGAGTTGACTGTGGATGGTTCATTCGGAGGAGGATTTTGTGCGTCTGAGGATTCATGATGAGGATCTACTCTGGAGGGACCATTGAGGGAATGCGGATTCAAGGTGGAGAGCGCGTTCAGTGTGGAGGGATTGTTGGATGAATGGGACTCCTCTTCGGGGAACGAGGATAAGAATGCATCACATTCCTCGAACAAATTTGTATCCTCCTCGAGCCAGGGGATCCACAGCTCAGGGTTCTCACGACTATGACGACCCTTGTGTGTAATACCAGGTTCGAAATGCAGGACGATGTATTTCCTCGGGCCCTTGGCTTGGGAAGTGAAATCTACGCGGACGTTGAACGGGAACTCTACCCAGTGCAAGACAGTATGTTTGCTTGACTGCGGGATAGATATGGCTGTATAACCCCAATGGTGACCGGACTCGACGAACAGAAACACCCCGCTCTCGGGTTTGACAGTTCGGAAGATCAATTCTCGTGGGTCGAGTTCGAACATGTTCGATGCGTCCGGAACGTGACCAAGTTGAAAATCGGAATTGACGACGCTGACTTTGAAGACCTGCCTGAATGTTCTCACTTCGATCAAATTCTTGGACCACATCTGTATTTTCCAAAACAGTTTCTTGTTTGTCTTCAACTTCTCTCCAGCTCTTGAAGTGTAAGGTTCTTGATGATAGTATTTCCATGTCCAGCGGGATGCTGCCTGTTCGAGAGCGACATTATTGAATTGTAGTTGTGAGTGAAAGGTAGTATCATCTCGTAGACTAGGAATCTACCTGAGAAACAGCAGCCTGATGTCTAGCCTTGAATCGTGAAGGTCGATGAGTGAAAGGTATGCTCGTTTACTAAGAACCTACCTGAGTAGCAGCACTAGGTCTACTTTGGCTAGCCTTGAATCGTAGTCGTGAGTGACAATTATGCTCATCAGCTGTGCTAGGTACGTACTCCAGGAGACGGCGCAGGAAGTGCGTATGTAACGGAGATCAGCCCCAACAGCAGGAGAGAAATGCAGCGCATGGTTTGATGGTCGTCGGTATAAAAGACTCGGCTGTGCGTAACATTTATAACATCATGAAAATGAGACGAAACGCAATCATCAGACTCACAGTGAACGAAGACAGGAATAAGTATTCGAGATGAACGACGACTCGCAGGACAAGGAATCGCAGGAACTTTGCCTAGTAAGGTTTCGTGTGATGAGTAAATCGGACATATGTATTTTCTATGGAGCAACGTCTTACTACGGGTGCAGAATATCGAAATTGAGTAGCAGTTGTGCAGAGGCGACACGCAACTTGCAAAAACCTTGACTGAAGATTCGGAACCAGTCGATGGAAGAAATCAAAGTCTGAAGACGTTGAAGAAGTATGTAGAACAAGTATCAAGTATTTCCACGGGCCAGCGGGGAAATTTTTGTGGCTCAAATCGAAGGACGGTGAAAGACCAGCTGAGAACCAGATGAAGGGTAGAAAATCTGTATTCCTAGTCTCCCGAGTCAGTCTCGTAGATTGATGATCTTGTCAGAGATCACGCAAGAGACGTCGTTGCTATCAATCTAGAGTCTGATTTGAAACGCGCTGGCCATACCGTAGCTCGGCACTATCCTTTTTTAGACACAGGGTTCCTTCCTAAAAGAGACCAGATGAGCAAGCAACTCAATCACATGATTAATTACAAAGCACGTTGACTTCATCAACGAAGTCCGTCGACACTTGCGCTTAAACTTTCGCCATGAGCTTTTACTCGTTTCAGTTGAATACATCAGATTCTCAGAATGCTGAACCTCTACCGCGATCTTTTGGACCTGTATCGCCATCTTCATTCTATCGCACTCCGCAACCTCGAAACAAGACCAATCGTGTAGCTATTTCTACTACATCTCCCTCGTGTCCTATCCTCGCCACAACTCAGAGCACCTCAGCTATTCCATCCTCACCAGCCTCTCCGCAACTCAAACGAAGGAAAGAGAACGATGGATTTACAGTTTACACTTCTGATCGACCTTCTGTTCCGAAGAAGAGGAAACTCAAGCTCAGCCCTCTCCAAAAGCTCGAGTCCATCCTGCATCATATACAGAGTCTAGATTGGTCCTACAGTGACTATCTATTCTACAGCTCAGAGTGGAGACATTTTACACGGGGCAATGCACATTCTACCGCCGTCGAGAAGTTCCTTAGTGGTAGATGTAACCATCATCCAGGAGAAATCATCCGAAACTGGTATAGCTCACCTGACGGTCGTCTCGGGGATGCCGACCTTCTCTCTTCTCACATGTGGTCTACCTCTGAACCAAAATACTACGAGATCAAGCATATTCGTGCTTGCTTGACCTCGTTTGCTGCACAAATCTGTATACAGCATGCTGTTCACCAAGCAAAGGTTGCTGTCAGGCCTGAAAGTGGACTTCACGTCCGTCTATCTGTGAAAGGAAGCTCTGGTTCTACTAAGAGCCCTGTTCATACGGAATGGGCAGATATTGGGGCAGACACCACGTCCAGAGTTGGTGACATTTTCCGAACCTTTGAGCCTTTTCTATACGATTTTCTCTCATGCGTTGCCTCTGGAAATACGGAAATCAATAAAACCATCACGCGCAAAACACGGCCCATCAACACTGTACGTTCTGACATTTAATATTTAACCTTCGAAGAATGCAGAGATTGACTTGTATCATGTCAGGTGGTTACACACTCAATTGCCGCTCTTAATTTCTCCCTCAACCGTCGTGCAAATTGGCTCCCTGTAGCACGAGGGATCCTCTATTTTTCGACCTCTGCACCTGTGGATCTGTTTGCTTACGAAAGTCGTACTGGAACCATGCCCGCGTACAGTACTATCTACGGAATTCTTCGAGAGCTTGGTAATGAAGAAGGCCTTGCAACACGAGCTGCCGGAACTGACCCAAACCTTTGGGGAAAAATTTTCTTCGATAACACGCAGCGTCATTTGCGGCAGAGGGATATGCGGGCTGGCCAAGAGAACAAGATGTCGGTAGGCATTGCGGCAACATTCGTCGAGTATGCTGAAGGTACTTTCCCACCGGATGTCCATGATATCAACGACAAGAAAGCCCGCATCGCTAAAAATGAGCGCGCCCACATTGATGTTAACTTTTTCATCGACTTGATCAACGACAAACACCTAGAGACTGTGGGCATGATTCAATGGCTGGATTCTCTCGTCACTCAGATCCCCGAGCTTGCTTATCTCAAACCACACATTACCTCGCTTTACAAGACAAAGGGCGCCATAGACCGTCTACCTCCTCGGGCTTCAAAAATCCATTGTCTTTCGACTGTAGGCAAGAATGAGAACGTCACCGGCGAACTTTATTCCTCCATCCTCGATTTCTTTGCGCAGATCGGACAGACAGCCGACTCGTATAGCTCCCGGGTATGGCCAGTTGGAGGTGACGGACTTTCCTATCAGAGGCTTCTGGAGTTGAAGCGCTACATGCAGTACGAGGAGAATGAGCTGCTCAACCTGGGCCTACTCGAGCCTCAGCTCGAATGGTGGCACACAATGTGGCAAGATCTCAATCGACTCTATGAGACTCACTGGGGAGAGCCGCTAAGTCGGGATCCTTCGACGTTTGGCCATAGCTCCCGCAAAATCGGTCGCGAAGATCCATCAAACCTCAAGAAAATCGATTATTACCCAGGGATACAGCTTGCGTACCTTGTGTTGGACACTCGGATGCTTGACTGTTGGAGGTACGTTGTGTTCACTTCGAATCTCAAGATCGGCATGCTTACGCTCAGCTTCGATAGACTTGCGTTCAATACAACGGATATCTTCCAGTATTTTCGAGAACTCAGCAAGAATGACAGTCTACCCACGATTGAGGTTCTCGAATCTATGGCAAAAACTCTCTTTCATAGCTACAGCACTACGCAGGCCTATTATCATGCATTGCATGATGCCGGTGCTTCCGAGAACACTTCGTCGTGGAACAGAAGTGTTCCTGTGGGGACACCTTGGATGGGAGTTGCAGATGATCCCTCGATGGTCGATATGGGCCTTATGTTCACGAAGTCAAAGATTCGTTCGGCTGTGAGCAAACCAATGAAGCAGAGGAGACCAACACGAAAAGAGAAAGAGGCAGATGAAGAAAAGCAGAAGATACGCACAACGGGCGATCGGGTCTTGGCCAACTCCATCGCATTCATGCGTGATGCTCTCCTGTCACGCGAATGTGCCAACGCTGTTGCATCCGGTGATGTCGGTAGAGTTTGGGAGGTTTTAAAGGTCAGTTACTTTTGCTCACTGTTGTCGGTAATCGCTCACTTTGAAGATACAGGTCATGTTATTCACATTTGCAGGCTCTTCTCATTCGAAATACACAACCTATCTATTGGAAACAATCACCTCGCTTGAACTTGAATCGAGCCAGCCCCTCCGTAATGCACTACTCCGAACAATGCTCATCAACCTCAGCGGTAAACCTGGTGCCTTCTCCCCTTGTGATATCATTCAAGAATATTTCAACCGTCTGCTCGAGTTCATCGTGGAACGTAAAGGAAAAGAGTTTGACCATGTATTCATCCAGCAGATCATCTCGCGCAACCTTCACCGTATGTCTCAAGTCAAAATTGATGCCAGAACAAGTGTCGGTCTTGCGCATCACTCCGGTCGTCACAGTGAGCCGCACTCCAATCCCGAAGTTCGAATACTCTTGAAACAATATGCTCACCATGAACTTCACTTGCGGCGTGTGGGGCGCTATGTGGAGGAACGGGATACCGACAATTTCATGAAGGGTTGGAGCAAGTTGGACAATGGGAAGCTTGCAAAATGGGTTGACGAAACTGCAAGTGCTCGAGTTAGACTCGACGTCGATACGCGTGTTGCTGCTCTTGATCACTCCTTCCCAGAATCTCATTCCGACCTGGATATTCCTGCGACTACTGCTTCTGACCCTCTGGTGGACAACAATGACTGCAATGATGGGGACTTTGCCGACAGTGATACTGATACAGAAACCGATGTTGAGTCAGATGATGAAGATGACGACTTCGAGACCACGCTTGGCATGGCTGAAATCCATGATGGTACTCTGCACATGACCACTTTGGAGGTCGAGGATATGCTTGAAGAGTTTCTGGATGAAGTTGAATGTTCTCAATCAGATAGCGGCGAGGTAAGTATCAAGTCTCATCATTGGTATATACATTCTAATCGCTGCATCTAGGACTAAAAGTATATACAATCTATCATATGACTATCCAATGTTACGGTTCTTTTGCTCTTTCTGTCGCTTCTCATCTGCCTGGATTCGCTGGAAATCCTGCCTCAACGCCTGTATCTTCGCAAATAACTGTAGGTCGTGTGGCATCAAACGTTTGTTTTTGAATCCCTCGAGCATTTTTGTGACATCGCTGGCCTCTTTGAGCAGATGGAAGTTATCGAGGACCTTCTTCATCTCCTTGTCCGTGAAGAACAGGGAGGACGGGAGTGTATGTACATCCGGACCTGCGGCTCGAAAGAGTTCCAGACGGAATTGCCTCAGCTCCTGCATGCCATGGGAACGCAATGCTAATGATATTCCCCGGGGTTTTTTAGGTTCGTCAGAGGCCTTTCGTCCATCACCAGCTGATTCGCCAGGTATGTTCGGAATGAAAAGTTTCAACGCGCAGCCACTGCATTGGCAAGGAATTTTCGGGGGCAAAGGAGGTGAGTTAATACAAGTAGGACAACTACAAGGTTCGTCGTTCAGAGGATTATCGTAGAGTTGGTCAATCCCTTTAATCTTGCATTTTGTGAGGTACAATTCTGCAAGGGCCTCGTCCATCCCGGCATCGCTTCCGCTCGACTTCATGACTGCCTTCATGCTCGCACTGGTACCCAAGGCTTCTTCAGCTCGTTTTCGCGCGTTGACGTTGAAGTAAACGATGCCTTGGTAAGTGATTTGATCACTTGTCTCCTGATAGCGAGGCCGAATACGACCGATCATTTGCAGGAGCTGATCGGTGTCCTCTGGATCTCCAAACACCACTACGTCCTCAACGTTATCGACGTCCACACCAACAGCAAGAGCACTCGTCGCAATGACGATATTACATTCACCGGACTGCATAAGTGTCCGTGTCGTCTCATTGTAGTTCCTCGAGAGTGAGTGATACTCCCGGATCCGCTTCAGCACAGTACGGGGATCGCCACCTAAAGCCTTGTCGCATTTGTAAAGGAATTGGTGAACACGATTTCCGAGACCAATGGATTGGCAGAAAATGACTGTCTTTCGCTTGCGTCGAATGATCCACTGCAGCTCGGGAAAGTTGGTTCCCTCAATGGAGGAAGAAATCTCCCGGAATATAAGGTGAATATCGTGTCGCTGGTTTGATCGTCTGATGAGGTGAAACTCGCCGTTCTTGAGCCCCAGGAATTGACAGATGTTCTTCAACACTGTACCACCCCGCATGGTAGCAGTGAGTCCCATGAGAGTGACTGTGTCTGGTAACCTTGACCGCACCAGCCCAATCTGCTGGAATGGCTTTCGAAAGCTCCTTCCCCAAGTCAACAAGAGGTGGATTTCATCGACGGCAAGTGAATACAACCGTACGAAGAATCTCTCGTCCTTCAATGCCCTCGCAAACTCATCCGACTTCAACTGCTCCGGAGACAGAAGGAGGACAGATAGTGAAATATCGTCGACTGCTCTAACCCAAAGGTCGAGAGATCCACTCCTAGTAGCCTCCTCTTTGGTCTCTTTATTGATGATAAGGATATCGAGGGTGATATTTGACATCTTCTCTTCCTGGTGAACCTACTGTGAGCTGAGATTCCATTGCATGAAATTTATTTGCTTACCAACTGATATTCTAGATAATTGGTCGGGCATATTGCCAACATCAGAGGATTTTTTGGAAATCTTTTTGCCGCATTCTGGGCCTCCAGATACTTTTCGGGATACCTGGTAAGCTCACGGACAACAAGCGCTGTGAATGCAATGTAACCAGTCTTTCCAGAGCCAGTTGGTGTAATCGCCACTAAGTCTTTTCCATCTAGCATTTCTCCAATGCCGTCGAGGACATAATCGTGGGGTCGAAACGGGGCATAGAGCTGGACTATCTGGGCTATCAGGGCATGTCCAGCCTGACTTTTGAATGAGAATGGTGTTGTACAGTCGTTAGCCGCGAGAGCTACATTGGTATTCATTCTGGTCGTAGCTCGAACGATTGACGCGCGAAAAAAAAGAAAAGTAAAAATTTATTGGCCTAATTACGGTCTTGTGATACGTGTCTAAGGGAGAACGTGATATGCACGTGAGACCAAATAAGGAAAGAGCCGAGCTACGGTTCGGACCCAGGTTTTCACACTAGACTATGTATTCCTAACGCTCGTGTTATATGTTATGTTTTCATTCGATAGAGTCGGGCGTTTGGATAGCCTCCGGAGCGGCCCCCCCTAGCTGCCTAGCAGGACCAATCGAAATCCATCGATTCCTGTCCTTTCCTATCCAGTCGCAATTTGCGCTTGGTATTCAATCTCCCGTAGGAACCTGTAGGAATCCCGTATGCAGAGTTGCACATGCGATCCAGCTCCATGCGGATTTCCTGATGATCAATCGGCGGACGCAGGGGTCAGGTATAGCCTCGAATCCATATGCGAGAAATAGCAGTGTAGTACGCATGTGGTGACGAAAATTCGACTTTCTGCTGCTTGCTGGCAGCTGGATGTCCGTGTACCAGTAGCATCGACAATCCAACTCCAGAGTCACTGCGACCACCAAAAGTACACCTCCTATGCGCAGGTCGAAACACAAGAGAGGATTGGCAGCTTTCGACGGTTTTCTGGAGAATTAGAACGAGAGATATAAGATGGTGGAGATAGGTAATGTCGGTATCAACAAGCAGGGCCACTCGTTTGTGATCCAGATGGAGAAAAAGCCTAGTGGAGAAAGAATCAAAACCGTTCAGAAGAAAGACCTCAACGAGAAGTTGGCAAGGAGGCAACCAGTGCAATGATATTCGCGCATCACCCTCTCTCATCCTGCACCAAACAATTCTCTCCATAATAGAGACACACGGGATCGCTCATCGATATTCAGCTTCCCAGCAGCAGTCTCATTGGCTCATCCTCCTGTAGACATTCAAAAGTTGATATTCGAGGCTGAGATGTATAAGGGCAGAGACTTTTGACTGACTGGGTTCGAACATCGGTACAGCGACGGCGACGGCGGCATTCGGTCGTTTGTATGAGTGGCGCCGAGCGATGTATAGTAGTGTATAGTATGAGGCTTGAGCTTGAGCGTGTATGTACTCGGATAGATGGACGGAGTGGCAAGCGAGCGAATTGTCAAGCTCTCAGCAGTGCCACATGAACACAATCATGGAACGACAATCTCAGGAAAGAGTCTGAACGATCATCGATCATCGTTCATTCATACCAAACATCGCCTTCGAAAGCTCCTCGCAGGAGCAGGCAAGAGCTTGTGTACAATCCACTAAATTCCGTCCGTCCCACGAATCTATCGACGCTCATTGGGGATGACGACTGTGCACCAGGACAACCTAAGAGTCGAGCTGGCGTCGAGCAGAATGCATTTGATTGACGAATAGGGATCCAATCGTGACCGCCGGCTGGCACATGCTTCACGTGCAAGGCAATGGACAATGCAAGCCTAAGACTGACAGAAAGCACAACGTTCATTTTCTACAAATCACCTAACGGAGGGAAACTAGTATATGCGATCTGGAAAGCATGGCTTCGCTCCGAGCAGAAGGAAGCCCCAAGAAAGAAAGAAAAGGGAAGGGGAGTCTAGGCTGCCCAGGAATTCATGTTCAATCGGAGTAGGGGGGAGGAGGGCCGCGGGGAGGAGAGCTGTGGGAACGAGGCTCGTTGGGCTGAGTGGAGGAGGAATGAGCCGAATAGGGAGGAGCGAGATGATTGCTATTGTGACGAGAGGGGTGGTTGGAGAAAGAACGGTTATCTGTTGCGGAAGGAGGAGAGTTCGGCGTGGAGGGACCATTGGCGGGACGAGAGGACTCTGATTCGCGCATTGACGGCATTGGCTTGTACGCATCACATCTCCTAAATAGATCTCTATCGTCGTTGTTCAATTCGATACGAAGGCTCTTATCCTCTCTCTCTCCAAAGTGGTGACAGTCTGAAAATTAGTTTCCTCATCAGCACGAGCTTTCATATGATCACCCTCCAGGAGCACGAAGACAAGTGGCAGAGTACCTATGAGCAGCGGTAGGCAGTGGTACAGCGACGGAGGCGATAGTTGTTGATATCAGGTTGGTATATAAGCGGCGTTGCTGAGCGAAATAAGTGATACGACGGATTTGCAAGCAAGCGAATCATCCAGCTCTGCGTTATGAATGCAATCATGAACATCGTTCCATGTCAATCCAAGTAGATTGAAACTTATACCCTTCTATACCATACACAGCCTTTGAAAATTTGAAAGCTCATTGCAAGCTATTACGATCCACCCATATCCGCCTACGCACAACCCAAGGGGAAAGCAACACATTCGACACATGTGAAAAGCGACGAGAGGAAGGTGACGAGTCAATAAGTATACCGCTTGATGGAGAGAAACTTGTATACGCAGTCCAGGAATCCTCGCTTCACTCTGAACTGGAGGAAGCTCCAAGAAAGGAGGACGAGGAAGGAGTCTAGGGCTTCCCAAGAATTCAGGTTCGGTAGGAGGGAGGACAGTCAAGCGGAACGGGGGAGGGGGAACGCGAATAGGGAGGAGGGGGCTGTCGGAGAGAGAACAGGTATCATCCGCTGCGGAGCGATGAGTCTCGTGTGGAGGGTCTGTTGGATGAACGAGAGCGCTCTGGTTGGTGGCTTTCCATTAACGCATCACACTCTCGAATCACATCAAGATCATAGCCATCCAGTGGAATCTGTACTTCCGTAGTGGAGAGGCCGTACCTATTGCTGTCACACCAGGCTGGGTAATCGACCATTTTGAGTAGTATGCGAACATAGCTTGAAAGCTGAGGAGACACAGTTTTGAAAATCAGGTGTCGTGGGTGACCGTAGAATGTCTTGTAAGCACCCTCCTGAGGGCTTTTGACTTTGATCAACTCGACATCGAGATCGAAACCCTCTTTGAACAGCCTTCGCTTGATCAAATCCTTGGACCAGTCCAGCACATCCTCAAACAACTCCCTATCAGCCGCCAACTTCGCCTCAAACTCCAAATTTGATACTGGTGTTGTACTTCAGAGTACGCCACGGTGTATGATTTAGATCCTTACCTGCAACCGGCAGCACACCCATGAACCGCTCATGGGCTTCAGAATAGGCCTCTCAATGAGCCTTTGCCGAAGATGTCTTTAACATGGGTGATCATGTTGATGGAGTAGGTTATGTTCAGTACACGAGAAAGGTTCATTTTAGAGGTTTCGAGGTGGAGGTATAATATCAATTGGCTACAGAAGTCGTCATGAGATTCTGAACGAATAGTCTGTCAACAATCACATCAATGTGGAACGTTGAATACCTGCGCAGGCCTTCACAGAATCAAGAAGCTGGATCTGAAGCTCTGATACAGCATCGCTAGCGGTCCCACTTCGATTGGACACAACCACGCTTGATGTCGAGAACCGGCGTGTCAAACGTTAAGAGCACCTTGGGATCTTGTTCGTTTTTCTCGTCTATAGCGCTCTATAACAGAAGAGGTTGTTGTGAGCGTTCTTGTGAACCAGAGCAGGAATGAAACCAACAGTAACATGAATCATTCGATGTATCTCAGACCGTCCATAGTCATGATATTAGACTCCTCAGTCCCTCCTTCGCTCGTTCTAAGATGTAGTAGAGATTACTCCTTTATTCCTTGCACCGTTTCCCCCAAAGCGGCGATGTCTTGAGTTTTTACGACAAGAGTATTCCAGCCTATGAGAAATGAGTACAGTTGAAATCCAGCGTGGAGCATATAACGCACATTTCAGAAGCTTGTAGTTGAAGGCCGAGCGATGGGTTGGTAGCTGATGGTAGGAACAAAAAGAGAAGTTGGAATCTTTGTCGTGATTTCGGCACTCTTCCGGCACAGCCACACAGTTCTATGTTCTCTTCCGACAAGGCTAGCTTCAACCTAGGCTCTATACATAGGTGGCTCAGATCCTATTGACGCTTCTGCTATTCTACACACGCTCATCGAGATGATCTCTATGCTCTGAACGGGCCATACTCACTGTCTCAACTTCCTGCAGTGTGCTCCCAGCTGTCCACAGCTTTGGCAGAAAAAAACTTCGTTGAACGTTCAAGAGCATCCCCGACCTTCCCCGACTCCATACGACAACAAGCTAGTTCCTTATGTATCTGCCAGCAAAGAACAGAACAACCGGATCCTTCGGACGAGAAACCTGCTGAAGCCGATGCTGCCACCGTATGTTTTCTTCAAAGATCCTCGATGAAGGACGCCTTCTTGACTTCTTAGAAGCTCTAGTGGTGCTTCCAACACCCTGCCTTTATGTCAATTTGAACTTTGAAAGCTTCGTCCGTCGCTCAAATCAACATATCGCGCTGATATCGCGTGAGTATTGATTCTGAATCGGTCCGTCTGAGCAGGTCTGAGCTTTGTTGCCCAAACGTATCCCACAGACTCCATCCTTCTTGCTTCCCGACAAGCTCTTTCCATCCCAGTGTTGCCGCAAACACATCCAAGAGCCTATGGCTTATCATCCATCGAAGAGACTTCACGCTGAAAGTTCACGTTGAGGTAGTATGATCGAGTCCTGCAATGGGACTTGCTAGTATCTGGATATGCTACCAGTTCAGCTATCAACGCAAATTTGATATCTCTTTCAAGCGCTTTTTTTTCGAATGGGGACTGACTGATAAATGAATTAGAACCTGGAAAGGCAAGAAAACCCATCCACATCGGAAGGATGAACGACGCGAGCGAGCATCGACTCTTGAGAGTGTCCTGCTGGAACTGTTTCGCTCTGGATCAGACTCCTCATGTCCAAAACTGTAACGTCCAACCTTCTCGCAGCAGGCTTTCGACCCTCAGTGGCATGAATCGTAACACGATGATCCTGCTTAAGGGTTGAGCATTTCTTTAAACTTTGAAAAGTCTATTGCATGAAGGTATAAGCTTGTTCCGTCGCTCATGCTCCAGAGGGTCAAAAATTTCGTCCATCGTTTGGTATATGGGGGGTCTCTTGAATTAGACTGGGATTCACCCAGGTTGAAGCTATACTTGGTGAGTTGCCAGCTTTTAAGATTTGTTATTAACGGAATATCACTGATGAGTCGACCCACAGACTACAATTGTTCCATCAATCCACGCGAAGGCGCTAATAGTGAGAACGAAGAGAACATGATCGCGCAGCGCTGATTCCACACGAAGGACAGTGGTAAAGGCTCTCACTCAGAACCCTATCCGATTTGCGATATTCTGATCACTTCATTGTTCGAGCCACTCAGGTTGTAAATACAGAGAAAAGCAGACACGTATTCATTTTTGGTGCATGTACATATGAAAGCTCGTAAAGACACATCAAAAGAAATCTTACAGTAGGACATTGGTTCAGGTCAGAAGTCACATCGGGTTTACTGAGGGCAATCCGAATGTTCCTCCTCCCTTTGACCTTTGTTGTCGTGTAAGTAGAGAAGTTCAAACAATATACAAATGAAGCAATCGTTAAAAGAGTGTCGAAGAATGTTTTGAGAAAACCAGATGCGAAACAATGATCGTACGCGTCAAGTCCTAATAAGATTGTCAGTCCATGTTCCATGTCAACAAGAGTGAGGACTTACTTCTCATATGCATTGATCTTCTGCCTTGTAACATAGGAGAATCAAGAGCGAGCCGCAGTCCTCGATATGGCACGATATTCCTCTACAATGGCCTTGTCACTCGACTCGTCCCAAGGGATGTCGAACTTTGCCCCACGGATGGGTCGCCTATTTCTGTCGTTTTGACAGAAGGCTACCCTAACTCTGTTATCCGAAAGGCTAATCTCCCCTATGGTCGGAGTAGATACTACCACCAAACTTTGATCATGAAGATTCCTGGCATCTGTCTCAGACATCCATCCGACCCACTCTTGAGTGCGCCTGTCAATGACCACAGCCGCATTTTCAGTTGAGAGTTGCCAGTTCCATTTACGTGGTTCATAAGGCGGTACAGGCTGATCATAGAACATAGCCGTGACTCCTTTGTGTCCGAAGAGCCTTCTACCAATGAGATCAGTGGACCAGTGGGAGAGTCGTGATACGTAGTCCCAATTTCCTTCCATCTCAGATCTAAGTGGATTGGTTCGTTCGAGCGACTCGATGAAGTGATAAGTTGCAACAATTCCTGGATCAAAGAAAGGCCAGTGGCCATCATCAAAAGCAGAATCACTGCTAATTGGAGCGCGTGGCATTAGTCCAAACGTGTGATTTCCAACAGCGGGCTGAGGATCAGGCTCAGCCTCCGTATCAGACCTAGGTTGGAAGTGCTAATCAATCTCATAAGTAAACAATGACATCGTACTTGTGAGTAGAAACGTACCCGCAACCCAGGGTTTGGAAGTGCATATGTAGCGGAGACCAGTCCCAGAAGTAGAACGATATTGAAGCGCATATTCGTTGGATACAGACGCAGAGGATTTGGCTATGTAGAACACGGTATGAATATCAACCTGACTCAGCGAAACAGGATCAACTCACGGCGAGGAAACGTTGCCGAAAGTTGATGATTGTAAGAAAATCGAGGATCGCCTGGAAACTGATTAGGACGTAGTATGTGATTTCTATAGTTGACTGACACCTTACAGACAATGATGAGCGATTCGGCAATCCAGGAGAGCAACAACGGCGATCGAAGGTACAGGCGGTGCAGGAAGTCGAAGAAGGCGTCGAGAGTGCACACAAGAACAGAAAGGTATTTCCACGGCCAGCCGGGAATTTTTTTTTGAGGTTGAAATCGAAGGGGCGTTGAGATAGACCAGCTGAGATGAAGAAAAAGATGGGGCCTCTGACCGTCGTCTTATAAGTTTTTCCCTTGATTCAGGGAGGGTCAAGGAGGAATCCGGAAAGGCGATAGCTTCCCATGTCAGGACCAATCGGCGGTTGCGGCGATTTACAGTGATCTGTAATACAGTCCTGAGAGGTCCTGAGTCGCAATTCGCGCTTGTAAGGCTGCTTGTATCCAGTTAATCCACTTCCATAGGAGGGAGCGGCAATCTCCTGATGCGAGTTCGCTTAGAGTGAGGAAGTTTCGCGTTCGACTGTTGTCTACTGTAGGTTGGTTGCTTCAAGTTGGTCTGGACATTCGAAGAGTCAGCATTGATGCTACAGTTCGAAAAGATATAGTATACGCAACACTAATTGGAGGACTCAAAATTTGCAGTAGTGTCCTCTGTTTCCGGGGGGCAGAGATGCTCAGAACGAAAGAGCGAATATTACTATCAGCAAGCAGTGTATGGCCTACGGGTCATCAAGTTATGATCCAGGTGGAAACAGCCTGAAACAGCCGAGCGTTTCTGAAAAGAAAAGTCGCAGTCTTCGTCCGTTGAGGTATCGACTGGTATCGACCAGTGCAAATCCAGCTTGATCTGACAAGGCATCCCAGCCTTGAAGATATCTCGTGGGACCGACTCTTCTAATCCCTCTCCCATGTCTAATATCTGCTGATCAGAGCACGAAAAGAAAAAAAAACTCACTCGGTCTACCGGGCTCAGTTCCTGGCAACCCATGGCCAGTGGCCACCCGAGGGCAGTGGGTATAGGTGGGTATGCGCGAAATATCAGTGCATCCCTGAGGAATTTCATCGATCATCAAAAGTCATCAAAGCAGAGACTGTCAGAGATTCAAAAATTCAGATGTTGCATATGATGGACAAACGGCGTAGACGAGCGTAGACGACGGCGGTGAATTCAGTGTATGTATTGGTCCGAGGGCTGTGTGGTGGCCACTGGCCACTGAAGTCTGATACCTTCTCACTGCATGCATGACCAAATAAGTGGCCCAAGATTATGATGAAATTATCTTAAACTCTCGAATAATGGGAAGATACTAAGTAGCACCATATATGGTAAATTTAACTAAATTTTCCACCAAAAGTTGACCATAAGTTTACATATTTGGTCATTTTTCAAAATATGTTTAAGATAAGTTTTACCATATGTGGGGCTACTTAGGATTTTCCCGTTATCCGAGAATTCAAAATAAGTTCAGTATAACTTTGGACCACTTATTTAGTCGTGCATGCAGTGTCTGATACCCTCTGGTACCACCTTCAATTTTCACGCAGGCTCCGCCCTGCACTATCAGCTAGCTCGGGATATCGGAGATATTTTATGATATCTTGGTCCTCGAATGTTATCGAACCTGTATTGAATAATCGATGAGACCTAAGTTTTGGAATCAGATATCAGCGCTCTTCATGTTGAATTATCAGCATTCAACATGAAGCCGTGCACACTACACACTACATACCTCATACTACTACATACCGACGTGGATTGCGGATGTGAGGCCGTTTCTACATGAACGTTGAACGACGAACACACGCGCCCTAACATGCCATAACACTCAAATGACAGATGGGATGAGAATTACAGTGTGCTCAAGGAGCACGGTACGTACTGCGTATGATACAATAGCGATTTGTTTGAGAGGTATACCAGATTCTGAAAACGATGTGCGAATTCGACATCGACCTGTTTATCCATGGATAAGCAAAGATATAATTAGGAAGGCAAGATTTAGACCGAGGACAGGGAAGGAGTCGGCAGTCAAGTAAACGGCATTGCTCTAATAACCGGTACATCGAGTCTCTCAAAAAGGTCCATATCTTTGTCGCGCCACCTGATTTCGAGTACAATGTTGTTCGTGAGTTTTGAAGGAAACGACAAGCCACTGGGCCACAAAGCTCTGTTTCCACCAATGCATAGAGTCCTTTCTAGTTCGTCTTTTGAATGGAAGCCCGTGTGAATTGAAACTGACAAGAGATGAAGGAGGGATTACACTGCATGCATGACCAAATAAGTGGCCCAAGATTATGATGAAATTATCTTAAACTCTCGAATAATGGGAAGATACTAAGTAGCACCATATATGGTAAATTTAACTAAATTTTCCACCAAAAGTTGACCATAAGTTTACATATTTGGTCATTTTTCAAAATATGTTTAAGATAAGTTTTACCATATGTGGGGCTACTTAGGATTTTCCCGTTATCCGAGAATTCAAAATAAGTTCAGTATAACTTTGGACCACTTATTTAGTCGTGCATGCAGTGTTAGACAGAGCCTGGATCTATGCGAATTAAATTGAGAGAAACCTGCTAAAGCCGTTGCCAGATCCCGGTCCAGCACAAACGATTGGGACAGTCGATGCCAGATGAAAAGCAAGCCGCGAAGATTGTATATCGATGATTCGCCGGTCGCCTGAGAACAGAATGCAAAAAAGGCGTAAGAAAATGCAGGGGATGTTAGCGTATAGGGCTGAAAATTGGGAAACAACGACCGACGTACCATAGCAAAGAATAATATACTCATTCCACCAGCTGTATCTGGTCTGCTTCAGCTAATCCTACGTCGAAAGCTCTAGATGGCCCCGTTATGTACGTCGCACGACACACCTCCAATCGATGAGCTGGATAGCTTTGAAAACACCTTTATAACGTGCCAAGCAAAGACCCGAGTCGCGAGCTGATATTCACCTCCACGTTATGTACCAAACGATGTCGACCATAGCTAATGATTGAGACTCGAATGTGTGATGTATAACGAAGATTCCATAGACCGTCCGAATATCGAGCTTCTTCACATGGACTCAAGAAAGCGACGTCTTTGGCATGGTTAATGTAGATTAAAAGTTGACCACGACGTTCGACTTGATGTGCGCAGAGTGTCGCGAGGAGATGACATATCCAGAGCGTGAGGAGAGCCTTGGAGAAGGGAATATTCGAGCTAAGGAATTCGACACGAAGTTCAGCCACATACTTTGGCATGCAGTACCACACCTCAATTGGTTGGCTCCGAACCAGTACAAAAAACTACCAGACCAGTACCGCGAATCTAATCACACAGTGTTGAGGTTGTGTTCTGGCTAGCGGTCGGTGTACTCACTTTGGTTGGCGCAACGCCTTGAGCCAGCCCACGAGTAGACCAGCATATTTGAGTGTGTGGCTGGTGGATGGGAAGATATTTGGTCGTTCTCTGCCCTGCAGACAGTACTAGAAGCTGGTAGAAGAGAAAGGTGGTGGCGAGTTGCCGGAACTCGGCATTTTCAAATTGTCGGTATCATAATCAAACTCCGACTTTTTCTCGGTCTCCGGCTCCCATTCAACTCCCTGGTGAAGCAACGCCTCGAAATCCACGAGTTAGCAGCAGGTTAAGCCACGAGCTATCATCAAGTGATTTGTTGGTATATGGAGGTTTTGAGTCGTTCTCTGGCCTGCAGTCTGTAGAAGGGCCCGAGACAGCAAAAAAGCTGTCGCCAGTGCAAGAATTGTTGATGGTAAGTTAGCACAAACCATGACACACAGTTACATACTTACATCCAAAGCTTTTTTGCATAACAGAGACTCCGATGATCAGCTACATAGGGCAAACACAGGAGAGAACGATATAGTGACCAAAGACCATGACTATAATATGTCCACAGTCCCGTCACACCATCTCCGTCACTGTCCAGAATCCAACGGCCGTTTCCGCTTCAACCCTTTTGTTCCTGAGGCGGGTCCTGCGCTTGCACTATCATGGACAGGAACCGACACTTCGTTACCACTCGAGATCTCGAGCGAATCCTGGTTCATGATTGTATCATCCTCCTTCGTGTGAACAAGCTTCGGTCTTTTGACTCTTTTCGCCTCGGACTCATTCTCAGAGTCCGTGCCATAACGTGCTAGCGCTCGGGCAGTAGCCTCTCGAAATTCCCTCACCATCTTTTCATCCTGCTCGTTCCAAGGGATCCGAAACTGCGCTACGGTTCTGAACCGATTCGTAGCGTCATCCCACTCCTGAAAAATTACCTGATTTTCTTTCACCCCATGCGAGTCACTAGCAATGACATTCACCATAGACATACCCCATACTCTGATAACCGTGTCATCTGTTTCAGTCGTTTGAGCGGCCACCCTCCAGCCATCCTTGTCTTTGAGCAAGACCACGTCGAAAGTACTGAGCTGAAAGTGCCAGTTCTGTGCGTCGCCCATGAACTTCACATTCTCTTGATTGTTTATAGGAGGGTCAAGTCCCATCGATCGGAATATCCTGCTGATAAGATCACGGGCCCATTTCTGAGACTCTTCCCTCGTAGTTGGGCCAAGTTCCGACTCGACTTCAGCTGGCATCTCCCACTCGAGGACCGGTCTGAACCAATATGTAATCGTGAAGGTCTCAGTGGCAGGTGGTGTAGCCTGGGCAATGGCGGGTGATGGAGCCTGGGCAACAGTGGGTGATGGAGCCTGGGTCGCAACAGTGGGTGGTGAAGCCCGGTTAGCAGCCACGGTGGGGCGAAACTATTTTGCATCATCACAATTAGTGAAACATATATCAGTCTACCTGTGTTGGAAACATACCGATGAACCTTGTAACGGTGTCACAGGTTTTGGAAGGCCATATGTAGCAGAGGCCAGTCCCAAGAGCAGAACGAGACTGAAGCGCATGTTCGTAGGATGGAGGAACAGAAAAATCGGCTATGCAGAACATTCAGTATCTGAGATCAAGGTGAAACGGGATTATTGACTCACAGCGAAGAAAACGGCGAGAGATGTTGATGATCGTGAAGGCGCACGACAAGAGAACAGGGATGCCTGAAAGAACTGGAAATGAGTAAAACCACGCGTGATTTCTACAGTTGAACGTCTTACAGATGAAGACGAGCAGTATGGCCGTTTGGGAGAGCAAAAACTTCGGTGATCGAAGGTACAGGCGATGTAAACAGGCGAAGAAGGCGAAGAAAATGTTGAGAGAGCACAGAAGAACGAGACAGTATTTCCACGGCCAGCGGGAAAACGTTTTTTTCTTCGGAGTTGACGCGTTGACGGTTGAGATCGAAGAGCGTTGAACTAGACCAGTTGGGATGAGGAAAAAAGATGAGCCACTGGCCCTCGGTTGATATGTGTTTTTCCCTCGAGTCAGGAAGGATTCCGGAAGGCCGATGGCTGTATCGTAGGGGGCTGTGACTCTGTGAGGCTGAGCAGGGCTGAGCAGGCTGCCGTAAGATTGAAATTTTATTAGTTATTAGCCGTAAGAAACATCATGCAATCGATGCGAGCTCGTGCCAAAAAGTAGATTTCTCTACAGTGGTTCGGTCAATGAACTATTTAGGGCAGACACCTGAGGACAGAACGACATAGTAAACTGAGGGCGCCATGGCTTTCCATGTCCCGTACAAGCGCCATCACTGTCTAGGGAAAGAAACCTCGTGCCAGACATTTAAACGAGGATGGCTGACCCCACCTCTGTAATAAATATGTTTAAAATATATAATACCTGTCACTGTCGGGCCCCAAACAATGATATGTCATTATGTAATGCACTCTGTCCAAGGTGTTTCGTGTTTAAAGAGAGTTCATGTTTAGAGTTCATGTTTAAAGAGAGTTTGTGTTTAAATAACAGTCATGTATTCAAAGAGTTTGTGTAATTAAAGAGTCTGTATTCGAAGAGTCTGTGGGTATTTAAAGAATTTGTTCAAAGAGTGTGTTTGAAGGGATATGTTTAAAGAGTGTGTTTAAAGGGATATGTTTAAAGAGTGTTCATGGTTTTAAAGAGATGTGTTTAAAGAGATGTGTTTAAAGCGAAGTGTTTGAAGCGAAGTGTTTAAAGCGAAGTGTTTAAAGCAGTGTGTTTAAAGAGATGTGTTTAAAGCGAAGTGTTTAAAGAGATGTGTTTAAAGCGAAGTGTTTAAAGAGATGTGTTAAAAGAGTGTTCATGGTTGTAAAGAGAGGTGTTGAAAGGGAAGTATTGAAAGAGGACACAATATCGAGAGAAGGTGCTTGTACCCGGGTATCAAGAGAAGAGTGGGCAGAGTGATTTATCCTGTACGAATCACAACAGATCAAGGTATGAACTCTGAAGTGCTTTGATGAATCTACCATTCTTACCTACCAGAACAGCATTGCCTTCTGCATTCTGGGTAACGTAGCCTTCAAAGACTCCGTTAGAATCTATCATCGCAACTCGGCCATCGGATTGCGTGACAACATCACACCAAGTACCCTTCGATCGTTTTGGCTTTTTTGTAGCAGGTTGAGAGCCGGAATCGGGATTCGGCCTCTTTGTGATCTTCGCGCGAGAACTTCTACGTACTTCGGAAACAGGATTGACCTCTTCATTGGAAGAAGTCGAAGGACCTGCCACAGGTCCGACATCTCCCCCCGAATGTTTCTTGTGATTCTTCCGGCCACTGCCACGAGTCTTACGTACAGCACGTACAGGAATCGCTGGCGAAGACACAGAATCAGCGATTTGAGAGATTGGAGAAGAGGAAGCGGCGTTGTTAGGAGGTAGTGTCGAATTGACTGAAGGAGTGATCGACGAAGCAGGAACAACGGTCGGAATTGGGACAATGGCACGATCAACCAACGGAGGCAGAGATGATACGTTGGAAGTGGGTGGCGAACCGTTTATCAACCCTGTTTGCGAAGAGGAAACATTCGAAACAGGCATCACAACATTTTGAATAGCTTGCAAAGGGATGCTGGAAGTGTTTGCAGTGAGGAGTGGGACGTCCGAGTCGAGTGGCAAAGGCACAGATGAAACACTTGGAGGTACTGGGGTACGTGTATGAGAGACATTAGGTATGGGTGGAGGAGCTATTGGAGCTATCGAAACAGCCGACGAAGGCATTAATGGTATATTTGAACCGGGCGTGCGATTCTCTGGAACTCCAGGCAGCGGCTCGGAATAAGCGTCGCATGCCAAATGTGAAGACAATGGCGAAGGAACACCAGATTCCTGTTTTACCATCAATTGTGCATCCGACTATCTCTTGAATATTCAGAATGACTTACAATGATCTCTTCGCCTGCCATCGAGTCAAGGGCTTCTTGCTGTAAGCGTAGATTTCTCCGCTTCTGAATCTCCGCCTTTTCTCGAAACGTGAACGGCTGGGCACAGGAAGGTGCACATATTCGAAGAAGGTGGTCTGCTAGCTGAAAAAGGTCTGGGATTTGTAGGGTCTCGATCTCTGTCAGAGAGATAGGGAAATTGTATGTGACCGTGTCGTAGTAATCGTCTGGGTTGGTGCGAATATCCACCAACGGGATGGATGGATGTTCTGAATCTTTCGGCCATGAGAATTCTGCGGTTCGAAGATCAATTAGATGATCAAAGACATGAGTTTATGACCACATACCCCATAGCTTCTGTAAGAATTCCTTCAGTACCTTACAGACATCTGAGGCCGACGACCCTCGAAGATCAATTCCAACAAGAACCGGAATGCTATTCTTGTATTTGATGTAGGTGGGAGCACTATTCGGTTGTGCTTCTTGAAGCTCGGGTCTTTCTGGAGGGGTGCAAGTAAGTCGACATAATGTCAGACTAAGGATCAAGTGACGAACTAGGTACATGGAGTTCACAGTATGTGGACCACCAGTCTATAAGAGTGTCCGCTCGAGTATCATTTTCCTGACTTAACAGGAAATGAGGAGGAGGATGTCCGTTTTCTGGGCTAGTGTGATGAGCATTCAACCTGAGTGTTATATATTGCCAAATCAATGACGGAATATGTTGTGCGATATGCAGAAGGCGACGTACCGACCGAATTGTACTTTGTTTCTCTCGTTTCGGAAACCGAACAGCATGAAGACTTCCATTGACCCCAAGGCTCCGCTTTGACAGATGGCTTCCAAGGAGGTCTTCATTGCCGCAGGGAACTTCTTCTGGTTTCTGAAACACGGTTAACTACTACTTTCTCGCAACGACTCATGCGCACAAGCACTTACTCAAAAATATCAGGTTCGTGAACCATCTTTGCGTACGAGTCCTGATCAGCATTCTTCCAGAGCTCGGATAGGGCCCGTTGAAAGAACGCCCCACCGTTATCGCTTCTACGTTTATCGACATTATCTGGGTCAATGCCTGCCTCTTCGCGAGCCTGAGCTGCGGAAGCTCGCATCCTGAGGGCCTCTTCGTTGATTTTTTCTAAGTTCTGCATGCGGAATACGTCTTTAGCCGTGGTAGAACGCTTGAATGACACCAAAGTTTCAGCTGCTTTCAAGGAATCCATGGAGTCGATGGTCTTGTTCGGTTGCAAATTCGCGATAGCTTTCTGAACCACGTTGTGTATGAGTACAAAATTGCATGGTAGACTCACATCATACCTGCACAATATCGTGTTGATTTCTTTTCACGAACGTGTTATGTCGGTAGTTCCGAAACATGTCCTTGATAGTCTAAGACTGAAGCTATGAGCACGAAAGAGATCAAGTAGAAATAACATGCCTTCGTTAGTTTGTGTGATGTGTCGCCGACAGTCGCAAAGACTGGCAACGCTCTGATCTCTTTAACGGTATCATCCAACCAAGTAGAGATGGAGTCTGGGTCCCGTCCGCGAGCGCTGTCGAGCTTGCCGAGATGCAGCTTCTTCTTTCGCAGAAGTTTCTCCCAGTCTCGGAATCTGGAACGCACCGCCTGTTGCTGTTCTGGTGTGAGAGGAGAATTACGGCCGCGTTTCTTCTTCTTTGTTGTCGTTGTCGTTGCCATACTAGTAGAATCGGACTCGGTACCAGAACCATCGGAGTTGTCACTGTCGGGAGGTTCATCATCGGGAGGCTGTTGGTCCCCGAGCACTGCAGAGCCAACGTCTGCTGGGTTGGACTGAGGACTGGGCGCTGAGGAAGTGTCCTCAAAGGCTAGGTGATTGGCCATGGTCTAGGAAATCAACGGGAAGAAAACGGAGCGGCTGCACTAGGTATAAGATATGTTTTTCACCTTGTAGATCCTAGCGTTCGTAGTGAAGTCCTGTGCCCGTCGGTCATAGTTTAATGTCATTGCGGACAAGCTGCTATACCAATCTGACTTACGATCTGGATGAACCAGCTTGGTTCATCCATGGCAGACATATAATCCGAATGATCTTACTCAAAAATTTCAAGAAAACAGCAAAACTATTGAGTTATTCAAGAATAAGATACAGCATGTATTCTAATGTCGTACTTCAGGACGTTGATAGCGAAACTCATCGCGGGCGGCCGCCATAACATAACCACTTTTTCTGTGGACATCGCGCGATTCCTGGACTTTTTCTAACTCGTCAGGGTGACCGTCTATTCTCTCCGATGTCAAGAATTCTCCTGTTTCAGATGAGAACTGAACAACCCCTAAGATGAACCAGAGATTTTCATCGTGTTTGCTGCCCTTGTAGAAGTGATGTATGCGCCTAACCAACTTTCCGACATGTTCCTCCGGCCCATTCACGATAACCATCAAGGATTTCTCTGTTTGGGGCTTGGGGCGATCTCTCGTTCTGAATACATCCGAAGTCCAGACGACTGTAGGCTCTCCACCCTTCAGATTATCCTGAGTGACCATGAAACCGCCGCCCGGTCGGGGCATGACTTTGACGTGGTGAGTACCCTTTCTCCCTTTCAGTTCCACTTGTATCGGAATGCCAACTAATTTGGGGTGGAAAATCCACAGATCATCTCGGATATCTGGGAACGGCAACACATCTTGTGCATTATTACGGAAGTAGTCCGGTGGTGGCTGAAAATTTTGTTCTACAGGGAGAATATCTCCCGTATCCCATCTAGGGTGCCAGCGACCAGTCATTGCGAATGAGCGTGCGTTCTCATCAGGTTCTGGAGTTCTGAAGCGAGTGTGAACTTTAGCGGCATGTGCGGTTTGAGGCTTTTGTTTTGAAGGAACGTAGGAAGAAGATGGCATGAAGAAAGATTGACGCTCGGTGGGCCTGATAACTACAGCCAGACACTCTAAGTTGCTGTAACAAGATGATGAGCTCATTTCCGTTGCAGATAGATCCCGTTCAAACTGACCTGGCCTCGCGTATATGATCATAATCAAAGAGATGACGAGGAAAGGTAACGCTGGGAGTTACAACCTCGAGTTCCACCATGAGTCTGACCCCGCTCGCTTTGCGAGCCAGTAATTCTGGACTGAGCTTGTAAACATCGACGTCACGTACAACTCCACGGTGACCTTTCCAAGGTCCTTGAATAACTGCCACCCTTGCTCCTATCCATGGTTTCTTCCCTGTTTTCATCACTTCTAAGTCTCGGTTGGGCTTGAATTCACTCAGATGGTCTGGGATTGGAGCGAATGCTGTAAGAAGTCTGTGCGAACTTGTGTCGCCGTAATTCAGCTGCCGTGAACATGAAGTGATACTTGGATGATTCTTACCTATACTCGACTAGCTCAGTGTAATCGACCTGCAATGAATGATGAATTGCAGGAATGAAAACGTTGACTCGCAACGAGCCACATCCATCAGGCCAAACATTCTTTACGACGGCTTTGTGGTTGGTGAAAAAACGACCAGTGATTTGCACTTCAACATTCTTCCATGGAAAGTTTCCTTGCACTAAACGCGATGAATCTGTCGAAGAAACCATATTCGCATCAAGCCAACGAGTCTAGAAAGAGCCGAGTGAGTCTCTATGCATCAACAAAACAAAAGCAGTACATACAACCGTGGTGCCATGATCCGGAATGAGCCCGACTAAACGAGGAGTTACTGCCGCCACCAAACCTGTAGCGTCTTTCTCTGGTCCACGCAGGATTCGGACATAATCTCCAGGAATGAATGATTTCCGTAGATGTAGATTTGGGATGGAATGGAGTCCCTCCTCGCACTCGACTTCACAGCCACTTTCAGTGACACTTACAACAGTGCCAGATATCTCACGTCCATGAGAACTCGATGTAACTTTGTCTCCCGGTAAGAATTCCCAATCATCAGGTTGAAGTATAGGAGCGGTTTTGAAGAAAGGATGGCGACTTTTGACAAAGAGGTGATAGAGTTCACGCGGTATCGACGTAGCAGTAGACAATGACTTTGGCGTGAAGTATTTGAGTAGGAGTCCCTGTGAAAAGGTGCCTAACACTTTGTGCTTGTAGTCGTGATCCGTCAACGCTTCGTCCGAAGCAATTCTGGTCACCAACTCTTGTGAGCTAGCGCGGCATTTTTCGAGACTAAAAAGAACAGGTTCTGGCTTGCCCGACTGTCGTTTCCGCTTACGGGAAGAACGGGTCTCCTCGAACTCATCGCGGTCCGCGTCGAACTTGAATGCTAGCCGTGGTACAAGAAGGACTCTGACGTTATGTTCTCCTGCTCCCATCGCCTCCGCATGTCCCACAACCAGACCAACGTCGCCCTTGTAGAGTCCGTGCGATACCGTAACCCAATCTCCGATGGTATGAAACCGGTCAGGAGACAGTTTTACTTTCAGAGACGCAACGTATTCATCTTCGGGAACTACACGTAGCGAGGACAGGCGAATGTCTCTGAGGATGTTGAGGGTGTCTAGAAGTAACGGTGTCGCATCATGATTATGGGCTTCTTTGCGTAGAAAGCGTGCTTCAAGGAAAATGACTCCAACGATGTTGTGATTGTGATACACAGCGCGAAGTTCGCTTGCCAAATCCTGTTCAGTCAAGAGATAATGAATGATATTCCATTCACTATTGGGCTGTATGAACAACGAATGTCAGTATTTCGACGTAGAAATCAGACGCGGGTGTACATACCGTGCATTTCAACCTGTACAGCTTCCAATCGTTTGCAAGAAGAGACATCCTTCCGGTCATATTCTCACTAACCCGATCTTCGGCGTTGTTCAATCGGATTTTATCGATCTGGGAGAGACTAGCGCCTGAAGCTGAGGACTCGAAAGAGGATGAAGGGGACAGATCGCGAGGTCCGTAGGTTTGTACAAGATGATCCAAGAACGCAGATTCGGGAACAGTATCCGTAGCGAAGAGAGGGCCTGCCAGTGTTTGTGCGTGCGCGTGACTGGTAATAGTTTCCCGGTCGTCAATGAAATCGACTGTATACAGTAAAGATTGAGCAAATGGGTAGCGAGATGTCAGATGAGAAAACACACCTTCGGATTCATGTTCGGAATCATAATCCTCGTTATCGCTATCAACTTCTGCTTCCAAATCGAAGTATTGGGCAATGTTCAAGGGGTTCTTCTTCAGGACTTGGCCTCGTTCCACAATGTCTGCGCTCTCAGACACAGATGGCCTGAGAACGGAGGTTTCCCGACTGGAAGGTGTCACGGTAGTCAGCGGAGGTGAATCCGCAATCATAGTTTTTGAAGCGGAGAGTGCTACGATCGTTGCGTCGCCGGACACGATTTCTTCGTGGGCCTTGAATACCTCGTCGACAGCTACAGAATCGACAACTTCTTCGGCAGCAGATATGTTGTTCAATGCGAAAATTGCAGATGACAGTGCTGTGTCGTTATCAGTGGGTGAGGATCGGTCATCGGTGTTTGAGTCCGCCGTTTCAGATTGGGAGGACGCGTTGTTTACCCCAGAATCCACTGCTGTCAATTCTGTGGCAGTGATAACATCAATCGATGCGACCAGACTGAGAGATGATGGTTCGAGAGATAAGTCGTTTATGAGGACGGGTTCAGAAAGGGGCTTGTCTCCGGGGGAAATAGAACCCTCAATCGATGTGTCGTTCGATGTGGCAGCCAAAGACGCTTTATGCTCAGCGGAGGGAGCCTCAATCGATGGAACCACGGCAGGTGCCTTCTCAATGAATATCTCACTAGAGTCCATCTATTGAAAGCAGTGACCTACGAAGGTGGATGATAATCGATAATCAGTTGAGATGCTATTTCACACTCGAGAGTCAACGATCTTCATCGTGTTCGCTTCATTTCTCTAACTGGGTTGATTGAAGAATGAATCTTACCTGATAGAGAAGGCTTACAACCAACGAGCAATCCGCACAGATAATAACGAGGGCGCTGCTGCCAGCAGCAGCAGCAGCCGACTTAGTGGAACGAATGAGAAAGAAATGAACATTTCCCACGGTCGTAGCTGGGAATAGGAACCTGCGGGTCGGCACAAAAACGACTGTAAAAGGAAGTCTGACTAACCCTTTCCTTTTACAGTCGTTTTTGTGCCGACCCGCAGGTTCCTATTCCCAGCTACGACCGTGGGAAAGGTCCCATTCTCTTTCTTCTGCTCTCATCGTTGGGTGTCCGACTGCATCGTCGCTGCTGGTAGTGGTGGCAAAAGTTTATTATCGATCGCTGGTGAGTCAGGGTAAGTTAGTGTTGACTCGTTCGTTCTTCTGGTACTCGCTCACCGCTCCCTCTGTCAATTTTAGTTGCTTGATCTATGCTTCAGGTACCTCAGGTATCCGCGACTCTAGTATCTCTTCATCACACTCGATCCCTTCGGTCGGATACGAAGACAGTGTCCGATGGTCCTGTAGTGTTGTAGGCGGGATGGTTGAGCTGGATTCCAAAGATTCAAGCTCAAGGTACGTTCTAAGCAAATCCTCTCGTTGCGCAGACTGACTCATAATCCAAGTAGCTTTTGTCGTCACTGGCTAGGCGAAGTAGTTGATTCATGCTGGAAATCTACAAACGACAATGTATATCATGCACTGTGAGTCTGTTCTCCTGTTCCAGTAAATACTAATGGGCTTAGCAACGCTACGAGCAGGCACCCGGTACCCTACCGTCACGCAACCACCCCTTCGAAAACGGTGAGAAGGAGGAATCTATGCCAGTATCGCCGAGTGTTTACTATAAAATTTCGTCTGGTTACATCGCTCTAGTTGTTTTGTACTCTTGTCGCTGTTTCCCTTGCTCTCCACGGTAGTTGTGTATTGTGTAAACATCTGGTTACGTTAGCACTGGAACTCCTTTCTGTACGCAGTGGTGCGAATTCGCGCGGTTTCAGGAGCGCATCTTCATGTCAATCGGGATCTGTACTTGGTTCATACCAATCTCCAATCAACAAAGATCTTGACCCTGTTCTTTGCAGGCAAAAACAAAAAAAAAAGCAAAGTAATGACGCGATCTTGTGTCTGGTATGTCTCTTGAAAAGTCCCTCAGACATGCCTTATTAACCCAGGAAAAATCATAGCTTCCTCAAGTCATCATGCCCAAGGTCACCGCTGCATCGAAATCGTCTTCCCCCTCCACGACTAGAACAGCGCTCATTCTAGTGCAATCACATCATATTACCGAACGTTTGAAGGCTATTCGACAATCTCGCAACATGTCTATGTGCCCCCCTTGTCCTCTGTTCAATCCTCTCGAGGAGAAGCTCGACGCTAGGCTCATCTTCAACGGGGCGACTGACGGCGTTAACAGTCCTCTTCACCCCAGCTTCCACAAGCTTGGCAAGGTCATCTTTGTGGTGAGAGTCATCTCAATGTCTTTCTTCGAGCGCGCGAACTGAACTTTACAGTTCAAGAACCTCAAAAAACCGAAGGAAGAGAAACGGCGTGTTTTCGAGAAAGACTCAATCCCTATCGAAGCTCTTCTCGCTGATGTTGACTTGATGAAACATCTTGGGATGCGTGCTGCGGCGGCGAACAGGACAATCTCTCGTGAAAGTTCTAGCTCGGGCTCATCCCCGCTTCCGTCCTCTCCCCCGACTCCTACTACCAAGACTCTTACGCCTGCTACCTCGGTGAACTCCTCCACTCCCTCACGTCTACGTGTTACCCCTGGCACGTCAAGAGTTCTAGTGGCCCCCATGGCGGATCCCGCAGTAGTTCCTACTCGCAGCATGACAAATCGTCTTGCTCCCCGCGTCACTTCCGACCGTGCCGATCCTTCTGATGACGAGGTCGAATTTGTAGGCTTCGTTCACGCAGATGGAGCGATACGACCTGACCGTCCACTTGGTCGAGTCAGGCAACAGAACGTCAATGCACGTTTGGCAGTTGGTGGCAGCGTCGGAGGTAGTTCCTCTTCTGTGGTAGTTGCCTCATCAATTACTTTGACTATTGTTGCATGGACCTCGGTTCGTTTGTTCTTCCTTCGCGGTCAGCTTCTCAGAATACTCATAATCTCTTGTAGACCACGTACAAGCTCCAAACCGTGGAATTACCTTTGCAGAGTGGGCAATACATGAAACTTTCGATGATTTCGAAAGTCCTTCGAAACATGGGTATCGATACCAATGCCGACTTGGATCGGTATATTCCGGGCAAAGAGTGGGCTCTAATACTCATGGAAACGCTATTCAAAGTCCACGACGGAGATGTAGTAAATCTCAAGTCTTCTGCTGTCCATAATATCCCGAACTTCGATATTCACGTTGTTCATCTTGGCTAAACTTCCTGTTCTTAAAGCCCCCAATCTCTCGGACTGTAGTTTCACCCATGGCAGCTCTAGCCATCAATACCCTCGCAGACCACACGCTCGTTGTATCAGTTCTTTTCGCTCTAGTTCTTTGCATCCATTGCCTTCGGATATTATACCACTCTTCCCTTCGCGGAATACACGCTCCTTATCAACCGTCTGTTGCTTTTGATGGCTATGTCTTCAGACATTATACCTCTCTTTAACTCGTTTTCCATGATACTCTCTCAATCTTTAAGACTTCTTACCGCTCTTCCCATCGTAAACTACACACTCATAAATTAAAAATTGCTTTATGTTGATTGCTGTTTGAGAATCACAATGAACTCTCTGCATTCCAGAGATATTACTATTAGCCTTGTGCATATGTGCCGGTGTTCGTTGGCTTTCGTTCACCCAGGGCAACCAAAAATTAGGAGGCCCATCTGAGTGATTGAGTTGAAGATCTTGTTTGTCCGCAATGACGTTAAACTATGGCGTCCGCAATGACATTAAACTAAGTCTGAGGAGTCGCGTCTCATAGGGTCTCATAGGGTCAACAAAGGCTCTCATCTAGATTGCACTTGAACGAACCGGATCATACTCAGGTAAGTCTAAAATGAACCATTCGGTTCGCTATCGAGCTGGAAAATATCGGACTGACTAAAATTCCTCTCCCTCATTTTTCAGCATTCTTCTTTCTCATCCACGTCTCATCTTTCTCATGCCGAAAAAAAAGAGGTCTGCTGTGCTCGATGACTCCGAGCTAGTCACGGAACACAATCCACAGCAGCAAGTTTTCATCTCTGACGACGACAACAAACACCTACGGGAAAGCGTCTACCTGTCCTCCCATGTAGTCCGCACTTCCTCGAAGCCTCCCCCTTTGGTATCCTCTGGACCGTGCAAGGAGCAAGGCTCCCTACCAGATCTAATGCCTCCTGCTTCTGCATTCAGTGAAGACCTTGAGAAGACTCGAACTCAGGTATGCACCTACACATGCTCACAGTTCCTGTACTCATTTCCTGTCTTCTAGCGTGCACGACTTCTAGCCGAGTACAGTGAAAATTTCGCACTAGTATCACGTTTGTTGATGTCCAAAGAAGCAGACCATCGTATTGGGTCCATTTGCGGATGTAACAAAGCTCCCCGCGAGGTTCGTTGCCTCACCTGTATGCAGCGGGCACCACTTTGTCGGCAGTGTTGGGTACAGGCCCACAGACATCTCCCGTTTCACTGGGCGCATGTCTGGAGTGATCATCGAGGCTATTTTACTTGTCAGGATATCTCGACCGTCCTACCGGAAGGCTCTGGTATCTCACTAGGTCATGATGGAGAACGCTGCCCAAAAGCATCAGAGCCCATTCTCATGACTATTGCAGATGTGAACGGAATTCATGCGACAAAAGTCTGGTTCTGCCATTGCACCGACTATAGTAGATGGCGACAGTTATTCGACATAGATGTTTTTCCGGCCACCATTGCCCAGCCCCAAACAGCTTTCACATTCGAGCTCCTCCGCCACTGGACAATACTCAATCTACAATCGAAAATCACTGCACATCATTATGTAGCAGCGCTTCGTCGTCAAACGGACAATGTATTCACAGGCAACGTACCCGTAAGTAAATTTCTCAGCTTCGCAGCGGTACGAGCCTGAATTCACCTCTATTATATAGGATGTCGTGAATCACTTTCGGTTCATCACTCGGATTTGGCCTCTTTTCTTGGCTGAAAAACGAAGCGGGCTATTCTATGGTGAGGGCATGAAGGAGGCTTTCCCGTTGCGACCAGCAAATGACTTGAGGAACGGATGCTTCATCTGTCCGGAAGCTGAAGTCAATATGGAGGATGGATGGGAAAAAACGCCCGACTACCTACGGTACGTGGATACTCTTTAGCAGGAAGCTGTTCAATTCTAACATGCTGGTGTCGGAAGGCACACGCAATCTCAGCGATGGGTCGTAGATGGCAACATGAAGACGGGAAATTTCGTGAAGAACAGTGACCCAAATGACGCTTCCATTTTCGCGGGAAGGGCTTACATGCCTTCAGAGCAGCAGTTCGAACATTATCTGAAGACCGTTCCTCAATTACAGAAAGAGGTAAATTTGCGTTCTCCGTGTGTTTCTCGATGTTCATAAAATCTTTCAGAAAACAACGTGCAGCCATCTCAAAGTCGCTAATGGTGCAAATACTGCGAAGTACAAACAACAGAGAATCAGTGGTAATCTCCATATTCAATGCGACCATGGCGTAGTCTTATCGAGTGTTGATATACTACTGGGTGAACGGTACGTTTTTCATGGCGCGCAATAATGATTGGTGACCTCATTAAGCTTTAGACTTGCACTATACGACTATGCACTGAATCTAGCCCTCGAAGCGCGTCCATTTTCCACTCAAAAACGACCAGATCTTGTTATCAGCTACGACAACAACTGCGGCGCGGTCGCAAACATACAATCTCGATGGGAAAAGTACTTTCCACAGCATTTCAATACCATCAGTTCAGCCCGCTTCACCATTCCGGCTTGTCACGTCCGCAACCACGTCGATGGATGTGACTATCTGTATTGCTACCAGTACAAACCCAACACTGGCCACTTCCACGGCGAGACTGTAGAGGCCACCTGGTCAATTTTCAATTCCCTGTCAGGGGCAGTTCTTCAAATGGGACCCGGTCATCGAATCGACACCCTAATCATCCACTACAGTGACTGGAATTGGAGAAAGGCTGTATATGCATGTACGTTCTCATACTCTGCATTCCCTGAGCTTCAATCTCATGCCGCTCAAAGCGCGACAACTCTCGCAGGACCTGGAGGAAGCCAAAATTCAATATGTTTCGAAGCGGGATCATTATGCTGGGCTTTGCGATCTATTCGAAGCAAGAGTCCTGGAGTGGAATACCTGGGACCGGTCACCGAAGATCGATCCCCACCAGAAGAAGACGGTTGTCAGTGTTTACTCTCATAACAATGAGAAAGGTTCGTAAACTGTTGAGCTTTGTTCGACCTCATTAGTTACTGATACAAAACTAGCACCGACCATGAAGAGTTTAGTAGAGAGTTTGATGTCTTCAAAGGAGTTAGTTGTTGTCCCAACTGGTGCTGCAAGAGCAGGACCAGTGGCAAGTTGGCTTATGGAAGGACTAGCGATCATCCAGTTGCAGTGTGTAGCATCAACTCGGTCGTAACTCGAAAATACTCACGAATAAACCAGGTTGCGAATTCAGCGCATCGCTCGGACATGTCTGGACAACCCATCGAAGGAACTCAGGATTCGTCGTACGAAGCTTTCCAACCGGATCTCGAGGTGGCGCAAACTCCAAGATCAATACATGCCCTCAATAGGACCTCATAGCCACGGACAAGAACAGGAAGATACCGAGAACGAATCACTGCTATTACCATCGGATTTCACAGCCTCCGAGCGACGCCAGCATGGTTTAGTAGGACTGGCCAACAAACAAGTGCAAATGCTCGAGATTGCACTTGGGGAGCTCATACAGGCGCTTCAGACAACCGTGAAAACGTTATCGGCTGCATACGAACGAAAACACAAACACGCTAGTGGTCAAGATGCCAATACACGTGCCAATAACGAGCTCCGAACCATCGAAAACAAACGCAGCAATCTCATATCTGACTACGCTATGTTTCGACAAAATCTCCAAGCTCTCGACAGTCTGGACAACACGAAGTGGCCTTCGTTGGGTATTCAAGACACATTCCGGAAGCCAACCGAGACACGTCGAGCACCCGGTGATTCTCGAAGGAGAGACGGTGCTCTATGGCAAATGTCGAGCACCGGTCGCAGCAGCGTGCAGGGGGAGTTTGCGAGTGGGCTGATATTTGGGAATAGGGAGACTGACCTTCAGGTTGTGGATGGAGGTTTTGGCATTGGCGTCGAAGAGCCTGCCTTTGATACAACCAATATAAGCTATCGTGGTAAGGCTTCGCAGATATGACCTTTGTATTGGCTGATCCAACACTCGACAGGAACTCGAATGTCATATCGTCAAGGTCAGTACCTGTTCTTTGACATGCACAGACAAATGACTTACAGACCAACCGAGCAGGAACAAAACTTTCATCGCGCCAATGTACCACTTTCCTCCTTTGCATGCACTTCTTTCACTGACATATGTCAATATATTAGCGAACGTCTCTTCAAGTTCGAAGCCTGAACAATTACCGGATGAAGAAAGGATGGACATCGAGGAGGACACGGACAACATCAATCCATCTTTGTCTGTTGTTGAGAAAAAAGATGGGTGGATCTGGCATACTGGCTCGTTGAAGCATATGAATGCTTCAGAGTTAGAAAAGTGGGAAGATAAAAGTAAGTGCTTCAGGGTCGGTTTGGTTACACGACTAATACGTCTTGCTTTAGATGATAGCGTCCAGTGGTTTCGTGCTGAAGCAGATATGGAACGATGGCAGGAGCAGCTCGAAATCAAGCATGCTGAGTTCTTACGGCTTATAGCTAGCTTCAAGAAGCATTGCGATGCATGGGAGCTACTCGCAACGCAATACTCCTCGTGTCTTACACCTGGCCATACTGCATATGCAAAGGAACATCGAGATATGTTCGATAGTCTCCGCGTCGATGCCGAGGAAAAGTATCGCCATTGTGCTATACCCTTCCTTCGAAATCGTGAGTCAGCTCAATCACTTGGAGATCGAATCATACTGTGGCGGAGAGAGGAGGAAAAGCTGTTCAAATTTGACAGGCATGTATTCTCTGGTCTGCCTACACCTATCTAAACCTATCTTCAGATGGAGTTCACGACCGCCTTTCCATGACCCAACGGTCTTCAAGCATGGTGGTGATTCACGTGCTCCGGTTATTGACTTAGATGGAGAGTGGGATGGATTCGCAGGGGTGAAACGGAAATTCGATGAAATTTAGAACATGGCGGTAGGGCTTGTTTAAAGATTGATTATCGATGCTCACAAATGTTTAAACAGGACAGCTATTTAAATGAGTGTTCTTTTTTAAAGAACCCGGTAAGCCCTATTCTCTTTAAACTGGTTCGTCGCATCTCAATAATGAACTGTTTAAAAGGCTTGCTTCTTGAAATTTGTTTAAAGACGTTCGTTTAAATCACTTCTTTAAACGCAAAGTGTTAACAGTAAGTTCTTCAAAATCATCTTACAGTAAACGCAACATGTTGATCTTTAAATTTGTTTAAAGACGTTCATTTAAATCACTTGTTTAAATGCAAAGTGCCAGCAGTAAGTTCTTCAAAATATTCTTACAGTAAACTCAACGCGTTGATTTAAACAGGATTCTAATTTAAAGCCGCAGTCTCTTTTAAATTCAAGAGGTATGTCTTTCTAATCTGTTTTTAAGTGCATCTAACAAAGGTGACTTAAACAGGGAGTTCATTCTTTAAATAGTGTCCTATGGTGTATGTAGTGTAGCTAGAATTTACATGTGAATGCATCGATTTAAACATGTTTATTATCGCGGTGGGGGAGACCACCTGTGTTTAAGTGAAACTCCGACGGTTACAGCTAGGGAGAGAAGGTACTACATTGAACATTCGGGTCTTAGCGTCTCGAAATTTCTTCACCATCTCCTTATCCTGCGCGTTCCAAGAAATTCCAGGCCAAGACATCGAGTAGTATACTATCCACCGTCTCTCTCCGCTGTTCCAACGCCGAAAGGTCACCTTGAATACTTCCCGCTCATGATCAGCAACGACATTCACCATGCACTTCAGCCCGGGTATTTTCACAACCGTGTGGTCAAAAGTCTCTGCTTCGTCGGGGGATACCACACGCCACCTGTTCCCCTCTTTGAGCAAGACCACGCTGCTGGTGAATTCAAACTGCCAATCGTCTATGACACCTTGGAACTTGATGTCCTTGTTTTCGTTTGTAGGAGCTCCAAGTCCCATCGAGTGGAATATCCGGCCGATCAGATCGTGCGTCCATGTTTGAGACTCTTTCCTCGTAGTCTCGCCAAGTAGCGACTCGAATCGAGCTGACGGCCTCAAGTACTTTGGAACGTGCACATACTTGATCACCTCTGTTGACTCTGCTCCGTCTGCCCTTCATTGTGGTGGCCTGTGTTGGGGGTCTGAGCGTTAGCTACTAATGTGGAGTCGCGGTCGACAGCAGGTGCTGGAGCCTCAGAGGATTTTGGAACCCTAGCGGGTACTGGAGCTTTAGCGGGGTACTTTGGACCATCATGATCAGCGAAATGTAGATCAGTCTACCTGCATTTGAAACATACTGGCTGAACATCAAGCATAAAGTCCCCAGGTTTTGGAAGTCCATGTGTAGCAGTGATGAACCCCAAAAGCAGAACGACACTGAAGCGCATGTTCGTTGGATAGAGAAACAGAAAATTTGGCTATGCAAAGCATTCAGTATCTGATTATTGATATCAAGACGCAACGGGATCATTGACTCACAGCAAAAGATATGTCGAGAGATGTTGATGATTATGAAGGCGTACGACGAGGGACTCCAGTAATGCCTGAAGACTGGAAATGAGTAAAACTAAGTGTGATTTCGACGGTCGAACATCTTACAGATGAAGACGAGCGGTTCGGCAGTCCAGGAGAGCAAAAACTTTGGCAACCGCAGTTACAGGCGATGTGAGAAGTCGAAGAACGCGAAGAACGCGTCGACAGAGCACAGAAGAACAGAACAGAATTTCCACGGCCAGCGGGGAAACTTTTTTCGGCGTTGAGATCGAAGGGCGTTGAAATAGACCAGCTGAGATGAGGAAAAAAGATGGGGTCTCCAATCAGCTTTTATGATTTCTCTCTCAAGTCAGGGAGGATTCCGGAAGGCCGTCGGCTGGTGTCAGAACCAATCGGTTACCGTCCATTGTCGAAAATCGCGCTTGTATTCATTAGGGTCCCGTAGCCTGTAGGACTCAGGTGTCAGGAGGCCGTGAGGCTGAGCAGGAGGCAGCCTGAGGCAGCAGGGTTGAGCCGTATGCAATTGATGCGAGCTCGGTTAGAGTGAGGACGTTTCGAGCTGTTTCGAGTAGTGCGATATTCAGGGTTATTCACTGTGGTTCGTCGAATGGACATTCAGAAAGTCAGCATTGATAGCAAAGTATACTCAAAAACACACAAGATGTGTATTCAATTCTTGACTTTCCACAGCTTCCGAAGGCGGATCTGGATAGAAAGAAAAAGACTCGAGCAAAAATCACTATCGGTGTAAGCAAGCAGTGCACTGCCCAATGCCCATTGGTTATCGAGTTGTGACTCATCGCGTACAAGATTCCATATAGCACCCTTGGCTGGATAGATCACCAAAACCTCTGTGAACGGCTTAGACCAGTTGGATACTGAGGCCTATATGTTGAAAGAGAATCAAGGTTTGTCGAATCAGTTCGCAAGAGCCAACGTACTAGGCAAAATACGACTCACGAAATATCATGAAGCGTAAGAGCAACGAATCCACAAATGATAACATGAATTGGTGCAATCACTGCAGTGATTTTATGTAATGTCAGGATACACGCAGAGTCGGAATGGTGTTCATAGCAGTAAGTTGGACATCATGCATATTATTCGTCGCGGTTGGTGGACATTGGTACGTCCTTAGTGCCAGACCTTTCGGAGGATCGGAACCCTGCACGTAGAACATGACGCCTGGCGACTTCTTTCGACCTAACAAGCTCTTCATCAACACAGACTTTCGACGTGACATCTGGCAAGACGTGCCTCCTCTTTCTCTCGTGTCCATTTCAGCTAAGCCTCGACCTTTCAATGTCATACGAGGGATAGCAGTCTGAGTGAGGCGACCCAGTCCAGTTTTGGTCGAGGTAGCGAGTCGGGGATGATGCGTTCGAAAGGTGGATACGTCGCGCGCGACGTAGGGCTAAAGGTTTTAACCAAAAAGAGTTGAACGTTGAGCCTTGTGTTTGAGTGCGTCACAGGAGAGCAGGTCGGAAGGTCGCTTTGAAGGTGAACCGTCATTGTGTGTACAACGAAACTGCCTGTTACTTCGCTCATTCTGACAGGTAACAATCCCTTCATGCGAATGGAAGGCGGTGAGGAAAAGGGTTCGTGGAGTGGTCTAGGGATTGTTTTTGGCCTACAGAAAGTATACATGAGTAAGGATTAGTGTCACACAGATGATCACGCACCTGATAGACAGTCCATTGTGCTATCGGGTGAACGTAGTGGTATCAGAGAGGAAAGTGATCAATGTTCCGCCGTAGGTCATGTTTCTGAATTGCCGTTCACCCTGTGTGTTTGAGAGAAACATCTTGTTGGGACCACACACTTTCTTCTCCGTTTGAAACTCGGGTCGATAGGCACGTCATTCCCTGCGCTGCTTTAGCGGACCAATGTCAGTTGCTCTCCGAGTCCTGCTCGAAAGTAAACAAAGCAAGGTGCTGACACGATAGCAAGACCGATTCATGAACCAAAGTGCAAAAAGTGGGCGGAGTGTGTAAGAGTGGGTATATCAGATGGAGACTTTTCAATGCTCAGCGCTCAGCAGCTGTGAAGGCAGTTGCCCTTGGAATCTGGTTGATCGAGTGAAAGACTAATTGTAAGAACCAACATCTGGCACAGCTCAAATGCTACAGTAAGCGCTGACTAGGACTGATCAAGAGATAAGATAATATTGCGCACCTTCACAAAAACCATGGCCAGCAAAAACCCCACTGAACTCTATCACTGATTTTCAGACCGCAAGCAAGAATTCGGTGGCCCAAAGGCAGCCTTTCTAGTTCGAAATCTTCTTATAGGACAAAACAGGACAAAACAAGATAGACATATCCAAGGATTCTGGTGTTTTAGATCCACACTGCACAGTCCCCTACTGCCCCTCTCACCAACTGTAAATTTCGTTACTAGCGTCACGAAATTGTCTCGCCATCTCCGTATCCCTCCCGTTCCACGGAATCTGGAGCGTCGCCATAACTATACTTCTCCGATCTATGTTGTCCTTGCGAAAAAAAGTCACTATATTTTGTTTCCGCCTGTAGTCAGCACGGACTCGTACACGACATGGACTCGGTGCTTTCTTAACCATGTCGCCTGAAATAGTCGCAGCTTCAGCAGAGGATACCACACTCCAGTGGTTGTCGTTATCGATGACAACTACATCTGCAGTAATGAGCTTAAAGTCCCAGACCTGTACCATACCTTGGAACTTGTCGTCCTCTTTTCCATTTGTAACGGTGACAACTCCCATTGATGTAAACATCCTGGTGATAAAGTCATCGGCCCATCCTTGCGACTCTGCCCTCGTAGTCATGCCAAGAGCGGACTCAAATCGTAATGGCTTGTGGTAGTCCGGATCGTCGGTATCATGCACAAAAGTGAGCTCCTTTGTCAACTCTGCTGCACCAGACCCTTCAACGTGGCCTATGTTGAGGGTCTGAGCTGCAGATGGTGGAGTTTTAGCACGGGGAGCAGCAGGGGGGAATAACTTTGCAGCACCACAATCAGTGGAATGTATATCAGTCTACATGTATGGAAACATACCGGCTGATCGAGCGGCACTGACCCAGGTTTGGGAAGGCCATTTGTAGCAGAGACTAATCCCAAAAGCAGAACGAGACTGAAGCGCATGTTCGTCGAGAATAGGAACAGAAAGATCGGCTATGTAAGATGTTCAGAACATGAGAGTAAGACGAAATTGGATCGTTGACTCACAGCAGAGAAAATGTCTAGAAACGTTGATGATCGTGAAGGGGCACGACGAGGGATTCCAGGAATAACTGAAGAGTGGAAATGAGTTAAGAGGATATGTGATTTCTATGGTCGAGCATCTTACAGATGAAGACGGGGAGTTCGGAAGTTCGGGTGAGCAAAAACTTCGGCGATCGCAGGTACAGGCGATGTAAGCAGGCAAAGAGGGCGAAGAAGACGTTGACGGAGCACAAAAGAACAGAACAGTATTTCCACGACCAGCGGGGAAACTTTTTATCGGCGTTGAGATCGAAGGGCGTTGAACTAGACCAGCTGAGATGAGGAAAAAAGATGGGCCTCTGATTAGCTTTTATGTCCTTTCCTCAAGTCAGGGAGGGAGTAGGAGGGAGTTTCCGGAAAGCCGATGCTTTTTGTCAGGACCAATCGATTTCTGTCGATTGCTATCTATTCAGTCGAAAAATTCGCGCTTGTAAGTATTCAGTAGACTCCCGTAGGAGCGGGTAGGAGCCCGTAAGCAACCTCATGCAACTCTCCAAGATACGAGCTCGCTTAGACTGAGGACGTTTCATGTGCGGCCTGTAGGCTTGAGGTTGCATTTAATTTAAACGTTCAAAGTCCAGAAAGTCAGCATCGATATCGAAGTACACTCTAAATAATAGAACACGCACAAGCTGGGACATCGATTGGCAGTCTCTCGATTTTCCACTGTTCGAACGAAAGAGAGCGAAAATCACTATCAGTGTCAGCAAGCAGTGCGCGGCCCAATGGATCATCAAGCTCAAGTGTTGTCCAGGTGGCTGTGGATCATTTCAGATCGTATAGCAGCGTAACAGCCTTCATAGCCTTCAATGTTCATCAATTGAGCCAAGAATGACACTATGTATGTAACCTGATATATATCTTTGAAAACCCCTCATCCCGAAGTTGAGGTATCGAAGGGTTGTATCGACCGGTGCACGAGATATCGCTGCAGAAATCTGATTCGTGAAAACCATGTTCAGAAATCTACTCACCATGTACGAACGGCGCCGCAGTAATTTCGCAGAGTTCACCTACGCAACGACCACAACCCTACTCAAGCTTTCCCACTTGACATCTCGTTTTTGAGACCTTTTAAACATAGACTACTTCAGTGTTGGAGCCGAATGAAGTTTGTTCAGAGAGAGTTAGAGCGTACAGCATATGCTTGTTTTTGTTGAATGCACATATTCGAGTTCATGAAGACAAGCAAGAAGAATCTAGAATGGGACATTGGTTCAGGTTAGAAGTCACATCAGTGTTCAAGTCATTACTCACCAGCGCCAGTAATTTCCTTCGAAGGAAGCAAAGACTCTGATTGCATTCCAGATGTTGCGCCTCCCTTCACCTTCGTCATTGTCAAAGAATGATGCGCGGAACTCGTGTGTATGGCAAGGATGTCCACGTCGAGTCCTAACGAACTGTCAGTTCATGATCCCCCGTCGACGATAATTACGACTTACTTCGGAGCATCATAACAGCATCGAATTCAGACAACACAAATCAGTGGTGTAAATTAAAATACTGCATTGATTTGATCGTTGAGATTTATGTAGAGTCGGAACGTTGGTCATATGTAGTAAGTTGGACATCATGTATCAGTCGTCGATGGAACGAACGTACTTTGGATGCCAGATCTTTCGGAGTGTTGAACCTTTGTATGTCGAACGCAACATCTTCTTTCGACACAACCGGCTCTTCATCGACACAACCTCCACCGAGACGTCCTTGTTGTGCATATCATCCGGTTCAGCTGAGCGTCAAGGCCAAGGTCTCAACCTTTTGACATCATGCGAGGGATTGCAGTAAGCCCCAGAATCTAGTTTTGGTCGAGGTAGCGAGTCAGAGAAGGCGTGTTCAAGGAAATGTGGATATGTCGTGATCGATGGCTCAAGGTTTTAACCAGAGAAGTTTGAACCTTGGGGTTCGAATTTGTCACGGGAGAGCAGTTCGAGAGGTGTCATCTTGGAGGGGAATTGTAATTGTGTGTGTGCAACGAATCTGGATCAGAGTTTTTGAGCAGTGAGACCAGCAGTGTGAAGAAAAGGGCATACGATGAATTCTTCTCTGTATTCGTTACTTCCGAGTCGCTATAACGGGTATTGAATATTGAACATCGATCCCTTGCACACGACCTCTGCCAAAATAAGACCGTGAAACGATATGTAGATGTGAATAGAAGACATTGAGCTAATGGGAGGCTTCTTGATCTCGTACCACCACCATCTCGTAAATTTCCCACGCTTTTGTGAGGGCTTTTTTTCGCTCTTGGGGGCCACTTGATCATCAAGATCACTGCAGTGCCGCACCCTGCCACACGCACAGAGGACTATTCTTCATCTTCGAGCAGGACAGCTGATTAGTCTCAACACTACCTCCCTGGAGGGTACTGGACTGGAGGAATGGTGGGATTACTCCATTGTCTGGACCTTCTTGTGCCACTGGACACCATCTTGGGCCATCGGCAGGCTTCTACCACCACTGATCATGCCAATCTACTCAACCTGTCTTCTTTCGAGCCATTTCTTCATCCTCATCCTGTTTTGACCTCAACACCATTCCTTTGTTCATGCCTCATGGCAGTTGTATTGGGAACCACACATGTTTTCCACCCAGCATATTCACACGCCCACACTGGTCAGAAGCTCAGGCCTTCCGCAGGGACTTCGTCCACCCCTGGCTGCCGCCCGGCCTCGCCACCCGACAAAATGAGTTGTACGGCTTCCAGTAGCAGCTTGATCACTGCACTGTGATGGCATGTGCCTGACAACTTGCTCTGCAGCATTGGGCTGGGAGGGAGTTGAGGTTGGAGCTTTGGAGAAGGGAGGGGATTTGGGAAGGAGATGGAAAGGGGACTGAGAGGTTTGTGATTGACACTTTCTTCACTTCGGCGTTACAGCCAAGTGCTTCTTACTGGCGATTTCTTCGCTGCGAGTCCCATCCAGATGGGCTCCATTTTGTTGTGTGTTCATGCTCTTTATGCCATATGCTAGTTATATTTTCTGTAGTTCTACCTACAGCTGTCGTCGTGTAATGCCTACCATATCCTTAGGGACAGAGGGCAATAAACAAGGATCCAAAAAAAAAAAAAAAAAAAAAAAACATTGAGCTAATGGGATTGTGGAGAGTCTCCGGGTGGTTGGTTTTGGCCTGCATAAAGTATACGTGTCAGAGTGAGAATTTGCGTCAAACTAGTGATGTACCGAGCGAATAACGAGTTGAACTTTCCGGAAGCACCGTGAACAAATGCTTTGTCGAACTCCATAGCGAGGATGAGGGCCACAGTCTTCTTGAACCAATTGTGCTTGTGTACAACAACGCGAGGGTTCTTGAGAACTGCGTCAACAGTAGCATGGAGCGATTTGGCGTCTCCCAGGTCAAGGTTGCTTTCCAAATTCTCGCTCGTTCTCCACTGAACCAAAAATCGGTTTGCGCCGACGCTGTCGATGAAGCGACGCCTCTATAGATCAATTCCTCAGTTGCGTGTCAAGTAAGGTGTATCATCGCTATGAGCAGGTATGCTGCAGCGGACTGCAAAGGATATATCGGAGTAGCGTCAGATGGTCAAGCTAATCGAGCACCTGTACATGTTGTCGATGTGGTAGAAAGCGAAAAGAATTCAAATTGCCCGTCGGGTTGCCAAATTAGGCACTTTTCCGGCATCAATGGCTACGACCAGGCTCCAGCATCCTACCTCACTTGACTGTACCATCTCTGTGCACTCCTAGTTGTCCCTAGCTGTTAGTCGATCCCGATTCAAAGCACAACAAAGCACCGTCTCTCCAAGTCAAATCATTACGATCCTTGCCAGTGTTCACGCATTCAAGCTCAAGTTCGATCAAACTGGCAGCTGGCTCTCTCTCTGTTCTCAAACTGACAGAGTCAGAGTATCGAAAGCACGAATACATATTCGGGGTACGTCGAAGAGTTCGTCATATGTACTGAGAATGAAGAAATTCTACAACGGGACTTCGTTTTAGGTCTGAAATCACATCAGTCGCTTGTCATATCCCACCAGAGCCGGAGAACGCGAAGACTCTGATGAAAGACCGGACGTTCTCCCTCCCTTTGCCTTTGTTGTTGTGTAAATAAGAAAGAAAGAAGAAGAACGTAAGAATCGATGAAGCTGAAGAATGGTACGCAATCGCCGAAACCCAGTCCGAGAACCCGTCGAGTCCTGATACTCTCTCAATCCACCTCGGGTCGTTTCCCTTCGAACACAGGAGAATCAAGACATGGCCATGCGGCGACGCTCAGCCATGCGGTGACGCTCATCCATTTCCCTGTAGACTTCCCTCAGCTCAAGATCCTTCGGTATTGCATCGATTTTGAAGTGGCGTAGTGGACCTATGGGATCGGAGGGAAGGGGGATAGAAGCGGAATCGTCTGGGAAGCGTACGACAGCGCCATCTATTCCAAAATTGATCCTCATATTGACCGGAGTGGGCACCACCCAATATGTGTCAAGCGGCATATCTGCTGCCTCTGCGGTAAACGCCACGCTGTGCAGCGTTCGAGAATCCTTGTTGATGATCAGAGCCGCACCCACAGTTGTGACCTGCCAAGACCAGGAACCCGGGGGATGGATGGGTTCCACGTCACTAGTATCGTCATGTTGAGCCGTGATTCCTATGGATCCGAACACCCTGTTTTCAACAGCATCTTTGGACCACTGTTTGATTTCTTCCATGAAAGTGTGATTCGATTGTACCAAGGCCCTGGCTATTTCGTTAGCTCCGATGAACCGATAGGTTATTCCGGAAGGGCTTGGGTGTTCAGCAGGGCTTGGGTGTTCAGCAGAGCTTGGGCGTTTAGCAGGGCTTGGGTGTCTGTGAGCGGCACCTTTTTCATGGTGTGCCTTCAATTGCTGAGACCCAGACTCGTCAACAGATGGAGTGTTAACGTACTTTGCATTGAGAGTAGATGTGAGTCAAAGGTATGTCGATATATCCATGCCAAAAACGTACCGAAAACCCAAGCTTCGGAAGTCCATACGTAGCAGAGACTAGTCCCAGAAGCAGAACAATACTGAAGCGCATGTTGGTCGAATATCGGAAACAGAGAATTCGGCTGTGCAAATCGTCGGTGAGCCGGAGACGGAGACGGGAACACAAGCTGAACGGGACTCACAGTGTCAAAAGGAACGTTTAATGAAGATTCTTGATGATCGTGAATAGAGTCCAGGAATCTCTGGAAATCTGGGTTGAGTAAAGGCATATGCGAGGTATATGATCACACACCTTACTGATGAAGACGAGCGATTCGGCAGTGGGCCACAAAAAACGTCGACCAAAGTTAAGATCGAGATGCAAAGCAATTGAAGAAAGCGTTGAGAGTGCAGAGACAAGAAACCAAAAGTATTTCCACGACCAGCGGGAAAAATTTTTGGGTGTTGAAATCGAAGGGCGATGGTGAAAAAGACCAGCTGAGATGAAGGGGAAGGTTCGGAGTCGCTTGAAGGTTTATATGTGGATTTTTCGAGTCAGTAATTCGACTCCGAGTGGCTGGGCAAGGCCGGGTTTGTAAAAAAAAATTTGGACATCTGTGACAATCTATCCGGTCGCAAATTGCGCTTGTTTTAAGTTTTCATGAGCTTCCCGTAGGAGCAGGTCGGTGCCCTGAAGTATACCCATGCGGATCATTAGCGATTTTTGCTCGTTCAACATCGGTAAGCGTCGGAGTTGTCAGTCTTCGTTTGTTGCCTATAGTGAGCATCGCGCACCACCCTCCAAGGTCTATGGACCAGAAAGTTGAACCCTGAGTACTGCCTGAGTAGTAGACTGGCCAGTAGCTTTAACATGTGGTATCACATCGCGGCTGATATTTGCGGTACTGAACGCTCGTGGAGTTGACGAGAACAGGAGAGGGATTTACATACACCGCGATCGATGGCCGAAGGTTTTAACCAGAGAAGTTGGACTTCGTCGTTCGAGTTGGTAGCAAAGAGCAGGTCGGAAGGTTAGTTGTAAGGGAGTTGTGATTGTGTTCGACGAATCTGGAAGCGTGATTGGATTATAAGTGAGACCAGCAGTTACTAGAAAGTCCATACGATATCGGATTCTCTCTGTATTCGTGACTTCGCTTATCGATGCCTTGCACACGATCCCTGCCAAACGAGCGCGTTGAAATGATGAGTCGATAATTAAATGGTATGTTGAACGTTATTCTTTGCTCGTTCCGATTGATGACCGTCGATGGTCCATGGAAAACCTTGAGTCAGAGTCTTGAGATCTTGTATGTCAATTGCAACGCGTGCCAACGCCCCGCCTTCTTGAAGTGCTTCGAACTCATCATGATCAGCTATCCACTACCACCTACTACCACAAACTCTCCATTCAGACAGATTCAGACAACCAACTGACGTTCAGACGTACTTATGTTCTTTACTCCATCAACCGTCCAAGCTGAGCCCTCAAACTCGTCCTTCCAGCCATCACCTCCGTGAGTCAATCTCGCCAAAAGTAAATGGGTACGTCCTTCTGGATCAACATGCGCGAGGGTATGATCGTTATGAGGGTTTCCTGAAATTTGCGGAGCATCGTTGGAGATAGCCTGAGCAGAAAACACGGTCAAACGCGTCGAAAGGAGTATTTGAAATCATAAAAGTTGTCGTTGATGTCTGCAGAAACTTGATTTCAATGATCGAAACAAGGTAGTGAGGAAAGGGCGCGTTGGAAACGCTCGTCGCTGGAAGCCCGAAATTTCGACCAGATGGAGCTTGAGCATGAGTCCAAGTCTGTAGCGAAAAGGAGGACGTGGAATCATTTCGGAGGTGATTTGTATGATGGATGGTCGAGTGTCAGTGAGTGGAACTCTTCAAGCTTCAGCGCTTCAAGCTGGCTGCTGAGTCAGAGGGCTCTCTGCTTCGACATTCACCCAGCAATTTCCGGCGACCATCTTGAAAGTTGACAACCACTTTATACAGTAACATCATCATGATTCATCCTCCTCTAGCTTTCTATGTAACCGAACGTCGCCGTCTTGAGTCTTGACGCATACGCATAAGTAAGTACCGTGCTCCATTTCTTCTTCGCATGACAGAAGTTTGGATACTGAACATTGTACATAGCTAGGACAGAAACAAGACAGAACGATACGAGGACCTGGCTTTATACATTCCGTACACGGAGCTGATGCCAGGGAGTCACTTCCAGCCACTGTCGGATGAAATTGAGCTGGTTCTGTCTAAAGCTATCATCCACGTCCTGAAATTTCTTCACCATCTCTGCATCTTTGCCTTCCCAAGAAATCCACAACTCCGCGTAGTTTTCGTACTGTGTAGGATCATGGGATTCTTGATCGTAGCGTTCATCATTACCCTTCCAATCCCGAAAGGTCACCTTATTTCGTTTCTGCCCACAATCAGCCACGACATTCACCATACTGGTCCCCGGTACTTTCACAATGTTGTCACCTGTCATAGTCTTCGCTTCGTCGCTCGATACCACACTCCATTTGTTGTCTTTCTTGAGCAAAACCACTTGGAAATTAGTGAGGTGGAACTCCCAGTCGCGTGCGTCACCTTCGAACCCCACGCCGCCGTAAGGTTTGTACTCAGGAGATTGGAGTCCCATCGATTTGAATATCCTGCGGACAACATCGCCGGTCCATTCCTGAGCGTCTTCCCTCGTATTCGTGCCAAGTTTCGACTTAAATTCAGTTGACACCGGTTTGTAGCTCCCATTCTGCTCATAGGCAACCGTGAATGACTCCACTCTCTTTGACCCTTTAACAGGGTCTTTGTTGGGTGGCTTAGCGGCAAGACCATCACAATCAGTGAAATGTATATCAGGCCATCTGTATTAGAAACTTACTGTCTGAAAGTGCGGCAGCCCAGGTTTTGGAAGGCCATACGTAGCAGAGACCAGACCCAAGAGAAAAACGGCACTGAAGCGCATGTTCGTTGGATAGAGAAACTGAAAAATCGGCTATGTAAGATGTTCAGAACATGACATCGAGGCGAAACGGTATCATCAACTCACAGCGGAGGAATTGTCTAGAGAAGCTGATGATCGTGAAGGAGCGCGACAAGAGAGACCAGGAATACCTGAAGACCGGAAATGAGCAAAAGCGTATGTAATTTCTATAGTTGAACATCTTACAGATGAGCGGTTCGGCAGTCCGGGGCAGCAAAAACTTTTGAAGGCACAGGCGAAGAGAGCAGGCGAAGAAAGCGTTGAGAGAGCACAGAAGAACGAGACGGTATTTCCACGGCCAGCGGGGAAACTTTTTTTTGGCGTTGAGATCGAAGGGCGTTGAACTAGACTAGCTGGGTTGAGGAAACAGATGGGCCTCTGGCCCTCGACTTATACGTTTTTTGCCTCAAGTGCCGATGGATTTTGTCAGGACCAATCGATTTCAGTCGATTTGCAACTCTTTGATGTGAGCCCGGGCCTATGCAAGCTCGCTTAGACTGAGGTCGTTTCACGTTCATCTGTATGTAGTCGCTTGCTTCAAGTTTCACCTGGCTTCAGAAAGTCAGCATCAATAGGTATTTTCAAACTACACTCCAAGAACATTATACGCGATATCGATTCGCAGTCTCTCGACTTTATACCTCTTTCCACTGTTTCCGGGCGGCAGAGCTGGACAGAACGGAATAGAGCGAAAATCACTATCAGAGTAAGCAGTGCACGGCCCACACAAGAGTCCACGCGCACGGGTCATCGGGTTGTGATCCAGGTGGAAACAGGTGGATCGCATAGAACCGTAACAGCCTACATCGCCTTCATCGATTGAGCCAAGAACGAGTACTCAGTACTGTATGTATCCTGATGAATATCCTGAGAATTCCCTCACCCCGAAGTGTCGAAGGGTTGTATCGACCGGTGCAGCAATCGTATCGATGATCAGACCAGTGATTCAAACATCTACTGCTGCACACGATGTACGAACGGCGGTGCATTCAATGCACCATCAGCGTCGGGATATCGGATATACATGTTGAATCCTATCAAACGATCGTTGAGGAGACTCGGAATCAGATGTCAGCAAAAGAAACCTCACAAGCCTTCATTCAGCACGAAGCTGTGCATCCTACATACTGACGCGGAGCCGTACACTCCCGAATCTGAGGCCATTTCGACGAGACAAACACGCACGCCTCAACAGGCCATTCATGCTTAGAGGATGGACGAGATAAGAGGAATGGGAATGCAGACATTGGGGAGCACCGCGAGTGCTGTATACGAAAACGAGGTCGAGAGGAATACAGGTGCAAGAAAACGAACGACCGGTCTGTGCGTGTATGAGCCGTGGAAGACAGGACTAGGAGGGCAATACCGGGGTCAGGAGAGGAGAGGGAGGGAGAGTACGCGACACTGTTTTGGCGAACGTGTCGAATTTCCTGAAAAGATCCATATCCTTGTTGGTCAACCTGATTCCAAGTACAGTATCGGCAACATGATATCGTCTGTTATTTTTGAAGATCACGGCAGCCACCGCACCACGAAACTGTACCTCCACTATGCACGGAGTCAGGGTTGCGGATATCGGTTCATCCTCTGTAGTTAACAGGAGTTTGGAAGTCACAATGCCCTGGTACCAGTCTTCGTTATGAACGACCACCGACAAGTCTCGAGTCCTGAGCTTGAATTGAAAGCGTCGCGGATTACCAACGTAATCGTATACGTTGCCTGTCCGACGTAACTCGACAGTGACTCCTAGGGCTGCCTTGAATATTCTGTGTTCGATGAGATCCTTAACCCAGTCCTGAATTTCTTCGTTCAAAGCCCGGTTCTCGTCTACCCCCAACTTCTTGTCAAGATCACCCGGGCTTTCTGAGAGTACGTACTCATATTCGATTGGACCGGCTGGTTTTCGATTATGGACTAATCGCTGGAGGGCCTGAGCAGCGGGTTTGGATTCATACGTCTGAGTTGAAAATAAGCCGCTGCTCTTGTTCTCAGTGCTAGAGGAACGTACCAGACGCAGCGCAGGCATTGCGTATGTGGCAGACAGGATTCCCAACAGCAAGAAGGGTGTAATTTTCATGTTGACGGTGTAGATGAAGATGAAATTGCTGTGGGGACATAAGTCATGTTCAGAACGTGCAAGATGATGCAAAACGGGGTCATCTGAAGGCTCACAGTGGACGACGATCCGGGAATCCAGGGATGCCTGAAAGTTTGAGAATGAGTAAAGCATAAAGTTCCGAACGCAATCTATCTTACGAGTGCAGATATGAAGCCGGGAGTGGGCGGGGACGGTGGAGCGAGACAGAAAGACAGTGATTGGCAAATTTCGAAGAAACGGCTGTTGAAATGGAGGTGGCCGAAAGAGTAGAGAGAATATGGCAAATTTTCACGTCCAGCGTGCAAATCAAGATGTCGATACGACCAGTGAATAACCGAGATGAAGTTAAAAGCTGAAGGCAACTTGGTGTTTTTGAGTCAAGGGCACTGCCATGAACCGCGTCGAAATTCGCGCTTGTACAGTGGATAATTATGTAATCTGCTAGTCAGCTTCGCTAAGTCATCGTTCCACCTCGAGCTGGCATGATAGCTCGTCCATTGACCGTCATAGTATTTTTCCAGTCACCCGAGTTATATCCTTTTGTAATTCGAGTACTGTCAAAGGTCTGGGATCCTTTTGCTTCTAGAACCAAACGCGAGCCTCGATAGTACGCTCAAAGACGACTCCCAGATTGCACGAAAACCGCAGTTTCACATCTTCAGAAATCGTATGTAGTGCCACTACCCCATAGCAGAAGCACCGTTGTAGATGATCACAAATAATGTGAGGTTGTACATTTGAGCCGGAGGTTTCTCAGCTTGCACACCGCGCGGAGCATTCTCTTCGAAACAATTAAATAACAAGCATGATCGTCGGATAGTGACAACCCACGCGGGAAATCGTAGACTTAGTCTCCCTAGGCAGACTCTTGTAAGCAAAGCTTACTGAATAAGAATGCACATTCAAACATATTCTAGAATCGGTTCTACGCGCGAGGTCAGTACTCGATGTTACATCCTCGAACGAAAAAAACAGACTTACCCATCTCAACGCTGTCTACAAAACCACTCAACCGGTCAAATGTATATCGCAAGGTGACAACGGGTGTTGGACGTACCAGGACGTACCAAAACAGCTTGGATATGGGAGTGCAACGAGATAAAAAGCCAAAAAATCAAGGATAATAACAAATAACAAATAAATCAACATATTGCAAGCAAGAAGGAGGAAGATTGGGGAATTGAGATTGAAAACAGGCAAATTGGAAAGCACTATGATGTATACGATATAAGTACTGCGTGTAATTGAAAGCGACTATCAAAGCAACAGAGAATCCACGAACGACGGTGCGCGAAGTGATTGAAATGACATGACCGATATTATCCACGAAAGAGCAAAGATTAAACTGAGACTGCAAAGAGAAGTATGTAAACACAAAGAAAGAAGGAAAGGACTGGAAGTGAGCGACTGCTGCAGGAGAATATGACAAACCCACCCAACAGGCATAAATTACACGGAAGTTTCAATCATGAATCTGTTCTCAATCTAAGTCACTCCTTCCTCTCGACCTCGACCTCGAGCTTGACCTCTCAGATTTCCGAGGAGACAAATACGCCGGTGGTGGCATCCCGGGGACATCCATAATCTCCACTCCGTCGACTCTTTCTCCGACCTTCGGAGGAGGAATCCCATGAATCGTCGTATCACCCCCGTCGTCATCCTCTCGTGAATCATCATAGCCCGCGATCGACATCGACGAATCAACCGCATAGATATCGTCTAGTCCCAACTGAGCATGATGCAAGTCGGAGCTGAGTTGAGGATATCCATAGCCATAGCCTAATCCATGCCCATACCCATGACTCTCGCTGCCGAGCGCAGAACTCTGTCGTTTCCAACTCTTCCCTCGAGTCTGGATGTCGTGCGTGTACGAAGTCGATGTGGGTGAGTACGGGTAGGAAGTTCCGGGGGATATCGGAGGTTCGTATACTAAAGTGTTTTCACCTTCGAATCCCTCGTAGGTCGTGGCAAGGGTACTGTTCCGACTGAGGCGTTTTCCTTTCTTGACCATCGTCGGCTCGATAGAGAGATTCGGACGGCTATTAGTACTCGTTTCACCTGGTCTCTCCCCATCCACACTCGGTCGCATGAGATGTCCCAAGCTGCCAACATATACGGTGGACGTGGAAGCCTGGGGATGCGCAAGACCTAGTCCGTATGAAGATCCTCCTTTAGTGGTGATCGTGTGAGGGTACGAAGAGGTGGCGATAGTCGATACTGATGGTTGTGAAGCGTGAGAAATAGATCGAGGGAAGTCATTGTGGTCCGTAGAAGTAGAAGCTGGAAGATCATGACCCGAGACAGAGATAAACTCTCCTAAGATACGACTGTGAGTAGATGAGTAAAAAATGGAAAATCAAAATCTTTCTCCACCTTGAAGGTCTTCCTCTCGAACATCCGCAAGGTCATCTTCTACATCATCCATTTCTCCTCGTACATCAACAACCTCGTCCAAATCCGGATGATAAGTCGTCGTTCTGTTACCACTATTCGTCGAAAGATTGCGGCTTGGACCGACAGGACCTGTTCCACCCAACAGAACAGCGGACGAAACGGAAGGACGTCTGCCATGAACAGGTTCCGCATAATGAGATTCAGCCGAATCTTGCCTCGACAAGAGGCTTGTACTGGAGGATAAACCAAGAAGACCGGCAGCACCGATGGAGTTTTCCCTCCTCATTCCTCTACGCATGAGCTCGCTGTCCGCAACAGGCAACGGTTTACCTCTGTTCTTGACCACGTCTTCATCCAGGTCATGTATCCCGGCAGGTACGGATGTACCAGCAGAGGAAAGAGATTGAAGATCATAAACAGTGCCACGGATCACGGATTGAGTCTGGGTACGGAGCGTGAGAGCATTGGGACGCGTGAATGGGTACTTCGGCGTCGTCGTCGTTGTCGAAACATGCGAGTCGACAGTGCCTTGTCTGAACTGATCACGTTCATAGCCTTCTTCGGACTGGAACGGGTTCTCTATCGGAGATTCGCAGCGTGTGGGCGCGTATACGTGGGCGTCAGAGAATGGATTGGCAGGGTTCGAGGTAGGCGTGAGATATGGCGAGTGAGGTATTGGAGAAAGAGACCTTTCGATATTCTGGGTCTGGAGAAGGGAGGCTTGTGATGCAGCGGCAAGTGGATGTATCTGATTTATCAATTCGTCAGCTAGATAGTAGTTTGAGAAATAGATGAAAAACTCGCCTGTCCCAATGCTCCTCTTACCGGCTCGCTGAACTGCCAAACTCCATTACTGAGTCTCGTCGCTATACGCATATTGGCTCCTGGTGTATGAACGAACCTCGGACCGTCGCCGTCAGTGGTAGAATCCGGATTGAATGGAGTGATTTTTGCTGCAAGCGATTTACTTTGGGATAGGTCGGATTTACTTCGACCAAGACCACCACCGTTCAACGTCAAACTCCTTCGTAGAGCATCTGCGATTCCAGGACTGCTTCCGTTTGATTCGTTAGCATGCATTTGCGGCGGTACTGGCGTAGCAGGTGCCTCTTCCTCATAAGGCACTTTTGGTTTCATCTTAACCGTCCACCAGATAATCAATCCAATTCCTATGATTCCTAGAACACCAAGGACTGCTCCTGCAGCAGCTAGTCGGTGTGAGTTCGAGCCAGAGTCATCTGCGAATGATGAGCTAGAAGACGAAGGAAAAATGGAGCTGGTAGACGTGGCCATTACAGGTCGTTGATCCAACAAGCCTTGAGTGAATGGTTGACTCGAATGCTAGCTGCTATGACTAAAGACGTGTTCGAAGTAGCTGTAAGGACAGTGAAGGTTGAAAAGACTCAAACGAAATACGTGAGCTGGACGTTGACGAGTAGGAGACAGCAGCAAGGAGCCTGTCCAACTGAGGTCCAATTTCCAACTTCAAGTCAATTCCGCCGGCAGCGGAGTTTGGAAATATCAGAAAGATAAGATAAGATAGCATTTCGGTTGATAAGATAACATGTTTTCGTGATCATTGAAGCTCAAGACTCGAGTCAACAGACGTCCTACATGCACAATCTACACTCTACCCCAATTGACCTAGTACAGAACTTGGAAGCCTCAAAATTGAGAAAGCTGTCCTCTTTGGATTTCTGAATTCATAATGACACCCGTTACATCTGGCGTAGACAATGTTGAAACCTTGATGATCCCGGTCTGATTGATTCGAACTCCTTGGAAATGCTGGCAGTATTTTTAGTGCTTGAATATTAATGAAGCTTACTCATTGTTTCAGAATTACAGCTCGCTATGCTGGACGAGTACTATAAGTAGAGTTCAGACGTTAGTGGCCGCCGTTCCAGGCCGTTGCACACAGTTGCACTCCACCGCTTTAGCCTTGTGACTGTTTCCGTATGATACCTAGCGTTCGTTGGATCAGATAGGTACGATGGCATTGATCTGCTGTGCGCGACATATCCTGGGATAGCCGGTCGTAAGACTAGTGATTTGTGAGGGGGCATGGCATTCCGGCCAATGTTACATCGATGAATTCATTCATTGAATAGAGGTTTTTGATATCATGTTGCTGCTAAAGAGACTGCACAGGTCGTGCGTCGTGAGTTATCTGACGCCCAGTGCTCTTACAACAGCGAGTGGGAGATTCCTTGCCCTCGATTCCTCGAAGCTCGAAACTTGTCCCTGATCGTCCTCCACAAAAAGTGCAAAAATGCGGAGAAATTCGATGACGCACCGAAGTCAACGGTGGCCGCTGGTGCCTGACGGAAAAACAACGCGGAGGCCGACCTAGGCCGACTCCGAACTGTTGTTTTAGGGGCTAAAAATAGTATGGCCGCATCGCCATAATCGCCGCTCCAACGTGTACACATCAACCCTCAAAATTTGGTGATGATATTCATATATAAGCCTACTCAAACATCGAGCTAAGGCCTTTCTTTCCCTCCTCAGACAGCTGGTTCACTCTTTCTCTTTCGACTCTCCGCTGGCACGGAGAAATCATCGCCTGGTATTCGCGACTCTAGTGTATTCATCGCGTCGAACAAATTTACCGCTTCATATTGTTCTTTCGAAATTCGCGGTAAAAGCAAACCACTATACATCGCGAAACCATGTTTTTCAGAATGACCCCTCCTTATGTATTGGCTCTTTGGATCATCAGCTGCAATCTCTTCGTCGGCGCTGCACCGCTTCCTGTGCGTGCGTCGATGATGACTGGTATGGTACGTACAAGACCTGAGAGCTCGCAAGCTCAGGTGTACTCGAATGAGGGTGCACAAGTACAACTTTCTGCACCATCGCTCGTCACACCGCCCATTCCTCAGCCGCCTCCTGCGCCTCCTCCTCCTTCTTCTTCTTCTTCTCCACCAAGCACGAACGCTTCCCGTCCATTGAAATTCACACTTCCGGTAAGATTCTATTTCGAGAGTATCTTCAGTACGTTGATGCTCAGGTATCATTTGCCAGAACTGGGTTACGGCCCCTTACCCTCGTTCGCTCAAGCCAGAGGATTTCAAGGACGTCTTCAGTAAGCTCTCTAGCCAAGACCATCCAAATCACTCGGCTCAACTAACCTTCCTCTAACCTTCCTCTTCAGGCACTCCTTTACAAGGCCTCACCCTCGCTCAGAAGCATTCCGCCATGGGTAACAACAACGCAGGAGTCTACAGCGTAGCCTCTTTCGACCCTTCATTCGCCCAGCTCTTCCCCCTTCCATCGCTGCGCAAAACATCGACCCGAGCCGACTCCTCGTCAAAGTCCTCAAAGCCATCGACGACGACATGATAGCAGAGGTCAAAGCTCTCAAAATCGTCGGTCAGTTCGTCGCTTCGGGCTTGATGAAGCTCCCCGTCGCACGCTCGAACGAGTTGGGGAAAGTGAAACGGGGTTTGAAAGGTGGACATACTCGCAGGGATGCAGCCTCAGGCAAGAACGACGGAATTGATTCAGTCGAAGACGGGTTCGAGCTCAAGCCTGTCATCGTGATGCTCAAAATGCCTGGTAAACCTCTCACTCTCGTTCCCGAGTTCGTTTCAGAGACGGATCTGGAAACCAAGAGACAGATGATGAGTGATACATTGTCGTTGATGTGCGACCGCGTTGGCGAGCTTGCGTTGCAGCACAGATTTGTTCATCGGTAGGCATGGTTATTCGTTGACGAAGCTGGGCTTACGGTGCTGATTTCTCTGCATCGATCCTGTCGTCGTCGAATTCTTAGTGACAACATCATCGGAAACATTCTTGTTATCAACGAGGGTACTCAGATTGTGGACGTTAACGTGATTGATTGGGGAGGAAAGTTTCTGTCGTCTATTAGCGATGATGTGACATGGGACGACCTTATGGGTTGGTGCCACAGACGATGGGCTGTCTATGTCTGGGAAGATGGGTGAGTTGTTGGGTTCGATAGATCCTGCGATTCGTAACTGATGCTGTCTGGCAAGCCTCTGACCTGATCATTCGTTTGCGCCACCCACTATGGCTCCTCGCTCAGCTGCCATAGTACTCTGTCATTTAAATGTCGTGTATTGTCATTTTTTATGACTTTGTATCTCCAAGAGGTACCTTTGTTATTCTAGACTTCAGTTTCAATGTCGCTCTTGATTCATCTTTGAGGAAATTAGTGAGATGAATTTGGAAAAGATTACCAAAACATCGGTTTTGAGGCACGACCACAAGGGTGAGCAGTCTAGAAGAACTTTAGTCTGCGAATGCACACTCGCAGTAGTTCTCCTAAGCATCGAACATGGAGCCATGTCTTGCTTTCGCACGTAAGCATTCACGCTCAAACGCTAGAACTTTGCAAATGTACCTGTTGAATGTTTGAGAGCGCGAATGAACGGATGAACTGTAAGGCAATCCGCGTTGCTGATAATCCTTGAGATTTCACCTATCGGACGATATATCCTGAAAACTGGTACCACTTCAGGTCATGCACGGTCGGGGGATAGTGTCCACTTCCAACAGTTTCATGGACTCATCCGAATGTCGGACTAGACCCAACAGTAAGTAATTTGCGTGAGTAGACCCAAATTTAGCAATGGTGTGCGCCGCGATGAATACGCATAGATACAGTGACTACTCACGAACGTCATGAGTATCATCCCGGTAAGATCGAGTACTGGGTTTGAGATTCCCATCTGTGGTTTTGACGAACGGATTCGAAGATCAGTGATCGTACCTTCAAGAAAATGCCTCGAACCCTCGGCAATGGTGATATTGGAAACTTCTGCTACAAAGTATGAGCTTGAAGATGTGTTCTCGCTCTCGCGATATGGATGACGAGCACACAAGCTAGTCCTCACGCGGCCGAAGATCGTGTGTGCATACAAACGCACTAGTAGCATTCAGGAACAAGCGGAAAGAGAGTCCAGCAGGAAAGGGTTATTCAAAGGCAATCTTCGCATCACACCTACAGCAGTCAATCCTTCGGTACCGCTTGCACCACAAGGTTTGAGAAAGGTACGAGAACTCTGGATGATTGAAAATGTCAAAATTTTGAGGTGAGTATGCCACAACTGATTGTTCGATGTCGGGGTTGAAAATTTCCTCTGGACTGAACAGAAAGAGCTATAATTGTGCCTGCGTTGAGTGTGGATATCAAGATAACATCTTTGTAATCGTATAATCGTATGCGATGATCTTATTGACGTCCCGAGGTCAAAGATGAGAGTTAGCAAGAAGCTTTCAAGGTGAACGGCCAGCCTGAGAGAGTGTGAGCAAGACGTTTCCCGCGACGTCACCGTGAAATTGATGTCCTACCGCTATACGAGCTGCCGATGAATGAGGCTGGATAATCCTGATTAGTAGCATGAGATTCGTCATTCGGTGACTTATCTTCGGCGAGCTTGAGCTTGGGCGTTTGATAAGTACGAATGTGCACGAAGCTCGCGCAAGTGCCTCATTTCATCAAAGATGGAAGTCAGCATTTGAGAATCAGCCAGAAAAGCGGAGAGTGCTGGATTGTGAGTGGTGGAAAGAGGTTGGGGCATGTGCACCAAGAACTTCGTTGTGGTACAAAGTCAGACCACAAAAGTCGGTCAAAGCGAGTATTATCAACGTTTCCCGCGATCACGTGCTAGAAATCGAGCTTCGTCCGCCAGGCGCCTGCCAGCGCCAATCCTATTCTCCTTGTAAACTCCCTCGAACAACGATCTCGTCTCACAGTGCATCCCTCGTTCAAATATACATGTCAAACCAATGATTTGCTGACTTCATTTTGTCAAAGATGCTGCCGTTGGGTCTGTCACCGCGGCTCTCCATCAAGGTTTTTTTGTCGACGTATATGTCCGTCCAAACTTCAATCAACAACGGGTAGTCTGCCAACCATATTGGTGAAGTGGATGCTCGTCCTGGTGCGGTATTGATATCCGTGAAATTTTGTCTAATGAGTAGACTTCCCACATTTCTTTTTACAGGTACACCTGTGCCTTAACGAGGTGACCATACACCGTACCTTTGGTTCATCCGGATTCATCCAGCGCCTTCAACTGCTACTGTATTACTTGCGGTATACTCTCCCTGGGCTTTTGGCGTATAAAAACCTTCGAGTATCTACGGAATGACCCAAGCCAGTTTCCTCTCCCAGATTTTCGATGACTCTCATCGTCTCCTTGCCACTGATTGCTCAACTTGCTCTGGGGGCTCTTGCCGCCATTGGGCCTGTAACAGACCTGCATGTCGTGAACGAATTCATTCAGCCCGATGGATTCAACCGCTCTTTCATCCTTGCTGAAGGTGTCTTTCCTGGCCCTTTGATTTCAGGCAATAAGGTCTGTTCGTGTTTATACGCTCTCCAATCTGTTGCTAACGTTGAGTGGACGTGATTTAGGGCGACAACTTTCAGATCAATGTGATCAACGAGCTCACAAACGATACCATGCTCCTGAGTACTTCCATTGTACGTGTTTAATGCTACTTGTCGGTGATCATTCAAACCTTCACCGCATCGTAACGTACGTAGCACTGGCATGGAATCTTCCAAGAGGGAACGAATTGGGCCGATGGGTACGTTGAATTTCATTCCGTACTGTACTTTTGATTCATCATTGACTATCTGACTAGACCGTGAGTCGGTACTACTAGTCAATTCTTACCCTGTATTGACGCTTTCCAAGTGCGTTCATCAACCAGTGTCCAATTGCCTCAGGGAACTCCTTTTTGTACGACTTCAATGTTCCGGATCAAGCAGGGGTAATGTAACTTCCTACCTATGACCGACTCCACTACTAACAACTCGTTCAGACTGTGTGTCGCTTCCTATATTAGATACTTGTTTCGTACTCACAAAGCTTTAGTTCTGGTACCACAGCCATCTAGGTATGCTATTCGCCGCCAACTCGTTATCTTGTTCTAGAAGTTGATGGTTTCTTTTGCAGCTACTCAATATTGCGATGGTCTTCGGGGACCACTCGTTGTATATGATCCTGAGGACCCGTATCTTTCGCTCTATGATGTCGATGATGGTCAGTTCCTGTCCCCTGTCCTTTCGATCAGACTACTGAGTTCGTCATTTCTCCTAGATTCTACCGTTATCACCCTTTCGGACGTGTAAGACGCAGTGTCTTTTTCTGTTCTGCGAGTACTCATACAAATTTCATCTCGCACAGATATCGTAGGCTTCATCATGTTCTGTCCGCTCTACTATCCTGGACACTTAATCTTTCCCAGACGTTCCTGCAACTCAGATAGTTGGTGTAGCGTAAGTTGGCGGTATCTATATCATCTTGCGTCAAATGATGATGGTTAACCTCTTCTCCTTAGGACTTCCGATGCAACACTTATCAACGGTCTAGGTATAGCTCATTAGTCGATTTTGACTACAGCAATTGAACAACTATATACAGGACGCTATCTCAACGGACCGACTGACGCGCCATTGGCTGTGATCAGTGTAACGCAAGGCAAACGGTGAGTGTTACCGTTACATAGGAAGTCAGACTCGTTCGTCGAAACTGACGATTATTCGCAGTTACCGTTTTCGCTTAGTATCTATATCTTGCGATCGTAGGTCTTCCTCGGATACTTTAACAGCGGCATCTGTAGGCTGAGTCGTTCTAGCCAACTTCGTATTCTCCATCGACGGGCATACTTTTACCGTAAGTGAAGCTCGAGGGGCTGGACAAACTTCGGACTTATCTCATCCGACTTTTCTTAGATCATCGAGGCAGATGGTGTCAGTCATGAACCAGTTGTAGCTGATTCTGTCCAGATCTTTGCTTCTCAACGATACTCCTTCGTCGTGAGTTACATACTACTCATCGAACGACTAAACACACGTTCTGATGATTTGGGACAACAGCTCAACGCCAATCAGACTGTGGACAACTACTGTACGTGCGAAGTCAATATTATGGTCAGGCTCTCTCAATCGATCTAATGATTCATTGATACAGGGATCCGTGCTAATCCTAGTGTTGGTACAACTGGATTTTCCGGGGGACTCAATAGCGCAATTCTTCGCTACGTCGGTGCTCCTGATGCAGATCCAGTCACTACTAGTACTGCGGATAACCTCTTGCTCGAGACAAGCCTCCATGTAAGCGACAGGTTAGGCAAACTAAGGTCTTCATTTCCTGACGAAAGAAATATCCACAGCCTCTTACAAACCCTGGTGCAGTAAGTGGAAGTTCATTAGCCGTATTTCAACAAAACTTGATGCGAATCGCATTCAGCCTGGCACGAACACTTCCGATGGTGTGGATGTTGACCTTCGCCTGGTGTTAGGATTCGTATGTGCTCTCATTGATTGAACAAAGCCCATAATAACAATATGTAGAACGCTGGAGCCTTCTTAATCAACGGCGTCCAATTCGTACCTCCGACAGTTCCAGTTCTGCTCCAAATCCTCAGCGGAGCCACGACCGCAGGTACGCGGCTATTTGTTGAATACTGCATTCAATCGTTTACTCATACTTGTGTCACCTTTCCCAGCTTCTCTCCTTCCCTCTGGCTCTGTCTATACGTTGCCTCTGAACTCGAGTATCCAGCTCAGTTTCGATGCGTCGGCAGTTGCTGCTATTGGGGGACCAGTGAGTAACTATATTATATCTCTCATCGACGTGTATCTAAGACGGTTTACTTTACTTACCAGCATCCATTCCATCTCCACGGGGTACTATGATCACATTCCTTATCATTGTGTCTACTTTCCTGACGTTCCATATTTCAGCATACTTTCGACGTTGTTCGACCTTCTGGAACTACCGAATACAACTACGTAAACCCTGTTCGGAGAGACACCGTCTCCTCTGGGGCTGCAACAGATAATGTGACGATCCGATTCAACACCAATAACGCTGGCCCATGTGAGTAATGCTCCGTATCAAGCTTCATCATTGACTCACCATATCGTGTCCCTTCGAAAAGGGTTCTTACACTGGTAAGAACAAATTCATTTCCCAATAGATCATACACTGAGAAATATCGCTCTAGCCACATTGACTGGCATTTGGAAGCGTGAGTGTCAGATCTGTTATAACCTTTCTCAACGCTGACCAGAGCTTGAAGTGGTTTTGCTGTTGTACTCGCCGAGGATGCTCCTGGTGTAGCTGCTGCGAACCCAACTCCAGGTGAGCGTCGAACGCGCGCTTCCGTCACGTACTCGATTTTAACTCATCATTGTCGCAGATTCATGGAATGACCTGTGCCCGATCTATGATGATTTGACTCCTGCTCAACTGGGTGGAGGAGGAGGTCCTACTTCCTAGAGGAATTTATCCGCTTTTACTCTCAAATAGAGGTTCTTTCGAATGATTACTGGGTCTAAAGCAATGTATTTATGCAAATATATATGTTTTGAATATCACTTTCCTGTCACTTCAACTTTCACAAGAAAATTCGACACCAATCATCGGAAGGCGCCTAGGCGCTAAACTTGAGCGCGTAATGATCTCCAGACTCCAGCGATTCATGTCAACAATAACGCTATACACTGCTCCTACACCCAATGGCTTCAAAGTCGCCGTCTTTCTTGAAGAGCTGAAGAAAGCGTACGACTTCAAATACGAGTCAGTCTCGTTGCCACTCATAGTATTGGTGAACTTCAAGTTCACTGATAGCCCTACCTCACCAGCGTTCGACCTGTCAACGTTGCCAAAGGAGAGCAGAAGGTGAGGCTTGCCCGGACATCTTATCCGATATCTCTTCACGCAAGGGTGGAACTGTGACTCTAGGATCCTTGGTTCATAGCAATCAACCCGAATGGTCGCATTCCCGCTATCGTGGACCACCACCGGAACAACTTTGTCGTCTTTGAGACTGCCGCAATCTTAGTCTACCTTCAGCAACACTATGACACGGAGAACAGATTTGGCTGGGATCCAAAGGAGAATCCGGATGAGTATAGCGAGATGTTGCAGTGGATATTCTTTGCCGTATGTGCAGAATCCTTGGACCTCGAATTCTGATTGATAATACCTGGTTTTGCTTAGCACGGAGGTGTAGGACCCATGCAAGGCCAACGTTAGCTGTCATCCTCATTCTCTCTGAACAATGCTGGAATCATATACCTAGTGAATCACTTCCGCAACGCTGCTTCTGAAGAAGTCCCTTATGCCTTAACACGTCAGTGTTGTCTCGTTTGACAGGAAAAAACCGGCCACAGACATTCCATTCTATCCCTCTAGGATACACAAACGAAGTCAAGCGCCTCTACGCCGTCCTTGACATCCGACTAGGTCAGGATCGGGATTATCTAGCTGGTCCTGGTCGAGGAACGTACTCGATCGCAGACATGAACGTCTTACCCTGGTCAGCCCATAATCACCACTTCACGTTATATTAAACAACTCATCATACGGATTTCTCTATTCCAGGCTTCGTATCCGTGCTCACAGTGGACTCGAGAATCTAGACGAATGGCCGAATGTGAAGGTAAGACGCGTCATGCTGTTTTGTTTCGTTGTGTTGACGAGATGCGATCTTCTTTTAGAGATGGTGCGAAGATACGCTCAGCAGAGATGCTTGGGAAGTTGCAGGCAACGTCGGCCGTGCGGGAGATACGGCGTCGATGTATCTCGTCTAGTGGAAGTACGCTTAGATTAAGGTTTCGACTTTCCATCCCTTCGTGCCAACAATTCGCTCATGCTTTGTAGAGACAGTCTGATGTAGCTGCGTCTATTCAATCCGATCTCCTTTCCTCGACGAAGGAACTTTACGCTGAAAGACAGTGTGTTTTGTCAAAGCGAACACAGTCTCAAACGTAGACCGCTCGCAGCAACAGAATGGCTTCTGGATGTCGCCATGAAGGCGAACGTGAACCACATAGAGAAAACCCTTGCTTCGCCAACCACGACGACGACGGAGTACGCATCAACACTCTTCCATCTGCCTCCACGTTCTTCTCTATAACACAAACCCTAGCGGCATAGTTCAAGGTGGCTACTGGCTACGAAATTTCTTTCCTCTGCTGATACACTGTATGGCTGATGAGAATCGCTGGCGTAGCACCGCCGATTGTATCTCTGATAATGCGCTCGAGTCGAAATCGCTATTGCTGGATAAGAATCTTGTCCTACGCACGCTGGGATTTGCGGTAGAGAGTATCAACTGAATGGAAGGGTGTGTGGCATGTGCAAGAGAGTACAGGGTGAGTGAGGCGATAAGTACCTTGATTTCGGGACGAGGAAACTATCCATCCGAATATTTCTCGTTGCCTCAATCGATGGGAAATCGATGCGGCAGCATATGTTCACTGGTCGATACCTTCATTTGGGAACGAAGACAATTCCCTGATATCTGTTTTTGCCTCAATCGATGAGGAGGTCGATGCATATGTTTGGAATGTGCACAGTTCGATACCTCCATTTCGGACGAAGAAAATTTCGAGACAACTTCTTTGTCTCATTCGATGCACGTCAGTCACTTAGTATGGTCGGCTGAACAATTATTTACAGTGTAAATGAACATTCGAATGTCGATGATCTCGAACGCCTATGCAACATCATTTGCTCATTGGCGTCTATTTTTTATCGTTCTGTCACTGCCGTCAGTTCTTATCTCAACTTTCTATTGACATACTTTCTGTATCTAGGAGACACCTGGCGACACTCGTCGATTCAAGTTCTATCCTTCACATGTTGTTTTCCACCTCCTTTGTTTGTGTTTTGGATCTCAACGGGATCTACTACAACAAACCGGCGACCGCCTGGGCTCTTCCACATTTCCCTCACTCTGATCAGTCTGCAACATCGCAGCTTTCAAAATCCCTCCTATTGTCAACTAGCATTCAGTACTACGAATACGGTCAACCGCGATGTGGTACCAGACAGTGTTCGACTCTGAGACCTTGCCACCAGGTCATAGATATTAGAGGTTGATGTAGGGTGCCCGGTATGGCGCGAATACGCAAAGGCTGTTTCTCATAACTTCAATATGAGGTATTTTCCACTGTCCTTATTGCTCCCAGTTGATGCCCGATAGGCAATCTCCACCTGAATCACAAACGAGACAGTGACCGCTGAAGCTGAAGCCCCGTCGATACCGACCTTTTCACGAAAAGAGCAAGATCTGCTGATAGTAACGATCTGCATGGGTTTACTTCTGGGCTTCCACAGCTTATGGAAACAGATGGAAACAAGCGCGAATTGCGACTGGATGGATAATCGTCACAGATCTATGTAAATCGATTGATCCTTGCAACGATCCTGACTCGAAGGATTCACATATAGAGCGAGGGTCATCAGAGGCCCACCTTTCTCTAAACTCTTCATCTCAGCTGGTCTTTTTCAACTTCGCCCTTCGATTTCAATACCTTAAAAATTTCCCCGCTGGCCGTGGAAATATTTTTTGTTTCTTGTCTGTCTTCTCGACGCCTTCTTCAGCTGCTTTGCATCACGGATTTACATTCAATCGACGGTTTTTGAGTGGCCCACTGCCGAATCGTTCGTCTTCATCTGTAAGTCGGTCAATTCTATACGTCGCATATACCTTTACTCACTCCCATTTGTAGGCATTCCTGGAATCCCTGTTCTGTTTCTTCATTCACGATTATCAAGAATCTTTAACGTTCCTTTCATTGTGAGTTTTGTTCGGATGTCGTTGCCGTGCCCGACTCAGGCTCAGATTCATTTTTCCGAATGACGACCCACGCAGCCTAATTTTCTGTTTCCATATTCGACAAACATGCGTCTGAGTGTTCTTCTACTTCTGGGATTGGTCTCTGCTACGTATGGACTTCCGAGGCCTGATCTGCTGGTACGTTTTCAGCATGGGGATACTGAGATCTCTTTCACTCATATCCTACTCTCTATCAGAAGTTCTTTGGCCCTAATGCGACTCCATCTGATGCTCAGCAAATGGACCCCGGTGGACAAGCTGGACAACATGACGTTCAACCAGGCCCTGCTCAACAACATGCTGCAGCTGCTCATGGCACCCGACCAGGCTCTGCTGGAAACGAAGCAGCACCGTCCGAGTCTCCACCAGATGCCGCTGACACTCACCCGGGCTCTGCTGGACACAATGGTCCTGCTCAACAGCATGCTGCTCATACCCGACCAGGCTCTGCCGGAAATGGAGCAGTAGCCGAGTCACCACAGGATGCCGCTCACACTCACCCAGTGGACTCTGCTGGACACGATGCCGTTCACACCCAACCAGATCCTGCTCAACCACATGCTGCTCAGTCCCGACCAGGCTCTGCTGGAAACGGAGCAGCAGCCGAGTCTTCACATGAGGTACCTCAGCCTGTCGCAACCTATACGTTCATCGAGTGTCCGACTGACGCTAACCCTGTTAACACAATGAAAACGACTTATGCGTTCGAGGAACAGCGCAGGAAGGCGTCCATCGGGGTTATTGAGCACAGAGTATTCAGCCCCATAGGAATTATGGCCAAACCTGATGTTCCTGGTGGTGGGGAACCCATATCGCGAAACCGGTGTTGGCGACTCACAACTGAGGGTGCAGCTCTGGTCATCGAGCGTCATTCTCATAAACTGATCAAGTTGATGTTTGCTGCAGAGGCAGCACGTATGTCACTTGACACATATTGGGTGGTGCCCACTCCGGTCAATATGGAGATTGATTATGGGAGGTGTGATACTGTACACTTTCTCGATTACCCAGGCAGCCGCTTTCCTTTCCCCGATACCCGCCAGACCATAGATCAACCATGCTTCAGAATCCCTCCATATTCGAAGGATATATGGCTTTGAAGGAACACCTACAGGGCAATGTAGGGTGTTTCGTGACCGGCTTTTCATTCTCCTCTGTGCTGAGGCAATCACTCGAGTAAGTCATAAGTATTATTGACATAGAACGTGTATTAACACACTGTTAGGACTCAACGTGTACGTACAGCTTCCGCGGCGAGGATTGATAATACGCCTTGTTCTTTTGACTTCTCCGATCTATGTATAGTGACGACAACGGCGAAGGGAGGTGGAACATTCGGATTGCCATCAACAACCCGATTTGACCTCTGACCTGAATCGATGTCCCATTATGTACTCTACTATTTAATCGTCTTCACGAACTTGAATGTACACCAGTGTACACCTAGTAGCAATGACAACTCGTATCTTGTATACTTTTTTCATTCTTGACTTCCTGACAGAAAGACTCACTGTCACTCGACAATATCATGAAGCGACAACTCAACACCTTTTCCATCCCTTGCGAGGAGTCGTGCATCAGGCGAACGTGATGAAAACTTTAAGATGATGCAGGAAACGTCTGGCAAGAGTGCTAGTGAAATGGGCGAAACCCATTCAGCAATAAGCAATAAGCACTAAGCGCCTATTTGGCTTTGTATAGCAGTACTCTACCTCATATACGTTGACAGGATCATCTAAATTTGGGGAAGGACGGAGGAGGACAGTATCCAGTGGCAGTAAGTACTGTTCTCTGCGTCGCGTGATGACAAGATTGATGCCCTGGGAAACCGGCAACTTTCGACGTATCTCAACCTTCTACCTCTGCCACAAACGCTCAACAGGACCCCGGAAAATCTGCAACCTGCCCTCATCCGGAATGGCCGAATTTTGGCCTGATTTGACATTCAGGTATAGTGCCAAAGGCCGATTCATTTCCTTTTTGGGACATCCAGTATGGTCCCAGAAAAGGCTGGAAATAGGCAATTCTTGGTGAGGTATGATGCCAAAGGGCTGAAAATCTCAGCTTTAAGGTGACCAGGTCTAAGGAACTAGTACAAGCTGTACATATGTATCCTGCAGTGGAAGGTAGTTGTTGCTAGTTGTTGTCTTGACGGTAGAAATGTAACAACCTGTAATACCTGAACTGTAAGGAGTTGGTTAACAACGCCGATCACAGACCCAAAGCTGGTTCACCAGGAAGTAGATTATCCTGGGGTTATCACCAATAACGGCTTCTAGAAAACACACAGACCTTTGCTGGAATATTACTTCAGCAAAGTATAAAAGGATGTGGCTACTTTGTCTGGAATATTACGTCAGACAGGTAATCACAGTTGTTGCAAGGCTGGGATGGACTTCAGGCAATGAACAAAGAGCAATCACAAAGCTGGGTTGGACATCAGTCGATGGATTGAGTATAAAGGCTTGCTGGGATGGACTTCAGACAAGAAAAACACAAAGTGCAGTCAAAAGATGTAGAATCAACAGTGGGTAGGTGGGGGTACAAGAATAACTAGTCTGGGATACAAAAAAGTTTCTGGGGTGTCTTATATACCAATCTATAATGCCTCATGTATGCCTCATGTACTCCTTGTGTTATGCCTCATGTCCTAGATCTGCCTCATGTATGCCTTGTGTCATGCCTCATGTCCTGGATCTGCCTCATGTCCTGCCTCCTGGAAAGCCTCATGTTGTAGGTTGCCTCATGGGCTACCTCATGGGTTGCCTCATGGGTTGCCTCATGGACTGCCTCATGGACTGCCTCATGGACTGCCTCATGGGTTGCCTCATGGACTGCCTCATGGGTTGCCTCATGTTGCATTTCCATGTTGGCTAAGTTGTATACTTGTTATTGCATCCATAATTGGAAGTATTCCGGAATCCTGGCCACTGGAGGAACAAGGGTTGGAACAATAGTTTGGTGTAGTCAGGTATGCAAGTTTCTGATTCCTGACAGTATTCCCTCCTTCACCAGGACCGAGCCCTCGAGGTCTGAGCATAGAGTGTAATGATCACTCCATGAAATTCACAGTAAGTGGAATAGGGGTAATGGGATTTGAATACACTCCAAAGATGATGGAAATGGGGTTGAGTGTACCAGTGAAGGTATAGGGTAGCAGTTAATGTCTAGTCCAAAGTGGTTGACAATTAGTTGAATGAGTTTTGAAAGACAAGAGAAATAGGGGTTGGAATGCCAGTTTCGGCAACATCCTTGGAACCTGCCGAAGTGCCGACATGCCAGTTGCCGAATTTCGCGTCACGTGCATCGGTTTAACATGTGCCGGTTCCGGATTCCCTTCCAGGGTTCTCTTATTCTTCGTCGTCCTCCATACTCTACTTACTCCACCATTACCGTCACCAGGCATCGAGAAAGGCACGCAAGGGGATTTCGGAGATTAGGAAGCTGATCGCGTTGGAATATGGATGCAAGAGGATACCGGTGAGTGCTTGGCTTACTCATTCGTTTTCCAGCCTAACGAAAGAAGGACAAGGATCTCCACCAATTTCCTCCATACTCTATTACTCCTTACAGGCGTGGACTTGGTTGGGACCCTGTGTAGTTGTGGACTGAGCACTCGGCTAATCGCGCATTGGACGAAGATGAAGATCACATCACGGAACCGTCGTCTCGCAGCAATGAACGCCACACGAATATGGAATTTGAACGGCAAAAGGGACGATGAGGACAACTCGATCAGGAGGACGAGATTATTCGAGGGGTACTTGAACTTCTGGGACAACGAGGTGAGTGCTCATTGATCATCTTTTACTGTCGATCTAACGATATGCGGATAGTCCTCGTGGCCTCTTTCCGCCGACCCTCCTTCGCATTCCGGACCCTCGACCTTCACCCTTTCACCTGAACCTTTCAAAATTCTGTCGGACCCTGCTCGTTTGTGAAGGAAATGCTTGGCTATCTATGCAGTAAACAAAACAACGGTGCCAACGTATGGATGGAGACGTTCAAGATGGAGGGAATGGTCCAGAAGGCGATGACGACTCGACGGACGTGGGCACGGTTACTAGAGGTTGAGATACCCGAGTTTTGAGGGCGACCAGGTGAATTGGGTAGTGAGAAAAGAGCGCGGTGGAACAAATGAATTGTAAGGGGTTGTATCAAGATAGGCCTGCAGGTGAGTGTTTCATTGTTACTTTCTTCCATGTTCTAACGATTCGTGGGTAGAGAGTGCCCAACCCCGTGTAGGACCCTGGGCCATAGCTAAATGCTTGGCTGTCCACGCGGTTATCGACAACGATGAAACGAAATAACGGAACCATGGAATATCAGTCAACGCCATAACTTCGGAATCAATCATGCGATTAGACAACGACATGACCTCGACAAGGAATTGGCGGGGAGAACAGCTCAGAAGGCAAGGACGACTCGATGGCGTGGACGAGTACAACTCGACGGCGTGGACTAGGACGAATCAACGGCGTGGACGAGGACAACTCAACGGCGTGAGTGAGGACGGCTCGACGGTGGTGCCAATACAACCAGAGGACCACGCTAAATCAATCAGTAACGGTTCATTTGGATGGTTTTGTGGCACAACGCCTCGTTGTTGAAGGTGCGTGATCTGCTGATATTTTCTGATTGTCGCGAGTTTCTGACGACTGATTTTTCATTCTAGTCCTTGTTCCTCCGGCTACGAGCATGACCAGTGCCACCGCATTCCAACGTCTGCCTGCATGTGGCAAGGGTCACCGTGTGTGCCAGCTCACTAGGACATATCGGGCACTTTTATGGACCTGCGTATACATGGAAAATCTTGGCAGTTTGACGGGGCTCTAGTATGCCTCATTTCTTTCCTATTCATTCGCGTTCACTTATTCAGGTTTCAGTCCTCAAAATTAGCCAGTTTCCACCAGCGTATTCCCCATTTCTTTTCACTATCTGCCCTCTATGTCCTCCTCTCCAACTGAACCTATTTCCTCTGGATTGCCTTTACAGGGTCCACCAAATCCACCACACCCGCCGTTAACCTCCGCGCTCTCCGTACCGTCTCCTGACATTGCTGCCAATACATCATCTGGTACGGGCGTAACGGTTCCCGCAAACGCTTCCATGTCTACACTCTCTGGACTGCCGTTGCAGGATCTGCCTGATCCTCAATCAATCTCTCCACTCTTGTCAACGGCTATCGACACCGATATGGGTGCATCGTCGGGAACGAACGTATTAGTTTCCACAATCACGCTCGAGCCCCCATCCTCGTTGCCGGTTACTGACGCCCCTTCGAATGTATCGCCTGACATGAATGTGACTGTGGCTTCGATCCGTTCGGGCTTCCTGCAATTCATGGCGGCTAATCACCTCTTGGATTCGGCGGCTGTCGCGGCTGGTTTTTCGGATAGTTTCGTGGATGGTCTGGTGTACTGTTTGCTTGGTCATGGAATTGGTATATGTCAGTTAACCGGGTAAGTCTCCTGTGCTTCATCCCTATATATTCACAGCTGACTCTTCCTTACTTGGTATCCTAGTACATATGATCTTGAGCGGACCATTATCATGCAGCAGCTGGACGAGGCTCAAGTCGCTCAAGCAGCAGCCGAAACGTAAGTAGTTTTTTCTGTAGTTTTCTTGCACCGCTGACCTATGTGTATTTCCTAGGGCTCGGGACAGTATGCAGTCTTTCGTAGATGCTGCTGCAGCCCATCAAGATCAGTGCGAGCAAGAGCTGCAGGAACTCCGCCTAAAATATCATCAGTTGGAGGAGCAGCTCGATGATGCCAATCTACAGTTGGCAGCTGCTCGCGGTGAGGTAGACTTTACGACTGCCCAGAACACTCTGATGGAGGATGAGAATACCAGGCTCGAGAATGACAATGATCAACTGGTTGAAGACCGTAAGGTTTTAGCTTCGCAGAATGAGGTGCTTTTCAAGTAAGTGATTGCAGTTTTGCTTGAGGCTGTGGTTGACCTTGTTCTATAACAGGAGTCTCCTTTCCCATCAGGAGACACTAGAGTACCTCCTGAAGAAGGACAGCCCTGCTGAGGTTCTTCATGAGCTTGGTCGATCCAAGGAGGAGCTGGAACGAGTGCAACGGGACTTGGAACTTTCCCGTTCCTCTGTTCAGACCCTCCAGGAGACCATCTCCTTGCACCTGGATACTATCTCCGTTAAGGATGAGCAGATCTATGTTCTGAACACCCTTATCAACACTTTGGAGAATAGAGTTTCCATGGTGCAGGCTTCTAGCCTTGTTGTCTCTCAGCAACACACCGACTTGGTTCTTGCCCACAGTGCCACTAGTACCACTCTGAATGGTGCTGTTTCCTTCATTCGGAAACTATCCCATGCATTACTGCTTCAGCGTTCACTTGATTTGCAGCCATTCCTGGTTGCCATTCGTCGTGACCTCGCGACTCTTTCCAAACACTGCAGGGATGCTGATTGGACCCAGACCATGGGTATGTTTCATCACATTGTCCAGTCCCTCCAAACCATCAGGGATATCACTACCTTGGCTGCCTATGCTCGTGCACGCCAAACCGAGTTGATAGACCTCGACGGTATGGTGGAGAGTGCCCAGCACATCATTGCAGAGGCTCATGGTGATGCTTCTATTCCTGCTATGGATTTATCTGTTCACCGTTTGGATCCTGAACTTCCCATTGCCCTTCGAAACACTCCAGACTCGAGCTGGGCAGCTCCTGATTCAGTTTCCTTTCCCCATGTCTCTTCCAATGCTAGTACTAGTATCTTTGGTGATGACTACTCCATGGCTACTCCTGAAACTGAAGTAGTTTCCCATCGTTCCTCTCCCCAATATCAGCCCTACTCTCCAGAGGTTGATATAGATGATTATGATGGTGATGAAGACTTCCGAGGTGACCTTGCATATCCCCATCTTGAAGACTAAGCTATCTTTTCTTTCTATAACCCAATTACATACTTGTTATGACTTGTGCATGATTTACGATACTTGTGATGATCAATTTTCTGTTACGATTTCTTTGGTGTTGATTTTGGAAATAAGATAGGTGTTGTTACATGAATACAATGATTTGTTGCCATGGAATTATTGGGTTTCCCGTTCCCATTCTCCTTGTCGGAGTGGAGCTTTTCGGGGATGAGACCTGTAGAATTCCTCAATAGCTTCTTTTGCTCGAGGAAGATGTGCCAAGGGTCCCCATGTATCATCTTCAGGCCCATATCCTTCCCATCTAACCAAGTACCTTAGCTTTCCAGCTACTCGTTTACAATCTAAGATTTCCTGTACTTCAAACTCTGGTTCGCCCTCAATCTCGATTGGAGGTTGTGGAGCAGGTTTTCGCTGAGGGTAGAATTCGGGTGGATGTGGACTAAGGAGATCAACATGGAAGACATTATGAATCCTTCCCATGGTTACAGGAAGCTCGAGTCGATATGCATGACTAGAGATCTTCTCCTTGATTTTAAATGGTCCCAATTTACGGTAATCCAATTTCTTTGATGGCCGTTTTGTTTGTATATTTTTGGTGTTTAACCAAACTTTGGTTCCTTTCACCCAATCTGTACTCTCTTTTCTCCGATGTCTATTGGTCTGCTGTTCATAAGACTGATTGGTGCGTGCAATCTCTTCTTTGAGATATGCATGTACTTCCTTCAACTCCTTGGCTTTCAAATGAGCAGAGTGACTAGGAACATTTTTGAGGTTGAGTGTGATGCGTGGGTGATACCCTTTGTTTGCAAAGAATGGGGACATCCCTGTTGCATCACTTGGTGTATTGTTGTACACAAACTCTGCCAATGGCAACCATTCAGCCCAGTCATCCTGATCATAATTCACAAAGATGCGAAGGTACTGTTCCAATGTCTGGTTTGTACGCTCCGTTTGTCCGTCTGTCTGAGGATGATATGCTGTAGAGAAATTCTGCTTGATTGACAGAATTTCACATAGTGATTTCCAGAATGCAGAGACAAATAGACTTCCCCGATCAGATACTATATCTGCAGGTAATCCATGTTTGGAAAAGATGTCTCGGATGAATAATTAGGGTTTAGAGGTCCAGTTTAATGGACCGCAAATAAATCATGAATTTAATTGAATTGCACTGAAAAATAAATCACCAAAAATAAATTGATTGAGATTTAAATCATGGTCCAATTCAAGGTTCATTCATTTCTCTGAATGTCTCTGAATCACGATGCAATGATTTAAATTGAGTTGAATCATTACCGGTGCACTAAATCTGATTTAAATCTCAATTTAAATCGGTTAAATTCATAAATATACTAGACATTTAACAGCTGATGCTCCGCGCGCTCAATCTCATTGGAAGCTACTGACTACAAGCTCACAGCGATGCCTTCAGCTACTAGATCCAAAACCAATGGAAAAGGTAAATCAAAAAAAGCCCAACAGACTGCAAACCCATCCACCAAGCGCAAAGAAGGAAAGGCAGTAGCAAAGAACAAGAACAAACGTCAGCACGAGTCTTCAGATGAAGAATCACAGGCCAGTAGTGGAGGCGAAGAATCAAGTTCACCTCCGCCTGTTAAAACCTGGCCCATGAAGAAGAAGCAAAAAAAGCAGGTGATTGAAGCCGAGAAAGAAGACGACACGGACAGTGATGTTGAGATTATTGAGAAAGACAAGGTGCATATTTCAACAACATTGTATAACACTTAAACACTAATTCTAATGCAGGAACTCAACGATGCGCAGCACATGGAACTACCTGAAGAGCTCAGCATTAAACAAGAGGCATCTGACATCCACCTCGTATTTTCAGACCTTGTAGAAGTACGGTTTCACAATGAAGATGGCACATCAAACATGAAAAAGGGGAGATGGTGTAAAATCTGCAAGTACGTGAGACACATCTAGTTACAAGATACACGATATAACACACCTTTAGGGAGAACAAGAAATTCGTCGACACCCATGGCCTGAAAAAATGTTTTGTAACTGGCGGAACATCCTCCTGCCGTGTCCATATCCGGAAAGCTGACCACTATCCAATCTACAAGAAGCGTTGCAAAGAGGCTAGAGTTGCCGAGCACCACTGGGCACTTCCGCGGAAGCTTGCTGCTGAGCTGGAAAAGGCTGAGGTTGTGAAGAATGCGAAGACAATCAACGAGATGGGCTTTACAGTTGAGCCACAATATGCAGGACCTGAGAAGTTTTCGAAAGCGTTGGCTTTGGAGCATGTCACAAAATTTGTAGTCTGTACTGATCAGGTGTGTCAGGAATCAATGACAGGAGGAACAGCATAACTCACGATCACAACTATATAGCCCTTCCATACTGCCGGAAATCTCTTCTTTCGAAACTCTCTGGTGGCGATGAGACCATTCACCAAGTCCAAGGAACTACCAAGTGTTCATCAAGTCACGGACTATCTTCATAATGAATTTGTACGCACAATGAAGGAGAAGAAGGCCGAGATTGAAGGTATAATTGGCAAGGTTGCTATATGTGAGGATATGTGGTCGTCACCTGCAAACAAGATGCCCTTCATGGGTACAGCTGCAGCATATATTGTGGTTAAGAGAGCGAAGAAGCAACCACCAATGTGGCAATTGAAGTCCACGATTCTCTCTTTTCGGGTTGTCGAAGGGGCACACGACAGAGAAAACCTGGGCCGTTATCTTTTTGGTGTGTGTCGTCACGCTGGAATCATCAACGTTGAGAAGAAGATCTCAAAGGTGTGTGGTTTTATTTGTACAACTCCGGGCATGTGCTCATTTGACCCATGAATCAGCTGGGAACTGCTACACTTGATAACGCCTCCAACAATCAGACAACTTGCAATACTCTTGCTGGACTTCATGAAAGCTTAGGTCTTAATAGCTGGAATGCTGGTGAGAATCAGCTCATGTATGTCATGTTTACTCTTCAGTTTCCCATTTGAAATCATTGAATCCAAATCTGATCAGGTGTCTATCACATGTTTTACACCTGGGCACTGGGGATATGATGAATCACATAACAAGGAAGGCTGCTTTTGAGACTTCCCAGGCAATTTGGGAGTATGACCCTTCTGATGCTGGTAGCCGTGTCCTCGGAGATTCAGTTGATGTTATCGCAGCTCTACGAACTCTTGCGACAAAAATCCAAGCTTCCGGCCAACGTATCCAGGAGTTTCAGAAGATTCAAATCAGTTCCGGTATCAATCCTCCTCTTTCCCTCATCTTGCATGGAAATACACGTTGGGGATCGGCCTTTGGCATGGTTGACCGCGCAGTAAAACTTTCAAAGGTGAGTTCAAGGTACAGATTGCATTTCAGATGGGAGCTCACAATCACTAGGCCATTGATCGTTTTGTAGACATTGCCGATGCCCTCTTCGGACCCATAACTGTCATTCGGCAGAACGGAAGAGTTTCCAAGAAAGTTCCATGGGCAGCATTCAAGTTTTCGTCGCGCGATTGGGACCGAGTGAAGGACTGCCTGTCGATTCTTGAGGTGAGTTTGCAGTTCGCGGTGATCTTATTCTTCTTCTCACTCTGGCTTCAGCATCCCGCCCGTATTCAACAACTCTTTTCTTCAAGTAAAACAGTTTCGATCTACAAAGCCATCCCAGCTTTTGAAGTTCTCCTGACGCAATGGGAGAATATGCTCCAAGATACACGCTATCAACTGTACCATTCAGCTGTGGAAGCTGGACTCAAAAAGCTGCAAAAATACTACACTAGATTCGACGAAAAGCCTGCTTACATACTTTCTCTATGTGTGTTCAATTCTATACCTGTGATACAGCATCTTCCAAGTGGCTCATCATGTTTTCTAGTCATACATCCATATTATAAGCTCCATTGGATCGAGCATAACTGGGGTGGTGCCGAAGCTCAACAAGCAGAAATCCTTGCGGGAAATTCTGATGCGAAAAACTGGATTGATGAGGCTGAAAAGATTGTGGAGAAGACGGTACGTGCACTCACACTCATTCCTCTGTATGGATCTCATGTGCTCTTAGATGGAAGAGTACTGGGAAAAACGCCGAGAGATCCTCGCACATTTTGAGGAAGATGAGACTGGTACCTCATCGTCCAATGGATTCCAATCAGATGTGAGCGATGACAACGATAACAACAACAATGACAACACTGCGATAGATTATCCACCCAGCGATAATGATGGGGCCTCTACCATCCTTGCACGTTCCAGTCCTTTCGGTGATGATGACAAATCTCAAAACGAAAACCCGGCCAACTCTTTTGCCAAGTTTCGTGCACAACGTGCTGCACAAGGGAAGAAGACAGGTCATTCTGGTTGGAAAGCAGAACTACGTGCTTGGAACCGCGGTGTCTCACCAAAGCACACCGAGGATATGGATCTTTGCAAATACTGGGCCGTAAGAGATCTCATGTTGTCATCTGATGTTTAATGTTGACGAATTTTTGTAGGCTCATTCCACAAAATATCCAACGATTGCCCGTATCGCCCTTGATATTCTTCCGGTGATGGCGTCGTCTGTCCCTTCTGAACGCCTTTTCTCATCAGGTGGGCTAACTGCTGATGATCAGCGTGCACGATTGGGTCCAGAATGTTTTGAACAGGCGCAGATCATGAAAGGGCACTGGAAGGATGATGCGGTGGATTTTGCAAAGGTCAATCAGGAGCATGTTGAGGAAGTATATCTTGATGAGTTCCGGGATCTCCTGCGTCGTGATGAAGAAGAAAACGCATTGGATAACCTCTGTGATACGGCATCACCTCACGTCCTCAATATCTTCTGAATTATCTTGCAAAAAAATTGCAATTCTATTATATATCTTAAACTTAATGATCTTCTCAATATATGGCAGTCTTGCGACTTTGATTATACTGGCAATCGACTTTGCAAAGGTGAATCAGGGTCATATCGAGGAAGTCTTTCGAATTTCGTGAGCTCCTGCAACGTGACGAGGAGGAGGCTGCATTAGATGATCTTTGTGACTGCAGTGCCCCAAATTATGGATATCTACTAGCTACATGTTCTGAGTAATGTATCCCCCACCAATCAATTGTTTAGGTGAGATGTTCGCCTCAATTATGGCAAGATCAGCTCAAGGGGAATTGAACTCAGAAGGCCTGTAGTACAAGTTGAGTGCAATGACATCATTGAAAAAACCCTAAAGTCAATGATGTCATGGCCCTCAACCTTGCATTGTGCTTAGTCAGGAGACGAAATTATAAGTAAGAAATACATCCATTTACTATTATACAAAATTGCCATGAGGGGGAATTGAACTCTGAAGGGAGTTAAAGGAGGCTTTAACCTACTCCAGAGTCAGTGCCTTTAACCACTTCACTATTTATATTTCTCTATATATGATATAGGTTGAAATATATCACTCATTTTCTTACTTATGGTGCCTGCACTCAAGAATACTTTCAGTTACAGTAACCAGCATTTATGAAGTACAACAGGGTGGTACTCATGAACACCTCTATTCTAGTATGTGCCCAGGTGATAAGATGTCGGCAGGTCACAGATACCTGTTTCAGATACAAGGAACTATGCTTTCAAAGCTTACTGTATCAAAAGTGAGATCATGGAAGGAAAAACAGAGATTATGCTGGTTGCAGGGATTACAACACTTCCCCATTATTTAGTGTACATAGGGGACAGAATCTATACCTATATGCATGATATTGTATGTTTATTGTGATTTAAACTGGTTTAAATTGGATTTTAATTGGTTTAAACCAGTCTATTGATGGACTGGTTTAAATCATAAATTGAATCATGAATTGAATCGATGCATTGATGAACTGATTCAGGTTTATTTTTATGTGATTTATTAGAGATTCAATTCATGATTCAATTCATGATTCATCCACTTTAGGGGAAATAAATTGAATTGAATTGGACCTCTAAACCCTATGAATAATTGTGCAAGATCCGTGGCTTTGTCAGTGGTGTGACATGGAACAAAGACTGCCTGCTTGGTGAGTCTGTCAACTACCACCATGATAGCATCATATCCATCTGACAGAGGTAATTCTACAATATGGTCCACTGAGATTGAACTCCATGGTCTGTCACCAACTGGTAGAGGTTTAAGCAGTCCCAACTTCTTCTGTCGAGCTGCTTTTCCTCTTTGACACTCATGACAGGAGCGTACATATCGTTTAACATCACGATGAATTCCTTTCCAATAGTAATTCTGCATTATAATTTTCTGAGTTTTTCGTATTCCTGGGTGTCCTCGTAATTTGTGATCATGATGAGTTTGTAGGATTCGTAATCGAAGTCCATTCTCATCTGGGACATATATCTTTCCATCTCGCAGCAGCAGTCCATCCTCTGATCTGTATGGTCCTGGATTGTCTGACTCTGCTTTTTCCAGCATAGTCTTCCAGTAACTATCTTTGGGTGCTTTTCGGATTTTTGCAATGTCTGCTTCATCATTTAACACCAGAGAGGCAAGTAGCTGTTCAGGTTTTAGGAAAACCTTGTGATTGGGATCATCTGCCTCTTTTATTCCCCCCTTTTTTGGGTAAACGTCCCCCCGTCGGGTAAGTGCATCTGGTTTCATTCCTAATCGACCTGGACGGTAGTTGATATGAAAGTTAAATCCAGAGAGGAATTCTGACCATCTTGCCTGTCGGCGAGTAAGAGCCTTTGTGGTTGTGAACCACTGCAAGTTATTGTGGTCTGTGAAAACCTCCACTTTGTATTTGGAACCTTCCAGGTATGCCCTCCACTGCTTAAAGGATTCCACAATGGCTAACATTTCCTTGTCATATATATCATAATTGAGTTCTGCAGCAAGAAGACTTCGAGCAAAGAATGCAATGGGGTGAAATTCTCCCGTTTCAGGATCAAATTGTGAGATGATGGAAGCAATGGCAAAGTCCGAAGCATCAGATTCCAAGATGATAGGAAGATCTGGTTGAAAATGTTTCAGAATGGGAGCCTCAGTGAATGCTTTCTTCAGCAATTCAAAGACTGATTGACACTGATCTGTCCAATTCCATGCAGAATTCTTTGATAACAACTTGGTGAGGGGTTTCATAATTCCTGAGAAGTTATCAATGAAACGCCGGTAAAAATTTGCAAATCCCAAAAATGACTGAAGTTCCTTGATTGTAGCTGGTGTAGGCCAGTTCTGGATGATTTCCACCTTTTTAGGATCCATTTTTATTCCTCTAGGAGAAATAATTACTCCCAGGTATTCCACTTCATCCCTGTGAAATTCACACTTCTCTGGCTTCACATGTAAATCATGTTTCTCCAACCGTTTAAGAACCTCCTGAACATGCTGTTCATGTTCTTCCTCATTTTTGGAATATATCAGGATATCATCCAAGTATATGATGACATAGTTATCCGTGAGATCATGAAAGATGTCGTTCATAAAGAATTGGAAATATGAGGGTGCATTTGTCAATCCAAAAGGCATAACCAAGTATTCGTATGAACCATAACGTGTCCGAAATGCAGTTTTCCATTCATGTCCTTCAGCGACACGAATGTTATTGTAACCAGCACGTAGATCCAACTTGGTAAAAATTTTTGCCTCTTTTAATTGATCAATGAGATTTCCAATTAAGGGTAGTGGGTATCGATTCTTTTTGGTGAGTTTATTGAGTGCACGGTAATCAACACAAAGTCGGAGACTTCCATCCTTTTTCTTTGCAAACAGTACTGGTGCACCAATAGAAGATGAGGATGCTCGGATGAAACCTTTGTCAAGCATTTCATCAATGTACTCCTTTAATGCTTTTAGCTCCAGTTCTGACATATTGTACAGTTTGCCAAGGGGTGGTAATTTATTATCCTCTGTGTTGATTTCAATATCATAAGGACGATGTTGGGGCAATGTTTTGGCTTCACCGGCTGCAAATGTTTTTGCAAAAGAATGGTATTGTGCAGGAACAAATTTTTTGAGTGAATCCTCATCAGAGGCTAAGGAGGCTCTTTCTTCCCACAAAACATATCGTTTCTCCTGATCTGCAGGCTTGGGTTTGGCTTCCTCAAATGCCTGACGAGCTTCTTCCTCAAACTTCTTCTGCTCTTCCCATTCATGAATTTCTCCACTTGGCTTGTAATGCAATGTGAAGGTTTCACAGCCTTCCTGCACCAACTTATTAAATGCCACTGCATTAACAAGTCCAATCTTTGCTCCACCAGTGGTTTCACTCCAACGTGTCTTTCGTTTTTTATGAATTTTTGTGGAATCAATAGGAGTTGATTCAGCAGTGTCAGAGGCAGGCTCCAGTTCCTTTTCCAATGGTGTAGGGTTGGGAACTGTATTAGTAGAACTACATTGCTGTGTAGTTCCCAGATTATTTTGTCTGCCCTGCTTTTCTGCAAAATATTGATCGATTTCACTGATGTGCAGTAAAAGAGGATCGTCTGGGCCAAGAGAAAAGACATTGTCAATCTTTTCTTCTTCAACATCAATAATTTCTACTGCATGAGGCCTAATGGCTTTGGAATGTTGGGTTACTGCTGCTGAAAGTTGAACTCCATACTGGAAAGACACCTTCAAATTTTTCCAATCAATGATAGGATTGAATTTCCGTAACCAAGGCATTCCCAGAACAATAGGTGCAGAGGGATGTAACTTGGTGATTAGAAATTCCACCAAATGAGTAGTTCCATCCTCGAAGGTGACATTCTTGACCAATTTATGAGTGATGCTCCCAGCAGATGTGAGTTCACCATCAAACAATCGTAAGGGTATAGGTCGTGTAAGTTCTTGTTGTTCGTTTTCAAATTTTCTAGCCAGTTCTTCATCCACAAAATCCCTGGATGCTCCGGAATCAATCAATCCTTTTACAACCTCTTCTTCCATCTTCAAACCCAATATGAGTGCATCTCCAGATCGTGAATATATTAGGGGCGATTCATCCATTGTATTTGCACACAAATGGATATGATTATTCTGGAGACCCTGAACCGCCCTGAGTTGTTCAGAATCCTCTACTCGTTTCCCGGAAAGGGATTTTCATCACTTTCCAGGTTCCACATTTCGAGTATAGGATCATCCACATGGACAGGTTCATCAAATCCTTCAACTTCCACATAAGGCCCATTATCACTGTCATATTCTTCTAGAAATGCACCTCTAGCTGTTACATTTCGAGGACCATCACGACGGAAATGATCACGATATCTGTGATCCTTAGCACCACATATGCCACAGAGTCCTTCTTTCATCCGTCGATTCCATTCTTCTCGAGCAACCCGAGGATAGGATCTTTCCTGATCATTGGAGCTAGGTTTGTTCGAGGAATCCTCCATGACAGCTGCCTCTAAGGTGACTTCAGGAATTTCATTGGTGGTGGCTTGGCGAGCATTAGGAGTTCGCACATTATTCTTGAACTTCTGATTATTAGTGGAGGCTTCAGGAGTTTCATTTACATTGCTGGTGGAGGATGGCTCTGGATTTCGGTTCCATGTGCTTTTATTGGGTTTATATCCCAAGCCAACTTGGTTGAAAGCTTGCCTTGCTCCATCAAGGACTATAAGTTTATCCACCACTCCTGAAAGTGTATCAGGTATTTCTCCATGATCAACCAAACGGTTCCGGAGATGGTTCTGAATTTGTTTCAGTAATCTCCACCGAAGTGCCCGATCATCATATTCCGTCATGAGGGCAATATCTTCAAATCGGACCCAGAAATCACCAAAGGATTCATTCCATGCCTGGACACACTCATCCAATTTGGATTGAGCTTGGATCGTCTCATAGTGTAGTCCAAACATTTGTCCAAATAGAACTGCAAATTTTTCCCAATGGATAAGAGGAGTAACAACATGACCAGATCGCTGTCTTCTCATGAGGTTCTGGTAGTATCTCTTTGCAGGTCCTTTCATATAGGATGCCGCAAATGTAATTTTTGAGATATCATTAGAGTAGATTCGAGGTTTGGCAGCAAAGAAATTTTCACAGTTTTCCTTGAACTCGCGCCATTCATTTCGATCTTCTCCAGTGAACGGACTGGGTTTGTTGATATCCAGTTTGGATTCCCGATTCAATTCATCTCTTTCAACCTCCTTTAGTCTCCTTTCAAACTCCCGATCCTGACGATCATCTATTGATGACCTTCTATCACAGGAACAAATGCCAAAGGCATCTCGACCATCCCTACCATCCCTACCATCTCGACCATCTTGACCAAACCTATTTTGTGGACAATAACATGGTCCTCCCTGGTTGCGTCTGTTATTGTTATAATCAGACCGACCAGAATTGGATGGGTTGGGACTATTTCTGTGAGAGGATAACTGTTTTCCCCGATCGTCATCAGGTCCATCATCACTTTCATAGCCAGGGTTATCTCCAGCATCAGGGGGATCATTTCCACCACCACCACCGCCACTTGTCATAGCAACAGGAATACTGGTTGCTTTTGGTGGACTACCTGCAGCAGAATTGGACTCGAATCCCGCCAATGACACTGATATCGGACTAGTAGAAGGTTGACGAGCAGATGCATAGGGTGTAAAGAATTTTTCGAAACTGCCTGATTGGGATTTCAATGCAGATGGCTGAGTTCCCATATCTTTATGATGCTCATTTTCAATAAAGCTGTCAATAATGCCTTGCTGAACTTCTAGGTCTATTTCCTCCAAGTCCACAGTCTTTGAGTGACGAGGAATCCTATCATCAAAGGAAACCTCTGGTTCTGCTCTTTGCTTTCCTTTGTTAGGAATGTGTGGATAAGAGGAGGTCCCAACACCTGGGCGATTTTCACGTTGGTAGGGGTTGGTATACCCAGTATCATAATCAGCAGCACGGGATGTTTGATGTGGTGGAGTGTCACGCACAAAAGATGTCGAAATAGGTTTCCTTGGAGACAATTGTGGTTTAGGAGACTCCAAGGTTTCCTTGTTAGTAGTAGGGATGTCATCAGGAAAAGGTTCTTCTGGCTTTCCTTGTTCAGGTTTTGGGGAAGCCTTTTCCTGCTCCTCCACCTCTGCTGATGGATGCCATTCAATTGCTCTCCTACGTCGGCGACTCGAGTTTCGGTTGCTAGAACTGGGAGTTGCATTACTGCGAACTTCACTGTTCACGCTTTCAATAGTTGGTCCCTCTGGAATGGTTTCCATAGTTACTGGAGGTTGTCGACCCCTAGTTCCCTGTGAGATGGATGTAGCTCGGCTCCGAGGACCAGCTGAAGTATGTGACATGACGGTGGGAGTACGATGCTCATATCGCCTCATAGCAACAATTTGTTTTTCCACGTCAGCCTGACTTCTTCCTGGATAAGGTGGTACTGGATCCCAGTCTTCTTCCATTTCAATGGAAGTAAAAAAGTCATCATCTTCATTGGATTGGCTGTACCAACCACTGCTTCCATATACTCGACGACGAGGAATATTGCTTGGTCGGGGAATTTCAGATTCATCTGAGACTGTCCGATGTTGTGGATATTGGTATCCAGGATTCCATGGAGTCCCTCTACGAATCCGGCTTCGTGGTTCTCCATGAATAGGTAATGAATCATATTCATCAACAATGTCATTTTCCCAGTGATGGATTCCATGTTGACGTGGAGATGAAGAGTTAGGGGTGATAGTATGAGCAGTGGAATGGGATGAATAAAATGATGAAATTTCGGGATTATTGATCAAATTCTCTACTCCTATCTGGTGGGAGCATTCCTCCAATTCCACCAATTCGTGAACATTATTGCCATGCTGCAGGTTACGCATAAGTTCAGGAGTGACTTCCTCATCAGTCAACCGTACAATCCGTTGCAGTAACCGCAGAATTCCAACATTAGTTCGACCTTCGGTATGGAAACCAAGAGCATTTAAAAGATTACGATAGAGGTGCTCACGAGTGCACACTCGAGTGTACTTGCCACTCGTGACACGAATATTCGTCACTCAAAATCAGCAACTGTGACTCGAGTCTGTACTCGAGTGTCTCTAAGTAACAGACACTCGAGTGCGAGTGCCACGAATATTCACAGTAAGTTATTCAAATCGTAACTCGAGTGTCTACTCGAGTATATAAAGGAAAGACTCGAGTATTGAAAAATACACTCGAGTGTTTTAATACTCGTTACCTTAATTTTCATAGCTTAGACTATATTACTTCTTTTCTCCTAATAATTATAATAGGCAGTGGCTGTGACTCTAACACAAAAAATTATAATAGGCACATAGCCACTGAGAAAAGTCATGTGCAGAGTTAATAGTAGAAATACTCACGAGTACAGGAGAATACTCGCGAATAAAATGCACGAGTACTTGTCAATACATTTTGATGATCGTGACTCGAGTATACACTCGTACCACGAGTACACTCGTACCACGAGTACACTCGTACCACGAGTACACTCATATAAATAAAACACTCGACTCGCGAGTCACGAGTACGAATAAACTCACGAGTACTTGTCAACACTTGCCACTCGTGAACATCTCTAGATTACGAGCAGGGCCCACCAGGTTCAACAATTCATTTTGAGAAGGACTGTTGTCAACCTGTTGACGAGCAGCAAGACGTCGGATAGGAGTATCTGGTGCTACCCGTGGACTGGTATGATGTGCTGGTGGAGACTCGCTCATGACTTCTCTATACCCTTCCGAGTATGTATGGAAAGTTGGAGACCGACGAGTATTGGTATCATGGATGGCTGGTGTAGATTCTGCCAATGGACGACCCAATAGTGGTCTATGTGTTCGTCGATCTGGGGGTTCATCCCTGGAAACATCCATGATATCATTGGTAGGATGATCCATGGAATCAAGGTATTCGTGAAACACTTCCGGTGTAGGAGGTGTGTGATACCGTGGACGACTATTGCTAACTGACTGTCGATTGGGAGGAGAGACATGACGTTCAGTTGCAACAAGGTCTGCAAGGAGTTCCTGGCCTCGAGTAGGTGCAGCAGGACTTCTCTGTACAGGAGGAAGTTCATCTGCTAGTTCCAACTCGTTAGCCAGATTGGACTGCCCTGGTGCAGCTCGAACTGGAATTCCAGCAGACTCTGGAGTATAGTACTGATGCCTGAATGACCGCTCAGGTTCCTGAGAGGCAGCAGTGCGTTGGACCTCAGTTCGAACATGAACTGGTGAGAGAGAACGAGGATGTGGAGCTTGACCAAGACGACGACCACGTTCTGGAAAGTGTAAGGGAGTAGTGTCCTCCACATTATCACTGAGATGTGCAGGAGTACCCCGTACAATGTTTCTTGATGTAGGTGTAAGGATGTGGAAGGAGTAAGGAGTATAGCGAATATCCTCCTCGACCTCCACTTCCTCGAAGGTAAAAGTTCTAGTAGCCATGACTGATGACAACAGGAGACTAGTTATTATGTAAGGAGTTGGTTAACAACGCCGATCACAGACCCAAAGCTGGTTCACCAGGAAGTAGATTATCCTGGGGTTATCACCAATAACGGCTTCTAGAAAACACACAGACCTTTGCTGGAATATTACTTCAGCAAAGTATAAAAGGATGTGGCTACTTTGTCTGGAATATTACGTCAGACAGGTAATCACAGTTGTTGCAAGGCTGGGATGGACTTCAGGCAATGAACAAAGAGCAATCACAAAGCTGGGTTGGACATCAGTCGATGGATTGAGTATAAAGGCTTGCTGGGATGGACTTCAGACAAGAAAAACACAAAGTGCAGTCAAAAGATGTAGAATCAACAGTGGGTAGGTGGGGGTACAAGAATAACTAGTCTGGGATACAAAAAAGTTTCTGGGGTGTCTTATATACCAATCTATAATGCCTCATGTATGCCTCATGTACTCCTTGTGTTATGCCTCATGTCCTAGATCTGCCTCATGTCCTGGATCTGCAGGCTCATGTCCTGCCTCCTGGAAAGCCTCATGTTGTAGGTTGCCTCATGGGCTACCTCATGGGTTGCCTCATGGGTTGCCTCATGGACTGCCTCATGGACTGCCTCATGGACTGCCTCATGGGTTGCCTCATGGACTGCCTCATGGGTTGCCTCATGTTGCATTTCCATGTTGGCTAAGTTGTATACTTGTTATTGCATCCATAATTGGAAGTATTCCGGAATCCTGGCCACTGGAGGAACAAGGGTTGGAACAATAGTTTGGTGTAGTCAGGTATGCAAGTTTCTGATTCCTGACATGAACTGTCACGCATCCGAACCACCTACCGCCACAACGAGAGCTCTTGCAAATCTCATAGACCAGTGTAGAGTTCAACAAAAATTAATTTTTCCTTTCAATCCATGAGTGTGCCCATGAGCCTAACTGTAGACTCCATCAAGATAGACAAGTGCAGTGAAGATCATGCCATCCTCTGGTAAACGCAAGGCAGCTGCTATGAATTGAGGTGGCCGCTGCTGGCAATAGTGTAGTGGCCCTGGTGAATTGACTTCTAATTGACATTCCACTGAGCCTCTGTAGTCTAATACAATGATTTTGACATGATCGTAAGAGAGCGTAAGGCGTTTGCTGCTCGAGAAGAGGTATGATCCCAAAAAGGGCGGAATTTTGGAATTTTGGTCAGAGGTATCATGGAAATGGCCGAATTTTATCCAAATTGGGAACGTGGGAAAGGCCGAATTTGGCCAACTCAGGATGAGAGCTCTTTCCGGATTTTCCAGGGTCCTCGCTCAACGAACTTTTTTTTTTTTGAATCTGTATTGGCACCTCCTGTAGGCCACATGATAACCATCGAACATCTTCCCTTGTACTGAAAAAAACAACAAAAGATAGCTCCAACAACTCCATTCGCAACTAGATTGATAGCATCGATTGTCAAGTTGCGTGCAGCGTGGTCCTCTCAGGATCATCACTCTATGAGTCTGGCTCGGGAGACTCATGCGTCCCGGGAATCTCTTGGTTTTGCTTCGGTTTGGGGTCTGGTATGGGAATAGTGAGTCATAGTCATTGTTGACATCATGAACGCGGATTGACGAATTATCAGGACTCGACGTGTTCTCGGACTGGGTTCCAGCGGCAAACCATTCTTCGACGATGATTCCTCGATTCTTTCCTTGAACTTTCTTGTTTACACCGCAACAAAAGCAAGGCGCTCAGGGTGAACAATTTGGTCTTCCATTGGAGTCATCGTGGAAGTAATGTCCGACGACAGGCTGCAGCGCGCCTTTGTATACTTCATGAACAATTGTCAACACTCCGAACTTTCGAAGGTCTTTTAATTTCGATTATGGACTTCGTCTCAATTAACACTGCACGATAGGGATCTATTTAGGAGATGTGATGCATTCACGCCTCCAAAGTCTTCTCCAAGTCGTCCCTTACATGGTCCCTCCACACAGAACTCTCATCCCTCTGCAATACATGTCCGTCCTTTCTTCGACCGCCCCTCTGATCACAGTGACAATGATCTTCCTCCTCCGCACAACCGTCCTCCGCCTACTCTCGAACCTGAATTCCTGGGCAGCCTAGACGACTCCTCTCTCGTCTTTCTTTCTTGGGGCAAAACCATGCTTTCCAGATCGTGTACACTAGTTTCCTTCTGTTACAATGATCTCTGACTCCTCCGCACAACCGTCCTCCGCCTACTCTCGAACCTGAATTTCTGGGGAGCCTAGATTCCTCCTCCTCTCTCGTCTTTCTTTCTTGGGGTGAAACCATGCTTTCCAGATCGTGTACACTAGTTTCCCTCCGTTACTAGGTGGTTTGTAGTGATTGAACATTGTATTTCCCGGCAGGCTTGCGTTGTCCATGTCTGTGTGAGATCTCTTTGGGTCTCCACTTGAAATCCTGACAGCCTCTCGCTTTCGAAGGCTATGTTTGGTATAGATGATCGTTCAGATTTCCTCAGCCTGGGATTGTCATGAAACAATGTCCATGATTGCATTCATGTTGGACTGCTGAGAGCCTGACAATTTGCTCGCTTGCCACTCGTGAGTCATTACCACTCGGTCTATGATACCCTATCGTACGACGTACACAGTACATAGCATTCACAGCTTTTCATCTCCTTCATTTGTGTTTCACGTTTGTGTCTGGAGCAGTCTGGAGCCCATCTTGTGCAGACGTTGAAGACGAACCGAGGACCGCCGCTCATCCGCATCTTATCTAGACTCGTACCCAGTCGGCTAGTACGGCCCGGTGACGTTCGATGACAAGTCGATCGAAGTACGGGCTCGAAGAGCCGCGTTTGCGGCTCTTTTTGATTGACTGTCATCAATCGACGCGCGAGTCACTCCGGCCACTGGGAACAAGTCTACATCTTATCTGCAACATCATGCAACATCCCAGCATTAATCATGGCAGCATTAATCCCAGACTCCTTCCCATCCACTCTTGCAGGCGAAAAAAAATTTGAAAGAAAGAGAAACCGGGATACTTCCTTATATAGTATATCTTATCATTATCTATATCTTATCTACTATCACGTGGTTGCAAATTTTTTTTAGCCTGCAAGAGCGACTGGCATAATATGCATAAGCCCCTGGTGGCTTTGTTTGGTTTCAGCGCTTGAACACGGTCACTCACAACTTGAAATTATTGGCGCCTCGTCTCGTACAACAATGTTTTGACTGCTCAAAGTCATGGCTCATTGCGCACACTCCAAATCCGATGAGGACATCTGTAATCAGGCGTTCGCGATTTTTGGAAAATATCCTTGCCTTTGGCAGATTAAAGCAGCCCGTGCCATTTTTGAAGGGAAAGATGTTCTTACTGTCGCTCCTACTGGTGCAGGAAAATCGTTCGCATATTGGATATCTTTGGTCTTTGCCGAGAAGGGATTGATTATAGTGGTTACACCACTGAAAGAGCTAGGAGCTCAGTTTGAGGCAGAATTGAACGCTGCTAAGGGATGTGCAGCCCTTAATGTCACTGCACATAACTCAACAGATGAGGTGTACAAGGTATGTCTTTGTTACAATCATCCAGACTTCAGTGACAAGAAACTGCTTGTTACAGGCCATTTCCAAGCTCCAGTACCGTGTAGTGATCTCCAGTCCCGAAACCATGGCAAAAGACCCTCGTTATGATGCGCTCCTTCATAACAGAGTGTTCATGTGTTCTGTTATCAATATAGTGATTGACGAGACCCATGTCATTCATGAATGGGGTGGAACCTTCCGTCCTGAATATCATGCTTTGGGACCTGCCCGCTATGCTCTACCACGACATATCCCCTACCATCTCGGAACAGCCACACTTCCTCCTGTTGACGCAGCGCAGCTGAAAGAACACTTCAATTTGGGCACAGATATGACTGAAATTCGACTCGATACGGACAGGAAGAACATCTTCCATCGCGTGCTTAAAATGAAGCATCCTATCAATTCATATCATGATCTCGCACCACTCATCTCACAAGACCCCGATGCTCTCAAACCAAAGAAGTTCCTCATTTTCTTCAATTCACGCAAAGCTGCTCAAGAAGGTGCCCAGTTCCTACGTTCTCGTCTCCCTGCGCATGAGGTCGAACAAATAAAATGGATTCATTCTGGTATGACTGATGAATTTCGGCATGATGAGGTACATTCTTTGAAGATTGGGGACAGACTCGGAGCATGTGCAACAGATGCAGTAGGGATGGTAATTATCGAGTCCACATTGATAGATTCTAGCAAACTGATATTGCATTTGCAGGGTATCGATATACCTGACATACACACCGTTATTCAGTATGAGGTTCCGTTGTCGCTCAGCTCCTGGTATCAGAGACTCGGATGGGCTGTCCATGATCTTACTCTGGACGGGTGTGCTATCTTGCTTGCCGAGCCATGTCATTTTGATGATGTGAAGCATGCCGCTGCCAAAATTGCAAAGGAGACAGCAGAACGTAACACGACCGCCAAGAAGCTTGCAGAAATAGCTGCCGCTGAAGTCCGAGAAATCCAACGAGCATCCTTAGTCCCGGTCGCGGCAAATGCAGTGCAACCTCAAAAGCGCAAAACCGACACTCAGGAATTTTCACGGTGTTGCGCGGTTTTTCCGCGCAGGCGTGCAATGATCAAAAAGATCAACTTAGACCGTTGCATAGTATCAATAAGGACTGTAGTGAGCCCGAACTAGCAGTCAAACTTGTATCAGTATAAGCTAGGATACAGATCCGTTGGCAGGATCAGCCATGAATATCCACTTAGAGCTATTGCTCGCACCCTTGGTTGGGGATCCTTCAAGAATGCTGACTACTGGTATGAGCACACCAAGGGAATATCGACTTAGTATCAAGATCTGCCGGATCGGCACAACTGAGTTTGGTACTTGGCTGTGATGACGGAAATTTCACTTGATCTAGCAGATCAGACACGATGAGAGCCTATCCGGACGAGTTACCACACGGAAACCCTACGCAAAGTAGCGGAAACCGTCGGAAACATGATGATCTAGCATTTCCATGGCAGTACGGGTGAAACCCGCAGCAGAAACACGCATATGTTCAAGTTCTAAACTGGGATATAGCGTATGCTATGTACAGCTTTGACCAGCACTCACGGAAACGCGCGGAAACCTACGGAAAACACTTCTGAAGCATTTATCTTCGTTGTCCGCTCCAGAACACCAGGCTATATGCATACCGTTCGAAAGCTACGGACCAGACCTACCTGATCCGCGAGATCAACCACGGTGATGAGTCTATCTCATTAACTTGGGGAGACCACCACTATTCCGCGGAAGCAAATTCGTCGGAAACACTTGAGCAACACAGGCAGGAGCCACTCTGACGAGTTAGGCACCCTAGCATGTGGAGGCCGCACAGACTATGGTCGGAACTTGCTTAGTCTTCTAGATCTGGCGAAAGTACAACGAAATACGGACAAGTTTCATCTTTTTCTCTGTTTTCCTTACTATTTCCTTGCGTGTTTGTATCGTTTCAGTCATATTTTACTATTTAAGTGTATATTATTGGACTCCGTCCGTAGAAATAGCTAGATCTACTAGATCAAGGACAAATACGGGTATCAGACTTTTCGTAGTGTACTTAAAGACCTGTATCCGCACAAATGAAATAAGTTTCGCGCCCAGATCTCTCTGAACTGGTAATCCTTTTTATCCATACGTGGGAGTAAAGGCTTCTAAGCCGTACCGGACCTTGCAGATTAAGTGTGTTACTTCATCGCGATAAGCCCGACTTTTGAGTGGTTTGACTTGGTGTCTGTCACTTGCTAGTTGAAGGTAGACTCTGTTCCGGAGATACAGAGGACTTGGTCTCAGGTTGTGCCGAGTGAACGTGCAGAGTTTTGGTGGCTCTGTTCAAGTTGACACGTAGTGATTGGTGATCTGCATGATCTTCATCAGGAAAAGTACCCTTGGCCTAGGTAACCCAGAGATACCCCCCAAAACCTAGGCTCTCCCAAAGCACCCAAAGAAATCTGAGGCAAACTCAGGCTTGCCCAGGCTTTTCCAGGCAAACTCAGGCTTGCTCAGGCTTTTTCAGGCAAATTCAAAGTTTTTAAACTGCTGAGGTTTTGGGGGGTATCTCTAGGCAGCCTAGGCACCAGGTCAGTTTTGCTGATGTTCAAGGTTTTACTGAGAATAGTGATCAGTACTGCTTCACCCGGGAGCGGAATCGATCGGTCTACCATAACGTCTGGTACCCCGTTGCTTTCCGAGCCTAAAACCCCTTATCCGAGTGGAAGCCACTCAAAACAAACCCTTTAGTCCAGATCTTACGACTGGTATATCCGTGTCACTTCGTTCTGCTGACCAGTATTGCTGATCTAAAAGATCTTACAAGACTGCATTCGACTTGAGATATAAGATAGTGCGGAATCTCTGACAACGCCCCACACCTCGCTATAAATACAATTTGATTGACGAATCCGTGAAGTCGTACTCTGTGTTCGTGCTAAGTGACCTGTCATAAGGCATTATACTAAGAACCAACTTTATACCTCATTAACGGAACACGAAACGAAAACGAATTCAAGCACCGGTCGAACCAGATAATTTTCAACCTCTAACACGGGACTTCAATAGTTATGCGATCAAGATAGAACAGTCAATGGATGACTATATCAATGCTGAGAACCGTCCTGGAAAGAAATGTCGGCGTGAGATTGGGTGCGTCTACTTTGGGAATGTTGGCCTCGGTGAGCTGATCCTTTGATTTGATTGGTCCAATGACTTATACTTCAACATTCATCTAGAACCAGTCATCGATCGTTTTTGCTGTACGCGCTCAGGCTGTTCTCCTCCTCCTGTCAAACACTGTTGTGATCTATGCGAGCCGGAATACTGGTGTTTTACGGCTGCTGAAACTTTCACCATCAAGAAATCACGAATGTCAAATCCTAAGACCTCCGAACGAGGGGAAAAGGAAAAGATATTGTGGCAAGTGTTGGATCAGGAGCGGGATCGCTGGTTTATGCAAAAATTTGGTAAATATGCCTTGATTACGCCGACCGCGTTTTGGCCAGACTCAATTTTAGACCATATCGTTGATTGGGCTCACGAGAATAAGCTCCTTAACATGGATGATTTCCACAAACGAATGTCGTGGGCCTTCACCGACGAATTAGGGCCACGCATTCTCCAATTGATCAAGGATAATTACCACTACCATCCGCCTGTACCAAAACCTCGCAGACCTCACCACTCGCTGGCATCCACGGCAATCCAGGATACCCCTACTGTTCCTGCTACGCGTACTTTTGGCGCTGCCGTTTCAAATATAGACTTGGCAGCTCAATCTTCTCTTCCGACTCTGCCAACTCCAATCTTCGCTTCTGTTGCTCGTGTACCTCCTGCCCCTGGATCAAAATCGTCTGTTTCTACATCATCTTCATCCACACTTCCTGCATTTCCGTTGTTGCTTCCCACGTTGGCGTCGACACTTCCCACTTCCTTTTCTGATGCATCTGTTGCACCGCTCACTTCATCTGCGCCAATTCTTCCCGCATTTGTGTCAATGCTTCCCACTTCCTCTGCTAATGCATCCGTGGCACCACTCACTTCGGTAGTGATGGTCACTACAAGTAATGCAACTGCATCGGGTGTAACAGAAAGGGTAAAACGCAAATACACTCAGGTCACCTGTAGTATCTGTCATCAAAAGGGTCATTGAAGTACTCCCTATATTCCTTCCAGCGGTTTTTGTAATCTCACATTTCTTTGCATTAGAGAACAGTCGCAATTGCCCGTACCATCCAAGTAACGGTGCAGAGAATACTCCAACTGGGCGTTTGACAACTGCAGATCGTGTATAGCTACGATACATGTTAGGCGCGTTTTGCATTATTGGCATTGAACCTTTTACTGACCATGTCACACAGATCAGTAACCAGATGTATGGGACTTTGTATACTGTAAACCAGTTATTCAACACCAATATCATCGCTGTTTACATCTCTAGAGCCCAGGACTTCATTTCCTTCCATGTCTACTTCATCCATTGACATTCCCCTGAGCAGTTCTTTCTTCTGTGATAAGATTTCAAATCCCTCATTGATTGCATTTTGTATATGCCATCGCTGCTGATTACCAGGTGTACTAGACAATCGGCCGGGTTTCTGTATCGTGCCATCGAATCCGGCGATGACATTTTGCAGGTTTCGCAATGTGTTCGTCATTTTGGGTTTGGAATGTTGAACGGTTCGATGAGTGAGAACGAAATTCCGTTCGATGGTTTCTTGCATTGCCCGGTAAATTTCGAGTAAAACTGATCGTTTGAATATCAACTGACGCGTATGATTAGGTCCTTTGCCTGCAAAGATGGTCTGAATTCAGAGGTGTGTCAGTCAACCTGGATCATCATATCTCAAATACTCCCTGCCTTCGTGTACAAATTGTTCAGTTCCTGCAACCAGTCAAATGGCCGAAATCCATCAGGGGTCCCCTTTTTGTTGAAAAGCCAATTATTGAGGACAGCATTCCGTAACACTGGAGGGTATCGTCGTTGGAGATCAGCAAGGAATCTTGTCATATGTGATGCATATTTATGCTTCCCAACAGCAGCAAATGTAGCGATAAGGTACAGAAACAGTTGAAGAATCCTCCCTACATCCCCAAAATTGATTGCTCGCGAGAATCCTAGGTATATCAAACCATCACAATTTCTGATTGCCAAGTTCTCGAACACATAGTCCCGCTCGCTATCTGGCTTATGAGTTCGTTGATGGAATTCATGATCCGGTAGGTATTTCGACGCAACGACTTCAGAGAGGTTGACAATCACTTCCCAAGTACATTTCTCCGATGATGCAAATGCTGTCAAGGTATTGAAGTCGTATCTGGTTTTGACTTCACGGGCAAAGCATTGGAGAATGTCTGTCCAAACGACGTGATGTATTGTGTCATGCATTGACCGAAACAATGGGCCTTTTTTTGAGGTGAATTCTGCAGTTGCTTTGGGTCGAAGGTGGTTTAGATATTCATTCACGCCTAGCTTCTCTCCTCGATTTGCCGTAGCCATTACATGGACTCGCGCATATGCATCAGCTGCCGCCATCTTCATGTGGAAAAGCCCAGGTATGTAAACCAAAAAGTCCAGCCGGTTTTTAGCTGAACCTTCGATAGACCTCATCCTTTGGAGTCCTTCAATCCGCTCTAGCGTCCCTAGATCACCATGAAAAAGCTCTACGTATTGTTCGAGCTCATCCGCGGAGGTGTTTGATTGGTCTAAGAGTGATGTAATGACCAGTGAATTGCCATCGTAAGTTCCTTCATCCGCATTGATTGCTTCTGCTGGGTACTGAGTGTCTTTGTGATCAGATGGAAGAGTGTGTATGGCCACCAGTTCACCCAGCTTGTCCACAAAGACTGCAAATGCTGGTCCTCCCTGTTCGACGAGTATTTGCCGGCATAGCCAAGCGAGATATCCATAAATGGACTTCGGCGATTTGTTTGGAGACAAGATATCGTCCCCTTTCGGGTATATGTCCTCCAATATAGGATGAATGACATTCGTTGCATGCTCGTTATAAGGTGATGTTTGATATAGTTCTTATACAAAGCGTAAGTCCTGATGTCGATCAATGTTTTTGAATGGCACAAAAGTGGCAGCGGTGAAACTGAGATGCGATTTCAGATTTTCAGCCGTGGGTTGACCTTTCTGGAAGTCAACATCAACGTTGTCGTAAACTTTGTTGGATTTTGGTATGTCCTTCAGTCGGATTTTTGCCTGCTTATTGAGGGAGTTTACCATGTTCCGCAGGCTACCTGTCGAGATGGAGATACCCATGTGTGCAGTGAGCTCAAGAACAACTTCGGGAGCCTGCTTCGATTCCAAGAACAGACCAACAATTGACTGCAGTGAATTGAAGTGCTGGTTCGTACTGTTGCCAATCACAGAGAGTATCAAGACACGCTTCTAACAGGGATGTGTTAGGCTAATTCAGAAGTAACGCAAAATCATGCAGGCGTACAATTTTCATCAGCTTCACATGCTGTCTAGCTGTTGCCTGGGTTCGTCGCCGTCATTTTTTCTGTTCTTCTTCTCCACCGACCAATTCAGCACGTTGTCCAATTTCATCTAAAACCTCCATTTCGATATCTTCTATGCAGCCGGTGCCCATCGCGACATCTGTATCCCAAACTCCTTCCGGCTCCATGTCTAATTCATTGTCTCTTTCCTCATCTGAATCTGAACACATTCCAATAGCCTCATCATCCTCTCGATCTACTGACTCGGATGTCTCGTTGTCGGAACCTTCAACTGAATGCTGAACCCGACGCCAATAGGAATGGTTTGCATCAAGAATAGTATCGAGGAGATCGGAAAGGAATGGACACAATGTCTGCATACGTGCAGCCAGGTTTTCGATAGCAAAACTTTCGAGCTGTTCCAGAGTCGCTGTTGTTGCATTAAAATGGAACCCATGTTCTCTTTCAACAAGGCCAACTATCTTGTTTCGGTAAGTTTCGACCATTGTTCTCGCCGCTGCCTGTTGAGTGGATTCGGCTGATACGCGCAAGAGTAGATCAAATAATTCATCGACGTGCTTGATTATACTTTCTTGGTGCGAAATGGTGTATGAAAAAACGGTGCCAAATTGAAGTATATTGCGGGTGAAATCCCAGCTGGTAAGTCCATTGTCATTCAGGATGGTGATGATCTGACGCATCCACTGGCCAGATGAAGGCGGCCCAGCCATAGTGGGGTAGAGATCAATAGAGATCAATGAGCAGATACAAGCGCTTACTGAAACCAAACAAAGCCACCAGGCGCTTATGCATATTATGCCAGTCGCTCTTGCAGGCTAAAAAAAATTTGCAACCACGTGATAGTAGATAAGATATAGATAATGATAAGATATATAAGATATACTATATAAGGAAGTATCCCGGTTTCTCTTTCTTTCAAATTTTTTTTCGCCTGCAAGAGTGGATGGGAAGGAGTCTGCATTAATCCCTCTTCTGTTCTCATCAACTCCATGAGCGTTCGGTCACCTGTAGCTGTAGGATTAATGCATAACAATGGACAACTGTCCCCAGATGTTATGCGTAATGAATGGAACCTTATCCCACCACTGTAAAACTAGCCCACTGGGATGTAGCACTGAATCAATTATGTTAGGGTTAGCATCTAACCCTAACATAAGGGAGGGGTCTGATTCAGTGCCAAACATGGGTTAACCTAGGTTAGGGGTTAGGGGTTGGGTTAGGTTAGGGGGTTAGGGTAGGTTAGGGGTTGGGTTAGGGGTTAGGGTCAGGTATATTTTCATTGGTAGGGGCTGTGTTAGGGTTAGGGCTGGTTAGGGGTTAGGGTTGGTTAGGGTTTGGGGTTGGTTAGGGTTTAGGGTTGTTAGGATTTGGTTAGGGTTAGGGGGTTAGGGGTTAGGTTAGGTTAGGAGGTTAGGGGGTTGGGTTAGGTTAGGGGTTGGGTTAGGGTTCAAAATTTGGGGTTATATAGATAGACCAAAATGGAAAACCCCCTATAGGGGGGGTCAGTTTTTTCCAAAAATGGCTATTTCTTGAGATATGAGTAATTTAATTATCCATGGATAGTGTTCTATTCATTACGCATAACATCTGGGGACATTTGTCCCATTGTTATGCATTGATCTCACAGCCTCAGCTGGTTCAGTAAGGTTCAGTACCACAAATATTGGCCGCGAGGTGATACCAGATGTTCAAGCCAGTTCACCACTCAGGCTGTACTCAGGACTGTATTTTGGAACCTTGGTTCGATGAGCTCAAAGGGTGGTCACCGATGCCCACTATAGGCAACAAACGAGATGACTGACGATTCCGACACTTATTATTGTAATACCGACCCTGTCACAGAACGAGCAAAAATTGCTGATGATCCGCATGGGTATACGTCCGGGCTCCTACCTGCTCTTACAGGAAGCTTCTGGAAACAAGCGCGATTTACGACTTTATAGATGTCACAGATAACAACAAAATTTTCTGCAGACCCAGCCTTCCACGGCCTCTCGGTATTCCTGGCTCGAAGGATCCACATATAAAGCAAAGTTTCGACACTCACCTTCCCCTTCATCTCAGCTGGTCTTTCACTTCGATTTCGAAACCTCAACGTTCTTCCCCGCTGGCCGTGGAAAAACTAATTTGTTCTTGACACTTGTCTGCTTTCTCGACGTCTCCGCCAAATCAGTTGTCTTCAAATCTGTACGATGGCCGATCATACGTCACAGATGCCTTTACTCATCCTCAGATTTTCTAGGCATTCTTGCGATCCTTTGCTCTGTTTCTTCGATCTTCAACGTTCCTTTCACTGTGAGTTTAGACTGAATTGTGTTCCCGTTCCCCGTTTCTGGCTCAAGCTCTGATTAATGATTCATCATTCTGACCGATAACCCACACAGCCGATTTCTCTGTTTTTATATCCGACAAATATGCGCTTGAGTGTTGTTCTGCTCTTGGGCTTGGTCTCTGCTACGTATGGACTTCCAAGAGGTCAGCAGCCAGTATGTTTTCAGCATAAGCATATTGGTATATCTTTCACTGACATCTACTGTCAAGCCTCCACAGCCTGAATCTCATAATGAGGTTCCAGACGATCGTTTCATGAGAGAAGCTATCCTGCCCCCAACTCCCCCGCCTTTCCTGCCCCCAACTCCCCCGCCCCTAACAGCACCTTTCCCGCCCCAACAGCACCTCCCCTGCCTTCGATACCACCCGAGCCTGAGGCCCAAAGACCCATTGCAACCTATGCGTTCATCCAGTCGCCCGGACCTGGTTCAGAGGGGATGCAAGACAGTGCCGCTTTCATGGCTGAACTCAAGACCTATTCCAAAGCATTCATCGAAGACAGGATATTCAGACACATAGGGATCACGGCCAAACAGGACGAAGATAGCAATGTGGAACCGCTTCATTCCCTGATTAACTGGGGTTGGAACCTCACAACGAAGGACGCGGCTCTGGTCATCGCCAAGACCGTGAGACTTGATACTTGGAGATTCATGTCTGCTTCTGCTGTGGTTGCGGCGAGAGTGTCAGAGGATGATTATTGGGTGGTGCCTACTCCGATAGTAGTGAGGGTATGGCTCCGGAGTCGTGATTTTGAAGTATACTTCGACCCTGACTCCCAGCCGCTAGCCCCCTTTCCCATTCCATACGACACCAATGCTATACACGGAGCTCGGTTCAAAGTCCGTTATAACCCGGCTCTGGATGACCCAATCGATGATTCCTATGCCGCATTGCTGCGATTACGCGGAGCTTCCTTGACCCACTCTGATCAGCACTGATAGTGATTGATAGGCTATAGCAACGATATTCGTGCGGTCATTATTTTCGAGTCTGACTAGGGAGACTACGACCGGCTTTTGACTCTTCCTTTGTTACTGTTAAAAGGCAGATGGCTCGAGTAAGTGATGACTATCGCTCATTCATAGACCGTTGGATTGACAAAGTCCTCCTAGGAGTCAGGACTCGATGTGTACGGCTTTTGCAAGCCATTTTTCCATGAACACTTCATTCTCTTTACTTCTCTACGTGTATAACGACAAAGGCGAAGGGAGGAGGATCATTCGGATTGTCATCAGCAACCCGATGTGACCTCTGACTTGACCCAATGACCCTCTATAGATTCTTTCTGTTTGTCTTATGAAAACTTCTTTTCTGTAAATACAATTCATATGTACTCGAATGAGTCGTGTCTACTTGTCTATGTTTTCTGCTCCCCTACAATACTCAAACGAGGCTCGCGCGGCTCAAGCACTGAAGCAGTCAAAATCTAAGCTCAAAGATGGAGTACCTCATATGCGTTAACAGGATCATCTCAATTTAAAATTTGGGGAAGGACGGAGGAAGACAGCATCCACTGCCAGTACTGTTCTCTGCTTCGCGCGATGACAAACATTGAGGCCCTGGGAAACCGGCTTTCAGGTTGAGGTATTTCTTTTGAACGGTTTTGATTAATCTTTCTCCACCAGGTCTTTTCCTGTCTTTTCTCCCTCTGGAATCTGGATCACAAACGAGATGGCCCTGAAGTTGTGCAGGTTGATACCAACATTACCTATCTCCACCGTCTATCTCTCGTTCTGAATCTCCAAAAAACCGGAAACTGCCAATCCTCTCTTGTGTTTTGACCTGCATATAGGCCTACTTTTTGGTGCTCCGGGAATTGGAGTGTCGATGCTACTGGTACCTGCCAGACAATTCAACTGGGCAGTAGCGTAGAAAGTCGAATTTCAGTCACCACATGCAGCATCGGTGGTGCTTTATCTCGCAAATGAATTCCAGGCTATACCCTTGGCAGGCTATACCTAGCTATAACTGGCCCCCGCCGATTGATCATCAGGAAAGCTGATTGGAGCTGAATCGCATGCACGACTCTAGTCTCTGCATAGCTCTGCATAAGGGTTCCTGTGGGAGATCTGAACACCAAGCGCGAATTTCGACTGGATAGGGATCAATGGATTTTGATTGGTCCTGGGGGGCCGCTCCGGAGGCTATCCAAACGCCAGATTGTATCGAAGGATATAAGGCGAGAGTCAGAAACACGCACTTTCCTCCTTCATCTGATAGCTGGTCTTTCACCGTCCTTTGATTTCAACCAAAAGAATTTCCCCGCTGGCCGTGGAAATTCTCTATCCTTGTTCTACTTCTTCAACGTTCTCAAACTTCTGTACTTTCGTACATCGACTGGTTCTTCGGTCACCGTTCTTGCATATCGCCTCTGCACAACTGCTACTCAAGTTCCATATTCCGCATCCGTAAGACGTTACTCCATAGAAACTGCATATGTCTTTACTCATCACACGAAACGTACTAGGCAAAGTTCCTGCGACATCTCGATCACTTATTCCTATCTTCGTTCACTGTGAGTCTGGCGATCGCGTTTTGCTCCATGTTCACGATGTTCTAAACGTTCCGCACAGCCGAGTCTTCTGTTCCGACGACCATCCAACCATGCACTACATTTCTCTCCTCCTTTTGGGGCTCATCTCCGCTACATATGCACTTCCTGCGCCATCTCCCGTTGTAAGTACCTAGCACATTGAATCAGCACATTCTTCACTCACACCTACGATTGAAGGGTGACCCTAGCCGTAAATCTCAGGCTGTTGATTCTAATAGGCCTGCTGATACTACGGTATGCTCCTCGTAGACTAACATACCTTTCACTCATGATTACAACTCAAGGATGTCTCCCGCGCACAGGCTGGTGCTAATCCATTATCCCGCTTGGCTTGGGAGTACTATCACCAAAGTCGTCAGCCTTACACTTCGGAGGCTGGGAAGAAGTTGAAAGCCGACAAGAAATTATTTCAGAAAATTCAGGATTGGTCGAAGAATTTGATCGAAGAGAGAACATTCAAAGCGGTTTTCGGAATCACTCTCAAGTTATACAAGCATCTGGAGCTCCCTTGGGACGAATTCAAACTCGATCCACGAGAATTGATATTCCGGACTTTCGGTCCCATCCCGAGTGGGGTATTTCTGGTCATGGATAAATCTCACCTCCGGGGTCATGCTACAACCAATGAGCCAGAGGATCATAAACTTCCCTATATAGAGTTCCCGTTCAACGTGAACGTAGATTTCGCTTCTCGTGCCAACCAAGAACAGATCGTCCTATCATTCAAGCGTTTCGACGAGAATGTCCGAGAGTATGGGAATGTTGAACTATGGATTCCAATCATCGAGGAGGATAGAGAACTCTTCAAGGAATGTGATGCATTGTTATTCCCTGAATCGACGTCCTCTCATTCATCCCCCAATCCCTCCACCTTGAACTCTGCTCAATCATCCAATGCTCCCCCACCTTGAATCCTTCTCGTTCGTTCAATGGACCCTCCACAGCTGAGTCCCTTACGTTGTCCGACCATCCTCACAACTTGGGGCCCTTTCCCAGTGATCACAATGGATTCGACGATCCCCCTCCTCCCTACTCTCCTTATCCTACCCGATACTAAACCTAAATCTCCTGGGCTTCCCTGCCTACAACTTCTCCTCCCTCGTCTTCCCTTCGTTGAACTCTACCTTTCATGGTCTCCCCTTGTTCGGAGCGAAGGGAGGATCTCCGGATCGCGTATACTAGTTTCCCTCTATCGGAGTGGTATCTTGTGTAGTAATTAAACTTTTAACCTTGTAATTTTATGTGGTAGTCCTAGGCTTGCACTGTCCAATTTCTTTGCCGCAAGATTGTGTGGGCCATACTGCGATTTTGAACACACGGATAAAGATTGAGTTTGAGGAAGGAACATGCATAGTAACGTCTGGGGTATAGGCAACTCTAGTAATCTACTCGTCGATTGAGTTTCGTCGTTCACAGCTTGCTTGAAACCGCAACGCCCTACTCCTCCGTTACCAATGCCTTTTTGTGTTGGACCTCAATGGCCCATGACGTCTCGTAGGGTCTTGTAGGTTGATAACATATCCGGTGACCGCCGCTCTTCCACACTTTCCCCTCACCCTGACCTGCTTCAGCTCCACGGGCACACGGAATTCCTGTGCTGATCGCTATCGTTTTCTTTGCAAGGCAAATGCCAAATGGTGCAGATGGTATCGAATGATATGTTCATTACATATGTATAAGCCAATCGATTCCATCTGCAGTGCGCTAAAGTACCATCTGCTCGCTTCCCATTTGTTCTTGTATCGTCACAAATCCCTCGGCGCCACCCATACATTCGTCGAAGAAATACCGCCGTCGCTGTTCCGCCGCCCATAGGTTGCCCGAGTTGCTCTCTTCCACTTGTCTTCACATGTTATTTATGCCTCCTCACGCTCGGGGAAGATGCGCGTATAACGTTGGACTGGATACTGAAGGAAGAAATTCCTGAACCTGTTTACTAGAGAGAAACAGGATTTACACGAGTACTGGAATCAGACACTTTCAGAGAGCGTGGTGCGCGAATATCCCCTGCTCGATCGGGCCTTAACTTCGGGATGAGGGATTTCTACTATTCAGATATGCATGTGTTTCTAATTCTTTCCCAATCGATGCACACCAGACAATCTCGGGTATCCTCCACCTGAATCACAAACGAGATGACCCTGTGCTTTTCGTTCGATACCGCCGTTTCCTATCTCCTTCTATATCTCCTCAGAGGACCGGTTCCAAACCGCCAAGGATTCATCATTCGATTTTTTTCTTCTTCGACATACGCATAGGCACTGGTCTCTTCAGTGTTTTTGGTGCTTTTGGTGAGTTTCTCTCGATGTACTAGTCACTAGACCTCTAACCGAGCAGCAAGTTGAAGCAGTTGAGTTTGAATCACGATTCACCAGGATTCACCGCATGCAACACGTATTCGAGGCTATACGGGAGATTGAATACGAGCGCGAATAACGAAGAATTCCGACTGGATAGCGAAGGATAACGATCAGTCGGTCCCGGGGCTTCCCGGTCTGTAATTCGAGGGAACAACATATAAGACGAGAGCAGAGCTGCGCCCTGTCCCTTCATCTGATTCTCAGCTGGTTACTTTCACCTGATCTTCGATTTCAAGTCACCCAAAAGGATTTCCCCGCTGGCCGTGGAAATACATTACTCTCTCTCTCTCTTGCTTTACTTCTTCAACGCCTTCGACTTTGATTTCTCGCCTCGACTGGTTCTTCGGTCACCTCTTTTGCGTGACGCTTTCAGTTAGATATTCCGATCTTTATTTGCTGTGAGTTCAACGAAAACGTTTTATCTTACTTGTGCATGTGCTAAAGACATTCCGAACGACCTAGTCTTCTATACCGACGTCCATAACATGCGCTGCATTACTCTCTTGCTTTTCGGGCTGTTCTCCGCTACTTATGCAGCTCCTACCTCTTCTCCCGTTGTACGTACTCAGAACAGTCACAGACTTGCATGTTTCTTACTCGCGACTACGATTTCAGGCTGGCCCTGGCCATGGGCACACCGCTCCTCATGAGGTAGGCTCCTACTAGACTAGCAAACCTTTCACTCACGCTTATAAATCAAGGGTGGCCCTGGTCCACAAGCTGGCTCTGGTTGCCAACGAACTGTTCATACCAATGATGACACGAGCGTTACACCGGTACGCTTCCAGCACTGACTATACTAGGATACTTACTGATAACCGGACTTCCACGAACCTGCAGGACAATTTATTCTATGAGGTTGCAGATCCAACCTTTTCTGACCAGCAGTGGACAGAGAAATTACTGCTAGAAAAGGGTTTCGAGAAAGATATGCAGCAATGGCTCGAAGACTTTTTGGAGGAGAGGGTATTCAAGACGTATCTGGGAATCTCTGCGCGCCCTTTGGAAGGAACATACGACAACTTCTACAAGAGACATCCACGAAATACGAAATTCCGCATAAGAACTCCTCAGGGTGCCTTTGTAGCTGTCATCCCGTTCCCCTGCTCATGGGAGCCTCATTTCGAGGGGCAGGTGACAAGTCGGACTCCTTTGGACTCACATCTGAGTGCAAAGATTCCGTGCACCGTCGAGATAGACTTTGAATCTCACTGGGGTTGGGCTATCATAGCTTTCATTGCTGATGACAAACCTCAAGCTAGACGAGCTTTTGGTCAGATACCTATGATCTGGATCGCGTTAGCTCCCAAAGACAAGACTTTTCTCGAGAGATGTGATAAGTTGGTGCATGGCAGAACTTCAGTACGCTTCGAGGACCTTCCGACCCACGCTCCGGATCCCCCTCTCTTTTCCGTCTTTTCTGACCGCACGTACATACTCCCCTCGAAGTACTACTAGTAGACGGCTTCGGTGGACGACAAGGATCATGGAGATGCACCCATGTGCTACGTTTCCTCGGCACCTCTTTTCCGGTCTCCCACTCCTTATACTTCGCTTTCCTGGGTTCTTCCTTCTTTTCGAGCAAAGCGATGACTTCGACACAGATCTCTCTTTCCCGGTCTCCCACTCCTTGTTCTTCGCTTTCTTAGGTTCCCCTTTCTTTTCGAGCAAAGCGAGGACTTCTACATAGATCGCGTATGCCAGCTTCGTTTCTGGGTTGGTATTTTGTATACTTTCATTTAGACTTTCGAATTTCGAAGCTTTACCTTGTGGTTTTGCTGGCAGCCTCCTGAGCTGTTCACGGCTGCCTTCAGTATGTGAACCCGAGCAGACCAGGCTACCGCCGGTTCGTTGGCCATCACAAGTTCTTGATACGTGTGCACTGTGAAGACCTTTTCCAGATATTAGTCCAACTCCCTCTGTCTGAGCTCCTCGAGGTCCGAAAGGCTGGCGGAGAGGACTCTCTATCGACTGCTTGTAGTGTGTCTTGACGCACTAGGCGAAACTCGTGAGCCTTGTATTTCTTTGACCTCAGATTTCATCTCGTTGAGTACTACGATCACTATCGCCATCTTTGTTCTTGTCTACTAAGCCACAGTCAGATGTTGAGAGCAATGTGTACATCGATGCCTAATACTATATACAGGCCTATACCTGGTCGCCATCGCAGTACCGATGTGGAAAGTTGTAAGTCACACTTATGATTCTTATTCAAGTTTTCACTATCCGGATTTCTGTTAAGTATGCGCGAAAGCAGGCAGAAGCTCGTTGCGAGTTGGTTTAAACAGTGACACTCCTCTAGAGTATATGTCACCTCCTCAGTCGCAATTAAGCCTTTTGCCAAAGGACAAGCCCCATCATGATTACTGTTACAACATCCCGCCGTGTCCCGCTACGTCAGGAGCCACCTCAACTGTTCTGCCCATATCCGATGGTGTCACCAGTTCATCTTTCTGCAAGCATCAGAGTAACATCATATTATTTGCAGATTTTACGCCGATGGGTTCGATGATAAATGTCAACTGTCCGAGCGATGCGCTCGCTACTACGCAAGAAGATAAGATGATTAAATATGAGGACATACGTGCTACAAAGAATGGGTGTTGCAATCCAAGGGAGTGTGTGAGCAAAAAGAGAAGATCCGAGCGAGGTAGGATGGGTAGTCCATGTAGTGCATACCTGTAATGTACATGTAACATAAATATCGTCGTTCAAAATGTCAAATGCCGTATATAGATCCCAAGCCGAGCATCAACGAAGGTCTAACGAACGAGCAACGCTCCCGCAAGGACACCAATAGCCGCAAGGACTGTGCTCGACATCGCCGCTTGGTTCAAGCCGCCTCCGAGGACATTTCCCAACGCAGCATTCGAAGTACCCGTGCTGCTACCGCTCGAAGCCGCACCCGAAGTAGTCGTCGTCACAGAAACCGTCGAAGATCCGTTGTTCGATGCAGTAGATGAAACGGACGAGGATGAGGGTAAGGACGTGATTGAGAAGGAGATGGAGGTGCTTGTGCTCGCGAGGGCGCAGAATTGGTTTGTCAAGCCTTCGGCCGTGATGAGTTCGCTAGGGCAGTCTGATTGCATGCAGGATACGAGAGCGCTTTGATAGTTTGTGCTAAAGGAAGAGGACAGGAACGAATTAGGGACTTGGAGATGGAAACGGAGAATAATGGCCGCAGGCTTCACAAGCGCACCTGTTGCAATAACAGCTTTCTGGCACGACATTGGAGCAGTTTACTGAGGCGATAGCAGTCTCGAAGCATGTAACAACTGATGAAAGAAGTGAAAGCAAAGGAGATATCAGAGAGAATTCCTCGACGAATTGTCAACAACAACATACCACAGGTATCATAGCCGCTTAACGAAGGCAACACGGCCGACGATGTTGAGCTGGCTGAAAGACTAGACCCGGATCCACCACTAGCAATGGTAGTAGAAGCAGAGATAGAACCACTCGAACCGGAGCTGATTGCTGAAGCTGAGCTTGAGGATGAAGTGGAAGATGTCGAAGAGGATTGAGCTGTTACCAGTGAGAGCACACAGAGTAGTAAGAGGAAGGCTGAAGAGAGCTTTTGGAGAAAGGACGTGTGTATCATGGTAGATAGAGAACAAAGATTTTGGTACCCGAATTTTAAAGTCTTGGCGAGTCGAGTTTGACAGAAGCTGTTCAAAAGAATGTGACAGTGTGTGACTTTAATGATCCTGTGAATGTGACGTTTGTGACATCCCGCCTCTTCTCCCTCCATCATGTCCATGATTGTCGACGACGTTCATGATACTCCCAATCTCTATGAGACCTGGTATATACTCCTCCTGCTCCTCCTCAGAGGACTACAGCGTCTAATCTGCTCACTCGCAGTTTGGTCGATTCGATCTGGCGTTACTTCAACTTTTCAATGTTCAACGTTCAACTTCAACATCAACGCATGATGTTCCGTTTTTCACCTTCTAACTAGCCTCGACGGCTTACTAGTGCTATCCTGTTATCATGAACATACGGTTGAAGCTTCCGTAAACGTGAATCAAGATGAATCATGGCACGTTGAAAGTTCATTAGTTCAGAGTCTTTCCACGGAAACATAGACGCGAGAGTATATTGGGATGTGCTTTGTCGGTATGAATGCAATTCAAGTTTATGTTCAAACCGTCGACTCGAAGAGGCACTTTCCTCGATTCTTCTCGGACTCCCCTGCTTCTCCAATATAGATTCGAACTCAACAGCGTCCTCGACTTCTCATTCTTTCCTCTAACTTGGCTTCCAACTCAGAGTCGGTAGTGTCCAAAGATCCAGCGACTGAGAGCGGGCTCAAATTTGCGCAGGAGGCGCCTTCACGCTGAAAGCCGAGTGAATGCATATGGTGTGGGGGTGGCCAGACAGCACCAGCGATCACACGCGAATGCTGAATTGGTGCGTTTGGATCTACTGGCCGGGATGGTGGCCAGGGAGCTCTTGCCTGAGCCCCATATTGCTGCGACTGAAGTTGGTCCAGTGGAAAGATCAGTGGATTGCAGTACGCACCGGAATAGCCTGAGAGGCTGACTGGTTGTTCGAGCAATAAATGATGCCGTCGATATATTGGGCAGACATGGATGATGACTAGTAGTCGTAGTCCGAACAAAGTAGGTCGATAAAAGATTGCGAGGACAACTTGAGTTCGTTCGTCGATGTCGTTCACAGGGAATCTACGAGGAAGCTCTCACTTATATAGTGCCTACTGTGGCTCATGCAATGTCTATTCCTGGAAGGTAGGACAATGAGCTTATTGCATATATAGAAAACGAGATCTGCATGCATATATATGGTCTATCGTTGGTGAACGAGGCCACCTCTGGTGTTCTATGTGGCTTTGAACCATATCCTTTTCGGGCAATGGCCAAAGTTCCCGCAAGATGACACGCCTCTCTTCCGTGCTTGGCTTCTACATTTAGCAAGAGACGGTTGAATCATACAGACCCCTGCAATGTTCTTAACATACCTAGCATATATCATGCAAGTGAATCATTTTAACCTTTCCACACTCGAGGAAAGCCTGAATACTGAGACTAGCCGTCTGATCATGCATTCTTCTACGAATATCAACAATTTCAGATTTCCTCCTCGTTTAAACAACTGTCGTTCTTGGTAGGCCAGAAGACGTAGATAATATACATGGGTTATCGTATGTACTTTTTATGTCTTTTTGTGCTAAAGAACTTGAAAGGATATAACTTAATTTGAAAGAGCACAGAGATACAGCGACATAAGTAATTTCAGTCCTTCCCCGAAGCTGGCTTAGGATGCTTGGTACGAGGTTTGATCTTCTTCCGCTTCAGCGACAGAGGTCGATCCTTCCCTCGAAGTCTAGCATAGACACCACAAGCATTACAGAGCTGAGCACCCGTCTTGCTCCTACGCCAGACAGACGTATTCCGCGTATGGCAATGGGTGCATTGAGGTCCCGACTGATTAGCAGCATCCTCCTCCTCGCTTTCCTGCTTGTCCTCCTCGATATCAGCATCGATAAGCTCCTGCGGCCGAAGCTTGTTCCTCTGTTGGAGATAGAGACCACACGCGTTGCAGAGCGTGCGGAACGTCAAAGGCTCCCTTCGCCATAACGGAGTCGAGGTAGCATGGCAATGGTAGCATGATTTTGGCTGCTTGGGATTGGGTCTCCGGCCTAGCTTTGGAAGTTTATCATCGAGAACGGGCGGAGGGGAGGGTGAGGACGAGGACACGGTGGATAAAGTGGATATGGGAGAACAGGATCCGACATGCACTAGCGCATCATGGTGGGTGTCATGAATGTGCGGCTTGGTTTCGTACGGATCGATGGCGGTTAGAGTCGCCGACGGGGTATCCCACGACTGGGAAGAAGGATGAGACAGAGTGGGTGATGCCCATTGCTGAGAATGAGCCCATTGATCAACTTCGCCCTTTAGAAAGGGATGCCGTCGGACATCCGTGCTTCGTTCGGATTGGTCGTACGAATTGATAGTGCGGGGAAGAGCTGAAAATGCCTCTGCATGACCAGGGATGCTGCCATTGATGGACCAATGCGAGGACGAGTGCTCGACGTAGTCCAAACAGACAGAGGAGTAGGAAGAACCTAGTTCAGAGATGTCAGTAGCGAGCACGACTCCCAATTGTTTGCACGTACCATAGCCCCAATAATTTGAAGACGAGACCGTGTTAGAAGGAAGTGAATAGCGTCTGAATAAATGAGTGTTCTCAGCGAGTTGGTCTCTGTCGGACGCGAGGATAATATCTGATGGATGTGAGTGTCCGTGCATAACTGGAGAAGGGGAAGAATGGAGGCCTTACTGAACGTACCAAGAAAGACTGCTTAAATGAAGGAAAAATGCGCTTTCGATGCGATGGATCTTTTGACGGGGCCATTTGAATACCAAAATCACCAATCTGTCCATCTGATGGGAATAACATTGACCAACGCGTTTCAAAGTTTTTGGGAATTCACGCCGGTCCAGACCAGAACAGTCCGTTTTGAGACAATTATTGACTTCTATTCTGCTGTAGGTGTATTCAACTACATGGCGCTGCTCGTCATGAATCATTCAAGTAGGCTCATCCAAAACTGAGCCCCTCTCTTCTCCCCTTGGCCAATTCTGCGAAGGCAGCCCAAAGTGTTATCGGCGCTCCTTACGCAAAAGAACTGACAAGAACAATATCAACCGCCTAAGCGACCGACGGGGGACCATTTCGTGGGGAAATTGTTGTGGAGAAGGGCCCAAGGGGTTCCCGCCAATTTCGGGTATGAAAAATCTAGAAAGAGCCACTGAGAGATAGCTGTAAAAGGCCCGAGAAGGTATGAAAAGGTGTGGAAGGATGCACAGGACCTGCACAGGACGTACGACTCTTTGGAAGAGACTGTGAGCAGGAAAGAGCACTGAAACTGGGCCGTTCGGAACAGTTGCAGCCAGCGATCATCTCAGGCACTGGCATCGCCTCCAAGCCAATCGAGCTTAGTCTCTGATGAAGGTCAAAGATTGGCAAAAGGCAATTGAAGCCATTGCCAAAAGCCCTAACATATCAATCATATATAGGACCGGTCGGAATATTCCTAGTTAGATCTATGCAAAAGACGTAAAATTCCCGGGACATGTTTTGGCCAAACAGTCAGTCTGAGCCTCTGAGGGGAGCCGTGACTCAGTAAAGCTCAGAAAACAATCCAATCGGTGAGCTTACTAGTACACTTATAGATATACGATCATCTACACTGAAGAGAGCAGATGTTGACTGAACAGTGAATTCTCCATTTCGCTTGGCGGATGAATGACAGGAATTGCAAATCTCTGGAAGTTCGTTATGGAGTATGTTTGAGCTCTTTTCCACAGATGTCACAGTTAGCCCGAGTCTGGGTATTTTGTCCGTCTGATTTTCTTGAGGTTTGATGCAGGATTTAGGCCTCGACGCTCGTATTCTGGAGGGCCCTCTGTTGTTCTTCAAGAATCATAGCCTGCTCCCTTTCTAGTGGCCACTGACGGATCAGCATCTATCAACATATCCTCCGAGTCGGAGCGTGTTGTTCAGCTGGAGAAAATCAACGCCCGAAGGTGATGAACGACTTAGTAGACCACCATCAGACAGAGAATGAAATTGTGTACCAGATGATCTCACTCACATCCGTAGGAGCTCCATAGATGGTAGCAACTTGAAGGTGACAAGGCAAAAAGAATGCTGCAGTGGATTTCATGAGAAGCGGTATAAGAACTCAGCTGACAGCGGGTTGATTCGATGGCCGTAGGCGACCCAGCGTTTCAAGAACATCAGGAATAGAATGCAGACATCTTCGGGAGATTTTCTGCTTAGCGCCGTTCAGAATGGAACATATATGCCCTAAAATAGCAACGCTGGTGGCTCGATCGAACACATGAATCCTCGAAAAGTTTATCGAACTTGTAGACAATATGACCCCAGCGCACACGGAAACTTGAGCTGTTTGCAAGTGCCTCGCTCAGCAGATACAAGCGGATTATGTCTGACAAGGCCGCTGACACTGGCCAAAATGAGGTTGAGATCTGCACGTTGGCAAAAATAGGATCGTAATCTCGACGAAAGTCCTGAAGCATCGGCCATCTTTCATCTGCGAGCAACGCCGAACGACACTCGAGACTGCTTTGTAGACTTGCGGTATATCCTTAGCAGGCGTCCGTCATCGATGGTCACATCTTGAACACTCGCATGAGTGTGGTTATGGCAGCGCTTTCAACAGACAAGCTGCCAATGAGAACAACTGTGAGGAGGTCCGTGCATTAGTGTATGGAGTACAAGGAATGCATATCTACCGCTGCGCCCGAATCGCTGTCGTCAACGGTAGTATTCGAAGCGTCAAGGAAACCACAAACTTGGGGGGGAATGCTAACTTGAGGATCACACAAATATTTGAAAGCAAGAGCTTGGAGCGGCACCAAGACTGAGAGACGAGATTTTGAATGTTTCGCTGTAGACGATCTTTCCTTTGACCAGGACCCCAGTGAATCGTCAGAAATGGTACAGGAAACGTTCCAATATCAGACCTTCGATCCAAGCGAATATGCCCCAATACCCAATAGCGATCATGTTTCATCCAGAACGGCAAGAGGAGTATCAGGCATAATCCATGAACGTGGACACAATCACTTTCGTAGCCGTACTCTGAGTCTCGAAGATGTAAGAGCACTATACCCCGCTAAGAGAAGCGCCACCTGTAGTAGCACGAAAAAGGGGCCTGCTGTGATCGAGATGGTTGTCCAATACTCCATGAATTCGCGAATACGGAGATGAGGATCGTGTGGATTCTGGTCATGGTGCAGGCCATGTTCGAGATGAGTGGGAAGGATGCTCTCTTTACGTATTCGATTCTTTTAGCAGTAGGAATGATACGCAACCTCGTCCTCTGTGAGCGTCTCGAACCACCGAGCGGATACGAAGCATAGCAAAGCACCGAACATGCTTGCCAGAAGTCCTATGGTGAACAAAGCTGAGACGACAGGAAACTGAGCTTCTCCGCTACTTTGTGCGACGATAGATAACACTTGAGCGTGGACCCCGGCCATAAAAGTGGCCTGGGGAAGGACAGAGCATTAGAGATATACATAGAGTGTACATCACACCCGTTTCTGGCACTGGTAACAGTGCCAGTAACACCTCAATTGGGGGTGGTAACATTACCAGTAGAATACCTCAATTACCAGGAAGTGATAGCACTTTTGAGTCTTGACTAAACACGAATCGGAAATGAATTATCTGAATCGGCCCTTTTGAGTATCCACGCTTAGCGCCAGTGTCCAGCGCATCATCAACTTTCTGTTCACTTCCTTCATCTCCAATCATAAGGTATCGCAAAGCTGTCCGTACGTCTTACCATGTCAAATTCAAGCTCTGCTCCTCTACTGACTGCTTGCACTGCATACCATTTCGGTCACTTTTTACGCGTTCTGGCATTCAATGTGTGGTTGCGGGCTTTTGCTTTCAGATCGTTGAATCTCGATGGCTATTAGTACAAGTACGCTCAGGGAAGCTTAAAAGGGCCGGAAGGACTGCGATCACCGTCTCTTGCACGTCTTGTGCTGGCCTGGGACTATCTGAGGAGGAGAATTTGAGAGAGGTGTGCATAGCCTATCTAGTGGGTGAGTCTGTATTTTCAACTCTCGAAGATGTTCTTCTGATGTTGTCTCTAAGGTCATTGGCATAGACTCTGCCTTATATGTTCCAGAAATGACTAGCTAGGATTTATCAATAGCTGTCACCGCTGCTACAAATTCGGATATCACACAATTGTTGTACACTTCCTCACCGTGCAATGCAAAACGGAATTATTTTTCTTCGCTTGAACGCAGTTCAAATTCTTCACACGGTTTTTTTGTGCTCTATCGTCTTGAGTCTCACTGCTTGGGCATCTTGTCCATAGTTCATTCATGGCCTCAAGCTCGAAACGACGTTTTGACCATATCAGGCAACCTCATCCCCATACGCCTGACGCCAAACGCCTTCGCTTGTCAAGGAGTGCTGAATTCATATTTCCTTCAACATGGGAGGAGCTTGCGCCCACCGAAACTAAGGAGCCGTTGATTCCCCTTCCCTTCTCGCATCAAATGACATGAACACTGATGCATCTGTTCTTGTTGATGGTGTCAGCATTCTGAACTCGCCTGGTCTCTTCATCATTCCGGAGGATATCGACATTGAGAAGAGCGAGGGCAACCACTCCGAATTCGCTCTAGATGAGCTCGAGGCTCAGACGTACGACATCAGCCTTCAAATAAGAGATGAAATGATGGATGATAAGGCCACTGCTGCAGTATACCGCCGACATCTGCAAAACTACACCATGTACCTGGCTGAGTTTCATCCTCATATCTCCGCTCTACCTATCACTGCAACAAAAGTATCATTATTCTTGGATCATGAGGTCAAACGTCCAAAGGTGTGTTTTCTGTGAGCGCCACCTCTTAGAAGCAAGCTAACTGCTCATTATGCAGCGCACGCATAATGGCTTGGACATTGTCGGGACACGAGTGGGATTAGAGCACATCAAGCAATGCATCAGCGCACTGGAATATCATAGATTTCACCATAAACACGAGACACGCTACCTCGCCGAACCGAAATCACTGATTCCCTTGCGGGATGATACTCGGATTCAAACGTTCGAAAAGATGGCTAAAGCGAATCGCCCAAACGCAGTTGCAGAATCACATTCTCGGAAGGCAGCTGGATCTTCTGCAGGTACTGCCTACTACTTTTGAATCACATTGCTTGCAAAGGACTCATATGCACCACAGATACATATACTGCCGAACAGTTATGTCAAGCCTCAGCTCGTTTTTTTACCGCTGCCAACACAGCAACGCGTCTGCTCTTAAGCTCCAGGGATCAGGCTATGCTTGTTACATCAACTTCTACTGCATTCCGTGGTGATAATCTTCGAACCCTTCTCTGGTCGGACATGTTCCTTCAAGCTCTTCCTGTTCCAGAGCTCCATCGCACAGTTCCGGTAAGTTCAACAACTCATCTTTTTGTTCATACTCAAATCAAAGTCAGGCAATTGTCTTCCTCGTAGATCAAGGCAAAACCAACACGACAGGTCGCTTGGATGAACATGGCGCACTGCACCATAAAGAAGTCTTGCTGTGCTGCCAGGGCGCATTAGCACGATACTTCTGGGTTCAATTCCATGTTGTGGGTAGGCCTCACCCAGACTTTGTCCCTGATTATGGCGACGCCGATTACGGTGAATTTGGTCGGCGGGATTGGTACAGGCTTTATGTCTTCCCGAGTTCAGAGGGTGATGATATACAGATGACTTACAAGAGTACGTGTCAGATTTATATACCCAGGTCTCAACGAATACTGATGTTCATTCCTGCTGCTCAGATCATCATTCTCGGGTGACGAAGATGCATAAGGAAAACGGGATCTCAATCTCAAAGACAACACACGCAGGACGCGGCTATGCTGCACATACTGCCCGACAACATGGTGCTGCGAAAGAGTCCGTCAAAGCGATTGGATGGTCTGCTGGTGATTCGTTTAGTGCTTGCTATGACCGAGCGCTTCCATTGGATGCGCTTATGGGTGCAGCAATGTTCAATGCCTGTGACTTTTCTACTTATTTTATATCGCGGGACTGCCTGGGTGAGTACTAACGCTTGATGTCACCTTTCTGTTACTGAAATTTTATACAGACCCACCTGGAGAGCTACTTCAAATGTTATTTCCCTGGGTCGAGGATGAAAAAGCTGCGCTCGAAGCCCGTCATCAAGAACTTGGGCGTAAAGCTGACGATTTTGCCCTCCAACAATTCCTCAATCTACTTGTCACCTTCCGCCGAATTCTTCTGCAGGATGCTGCTGTCTTGTATGCTCAATATCCTGATTGGCCAATGTGGGACTTCTCCCCATTCAATCTTGCACTTTTCCGAAGGTTCGCGTTGAGTTCAGCGGAGGTCATAGCCCATGCGGAAGAGTGTTCGCGAGCAAATCTAGCAGCAATCCCCCGACACGTTGCGGATTCATTCCGTGGAACGGCTACAACCGTGCATCTTCAACAAGAATCACACCGAATCGAGAGCCGGGAGATGTTTAGTAATCTGACGCAGCGGATGGACTTTCTCCTAGCTACAGTTACTACGCTGGTTGGTCCAAAGGCACGACGACAGGATATTGGTAAGTCAAACTGTCCATCCGCTTAATGAACAATCCTTATCTGAATATCTGGACAGCAAAACTTTTAGCACCTGTTGAACCTCCACTTAACCCTCCTCCACGCTCCAGCTCACATATACTGGCCCCATCTTGTACATCGCCACCTCATGTAACACAGCCTCCAGCTATATTACCACCTCAAACTCTTCTGACTCCTTCGGCGATGCAATCTGAAGATTCACACTCGAGTCTTTTGCCTTCATTCCCAACAACAACAACAAACTACTTGCTTTTGTCGGATACTGTATTGGCCGCTATTCAAAAGAAGGCTATGGAAGCACTAGAAGCTCAATATGGCCAGCATCGTGTTGCAAAACATGTCTGGAACTGGGCAGATAATGCTTGGTTACCATCGTATCGCCGTGTCGAGATTGCATCTATTCACAGTATTCAGGAGCTCTGGGATGAGTTGGAGGTGGGAATAGATGGCCACTTGTCGATCTCAGAACTCGAAGATGGATGGAAAGCAAAATGGAGACATGGTGACCGCGGCGCAAGCACTGATCTCAGTCGTCGACGGCGATTGGTATCGCTCGTGAAGGATATCTCACAGAAACAAAACTGGACTAACAAACAGGCCTTGGATTTTCTCTCTGCATACTTTCCAATCTCCAGAACCTCTTCCGATGAACGAACGCGCTCAGTGCGTTCATTCCTTGAGGCAATTCCTCAGAAAGGACATTTTCGTACTTACATCCTCGACAAATGCTCTTCTTACGCTAAACCTTGATTCAATCCGAATTGATAATTGCACAAATACGATACACACGTTATAGAGCACTATAGTATACATACACATTGAATATTACATGATAATCATTGTCCTATTCGTTTCGATGCTGTGAGTCATAATCTTCGAGGAATTCGAGCAGTTTTTTCCGACCCTCTGGCATGTTACCACTTGCACGGTCAATGGGAACCACCTTGGTCAACCGTGTGATTACCTCCATCGAAGAATCAGGCCCGTCTTCTCCAAATCTACGTATCAGCGATGCTGCTCGAAGAATTGTGTTAAAACTGGTCTCGTGGATTGCGAGGGATTCGAAAAGCATCTTCTTTGTAATTTTTACCTGTCAATGGGCTGAGTGCAAGATGCAAAAACAATAACAATCTGTACACATACTTTCGAAGACACATCAGGAATCTGGACTAATTTATTCAGATACTCATCGGCAAGCTCTGCAACAAACAGCCACAGCTTGACGATGTCAGGATTCTGAGCTCGGTCAGATCCACGAAGGCGATTGAATAACGCATAGCTTTCTCTAGCTACAACTTGTTCAGTAAGCCATTTGAGGGCTTTTGACTTGTCATCGACACTTGCTCTTGAAGATCCTGTTGCCTTTCTAAGATTGGTCTGCACGCGTGCTATGTGAATTGGAACTTGTTCATTTGATGCTACCATTGATGTAGAAGCTTCAGGAGCATCAGGAGAGGCTGCGATAGGTGAGTTTGAGAGAAATCAGTGCTATATTTGTATACACTTACATTCAATGATTGAGCCTTCTTCGCGTTCTTCACGTTTTCGCTTTAGCCTACTGACAATATCATTGACTTCATGAGCAGAGAGTGCCTGTATGATCTTGAGTTATTGATATGAAGATTTGAATGGTTGAAAATACACACATATTCAACAGTAACACGGACGATGTTGTCTACTGCAGTTAGATATTCAACCATAAGTGGGGTCTCGAGCAAAGTGAGGTGGTCAGTTCGTGCAACAAGGAATGGTTGAAGCGCGCTTGGTATACGGTGATGAGGAGTCGAAAGCTTGATGAGACCTGTGTGAATAGACAAGTGAAAAACTAACAATGAGAGTAGAGTGGATGCACTGCGTACCTCGAATAATACTCTTAAGCTCAAGCACCCGAACGATCTCTGATGCTTTGACCTTGAAAGTCCGCGGTGCGATACAGCCTTCATGAGAGATGAACTTGTTGTGAACGAGGGTATCGACTGCTATTTCCGCAGCAGGATTCTCTCGTTTATCGATGACATGGATGGTTATTAAGATTTCCTGTGCATGTCTGTCAATGAACTTGAGCAGGTAAACAGAATGCTGTTTACATACCCCTAGATCATTGCTTATACCTTCATGGTTCGTGCCACTGGTAGTTGGGAATGGATTCGAAGAAGCCTCGGGAACCGCTGGTGATGATGGCGGGTGAATTTGCATCATGTTTGATGCATTTGTGGCATTCGTTTGACTTGTCGCGCTTTTACGACCTCCCCGTCGTCTCTGTTTAGAGTGAGATTTTAATTCATACAAAGAGTCAGCCCATGGACCAGAGTGTGCTCACCTTCGAAGCAGTTGTATTGGCTGGCAGCGGTGCATTTGTACGATAACCACCATTTCTATCTGAGAGTGCTCGTTCCATCGTCGCAACAGTTGTCTTGGTGTTCAGTGGGCCGGCATTGGCAGGCCAGAGATGTCGGTGTGAATTCGCAAGTTCAAAAAGTGACTTTCGGTCCATGGATCTGATTGGATGGGCCAAGGATAGTTAGAAAGTATGGCCTATACAGGAAGAGCATAATTGAACGAACCTCAATTCACTGAGTTGATAAGGCCTTCCCTGGTCCATGTTGCGAAGAACTGTTGTTGTTGGTGGCTGAGCTGAGAGTGGAATAGGAGCCCGGGGGCGCACCTTTTATCACTTCATTGTTTGATGACTAACCTGAAAACAAGGACTCGATCGGGACTTACGGAGGGATATGAGCCTCGATTGAAGACATACACAAGCTATGTCCCCGATTGAAGGTCTGAAATATAAGTAAGTCCCAATCGAGAGCATAAATTGAGTTATACCTTCGTTTGGGGATTAACTAGACTGAAAACCCTCAATCGCGGGTCTTCGACTTGTTTGCACTTCGATCGAGGGATTCATAATCCTGAACAGTCCCAATTGTGGGTTTTGAGGACCAGCCAGACTCGAACGGACTAAATTTTCAAAAGAAGACATTGAATGAGCATTCTATACACTCAAACGATGCCTTTACATACCCCAGTCGAATGAGGCATTTTCATCAAAAGCCCTCAAACCAGTTTTTTGTGGGCATAGTGACAGATCGTGAGCCCAGATCTGCCCGGAATATGTTCTAGCATTGGTGTCGATACCTTTGATGAGATGTTTGCAATGCCTTGACTATCGACGACTGATAACGAGCAGCCAGCAGATTTGAGAGGGACTCAAATGAGGAGAGTGAGGTTGAGGAGAGACCGGATATCCCACACAGCCGCCAAACGGGAGATGTTGCGACCTTGAATTCCTTCATTTCACGCGAACGAGGGATGTCAAAAACGATCGATTAACGAGAGTGGGGTACATGGGCTACGTCGAGTACGAAAAGAAACCCGAAGTGTTACCAGCGTCTATCCGATCGGCGTCAGGATGACGAATCCCTTGCCAAGCTCTCACCACGTGATGGCTACCAGCGGCTGCCAGTAACGGCGACGAGTTCCGATACATAGAGTGTACATCACACCCGTTTCTGGCACTGGTAACAGTGCCAGTAACACCTCAATTGGGGGTGGTAACATTACCAGTAGAATACCTCAATTACCAGGAAGTGATAGCACTTTTGAGTCTTGACTAAATACGAATCGGAAATGAATTATCTGAATCGGCCCTTTTGAGTATCCACGCTTAGCGCCAGTGTCCAGCGCATCATCAACTTTCTGTTCACTTCCTTCATCTCCAATCATAAGGTATCGCAAAGCTGTCCGTACGTCTTACCATGTCAAATTCAAGCTCTGCTCCTCTACTGACTGCTTGCACTGCATACCATTTCGGTCACTTTTTACGCGTTCTGGCATTCAATGTGTGGTTGCGGGCTTTTGCTTTCAGATCGTTGAATCTCGATGGCTATTAGTACAAGTACGCTCAGGGAAGCTTAAAAGGGCCGGAAGGACTGCGATCACCGTCTCTTGCACGTCTTGTGCTGGCCTGGGACTATCTGAGGAGGAGAATTTGAGAGAGGTGTGCATAGCCTATCTAGTGGGTGAGTCTGTATTTTCAACTCTCGAAGATGTTCTTCTGATGTTGTCTCTAAGGTCATTGGCATAGACTCTGCCTTATATGTTCCAGAAATGACTAGCTAGGATTTATCAATAGCTGTCACCGCTGCTACAAATTCGGATATCACACAATTGTTGTACACTTCCTCACCGTGCAATGCAAAACGGAATTATTTTTCTTCGCTTGAACGCAGTTCAAATTCTTCACACGGTTTTTTTGTGCTCTATCGTCTTGAGTCTCACTGCTTGGGCATCTTGTCCATAGTTCATTCATGGCCTCAAGCTCGAAACGACGTTTTGACCATATCAGGCAACCTCATCCCCATACGCCTGACGCCAAACGCCTTCGCTTGTCAAGGAGTGCTGAATTCATATTTCCTTCAACATGGGAGGAGCTTGCGCCCACCGAAACTAAGGAGCCGTTGATTCCCCCTTCCCTTCTCGCATCAAATGACATGAACACTGATGCATCTGTTCTTGTTGATGGTGTCAGCATTCTGAACTCGCCTGGTCTCTTCATCATTCCGGAGGATATCGACATTGAGAAGAGCGAGGGCAACCACTCCGAATTCGCTCTAGATGAGCTCGAGGCTCAGACGTACGACATCAGCCTTCAAATAAGAGATGAAATGATGGATGATAAGGCCACTGCTGCAGTATACCGCCGACATCTGCAAAACTACACCATGTACCTGGCTGAGTTTCATCCTCATATCTCCGCTCTACCTATCACTGCAACAAAAGTATCATTATTCTTGGATCATGAGGTCAAACGTCCAAAGGTGTGTTTTCTGTGAGCGCCACCTCTTAGAAGCAAGCTAACTGCTCATTATGCAGCGCACGCATAATGGCTTGGACATTGTCGGGACACGAGTGGGATTAGAGCACATCAAGCAATGCATCAGCGCACTGGAATATCATAGATTTCACCATAAACACGAGACACGCTACCTCGCCGAACCGAAATCACTGATTCCCTTGCGGGATGATACTCGGATTCAAACGTTCGAAAAGATGGCTAAAGCGAATCGCCCAAACGCAGTTGCAGAATCACATTCTCGGAAGGCAGCTGGATCTTCTGCAGGTACTGCCTACTACTTTTGAATCACATTGCTTGCAAAGGACTCATATGCACCACAGATACATATACTGCCGAACAGTTATGTCAAGCCTCAGCTCGTTTTTTTACCGCTGCCAACACAGCAACGCGTCTGCTCTTAAGCTCCAGGGATCAGGCTATGCTTGTTACATCAACTTCTACTGCATTCCGTGGTGATAATCTTCGAACCCTTCTCTGGTCGGACATGTTCCTTCAAGCTCTTCCTGTTCCAGAGCTCCATCGCACAGTTCCGGTAAGTTCAACAACTCATCTTTTTGTTCATACTCAAATCAAAGTCAGGCAATTGTCTTCCTCGTAGATCAAGGCAAAACCAACACGACAGGTCGCTTGGATGAACATGGCGCACTGCACCATAAAGAAGTCTTGCTGTGCTGCCAGGGCGCATTAGCACGATACTTCTGGGTTCAATTCCATGTTGTGGGTAGGCCTCACCCAGACTTTGTCCCTGATTATGGCGACGCCGATTACGGTGAATTTGGTCGGCGGGATTGGTACAGGCTTTATGTCTTCCCGAGTTCAGAGGGTGATGATATACAGATGACTTACAAGAGTACGTGTCAGATTTATATACCCAGGTCTCAACGAATACTGATGTTCATTCCTGCTGCTCAGATCATCATTCTCGGGTGACGAAGATGCATAAGGAAAACGGGATCTCAATCTCAAAGACAACACACGCAGGACGCGGCTATGCTGCACATACTGCCCGACAACATGGTGCTGCGAAAGAGTCCGTCAAAGCGATTGGATGGTCTGCTGGTGATTCGTTTAGTGCTTGCTATGACCGAGCGCTTCCATTGGATGCGCTTATGGGTGCAGCAATGTTCAATGCCTGTGACTTTTCTACTTATTTTATATCGCGGGACTGCCTGGGTGAGTACTAACGCTTGATGTCACCTTTCTGTTACTGAAATTTTATACAGACCCACCTGGAGAGCTACTTCAAATGTTATTTCCCTGGGTCGAGGATGAAAAAGCTGCGCTCGAAGCCCGTCATCAAGAACTTGGGCGTAAAGCTGACGATTTTGCCCTCCAACAATTCCTCAATCTACTTGTCACCTTCCGCCGAATTCTTCTGCAGGATGCTGCTGTCTTGTATGCTCAATATCCTGATTGGCCAATGTGGGACTTCTCCCCATTCAATCTTGCACTTTTCCGAAGGTTCGCGTTGAGTTCAGCGGAGGTCATAGCCCATGCGGAAGAGTGTTCGCGAGCAAATCTAGCAGCAATCCCCCGACACGTTGCGGATTCATTCCGTGGAACGGCTACAACCGTGCATCTTCAACAAGAATCACACCGAATCGAGAGCCGGGAGATGTTTAGTAATCTGACGCAGCGGATGGACTTTCTCCTAGCTACAGTTACTACGCTGGTTGGTCCAAAGGCACGACGACAGGATATTGGTAAGTCAAACTGTCCATCCGCTTAATGAACAATCCTTATCTGAATATCTGGACAGCAAAACTTTTAGCACCTGTTGAACCTCCACTTAACCCTCCTCCACGCTCCAGCTCACATATACTGGCCCCATCTTGTACATCGCCACCTCATGTAACACAGCCTCCAGCTATATTACCACCTCAAACTCTTCTGACTCCTTCGGCGATGCAATCTGAAGATTCACACTCGAGTCTTTTGCCTTCATTCCCAACAACAACAACAAACTACTTGCTTTTGTCGGATACTGTATTGGCCGCTATTCAAAAGAAGGCTATGGAAGCACTAGAAGCTCAATATGGCCAGCATCGTGTTGCAAAACATGTCTGGAACTGGGCAGATAATGCTTGGTTACCATCGTATCGCCGTGTCGAGATTGCATCTATTCACAGTATTCAGGAGCTCTGGGATGAGTTGGAGGTGGGAATAGATGGCCACTTGTCGATCTCAGAACTCGAAGATGGATGGAAAGCAAAATGGAGACATGGTGACCGCGGCGCAAGCACTGATCTCAGTCGTCGACGGCGATTGGTATCGCTCGTGAAGGATATCTCACAGAAACAAAACTGGACTAACAAACAGGCCTTGGATTTTCTCTCTGCATACTTTCCAATCTCCAGAACCTCTTCCGATGAACGAACGCGCTCAGTGCGTTCATTCCTTGAGGCAATTCCTCAGAAAGGACATTTTCGTACTTACATCCTCGACAAATGCTCTTCTTACGCTAAACCTTGATTCAATCCGAATTGATAATTGCACAAATACGATACACACGTTATAGAGCACTATAGTATACATACACATTGAATATTACATGATAATCATTGTCCTATTCGTTTCGATGCTGTGAGTCATAATCTTCGAGGAATTCGAGCAGTTTTTTCCGACCCTCTGGCATGTTACCACTTGCACGGTCAATGGGAACCACCTTGGTCAACCGTGTGATTACCTCCATCGAAGAATCAGGCCCGTCTTCTCCAAATCTACGTATCAGCGATGCTGCTCGAAGAATTGTGTTAAAACTGGTCTCGTGGATTGCGAGGGATTCGAAAAGCATCTTCTTTGTAATTTTTACCTGTCAATGGGCTGAGTGCAAGATGCAAAAACAATAACAATCTGTACACATACTTTCGAAGACACATCAGGAATCTGGACTAATTTATTCAGATACTCATCGGCAAGCTCTGCAACAAACAGCCACAGCTTGACGATGTCAGGATTCTGAGCTCGGTCAGATCCACGAAGGCGATTGAATAACGCATAGCTTTCTCTAGCTACAACTTGTTCAGTAAGCCATTTGAGGGCTTTTGACTTGTCATCGACACTTGCTCTTGAAGATCCTGTTGCCTTTCTAAGATTGGTCTGCACGCGTGCTATGTGAATTGGAACTTGTTCATTTGATGCTACCATTGATGTAGAAGCTTCAGGAGCATCAGGAGAGGCTGCGATAGGTGAGTTTGAGAGAAATCAGTGCTATATTTGTATACACTTACATTCAATGATTGAGCCTTCTTCGCGTTCTTCACGTTTTCGCTTTAGCCTACTGACAATATCATTGACTTCATGAGCAGAGAGTGCCTGTATGATCTTGAGTTATTGATATGAAGATTTGAATGGTTGAAAATACACACATATTCAACAGTAACACGGACGATGTTGTCTACTGCAGTTAGATATTCAACCATAAGTGGGGTCTCGAGCAAAGTGAGGTGGTCAGTTCGTGCAACAAGGAATGGTTGAAGCGCGCTTGGTATACGGTGATGAGGAGTCGAAAGCTTGATGAGACCTGTGTGAATAGACAAGTGAAAAACTAACAATGAGAGTAGAGTGGATGCACTGCGTACCTCGAATAATACTCTTAAGCTCAAGCACCCGAACGATCTCTGATGCTTTGACCTTGAAAGTCCGCGGTGCGATACAGCCTTCATGAGAGATGAACTTGTTGTGAACGAGGGTATCGACTGCTATTTCCGCAGCAGGATTCTCTCGTTTATCGATGACATGGATGGTTATTAAGATTTCCTGTGCATGTCTGTCAATGAACTTGAGCAGGTAAACAGAATGCTGTTTACATACCCCTAGATCATTGCTTATACCTTCATGGTTCGTGCCACTGGTAGTTGGGAATGGATTCGAAGAAGCCTCGGGAACCGCTGGTGATGATGGCGGGTGAATTTGCATCATGTTTGATGCATTTGTGGCATTCGTTTGACTTGTCGCGCTTTTACGACCTCCCCGTCGTCTCTGTTTAGAGTGAGATTTTAATTCATACAAAGAGTCAGCCCATGGACCAGAGTGTGCTCACCTTCGAAGCAGTTGTATTGGCTGGCAGCGGTGCATTTGTACGATAACCACCATTTCTATCTGAGAGTGCTCGTTCCATCGTCGCAACAGTTGTCTTGGTGTTCAGTGGGCCGGCATTGGCAGGCCAGAGATGTCGGTGTGAATTCGCAAGTTCAAAAAGTGACTTTCGGTCCATGGATCTGATTGGATGGGCCAAGGATAGTTAGAAAGTATGGCCTATACAGGAAGAGCATAATTGAACGAACCTCAATTCACTGAGTTGATAAGGCCTTCCCTGGTCCATGTTGCGAAGAACTGTTGTTGTTGGTGGCTGAGCTGAGAGTGGAATAGGAGCCCGGGGGCGCACCTTTTATCACTTCATTGTTTGATGACTAACCTGAAAACAAGGACTCGATCGGGACTTACGGAGGGATATGAGCCTCGATTGAAGACATACACAAGCTATGTCCCCGATTGAAGGTCTGAAATATAAGTAAGTCCCAATCGAGAGCATAAATTGAGTTATACCTTCGTTTGGGGATTAACTAGACTGAAAACCCTCAATCGCGGGTCTTCGACTTGTTTGCACTTCGATCGAGGGATTCATAATCCTGAACAGTCCCAATTGTGGGTTTTGAGGACCAGCCAGACTCGAACGGACTAAATTTTCAAAAGAAGACATTGAATGAGCATTCTATACACTCAAACGATGCCTTTACATACCCCAGTCCAATGAGGCATTTTCATCAAAAGCCCTCAAACCAGTTTTTTGTGGGCATAGTGACAGATCGTGAGCCCAGATCTGCCCGGAATATGTTCTAGCATTGGTGTCGATACCTTTGATGAGATGTTTGCAATGCCTTGACTATCGACGACTGATAACGAGCAGCCAGCAGATTTGAGAGGGACTCAAATGAGGAGAGTGAGGTTGAGGAGAGACCGGATATCCCACACAGCCGCCAAACGGGAGATGTTGCGACCTTGAATTCCTTCATTTCACGCGAACGAGGGATGTCAAAAACGATCGATTAACGAGAGTGGGGTACATGGGCTACGTCGAGTACGAAAAGAAACCCGAAGTGTTACCAGCGTCTATCCGATCGGCGTCAGGATGACGAATCCCTTGCCAAGCTCTCACCACGTGATGGCTACCAGCGGCTGCCAGTAACGGCGACGAGTTCCGATACATAGAGTGTACATCACACCCGTTTCTGGCACTGGTAACAGTGCCAGTAACACCTCAATTGGGGGTGGTAACATTACCAGTAGAATACCTCAATTACCAGGAAGTGATAGCACTTTTGAGTCTTGACTAAACACGAATCGGAAATGAATTATCTGAATCGGCCCTTTTGAGTATCCACGCTTAGCGCCAGTGTCCAGCGCATCATCAACTTTCTGTTCACTTCCTTCATCTCCAATCATAAGGTATCGCAAAGCTGTCCGTACGTCTTACCATGTCAAATTCAAGCTCTGCTCCTCTACTGACTGCTTGCACTGCATACCATTTCGGTCACTTTTTACGCGTTCTGGCATTCAATGTGTGGTTGCGGGCTTTTGCTTTCAGATCGTTGAATCTCGATGGCTATTAGTACAAGTACGCTCAGGGAAGCTTAAAAGGGCCGGAAGGACTGCGATCACCGTCTCTTGCACGTCTTGTGCTGGCCTGGGACTATCTGAGGAGGAGAATTTGAGAGAGGTGTGCATAGCCTATCTAGTGGGTGAGTCTGTATTTTCAACTCTCGAAGATGTTCTTCTGATGTTGTCTCTAAGGTCATTGGCATAGACTCTGCCTTATATGTTCCAGAAATGACTAGCTAGGATTTATCAATAGCTGTCACCGCTGCTACAAATTCGGATATCACACAATTGTTGTACACTTCCTCACCGTGCAATGCAAAACGGAATTATTTTTCTTCGCTTGAACGCAGTTCAAATTCTTCACACGGTTTTTTTGTGCTCTATCGTCTTGAGTCTCACTGCTTGGGCATCTTGTCCATAGTTCATTCATGGCCTCAAGCTCGAAACGACGTTTTGACCATATCAGGCAACCTCATCCCCATACGCCTGACGCCAAACGCCTTCGCTTGTCAAGGAGTGCTGAATTCATATTTCCTTCAACATGGGAGGAGCTTGCGCCCACCGAAACTAAGGAGCCGTTGATTCCCCCTTCCCTTCTCGCATCAAATGACATGAACACTGATGCATCTGTTCTTGTTGATGGTGTCAGCATTCTGAACTCGCCTGGTCTCTTCATCATTCCGGAGGATATCGACATTGAGAAGAGCGAGGGCAACCACTCCGAATTCGCTCTAGATGAGCTCGAGGCTCAGACGTACGACATCAGCCTTCAAATAAGAGATGAAATGATGGATGATAAGGCCACTGCTGCAGTATACCGCCGACATCTGCAAAACTACACCATGTACCTGGCTGAGTTTCATCCTCATATCTCCGCTCTACCTATCACTGCAACAAAAGTATCATTATTCTTGGATCATGAGGTCAAACGTCCAAAGGTGTGTTTTCTGTGAGCGCCACCTCTTAGAAGCAAGCTAACTGCTCATTATGCAGCGCACGCATAATGGCTTGGACATTGTCGGGACACGAGTGGGATTAGAGCACATCAAGCAATGCATCAGCGCACTGGAATATCATAGATTTCACCATAAACACGAGACACGCTACCTCGCCGAACCGAAATCACTGATTCCCTTGCGGGATGATACTCGGATTCAAACGTTCGAAAAGATGGCTAAAGCGAATCGCCCAAACGCAGTTGCAGAATCACATTCTCGGAAGGCAGCTGGATCTTCTGCAGGTACTGCCTACTACTTTTGAATCACATTGCTTGCAAAGGACTCATATGCACCACAGATACATATACTGCCGAACAGTTATGTCAAGCCTCAGCTCGTTTTTTTACCGCTGCCAACACAGCAACGCGTCTGCTCTTAAGCTCCAGGGATCAGGCTATGCTTGTTACATCAACTTCTACTGCATTCCGTGGTGATAATCTTCGAACCCTTCTCTGGTCGGACATGTTCCTTCAAGCTCTTCCTGTTCCAGAGCTCCATCGCACAGTTCCGGTAAGTTCAACAACTCATCTTTTTGTTCATACTCAAATCAAAGTCAGGCAATTGTCTTCCTCGTAGATCAAGGCAAAACCAACACGACAGGTCGCTTGGATGAACATGGCGCACTGCACCATAAAGAAGTCTTGCTGTGCTGCCAGGGCGCATTAGCACGATACTTCTGGGTTCAATTCCATGTTGTGGGTAGGCCTCACCCAGACTTTGTCCCTGATTATGGCGACGCCGATTACGGTGAATTTGGTCGGCGGGATTGGTACAGGCTTTATGTCTTCCCGAGTTCAGAGGGTGATGATATACAGATGACTTACAAGAGTACGTGTCAGATTTATATACCCAGGTCTCAACGAATACTGATGTTCATTCCTGCTGCTCAGATCATCATTCTCGGGTGACGAAGATGCATAAGGAAAACGGGATCTCAATCTCAAAGACAACACACGCAGGACGCGGCTATGCTGCACATACTGCCCGACAACATGGTGCTGCGAAAGAGTCCGTCAAAGCGATTGGATGGTCTGCTGGTGATTCGTTTAGTGCTTGCTATGACCGAGCGCTTCCATTGGATGCGCTTATGGGTGCAGCAATGTTCAATGCCTGTGACTTTTCTACTTATTTTATATCGCGGGACTGCCTGGGTGAGTACTAACGCTTGATGTCACCTTTCTGTTACTGAAATTTTATACAGACCCACCTGGAGAGCTACTTCAAATGTTATTTCCCTGGGTCGAGGATGAAAAAGCTGCGCTCGAAGCCCGTCATCAAGAACTTGGGCGTAAAGCTGACGATTTTGCCCTCCAACAATTCCTCAATCTACTTGTCACCTTCCGCCGAATTCTTCTGCAGGATGCTGCTGTCTTGTATGCTCAATATCCTGATTGGCCAATGTGGGACTTCTCCCCATTCAATCTTGCACTTTTCCGAAGGTTCGCGTTGAGTTCAGCGGAGGTCATAGCCCATGCGGAAGAGTGTTCGCGAGCAAATCTAGCAGCAATCCCCCGACACGTTGCGGATTCATTCCGTGGAACGGCTACAACCGTGCATCTTCAACAAGAATCACACCGAATCGAGAGCCGGGAGATGTTTAGTAATCTGACGCAGCGGATGGACTTTCTCCTAGCTACAGTTACTACGCTGGTTGGTCCAAAGGCACGACGACAGGATATTGGTAAGTCAAACTGTCCATCCGCTTAATGAACAATCCTTATCTGAATATCTGGACAGCAAAACTTTTAGCACCTGTTGAACCTCCACTTAACCCTCCTCCACGCTCCAGCTCACATATACTGGCCCCATCTTGTACATCGCCACCTCATGTAACACAGCCTCCAGCTATATTACCACCTCAAACTCTTCTGACTCCTTCGGCGATGCAATCTGAAGATTCACACTCGAGTCTTTTGCCTTCATTCCCAACAACAACAACAAACTACTTGCTTTTGTCGGATACTGTATTGGCCGCTATTCAAAAGAAGGCTATGGAAGCACTAGAAGCTCAATATGGCCAGCATCGTGTTGCAAAACATGTCTGGAACTGGGCAGATAATGCTTGGTTACCATCGTATCGCCGTGTCGAGATTGCATCTATTCACAGTATTCAGGAGCTCTGGGATGAGTTGGAGGTGGGAATAGATGGCCACTTGTCGATCTCAGAACTCGAAGATGGATGGAAAGCAAAATGGAGACATGGTGACCGCGGCGCAAGCACTGATCTCAGTCGTCGACGGCGATTGGTATCGCTCGTGAAGGATATCTCACAGAAACAAAACTGGACTAACAAACAGGCCTTGGATTTTCTCTCTGCATACTTTCCAATCTCCAGAACCTCTTCCGATGAACGAACGCGCTCAGTGCGTTCATTCCTTGAGGCAATTCCTCAGAAAGGACATTTTCGTACTTACATCCTCGACAAATGCTCTTCTTACGCTAAACCTTGATTCAATCCGAATTGATAATTGCACAAATACGATACACACGTTATAGAGCACTATAGTATACATACACATTGAATATTACATGATAATCATTGTCCTATTCGTTTCGATGCTGTGAGTCATAATCTTCGAGGAATTCGAGCAGTTTTTTCCGACCCTCTGGCATGTTACCACTTGCACGGTCAATGGGAACCACCTTGGTCAACCGTGTGATTACCTCCATCGAAGAATCAGGCCCGTCTTCTCCAAATCTACGTATCAGCGATGCTGCTCGAAGAATTGTGTTAAAACTGGTCTCGTGGATTGCGAGGGATTCGAAAAGCATCTTCTTTGTAATTTTTACCTGTCAATGGGCTGAGTGCAAGATGCAAAAACAATAACAATCTGTACACATACTTTCGAAGACACATCAGGAATCTGGACTAATTTATTCAGATACTCATCGGCAAGCTCTGCAACAAACAGCCACAGCTTGACGATGTCAGGATTCTGAGCTCGGTCAGATCCACGAAGGCGATTGAATAACGCATAGCTTTCTCTAGCTACAACTTGTTCAGTAAGCCATTTGAGGGCTTTTGACTTGTCATCGACACTTGCTCTTGAAGATCCTGTTGCCTTTCTAAGATTGGTCTGCACGCGTGCTATGTGAATTGGAACTTGTTCATTTGATGCTACCATTGATGTAGAAGCTTCAGGAGCATCAGGAGAGGCTGCGATAGGTGAGTTTGAGAGAAATCAGTGCTATATTTGTATACACTTACATTCAATGATTGAGCCTTCTTCGCGTTCTTCACGTTTTCGCTTTAGCCTACTGACAATATCATTGACTTCATGAGCAGAGAGTGCCTGTATGATCTTGAGTTATTGATATGAAGATTTGAATGGTTGAAAATACACACATATTCAACAGTAACACGGACGATGTTGTCTACTGCAGTTAGATATTCAACCATAAGTGGGGTCTCGAGCAAAGTGAGGTGGTCAGTTCGTGCAACAAGGAATGGTTGAAGCGCGCTTGGTATACGGTGATGAGGAGTCGAAAGCTTGATGAGACCTGTGTGAATAGACAAGTGAAAAACTAACAATGAGAGTAGAGTGGATGCACTGCGTACCTCGAATAATACTCTTAAGCTCAAGCACCCGAACGATCTCTGATGCTTTGACCTTGAAAGTCCGCGGTGCGATACAGCCTTCATGAGAGATGAACTTGTTGTGAACGAGGGTATCGACTGCTATTTCCGCAGCAGGATTCTCTCGTTTATCGATGACATGGATGGTTATTAAGATTTCCTGTGCATGTCTGTCAATGAACTTGAGCAGGTAAACAGAATGCTGTTTACATACCCCTAGATCATTGCTTATACCTTCATGGTTCGTGCCACTGGTAGTTGGGAATGGATTCGAAGAAGCCTCGGGAACCGCTGGTGATGATGGCGGGTGAATTTGCATCATGTTTGATGCATTTGTGGCATTCGTTTGACTTGTCGCGCTTTTACGACCTCCCCGTCGTCTCTGTTTAGAGTGAGATTTTAATTCATACAAAGAGTCAGCCCATGGACCAGAGTGTGCTCACCTTCGAAGCAGTTGTATTGGCTGGCAGCGGTGCATTTGTACGATAACCACCATTTCTATCTGAGAGTGCTCGTTCCATCGTCGCAACAGTTGTCTTGGTGTTCAGTGGGCCGGCATTGGCAGGCCAGAGATGTCGGTGTGAATTCGCAAGTTCAAAAAGTGACTTTCGGTCCATGGATCTGATTGGATGGGCCAAGGATAGTTAGAAAGTATGGCCTATACAGGAAGAGCATAATTGAACGAACCTCAATTCACTGAGTTGATAAGGCCTTCCCTGGTCCATGTTGCGAAGAACTGTTGTTGTTGGTGGCTGAGCTGAGAGTGGAATAGGAGCCCGGGGGCGCACCTTTTATCACTTCATTGTTTGATGACTAACCTGAAAACAAGGACTCGATTGGGACTTACGGAGGGATATGAGCCTCGATTGAAGACATACACAAGCTATGTCCCCGATTGAAGGTCTGAAATATAAGTAAGTCCCAATCGAGAGCATAAATTGAGTTATACCTTCGTTTGGGGATTAACTAGACTGAAAACCCTCAATCGCGGGTCTTCGACTTGTTTGCACTTCGATCGAGGGATTCATAATCCTGAACAGTCCCAATTGTGGGTTTTGAGGACCAGCCAGACTCGAACGGACTAAATTTTCAAAAGAAGACATTGAATGAGCATTCTATACACTCAAACGATGCCTTTACATACCCCAGTCCAATGAGGCATTTTCATCAAAAGCCCTCAAACCAGTTTTTTGTGGGCATAGTGACAGATCGTGAGCCCAGATCTGCCCGGAATATGTTCTAGCATTGGTGTCGATACCTTTGATGAGATGTTTGCAATGCCTTGACTATCGACGACTGATAACGAGCAGCCAGCAGATTTGAGAGGGACTCAAATGAGGAGAGTGAGGTTGAGGAGAGACCGGATATCCCACACAGCCGCCAAACGGGAGATGTTGCGACCTTGAATTCCTTCATTTCACGCGAACGAGGGATGTCAAAAACGATCGATTAACGAGAGTGGGGTACATGGGCTACGTCGAGTACGAAAAGAAACCCGAAGTGTTACCAGCGTCTATCCGATCGGCGTCAGGATGACGAATCCCTTGCCAAGCTCTCACCACGTGATGGCTACCAGCGGCTGCCAGTAACGGCGACGAGTTCCGATACATACGATGATCGATAGCGTGACATACCCTTTCTCAGATGACGCTCGAAAGTCCCGATTGGCCCGAATATTTACTGCCCGAGACATAACCTGCATCTCATTCAGTAATCCTTTGAAGAATCCATTTGTTCCATCCCAAACGGCATTGATCTTCTCTTGTGCTTGTATCTCGTCTGGGAAGAAGATTCTGGATGGCGTGAATTAGCCATGAATGATGATAACGAGAAGGAACACCTGTTCTCACCTGCCATCGCTCGAACCCACATCCAGCGGGCTGACTTTTTCGGGCATCGTCATGAGAATGATTCAAATGCTGCCCTCCCTTGCTGGTTACTGTTATAGAGATGAACTCGTCCTCCTTCGACCATGCCGATGATAGACTTTCCCTAGAACTTGCCACAGAAGTGATGGAACGCCATGTACACGCTTCCGTCTCGCCGCAAGCAGAATCGACACGTGGTAAGACGAGAGCTGGGAGAAAGCTAATTTGCAAGTCGCCTGCGTCGGGATTTAGAAATTCGGCCGTTGTGCGGATCATGTATACGGTCTGCGGTACTTGCTAGTGCTTGATGGAGAGCTCAGAGACTCCAAGAGTCAAATTTCAAAGGTCATAGGTGTAAGCCAGCGAGGGATTAGAGATATGTCTAAGATATGTCTTGTCATTTTGAAGGATGTCGTGACAGTCGTGGGCAATGAAAAAGTTCATACAGCGTGCGAATATTGTTCATTCCCAGTTCAGCTCTACCATCTACTGGATTTTCCTTCGAGTGATCTCAGGCTTTCGACGCGGTCCTTCAAGACTATCTGGGATATATGTAACCCCCAAAGCTCAGAAATCGTCAAAGAGGCAATCCTCAGTCCAAGTCTGAGGCCTCGCTCGAAACCTCTATGTAGCAGGCTGGGCAAATTTGATCCCAGTATAATCAGGTATAATCCGAGATACCTTGAGTCCGACCTTTTCTCTATCCAAGATTTAACAGAATAGAACCAGGCCACTACATGACTGCAAGTGTACGCTCTACTAGTCCATTATCCGTCCGACGTTACTACTACGGTAGATCGAATCACCTCTTGGTGGACAGGAGACGCTTGCTAGTGCTAGCGCTCCAGATTCCCGTGCTCAGATTCATCGCATCGCGCATTGCGAGATGCCAGACGGCTGCGATCTGCTGATACCGAATGCTAGTGCATATCAGCCGTTGAAGCTTGAAGCTCTAGGGTCCACATATATGTACTAGTAACGGTTACTTGAATATCTTGTGGTTCAAACTTCAGACTGGTATCGAGCTGGAACCTCACCGGGATCCAACGGGATCCCGCTAGAAGACCTATTCAGGCAAATCGGAGAGATGACCGGCAGTCGAGTATGCCGATGGTCTCAACGACTCTATGTCAAGATTCATCGACATCGATGATTCAAGATTGAGCAGAGGGCTCACTGCTACCGGTACGTAATCTGGACCCAGTCTAAGAAACTGACCTTCCAGTCCGTCCTTGCTTTGAGTACAAATCTCGAAGACTTTGAACGACCACGAATTTGAAGAGCTGTAGAGGACCTCCGAGAAGTCAAGACCCACTGTTTCCATTTACCGCTCCCTGATGTTTTCTCTGATTCCTGCAAACATGTTTATGACTATATGTGATACTGCGTGAGTGTCTCATATATGATTCCTGTTCCTGGTATATTTTTGGTGTGTATAATGTGCTGCTAATTCTGGTGTAGATGTTCGTCTTTCATCCTTCGTAACCTCTTCCAGTCAGATGGATAGAATGTGCTTCACGGCTTTCCAAGGAACAAAGGATAATCAAGTCGGTCGAAAGAAAATAGACTCTCGCTCAATCGCTAAGTATTACCCGCTACTCCACAGATTTATATTAGTTTTTTTTTCTTGCAGCGAGTCCGACATACGTTGAAGCCGAGAAAATCATAACCTCACCCAATAAGCCCTGCACCCAAGGCAACACACAAGCAAAGACAAGCCACCGTCTCGGGAATTTCGCGTCTATTTTCGAATCTCGATTGTGATGCGTGATGTAGTACGTGATCGCTCGCTCGCTCGTATATAAGGTGAGCACTTTTCTTCCAAAAGGACTTGAGCAAAAGGCTGTAGTAACTTTCCCCATCCCTCCCTCCCAAAACCAGGATGCACTTCTCATTGCTCATCTCCGGGTTCAGTGCTCTCTTCTTCTCCGGAAGTGCGTACGCCTCCGTCGCGTACTGCAGCAACCAGGATTATGAAACTGGTGCACTGGGAGAGTCGCCGTACCAGACCTACAATGCGGCCCCGTATCTTCCTGTGCAGTTGAACTACGCCCTGCCGCCAGACGACTGTCCCTCCAATAGTCAAGTAGATGGTTACTTCTTCTTTGCACCCGAAGGTCAGCTTTCGTTTAGTTTACATTACTCCCGCACCAGTTAAATACTTACTATCCCGTTTTTGTGTGTCTAATAGGACCCGTCGCGATGCCGGGAGGTGGTCTCATCATGAACCCTAACGGGACCATGATCTATAGCGCAGCGGCATTCGAACCTTCCTTCCTTCGTGGTCTACAGTCATACAAGGGATCAGATCACGTCGCAATCTGGATAGGAGATGGTTCGCCTGTAACAGGTGGGCATGGGAGTGGATACAACATTCTCCTTGATAACACGTATACGGTCGTGGCAAACTTGTATGTGCTTTTGGTTCAGCATCCGTTCCGTGCCTGTAGTCATTCACTTCTAGTACCGTGGCGAATCTGGGTGTTGGTGCCGATATCCATGAGGTTAGCATTCCTCATTCCCGCATCGATTCGTATAGCCTCACCTGTCTTCGCTCTAGCTGCAAATCACGTCCAACAACACTGCCGTCATGACGGCCTATCCCACTCAAGCCGCCAATTTGTCCGCGTATGGTGGTCCTGCAGATGGGTATGTGTTGAATTGCGCTGCACAGGAAGTCGATATTGCGACTGGTAGGTATAGCGGTTGAAGTTTGAGCGTCTAATGAACTCAACCTGTTACTCAGGTAAACCCTTGTTCACCTGGCAGCCATTGGATCATGTCGATCCAAGTGAGTGCTATGCCGCTATTGGGGAAGCTGGATCTGGGACGTCCGATGACCCTTGGGATTACTTTGTAAGTTTCTCTCGATTAAAACACAAAGATGTGGTATTCATCCAAGTTTGCACAGCATATCAACTCCATCCAAAAGCTTGACGACGGGAATTTCTTCATTTCCTCCCGGCAGTAAGTCGAAGCGATCCCCTTTTTAATCTTCTCCCACTAACATCGTCCATAAACCAGCTGCCACACGCTCTACTTGGTGAACCCCGCTGGGGATATCCTCTGGAAAATGGGCGGAATGCAATCGGATTTCACCTTCGGTCAGGGTGCAAATTTCAGCTGGCAACATCATGCAAGAATGCGCGACTCCAACACTATCACGTAGGTACCACCACATTCGATAGCGCGCGCGCGACCTTGACAGTGATTTTTAGGGTTTTCAACAATGGTGCTTCAGAATATAACCAGGAATTCCCGTATTCCCAAGGTCTATACCTCACTTTTGACGAGTCTGCAAAAACAGTATCCCTTATCAATGCGAGGAGTCCATTCAATCGCACGGTGACGACTGCTCAAGGATCGGTGCAACTTCTAGACAATGGAGAGTCTTTCGTTGGGTAAACGCTTTTTCTACACTCATGTGAATAGTCACTCATACAGATTCATTAGCTGGGGAGCCATGCCATATTTCTCTCAACATGACTCCTCCGGTAACATTCTGTGGTCTGCCCAATTTGCCCCCAGCGAAAATGAGGTTTCGTCCTACCGCGTCTTCCTACATGATTGGGTTGCCCGACCAAAAACTTCACCCTCAATGTCCATCTCCAGTTCCTCCAACTCCACGAACGCTGTTGTCTATGCTTGGTGGAATGGCGCAACGGAAGTAACGGCGTGGAAACTCATGGGATCCACACTTTTGACGCCGTTAGCGCCTGACACTCTCAGCGTTGTGGAAAAGAGTGACTTTGAGACGATGCTAACCTACACCGGCAAACGTCAGTATACATTCTTCCAAGTGGCTGCAATGAACGCCAAGGGTCAGACATTGGATTATTCGTCCTTCTCTGCCTTGAACGGTACCACTTTTGCAAAAGCAGATAACCAGACGATAACTGCAGCCCCTCTCAATTCTTGATAGACTCCCTTCACAGTAACCTCCCTTCATTGAGTTATCCTTTCATTCAATACTCCCTTCGTTTCATACTGCCTTCGTTTCATACCTCCTTCGTTTATAATTTTCCTTACACTTCATCCGTTCGCGATTTGTTCCTCCTACATCCTTATCGATATTACAGTGTTCCTCAAATAACACCAATCCCAAGTAATTCCACATCTTGTGTCAAAAGAACAGAACATGCCAGTCACAAAAGTACAACACACTGAGATTCAAAATGGAGTGAGCATAATCAACAAATATAGGCTACCATAAAGCAACAAGATACGAACGAAGAGAAACAAGTAAAGATGCAAGAATACTTTCAAACAGAGAATAAACGGATTTGTGTTCTAATCATACAGCTCAATTGTTTTTCTACAAATGACGAATTTGAATCTGGTCCTTATAAGATGTGAAGAAATATCAACGCTCGACAGCCTCGGGCTGAGATCTCACTCTCGAAAGAGCATCTATCTGTGTCTCCTCGGCGTCAGCATCCACGGAAGACTGCTCACTGTCTTCCGCCGTCAGAGAAGTAGGCGGCGACTCCGCTTCCTCTGACATCTTTGCACGTTTACCGTCTCGAACATCCACCCCCTCTGAACTTCGCTTGTGCAACATCCGTTGAGCGGGATCGTCGACCGACAAGCTTTTTGACGCCGGCGGTCCCTCACGACGAAGACGTTTTGGCGGCGTTCCAGTCTGTCGTTGACGTGTCAGAGAGGTATCATCGACATCAGAGTTCGCCTCTCGATCTTCACCGTGCCTGTAAAGCCTTTCTTCGTCGATTTCTTCGCATGAGCGTTTTCGAGGACTGATGGGAGTAGAGGGAGTGTATAGAGGGCGATTTAATCTAGGGGGAGAGCGAGATCGGCTTCGGCTGTCGTATCTTGATTCGACTTCGTCAGAATCGAACACGTCGTCATCGTCGTATTCCAAGTAGTCAATCTCTTCCTCGCCTTCGCCATCAGCGTCTCCGAGTCTTATCTCGACTACCTCATCATTTTTGTTTTCTTGTTGAACGGGATCAACATGGTGGACATCGGCATCAGCTGGAACTTGGGTTCTGTGTGGAACACCAGCAGCGACAGCAGCCGCTTCAGTCGCAGCAGCTTGAGCACGCTCGCATATCTTGCATCGACAGTGATATAAGGGAGCACAGGCCTCACGCCACACCTATAATGAACAACGTTATTACATAACTCTTCTGATGAGATGAAACTTGCCATTCTGAATGCCTCGAGACTGAAATGAGGCAGATGGGCAGCCATGACTGGAACGTGAGGTATAGGATGGATGAGGCGAGGCGGATCAAGCACTGGCATAACTGCGATGGTAACCGCTCGATGAACATTTTTCGTATCAGTCCCCGTGGGTTTTTCTTCTATCGGTGGAGGGGAAGGGGTGGTTTGCAACGTAGAAGTCGAAAGGACTGGACTAGTGACAGTGGAGGATTCGTCTGATGATTTGCTCGAGCCAGATGACGTGGAGTGGTTATCGCTAGTAGCTTCTTCTCTGGCGGCGGCATCACGTCGGGCATTCCTTCGTCTCTCCAGCCAATCAACGCCATCGAACCAAGTAGCTTCGTCCTGAAGCTCTTTCATAACATCCTCCATAGTCATCCGAGAAGCCCGGATAGCGGGATCTGCAGCATCGGCGCTGCTTTCGATGACAATCCTCCTAACGATGTTCTTCATCGCAGGAAGGAGCACAATTCGCATCTGTTTTTGGTGGGCATTGAACGTCTGTTCACACAGTGGATGGGATGGAGGGATAGGACCGCGAACGGTTGACAACCTAGGATGATCTGATTCCGTTCTTTCCCTCCCGTCTTCATTGCCATCTGATCCCTGCTCAACCATTGCATCACCCTCGAGCGTCCAAGGACAAGGGTGAATCGCACGAACGTCCCAAGGTAGGTCTGGTTGAACGTGGTTATACCACTGATCGGCAGGACTAATCCAGAAACCATCCAGTATTCTGTTACGAGCCCAATCGCCCAAGGCAAGTTCTCGGATACCGCCATCTTCGGTAAGCTGTGCTAGTTCGAGATCATCCTCCTCGTCCTCCTCGTCGCTGAGCTCCATTTCCGCATCTTGACCTGCAGCTGCAGCGGCTGTTAACCGCTCCTCTCGACCTTCGTACCGATTAGCGGCCAGTGCCTGAGACAACATGTCTGCAAGCTTCGTATGGGTGCGTATCCAGTACCTCTCCCTAGCTACCAGGAGGACATCTGAGATTCTGCCTTCAGCCAGGTCTATGAAACCATCAATGGTTGATTTCGCCTCCCAGTCATCGATACGGAACCGTCGACCACCGACTGCATCGCGAATGTTGGCAACACAAGCTTTCCGCCACAGCCACTCAGCGCGGCAGCTCCTACATGTAGCCTGAACGTTTGGCCACAGTTCGTGATCCTCGTTTTCGATACAACCAACGTGGTAAGCAGGATTGATCTGAAGCTCGACTTCGTAGGACTGGGCTTCACGAAGACAGAGACCACAGAAAGCAGCGCGTGGCTTGTCGTGGTCACGGCAGACGGTGCAGTAATTCAACCATGGAGTTGTGACGATGCGTTTGCCGGTTCCGAGACCGTGGACGGTGTTTGGAGTGTTGACTCGACATACGAAGCACGAGTAACGTGTGATATTCCGATAGTGTTGATATGGGTTGGGTTTAACAGGTGGTGCGGAAGAGTTGGTGTTACGGACCCAGACGTGGACACCTAGGGTATCATGGGGGTCGATCAAAGCAATAACATGCATCCAAAACATGTGAGTTTCCACTAGAGGAGCTTATCAGCCACATAATCGAAGAGAAATCAGAGAGAACGTACTGGCTGCACCCCACTGAGGGCATATGCGCATAAATTTCTCGACCTCTTGTGCGTCCCGTAAAGCTGTATATACCATCCGATTTTGCCAAAAATGTCGGGCCTGCCATTGGTCGGGACAATAGTTTGTCATTGACTGATCCCAGATAAAGTAAGTACCAATAGTCCTAAGCAAAATCAGGATAGATATCAGGATCGTCAACGCGTATTTGTGGCAACAATGGAGAGACGATTTACCTGACTAATTCTTCGGGAAGCAGAGCCCAATTCCTGTTGGTCAATTTACCCTTGTATCCCGAAACTTCTGAGGTCGTCGAGGACATTGTGGCGGTCGATGTCGTTGCCCTCGTCGATGACGCCAAACTGGTCAATGCGCAAAATTGGTCAATGCGCAGAACAAGGTGCTTACAATCAACGTCAAGGGTCGCACGGTCATGGCTATCTGAGGATTCCCACGCCACTTCTCCTATCTTAGCGCCCAATAGACGCTCTCGTCCTCGCGCGTTCTAATTTCCAAGTTTCTTCCACCTTTTTACATATGTACATTCGAGACGATACCCGACCAATTGCTACAGAATCTCACACAGTTTGAGCACATTACACCTGAAGCATCGGTAGCTGCTTCTCCACCGGTCGCCCCAAGTCAGAACGCGGTCCGACATACGTGGGCGGAAGCTCTACAATCTCTGGAAACACACTATCACCAGTGGACACTTCACCACCGTCTTGGTGCCTATAATATCGATGGAACGCTGCTGGATTCGTACTATTCGTACTCGCAGACCGTGTAGACGGTGAGAATTCGGTAGGGCTTGGATTGGGACCACTGCGCATGAAAGAACGTGGTCTGGCTGGTATCAGAATACGGCCGCGAAGGATACTAGGTAACCTTGAAGAGGCGCACCTTGCGTCAATATCATACCAAGGATTGACAACCTGATCTGCTCTACGACGAACCCAATAACGCCTGACAACCAAAAGTACACCTGCAAGAATCAATCCACCAAACAAGCTTCCGATACTTGCTCCAGCAGCTATCGCGTGAGCTTTTGATTTTTTCCTGCACACAGCACGAACAAAAAAAGTGTCAGCGCAAGCTCGCGGAAACTGGACAAATCGGTCATGAGCGCACATTGTATCCGGGGCAAGACAAGTATCATCGTCAGATCGTCCGACTCCCATAGGTCCGTTGGCCCAGACCATTCCTTCGGAACTGACGAGAGAGAGGAAGAAGGGCATGGCGCGAGACTACACGAGTTTCTTGATTCAATTTGACCGTTCGTAGAGTATACGGTACTCACTAACGATACAGTCCATACGATAGGATCCATAGTGTTCGATGTGATGTTGTAGGGTGGATGATTTGGAGGCGAGACCTGTCATTGGCCCAACAATGAGTTTATTGCTCAAGGATGACCTCGCAAATCCAAGAACTCACAGTTAGCGTAAACGGAGGAGTACCGTTTAAAGGCTTGATTGATACATCGTCACACTATACGCTCCAAATCATTCAACCATTTTCGTGAAAGAGCAATCTAAAAACACATACTTGATTGATGAAACCATCTTGCGACAAATGTCCTCCGTCTACTACACCATCGACCTGAAGCACTTTATCCGCTGCCGGCATTGTCATATTCGTGCACGTTGGATTGGCAGTGGTCGAGTTTTGGATCATGGTGAACATCACTTGACAGCCCCCTGGCAGACCGTTTGAATCGTACTTAAGAAATTGATCAGGAAAGATTGAGGCGAGGACGTTGAAAATAACACAGCCCATACCATACAGATTTGATACTTCATGTCGAGACAAAGTAGTAAGTATAGTGCATGGGAGACAATTGAGAGGTGCCCTCACCTGTGTTCCAGGGAAAAACGGTACAGTGAAATCAAATAATAGGTTCCCGTCCCCTGCATCTCCACCGATTCCAGCGTCGACAATGAATGGAAAAACGAATGACCTAGATTGAAAATCACTAAGTCCCACATTCGAATGAAATCGAACAAGACGAATCAACGCACGAAGTGAACACTTGAAAGAAATAAGGAGCGACTGGATTCTGTCTGTTGCGATACGCTCATGGTCAGAGCAACGATAATGACAACATGGCAAGAGCTTTATGTACCCGATAGCCGATTGACGTCCCCATATCAAACGGACTGTCTCGCATTGTTCTGTTGCATTCCACAAGGTTAACTGAATGATTCACCGTTGATTTATTCGGACGATTCGGACGCACCTGTAACAGGAATATTCCCATAGCTAAAGAAAAATCCCTAAAGAACGAGAACGAGTCACTGTCAGTGATAGACCTCCCACAACTTGATAGATCGTGTAACGTACAGGCTCGATGAACGGAACCACCTCACCCATGCTAAACCTCACCAGGAGCGTTATCCAAGCCAAAAACAAAGATGAATTTTGAAAACCAAAGTAAGCCATCGAGGCTTCTATATTGTCACTAGAACGAAGAGGGGAGAAGAAAGAAACGAAAAAGAGAAAGACGAAGACTGGTTATCTCGAGGTCAGCAGGGAGGCTTCATCTTATATCGTCCGGTTCATCTTTGATAGTCAACATAAGTATGTGATGAAATGTCATTATGATACTCACGCCTGGCAAGAATGAGATTATCAGCAATCGTACACAGTTCCATAGTTATCGGGCACTTACAGGCACTCACAATGCGCCGAAGGGGACTACAGAACATAGAACTTAATCAGTACTATCAATACCACGAACGAGGAGATGGCTTCAAGATAGTTCTTCGAGCAAAAGCAACTCCTCCTACACGGCGTACATGATCAAATGGGCAATCCTTGATCTGATAAAATCACTGGTTAATCCACGATTAATGGGAAAATCGTAAGGAACCTCACATGGACATACATATCGAACATACAAATGTTTTAACATATGCTCAACCTGCGGTTTGATCCTGCAATGTCATTGTAGCAACGAGAATGGCTTGTTGATGTCTTCGCGTTGACGTTGAACAGATTTGTTGTGGTCTCTATGCTTCTCTAATGTCGGAAATTTCACTGAGGCGGCAATGAAAGTGGATGATTCAGCCTTACTGTACCGTTGATCTGTCTGACTCTCTATGGAAGACTGCATCGGCATCCTAGTGGATGAGCGTAGAAGTCAGTCTCGTATGATATGTTTGCCGCACAGTGGTATGACAGGATACTACTACGAACCTTCGATCACTAATCAGACTACTGAGTTATATGTTCACCTCCTACAATCTCCTACCACTCCTCCTGGTGGTTAACGATGCATATCGAGGTATGCCAGCTTTTGACCACTGTCTCAGAAGCTATAAGATTCCCAGTGTTGATGGTTTTCCCTTCCGGAACTCCGAACAATCACTATTCTTGTAGAACGTAGAGAATCCATGCCCCTCGGTTCGAACAGCATGACTACGGTGATCGGCATTCTAATTAATGAGCGTAGAAGTCAGTCCCGTTGCCGCGCAGTGGTACGACAGGGTACGACGAACCTTCAATCACTATCCAGACTGATGTGTTATATCTCTTGTTCACCTCCTACTATCTCCTGCTATCTCCTCCTGGTAGTTTACTGATCCTTATCGCGGTATGACAGCTACTGATCGTTGTGAGAGTACTGTCCTTTCGTGTATGGAGGCGACAGTCACGGTCACGTTTGACCCGTCGCGTCGCCTATTTTGCGTGATGTCACGGTCCAAAAATGGCTGGTTGCTTCCATTTCGGCCGTGACATAGGGAGAAAATGGCCGGAAAATGGCCGAAAAATGGTTCCGGTCGCCTATGTCACACCCAAAATTTCTCCGTCGCCTATCAATCGACCGTGACGTGCAGGTGACCGTTGCCTCCATACACGAAGGGACAGTACCTGAGAGTACCAGGATGAGAGGTTTGAATATTTTCGCTTTTGATTCCTTCGCCATTTGGGAAGTGAGAGTGATTGGTCTTTTGAAACTGCAAGGTGAGGTATCTCCAAAGATAAGATACCTTGAGGGAAAAAATTTGAAACTCCACTACCTCGAGGCATCTTGAGGTCAAAATTCTCAAGGTAACCTTGAGTATGGAGGTCCGTATTGGACAAAAATAAAATAACAAAATATTGTAGAAGTAGAAACTTTTCATCGTGATCATGACATAACAAAAAAAATTCATTGTGATCACTATGCTCAGCAAAAAAATAAACCGGTCACGGTGACCCGGTGAAGTATTTTTCAAAATCACTTGTATATTAGGAATTTATCATCACATTTTGGTCACGATCGTGATCATGATTGGCGTCGTGACTGGGCAGAAAAATTTTGACCCCAAGAAAAAAAAATTCCCGGCAAAAAAAAACTTCAGCTGTCCAGCAGCCATGACTGGGCATTAAAGTACCTGGCTCAGTGAGTTTACATAAGCCCAGGGCACGTGACCTGCCTGTATGGGTATGTAGACTCCGACTCCAGAGCACTAGTAGGCATTAGAGCCTATTTGCACTGGTATAACGAGTGGCAGGTTGATGATGAGTTCAACCACATGTCATTGGTGGGTGAATCCAAAACACCAACAAAGAAACCTCATGAGGGGGTCACATGCTGTTCGGGAACAGTGATGAGTTGGACCCCCCAAGTTGCAAATAGGCTCTACTATGTATGATATATGCTAGCATTGAGACTCAGCACTGAGCACACTTCCATTCAAAAACTAAGCCCCCCTGCCACACCCAAGCCACACCCCTCTCACTTCCAGTTGCATGATTGCCAATTGGGCAATGTTAATGATGGCTCTTTCTACTACCAGGATCCCCCTCCCAATTCCCCCCCTCATTTAATATAGGGACAGCACAAAGAGTCAATATGTTTGCTCCTTCATTTGTTTCATGACACACTTATTATATTTGCAAAAGGTTGAACACTAAAATACAAGATAGTGATTCAAAGAATTCTTTTAAAGAATCTTTTGTGCAAGTACTGTGATCATGATTTGAATTGTGACTGAGTTTCTCAAAAATAATTTGGAGATCACAAAAAAAGTGCCAATCATGATCAACATAGAATAAATTTTAGTCACATGGCAAAAAATTATTTTACAGATAGTGATCACGAAAGAATTTTTGGAAGGGATCATGATCACAACATTTTTTTTTTTGTAAAGATCGTGATCATGACAAATTTTTTTTGGAATGACCGTAATCATGGTAAAATTTTTTTTGTAGCTACATGTATTATTTTCATTTTATTTTTGTCCAATACGGACCTCCATACTTGAGGTTCATCAGAGCCAGATCAGAAACAGCACCAGGCCACACTGCCATGCCGATTTTTTTTGCCAGACATCGTAACTTGTCTTCTTACCACCATCTTACACTCTCTGTCTCACTCCTCAAATCCTCTACTCCTTGTCATTGTATAGCCGTATGAGCGGACTGTCAGATTATAATGATGCGGTGGCGCTCTCAGGGTTTAGGTAGTAACAATCAATTTTTTTCTCAAAAATTGCTGGAATTTGTGCGAGACTGCAAGTGTGAGTTGAACTTTCTACATAGTGTCTTCTCTATGTTTCCACCTCCAGGACTTGCACAGAGTTCCAAAACCCAAAACACATACACTGGTCCACCTCCGCACATTCAGAGGCCTCAAACCTTCTACAGCCATGGTTCGGATACATATACATACCCTCCCCAGACCCCGAGCACAGTGCCTCTGCATATTCACCCAATCAGTACTTCCTCTTCATCATCTCTTTGGGAAGGTTGTTTGAATAACAGTAAATTTGTATATTGTGCATTTTCATTCAAAGCTATGTCAATCAATGTAACAAGTATTTTAAACACTCAAGTATTTCCTCTATATACTCGAGTGGATACTAGGCTTATGATTTAGATAAATTACCTTGATTGTTTGTGACACTTGCACATAGACTCAGGTTTATACTCAAATCACAGTTGTTAATTTTGAGTAACAAATATTTGTGACACAAGTGGCAAATACTTGAGTGTGCACTCATGAACACCTCTATATTCAATGATTTCCATTTCAAATCTCTCAGCTGATCACACTGAGCATCAGGAAAATCACTGTAGATGTTTGATCTCTCAGAGATTCCAGAGACACCCTCCAAATTCTAGGCAGATTTTATCTCTCTTGGAGAAATTTTATTACCCTTAGAGATCACCAAAGACATCCAAGGTAGCCCAGAGACCTAAAGAATATTTGAGTGCTCTCAGACTGCCTAGGATTTGGGGGGTGTCCACAAAGACTCCAGGGACAGAGTCATTTTCCTGATGAATAAGCATAGAATAGGTTGTAAAATGACTCTTTTCATGACTCAGTAATAGTTCAACTGCATAAAATAGGTGTATGCATTGTGATTGACTGTTATATCACAATATATCATGATATAGCCAGTTCTACAGGTAGTATTCTTGAGTTATTCAAATTGTATCCAGGGGAGTATGATATATACAACATAACATCAAGCCCACAGTGCACACAAAGATTATTGAGTGTGCTAGTAATGAATTTTGACCCAAAAACATGGCAGGTGACATCAGGAAAAGTACCTCAGCTCCAAAGACTCTAGAGACACCCCCCAAAAGCCCTGAGATTTTTGAAGTGCTCCAGAGAATCTGAAAGCACTTTGAGGATGCCTGGAGAAACTCAGGATGCTTTCAAAATCTCTGGTGTCTCCAGGCTTTGGGGGGGTGTCTCTGAAGACTCCAGAGCCAGGAACATTTTTTCTGATGGACAAGTATTGAAACACTTAAGTGCTTTTGATATATATTCAATTGAGTGGATACTCAAGTTATGATTTGAATAAATCACCTTGATTACTTGTGACACTTACATTTGAGTGTCTGTCACTTACAAATATACAAGTATAGACTTGGGTCACAGTTGCTGATTTCACATCAGCAAAACTTGGATTTTGCACCCCAGCACCTCCAGCATTCTCTTGCACTAGACAGTGCTGTTCAGCATTGAATAGATGCTGGATAGCACTGAATAGAGTCAGCCAATAGAAATATCACATTGTGAGAAAGTTTGAGCTGCTTCCCAGAATTGCTGAGTGTTGCCATGTCGGAATTGAATATTGCTCCAGTGCTGCGCAGCACTGAATGGATACTGGACTGTGCTGTTCAGCAGACCCTTGTTTTGCTGATGGCCCAGTAAGAGAGATTTGTAATTGTTTCACAAGTAGCAAGTATACTCAAGTGTGCACTTGTGCATAGCATCTAGAACTGCAATAGCCAATAAATTGACAGATTATGTAAAGTAGTTTTGACAGCTGTCATGTACTATCAGCACCTGGGCCTGCAGCATGGTTTCTGCAATTCAACAACTGGCGCTTGTTAAAATATTTTCTAATATAAATAGTAAGCATAAAAATCAAATCAGCTGCTTCTTGAAAGAAACCTATATAAAGGCTTCTTGTTTTGATACATTTCAGCTTTCTGCCATCAATAATTAGCTTCTTATATTGGCAAGTCAATCAATACAGAATGCAAAACAAAAGGTCATTACTAATAGCCAACATATCATGGAATTTACAGATATTCAATGTCTGAAACTGCTTGCAGCATTGTTAACCATTACACAGAGAGGTGTGATTCACAGGATAGCTTACTCTGTATAGTTATACTGAATTTCCATGTAAAATAGCTGCATGTTCAATTATGCACAAAACACAACAGTTACTGGAGGAGAATTCAATATAGTGGGAGGAGATTCATATAAGAACTTTTATTGTAAGTGCAATCTAGGAAATTTTATTGCTGGATGAAAATATTGTATCTCTAGATCTTTCAACTGATGAAGAAAAAAAACTTCAAGATTGGCTGTCTGCCCCAGATTGTTCTATCAATTATTCCACAGTGTTGAATAAAAGGGTAACTGGAACAGGACAGTGGATTTTAAAAGATTCCATTTACCTCAAGTGGAAGCAGGAAGGAGGGATCTTGTGGATTCAAGGCCAAGGTAATTTATTGTCAGTAGTCTAGCTACAAAGTAAAGTATTAATTCTAGTGTTGCAGCTGGATCAGGCAAAACATTTTTACTGTGAGTTGAATAAATCATATATGTACTTAATGGTTGATTGCTTTTTTATCTCAGCACTACTATTATTCAACATCTCAAGGAAGCAACTTTGCCTACACTTTCAATCTATCATTATTTTGATACTTGTGACAATTCTGGATTAAAAGCAAGTTTTCAAGGCTTACTGACATCCCTCCTTGTGCAACTGGGTGCTCAACACCATACAATTCATCCTGTATTGAAGAGCTTACATGAATCATTGAAGAGTGGCCTTTCCCATTCTAGGCCTACCAATAATGAGCTAGTCAATACTTTGATGGGTATTATACATGATCTAGTTCAGAAGAAAAATCATCTTTATATAATACTTGATGCTTTGGATGAATGTAAAGAGAGCAATGAAGTTTGGAACCTTTGTGTGAAGCTGACTAATCAGCATTTGGCAACAATTATAGTTTCAAGTCGCAACCATCAACCAGAAAACTTGCAATATTTTTCACTCAGTTTGTGGAATAATGATATGGTTAACAATGATATTGCTACCTTCTTAGATATGAAAATATCAACTATCAACAAAACCCTCAATACTGAAATTAAACAGATATTAATGCAAAGAGCAGATGGAGGGTAAGTTTTGCTATTGATAAACTGAATTGCTGAAGGTCAATTATATGATAGATTTCGTTATGTTGATTGTCAACTTCAAATATTGAAAGATTGTATAAATGCAAAAAAAATATACAAAGCACTAGCAGAGTTACCATCAAATTTAAAGGAAATATATATTGAAGCCATTAGAAAATGTGAGAATGGTTCCTATTTTGAAGAGGCACATTATCTTCTCTCATGGCTTTTATACTCCTTTGAGCCTGTTCATATGAATCAGTTGGCAATCATTCTTTCCATTGACCTGAACTCGCGGAAAATTGAATCTGATGATAATATTCTAATTGGGTTAGAAAAAATTATTGATACTACTTTAGTTACTGTTGATAACAAAAACATTGTTCAACTTGCACATGCATCTGTAAAAGATTTCTTATTGGAACACAGAAGACATACAGATACAAGCAAGATGATAAATCTGAATGCAAACTTGGCACACAATATCATAGGACAAATGTGTCTTATTTATCTTCTACAACAGAATGAGTATAAACCTATATGGTATGACTCTTCTAAGCCATTTACTTGCAATATCAGTACATTTCAGCAATATTCAACTGTATATTGGATGAAACATAGCCAATTCAATGAGAGCACAGAAATTCCATGTAAAGAAACAAGACAACTTACTCAAGAGTTTCTAATGTATGCAATGAATCCATTTGAAAATTGGAAGATAAACTTTCAAAGATACAGCAGAACAAAAATCAATAGTTCTATATTGATAGATATGAATGGGTTACATATTGCTGCATTCTATGGGTTTATAGAATGTACTCAGAAGATTTTGAGCAATATTCATATGCTAAATATAGGTGTGTTCTTGTAGCTTTTGAAAAATATGGTAAACTGTATTCTCAATGATTGAGCAGATATTAATGCAAAAGGAAGAGATTATGGAACTGCAATGCAAGCAGCAGCATATAAAGGTCACAACAATATTATCAAACTGCTTCTTGCATATGGAGCAAACATTGATATATGGGGTGGAAAATATGAGACTGCTCTAAAGGCAGCAGCATTTGAAGGCCACACTGATACTGTTGAACTTCTTCTTCAACATAATGCAGATATTATTGCAAAAGATAAACGTCAAGATGCCATGCAAGAAGCAGCATATAGAGGTTACAAGGACATTGTCAGGCTTTTTCTTCTACATGATGCAGATGTCAATGCAGTACATAAGGAATTTGGAACTCCAATAAAAAGTGCCATATATGGTGGTCACAAAGATATTGTTGAGCTTCTTCTTCAATATGGTGCTGATATTTATAGTAATGATACCACTATGTATGCAGCAATATCTAAAGGCCACAAGGATATTATCAAGCTTTTTTTGAGTATGGGGGAAATGTAAATGACCAGGAAACATACCATGATAGTGCTATATATCTGGCAGTATCTAAAGGCTACAAAGATATCTTTGAACTGTTTCTTCAACACGGGGCAAATATAAATGCACAGAGTAGATACTGTGATCCTGTTATTTTTGCCGCATTATCTAGAGGTTGCAAGGATATTTTTGAGCTTCTTCTTCAGCATGGAGCTGATGTAAATGCACAGAATAGTGATGGAAATACTATCCTTTATGTAGAAGTAGCTAAAGGCAACAAGGATACTGTTAAGCTTCTTCTTCAACATGGGGCAAATGTTAATGCACATAGGAAATCCAATGACCCTGCTATTTTTGCAGCATTATCTGGAGGTTACAAGGATATTTTTGAGCTTCTTGTTCAACATGGGGCAGATGTAAATGCTCAGAATAGGAATAGTAAAACTATGTTATATGTACAAGCAGCTAAGGGCAACAAAGATAATGTTGAGCTTCTTCTTCAACATGGGGCAGATGTAAATGCACAGAATAAAGTTAAAATAATAATTAAGTTTGAAGGAACACTTGTTACCAGAGAGTTCTATGAAACTGCAATGCATGCAGCAGCATCTAGAGGTCATCAGGATATTGTTGACCTCCTTTATATATATAGAACAAATGTAATTGCACAGACTGGAGATGAATCAGATGATGAAAGCACCGTATATGCAGTCCCATTGGCAATTTAGAACATCAATCCAAAATACTGCAGTGATTACTAGAACATTGTTAAGCTTTGCTTCAATGTTGTGCTAAGATTCTTATGAAATATGAGGAGAATGAAACTATGATATATGTAGCAGTATCTAAAGGCCACAAGGATGCATTATGGGAAACAGTTTTACTCCTTAGATCTAAGTAGCCACAGTAGTTCTGATAGACTGATAGACAGGTACCCTTTTAGTAGTAACATATAGATGGCATACCTGACTACATAATGTGCTGTAATACCCTGCAGTAATCAATATTGTTCTATATAGTATACCATAGTCAGTGAAGTATAGTTTACTGAGCTACAGTAATTTATTTGCTATGGCTTCAATATAGCAGACAGAGTACTACAGGATAATGTCTTCATTTCATACTAACAGTGGCTCTTGCAAACTAAGCATCAGAGGTAGAAGCAAAAGAATTAATTCAACCCTTATAATCACTTGTCAATGTTGCGGCATGTTATACAACAGCATGATCCTCACACCGGAAGTGGAATAAATTCCTTCAAGCAGAATTCTTTCCTGATAGCAAAAATTTCATACAAACATTCAGAAAATCAGGAAATTGTTAAGACCGTGCCACCGACGGAGTCGGAGCTCCGATCAGAGACACAGAGGATTGTTGAACGTTAGTGTTGTTATTGAGCAACACCCTCGCCACGTTACCGTGTTCAACCAAGAGAGCAGAGGAGGACGAGTACAATGTGTACGAAGTCCGACGGAGGTTCGGAGTCGGCGATGATCAACGATCAAGACGACACCGAGAGCACAGAGGTGAGTGTTAACGTTAACAAGGTAATCCAAGTTGATATTAAAACTGAGGTATGTAAGTATGTACAGGCTCCTTATATACTGTACGGATAGTCAGTCTAATCTAAAGTACAATAAGACAATACACATCTCGGTACTACAGCATCTGAGGTGAGAAAGACAATAAGCTATTGTAAAGTAAATCAATATAAAAGTCAGCTGAGCTGTCAGAGAATAAAACAATAAGATCATAATCAAGTTATAAGACCAGATCGATACGCCGATGGAATCGGAAGGAGGGACAAGGCGGACACTGCTAGGCATGACTAGAGAGATTCAAGAAATCTCTAAGTCCAATCGCTGAGTGAAGCTCCGATGGAGCTCCGAAGATTATGGTTGTAACAGTATCCCCCTCTTAGGCTTGAGCCCTCGAAAGCCGATGACATCATCACCACGATCAGATGACTATGGGGATCCAATCACATGACTCCGTTGGTCTGATTCTAGAACGATGGAATCGGGGTGCCCGATTTGGAAAAACGTTTTGATGGTGGTCTCAAATCCAAACGCGAATTGACCGGCCCTAAAGTAGCATGGTCCATGCGCCAATCCAAAAGTATAAAAGCCGAAGGTGAATGAGGGACTTAGCCAAAATTTTCCCATCAAACGATGTCCCGTCCCCTCCCGAACGTTAGCACTATAACCACTACCACCGCCATCGGTCGGGAGGAGGAGTTGGTCATCTTCCTTCCTCGCAACCAGGAGACACCCACCGAACGTCGTCGATGAGAGGCGGAGGCCGACAAAGCTGCGTTCCAGGAAGCTCAACGACGGATAGAAGAAAATCGGCGCCGACACGAAGAGGAGGAGGCGGAGGAGAGAAAAAAGGAGGAAGCGGAAGCGGCTCGCAAAGTGGAGGAGGAAAGGCTCCAATGCGAAGCAGAGGAAGCCGAAGAGGAGGAACGCTGTCAGAAGATCTGGGAAGGAAAGAAGAGGAAGGCGGAGGAGGCGAAGGCCAGTAAGGCCAAGAGAACCAAAGTCGCTGACTCCGGTCAGGGACCGTCATCGGAGCAGCTTTGGGCTGCTCGACTTTGTCGATTTTCGAGGACCTCGGTAAGTACTTATTACCTTCCTTAAGCTGTTACTAATTCCTTCATAGAATGCTTCTACCAGAGCATCTCCGACGGAGACTCTTCCAGAACCAGGCCCTTCTCGGGTTAAAAGGTATGTCCCAGAAACTCCATTCATTCCATTTATGGTGAGTCACTAACTCCTGTTTGTCTTTCTTTTCCTAATGCACAGTCAGAACGTCGGCACTGGAGGGGATCCCAGTGACGATGAATATCCGGGTCCTGACGACGGTGACGACGACAGTTCCGACGACAACCCAGAACCTAGCGGAGATGAGACGCCGAAGGAGCAGGAGGCATGCGAGGTGCCGTCGGCTCGAAAGAGTCAAGGCTTGTGTGCCTCAGAAAGGGAAGAATACCGTCGCCTGCCAGCCGTGTCACGACAACAAGCAGCAGTGCACATGGACCGGGTCCGTTGCCGTCGCTGCTGCACCAACTCGGAAGTCGAAGCCTCACAAGGCCAAGGTTCCACTCCCTCGTCGGCAGGAGACTGGTTCCTCTAGGTTATCCAACTTAGAGAACGACATCCAGGCCCTAAAGGAAGGGTTCGTTGATATGGTACAAGGCCAACACGAGTTAACGGAGTTGGTCTGGGATTCCGCCGCTACAACAGACCAGCGACTACAGGCACTCGAGAGGAGGTTTTCCAACCTCAAAGGAACTCTCGTGAACTTGATGAGGGTAGCACTGGGAGTGAAGGAAGGTGAAGGGGAAGAACAGGAGAAAGAAGCGCCGAAGGGATCAGACTCGGAGGAAGAGGAAGAGGAGTAGTAGGGACTTTATATACTAAAAATTGTTAATTGTGAAGTCCAATTGAAAGAAAAATAGTAAAGTAACTATAATAATGAAAATGACGATGAGTCCGATGGAGATCCGTCAGAATTGACTTAGAAAAAATTAAGAAAAAATATAAACGCTCAATTTGCTATCATCGCATTTATACTCAATTAGTATAAATACCGAGAGTGTTGAATAAAATACACCGAAGTGTAGTGTTAGTACAACAATGAAAACAGAAGTAAAATCAATGATATAAAATTGAACACATAGCTAAGTCAAAGGTCCGGGTTTGTCTGGATATCGGAGGTGGAAAGCCGGAATGAGTTCGTCGGCATGAATGTCGTCTGCAGCAACCCAAGAGAACTCCTCATCGGTACCTTCATAACCAGACCATCTAACGAAGTACCGGAGGGGACAACGTTTGAACCGACGGTCTAGCTTTGAATCAAGTACTTCAGCAACGAGGTACTCAACTTCACCTTCAACCTCTATCGGAGGTGGAGGTGTTTGGGTCCGATTCGGAATCGGATATGGATAGGAGGGTTCGAGTTGTGAGACGTGGAAAACAGGATGAATGCGACAAAGATAATCGGGGAGTTGTATCTTGTATGAGAGAGAGCCGATCTTCTCAAGAACCGTGGAAGGTCCAAGATACTTCTCTGCAAACTTCGCTGTAGGTCGAGTAGATTTGATGTATTTTGCTAGAACGAAGACTTCCGATCCGACGGAGAACTCCGGCGGAGGAATTCATTTTCGATCAGCCTGTTCCTTGTATCTCTTTTGAGCATTAGTGATTTCATCACGTAGAAGAGTATGAAGCTCATCGAGATTAACAACGAAATCCTTGGCTAAGTCAGAACGAATATCGATCTCCGGTTGGACTGTGATATTCGGATGGTAGCCCTTGTTAGCAAAGAACGGAGTAAGACCTGTAGAAGCGTTAGGAGCGTTGTTATAAGCAAATTCCGCAATCGGGAGAAGGGATGACCAGTCGTCCTGTTGATAAGAACAATAGATCCGGATGTACTGCTCCAGAGTTTGGTTTACTCGTTCGGTTTGACCATCAGCTTCCGGATGATAACCAGACGTATAGTGCAATTCCATCGACAAAGCTTGACCTAAAGCTCGGAAAAACGCCGAAACGAATTCCGATCCTCGGTCAGAGGTAACATGATTCGGAACACCGTGTTTAGAGAAGACATGAATAACGAAAAGTTGCGCCAATTGTTCGGAGGTGATTTTGTCGTCACTGGCAATGAAGATAGCTTGTTTGGAAGCACGGTTGACTACGACCAAGATAGCGGTGTAGCCGTCGGAGTCAGGAAGTTGTTCGATGAAATCCATTGAGATTGAATCCCAAGGATGAGAAGGCACAGGGAGAGGTTTGAGAAGTCCGTAGGGACGATGCCGACGGGGTTTATTCTGACCGCAAATCGTACAAGACGAAACATAGTCCTTAACGAATTCTCGTACCTTTGGCCAAGTATATTGACGACGTACAGCTTCGAGAGTCCAATTCTGACCAAAGTGGCCAGAGAGAGGATGATCATGGAAGAATCGGAGGATCTGCAACCTGAGATCTCCGAAGTTCGGAACGTAGATTCGACCATCCAGACGCAAGAGACCATCTAAACCCATAGTCCATCGGAGGTTAGAAGGATCATTGACCAACTTCAATCCCGCCATCGCTTTGCCGTTGGAGGAGTAATGTTCTCGGATCGATTGATGAACTGCTTCAAAGTCCATAACAACTGACGCACGAAGAACAGGACCTTCAAGGAAGGTAGCACGAAGTGATGTAGTGAGTTGATCATTAGTGAATATGGGTCTAAAATTGTGAGGATTAACTTGCGCGTAGCCGATATCCCCCTCTTTGGGCAGCTGATTCTGCCAGGCTTTTGCAAAAGATCCCGATAACTGTCCAGAGACGTTTTGCAAAAAATCTGGACAACCTATTGCCCCTACTAAAAAAATAATATTTAAATCATTTAAAAAAGGATTTAAATATTATTTTTTAAAATGAATTGCTTATATCTCTTGAACCAGGCATTTTTAGAGAAAACTGAGACCCCCCTTATGTAATATAGGTCTAGGGCTACCTCCCAACCCTAACCCTAACCCCTAACCCATGAAAAATATCCTCAACCCCTAACCCCTAACAGGCCCCAACCCCCTAACCCCTAACCCTAGTTACCTGATGTTGGGCAACAAATCAGACCCCTCCCTATGTGGGGGTTAGCACAAGTGCTAACCCCCACGGTCGGTGCCTGATTTGTTGCTTAATCCCAGTTTTTTAGTATTTTTTATTATTTTTTAATTCTTTTTTAAATGATTTAAATATTCATTTGTGGCACTGCTGATAACTATCCAGATATTTTGCAAAACACTTCTGGACAGTTATCGGAATCTTTTGCAAAAGTCTGGCAGAATATGGTGCTTTGGGATAGACGTCCCATCGTCTAGTCATAGCGTCAGGTTTCGCACCGAGTTTTCCAGGACAGAAACGGATAACGAAGTTGAACTGATGAAGGTATTTGGACCATCGGACCTGCCGTCGGGTAAGAATCTTCGTAGTGGAGAAGTACTCCAGATTCTTGTGATCAGTAACGACGTCGATCGGAGTGCCCGAACCTTCAAGGTAATGCCGCCAAGCTTTAAAAGCTTCGAAAATAGCTAGCAATTCCTTGTCATGAGTGTCATAGTTCAATTCGGCAGAGTGGAAAGTGCGAGAAAGGAAGGCCACCAGATAAATTTCTCCATCGGCGCCGACGATGGATAGGATAGCTGCTAGAGCATAATCTGACGCATCTGTTTCGACAATAAGAGGTTTATCAGGTTCCCAATGAGAAAGAATAGGGGCATGAGTGAAAGCGTGCTTAAGCGTATTGAAGGAATCTTGACATTCCGAAGTCCAGACCCATGGAGTATCCTTCCGAGTGAGTCGGTTCATCGGAACGACGATATCACTGTAATTGTGAATAAAACGACAATAGAAATTCGCAAAACCTAGGAAGGACTGGATGTCCTTAACCTTCCTTGGCATCGGCCAATCGATAATAGCCTTGATTTTGTCCTCGGCCATGGAAAGTCTGTCGGGGGAAAAAATATACCCAAGATATTCAACCGTGTCAATTCCGAATTCACATTTCGTTGGATTGCAGAAAAGTTTGTGTTTGCGAAGACATCGAAGAACCTCTTTGACATGCTCCTCATGCGCCGTCGGATCGTTGGAGTAGATGAGGATATCGTCAAGATAGACTATAACACAGACATCGAGTAAGTCAGCAAAGATATCATTGACGAAACGTTGAAACGCAGCAGGAGCATTGGTAAGACCAAACGGCATGACCAGCCATTCAAAAGAACCATATCGGGTTCGGAACGTGGTCTTCCATTCGTCTCCGTCGGCGATCCAAACGAGATGATAAGCATGAGCGAGATCCAACTTCATATAGATTTTTGCTTTCTTTGGGGCGTCAAGCAAATCGGAAATGAGTGGGAGAGGATACCGATCTTTTTTGGTGATGCGGTTTAGTCCTCGGAAGTCGACACAGAGTCGGAGAGAGCCATCCTTCTTCAGAACGAAGAGAACAGGAGCTCCATGAGGAGAAGACGAAGGCTGAATAGCTCCGCTAACCAACTGTTTGTCGATGAATTCTCGTAGAGCTTCCAGCTCATGAGGGGAGAGAGGGTAAATTCTTCCGATCGGAGGTTCCGCACCTTCCTCCAGATCAATCTTCAGGTCGTAAGACCTATGTTCTGGGAGCACTTCTAACTCAACTTCGTCGAAAACATCAGCGAAATCCCAATAAGCTTCAGGAATAGGAGGAGATTTAGAGTCCGACATCGCCGTCGGCGGTGCTGGTTGAGAGGCTCTAGCCGCCACTTCGGAGTGTACAGCGTAGAGTAGAAGGGGTTCCATACCAGACATCTTGCAGGCATGATGAAAAACCGTAGCACCGACCAAGGCTATATCGACTCCGGAGTATTCCAGTTTTGAAGCCATCTGAACAACGGAGGGATAAGTATACAATGGTTCGAAAGGAAATTTGTCCAAAAGAGGACGAGGTTTCAAACGAGAACAGGAGGTGAAGGCAGATCGACTGGCTCTTGTAGGAAGAGGATCATGTGGAGGTGACCGAGGGTATCGAGTTGGATCAAGATTTTCTGAGTCCTCCGATCCGTCGGAGGGTATCTCAGAAGAAGACGTCTGTGATAAAACTTGATCAGTGGTTCAGATTGTAATTGTTTTCGCTACCCAGTCAATCGACGGATTGCAGCGGGAGAGAAAACTATATCCTAAAACTGCTTTACAAGAAGAATCCAAAGGTGTGACATAAAAGTCCAGAGGTAGTTGCTCGTTTGAAGGAAAAACTACCGATAACGAAACGTATTCCGAGATCGGAGTTGGAGAAAGTGAACCATCAAATAATCGGAGATTGATTGGAGTAAGGATAGGTTTTATCGGAATTCTTTTTTGGCAAACAAATGAAGTATCAATAAAACAATCAGTAGAACCGGAATCAAGTAGAGAATCAAAAGAGATGGAAATGTAATCAGAAGTAATAGTAGAAATTTTAGCAGACAGAGGTATGATAAAAGATTTCTTGAGATTAGAAAGAGCGGACGCGTTGAGAGTTAGCACCTCTGGTAGAGCACGAACCAGGTCAACGCAACTCCTGCTTCGTGCAGAGGGACAGGAGTTGCGGACTATTTTTCCGGTTCCTCCGACGGAGAGTCCGGAATCTCTTCTTCTTCAGCTACATCCTCGAGAACGCCAGCTCTGCCTTTAGCAGCATTTTCTTTAGACTTCTTCCGGGGACAGTCCTTAAGGACATGACCACCTTGTCCGCAGAAAAGACAGAGATTAAACTTCTTACGACGTTCCCGTTCCGCAGGAGTGAGCTTGCCGTCGGAGCCGAGGTTGTCTGTGATCGATTTCTTTGGAAACTTGTTGCCAGAGTTGCCTTTGTTGTTGTTGGAATTACCGAACTTCTTTTGATTGTTAAAGTTCGAACCAGAGGATGAAGAGGACTGATTAGCACCAGAGTTCTGAGAGGAGTTAAACGGTACCGGTTTCTTGCCATTCTTCTTTCCTTTCTTTGGGTCCGAAGGCTCCGAAAACCGATGACTTTCCCGCTTCTTCTCTTCTTCTCTGCGCCAGTAACAGTTATCCAACCGTAACACTTCTCTCCGATATTCGGAAAGAGTCCGAGGTTCTGGCATACGAGCTATTTCGTCCTTGAGTCGGGGTGCTAGTCCTTTCTGATACGCCCATCGGAGAGCATTCACATCCCAACCGGAGGCAGCAGCCAGAGTGTTAAACTTGATATTGTACGCTCCGACCTTATCGTCGTTGCGCATCCGAAGGGTTCCGAGTTTATCTTCGGACTCACCCTGCGCATCGTACAAACCAAAGTTTTCCTGCAGCTCCTGGACTAAAGCAGCGTATGACGTGGTCCAAGCAGGTAGAGCTTTGACATTCGGATCCAAGATGTCCGGTTCAAACCATTCACGAGCGGCGCCGGTCAAGTATGACAAGGCGTAATTGATTTTCCGCTGATCAGTGAAATAGTTCGGACAATCAATGAATACCAAAGACAAAGATACCAAGAAAGATTTGAGTTTTCCGGGGTTAGAACCATCAAATGGTTCAGGGTCTTTGACCTTCGTCTTTCCAGAGTCCGATTCCGACTCCTTCGGACGTAAGGCCGATGTGAAATCCGCAAGAGTTTCGTTGAAGGACATCAAGGCATTAAGAGCCAAGTTATCTGACGAATGAGAAGAACTTGAAGAACGACTTTGAACCGATGGAGGTGGATTAGGAGGTGGGTCAGGAGGATCTCAATCGTCGCCAGGGCATCCGGGAAGACCCTCAGGAGGACCATCATCTGGTGGACCTTCAGGAGGATCACATCTCGGGCCATCGGGAGGTCCTTCATCATCCGGTTCATCACCAGGGAAACCTGGCGGAAAACCCGGCGGATCTGACGGAGGATCACATCGAGGTTCTCGATCTCCGGAATGATGACTACCTTGCAAATGTCCCAGTAGAGAAGGAACTTGGGTAGGTCTAGCAGCTGCACGAGACGGAGTAGGAGGTGGTTGTAGTGGAGGAACAGGTTCACCTTCGATAACCCGTTTAGCTTTTGGAGTTAATACACGAACGTGTTCACCACTAGGCAGAATAGCAGTCTGATAGACATACTCCGTAGATTCCGAAACACCGCGAACGTTTTCAGTAGTAACCGTCAGAAGAGGGACAGGAGCGGGACCGAACGCAGAAATGCGCGGTCTCCGGTTACCAACTGCAGAGATAGATTCGTTGAAAGCCGTCAAAGCCTGAGCATTTGCGACAAAAGGATTTTCTTCATCCCGAGTGGGAGAAGGAGTACGAGCAGCTGAAGCTGTAAAAACTCCGCAAAGTAGTCCGATAAGTCTCCACCACAGCTTCGCGAAGTAACAGGACTCGCTCTCGAAGCTCAACAAACCCTTCCGGGTAGGCCAGTAGGGCTCCGGGGGGTGCTCGGCTATTTAGTATATTTAATAATATTTAATAATTCTTTTATTATTTAATAAATATATTATAATAAATCTACTTTGCGAAGCTGTACTGCACTTCACGAAGTGACTACGTTTACGGCAATCATGAAATCAGGTAAATTAGGGTTAGATCATTACGTCATTGATTTCCTTTTTGGGTTATGATATTTTTGAATAGAAAAAAGCATAGAATGATATTATTGATCTTGAGGTACTAAAACATGACAGAGGAAACCAAAAATAGCTACAATGAGGTATTGGCTACCTCAGGCACATCAAAATTGCCTAAAAAGGAAATTGGTCCAAAAATAGAACTTGATCTCATCAGATAGCAAAAAATCTGAAAAAATCATAAAAAATACTCAAAAAATTCAGGGTTGCCTCGTTGGCCCTGAAAACGCAAAATAAAAAAAAATACGCGACAAGTGTAAAAAATGTTATCACTCCAAATCATACTAAATCTGGGTATATATGATGTACATGCTATTTTTAGCACACCTAGTACCCTCAGACACTTAGAATGGCTTATATCATTCAATATATTCAGCACACTCAATGCTTATTAAACTTAACACACTTGTTAATGAAAAAACTCAGGACAGTAGTAATATATATTATACTCAATACACTTAACACACTCAACAATGAAAAACCCCAGAACAGTGTTCATGTGTGTTATACTTAAAACACATAATACACTTAACAATGAAAAGTCTCGGAACAATACTAATGTATATCATACTCAACACACTTCACAATGAAAAAACTCGGAACAGTGCTCATGTGTGTTATACTTAATACACTTCATCAATCAATATAACACACTTCACAATCATAAACTTGGAGTAGTGTAATCACTCATTATACTTATCATACTGAACACACTTCATCAGTAAGTATAATACACCTATAATGGGACATTGTTATACTATAACACACATATAACAACAAGTTTTGGGCGCTTATGGGCGCTTATTTGGTGTTTTTGAGTCGAAAATCATTGATAACACACTCAATAATTTTTTATGTGGGCTTTATATTGTGTCAGAATGTTGTTTATATCATACCTTCCTAGATACAATTTGTAGAATCAAAAAATTCAGTCTATAGAGCTGGATATATGATGATCTTTTATGTTTTTACACTGTTTTGTGTAAATCACAGTGCATACATCCATGTTATGAAGTCAAACTCCTTCTGGGCAATGAAAGGAGACATCCTACAACCTATTCTATGCTTACTCTGTGTCATAAAGCCAAGAGACTTACAATGGGAGTCATTGAGTATGACATCTGTAGTTACATGCAAGTATGTGACATATCACCAATATACATAAAATATGTAGATGTATATTACAGAGTCCAATGGTCATGGTGAGTATCTGGATCATGTTCATACACTGTTAGTAGACTGTAGGAGTGCTCTCCCCATGAGACAGCTTTGATATCTATGCAATACATGGACATATGTATTGTCATTTACCTAAAACACTGTTAAATCATAAAAGATCATGATATAGCCATCCCTACAGGCTGTAATTTTGAGTTCTCCGAATTGTATCTAGGGGAGTATGATGTATACAACATCCTGACACAACAGAAAGTCCTCACAAAAATAATTGAGTGAGGTATTAATGAATTTCGACTCAAAAACATCAAATAAGCGCCCATAAGCGCCCAAAACTCGTTGTTATATGTGTGTTATAGTATAACAATGTCCTATTAAAGGTATGTTATTCTTACTGATGAAGTGTGTTCAGTATGATAAGTATAATGAGTGATTACACTACTTCAAGTTTTTGATTGTGAAGTGTGTTATATTGATTGATGAAGTGTATCAAGTATGATACACATGAGCACTGTTCCGACTTTTTTCATTGTAAAGTGTGTTGAGCATGATATACATTAGTATTGCTCTGAGACTTTTCATTGTTAAGTGTATTATGTGTTTTAAGTATAACACACATGAACACTTTTTTGAGGGTTTTCATTGTTGAGTGTGTTAAGTGTGTTGAGCATGATATACATTAGTATTGTTCCGAGACTTTTCATTGTTAAGTGTATGATGAGTTTTAAGTATAACACACATGAACACTGTTTCTAGGGTTTTCATTGTTGAGTGTGTTAAATATGTTGAGTATAATATACATTAGTATTGTTCCAAGACTTTTCATTGTTAAGTGTATTATGTGTTTTAAATATAACACATATGAACACTGTTTTGAGGTTTTTCATTGTTGAGTGTGTTAAGTGTATTGAGTATGATATACATTACTACTGTTCTGAGTTTTTTCATTAACAAGTGTGTTAAGTTTAATAAGCATTGAGTGTGCTGAATATATTGAATGATATAAGCCATTCTAAGTGTCTGAGGGTACTAGGTATGCTAAAAATAGCATGTACATCATATATACCCAGATTTAGTATGATTTGGAGTGATAACATTTTTTACACTTGTCGCGTATTTTTTTTTATTTTGCGTTTTCAGGGCCAACGAGGCAACCCTGAATTTTTTGAGTATTTTTTATGATTTTTTCAGATTTTTTGCTATCTGATGAGATCAAGTTCTATTTTTGGACCAATTTCCTTTTTAGGCAATTTTGATGTGCCTGAGGTAGCCAATACCTCATTGTAGCTATTTTTGGTTTCCTCTGTCATGTTTTAGTACCTCAAGATCAATAATATCATAACCCAAAAAGGAAATCAATGACGTAATGATCTAACCCTAATTTACCTGATTTCATGATTGCCGTAAACGTAGTCACTTCGCGAAGTGCAGTACAGCTTCGCAAAGTAGATTTATTATAATATATCTATTAAATAATAAAAGAATTATTAAATATTATTAAATATACTAAATAGCCGAGTACCCCCCGGAGCCCTACTGGCCTACCCGGAAGGGTTTTTTAGGCTTCGAGAGCGAGTCCTGTTACTTTGCAAAGCTGTGGTGGGAACTTATCGGATTACTTCGCGAAGTTTCTACAGCTACGGGTGGTACGAGGACGACGAGCAGCACGAGTTTGAGCTCGTAGTGTTCGTTGAGTGCGATCCATATGGAATAGAGATGAATCAGTGCAACGTTGACGAGATAAGTTTTAATATACTGTTAAGACTGTGCCACCGACGGAGTCGGAGCTCCGATCAGAGACACAGAGGATTGTTGAACGTTAGTGTTGTTATTGAGCAACACCCTCGCCACGTTACCGTGTTCAACCAAGAGAGCAGAGGAGGACGAGTACAATGTGTACGAAGTCCGACGGAGGTTCGGAGTCGGCAATGATCAACGATCAAGACGACACCGAGAGCACAGAGGTGAGTGTTAACGTTAATGAGGTAATCCAAGTTGATATTAAAACTGAGGTATGTAAGTATGTACAGGCTCCTTATATACTGTACGGATAGTCAGTCTAATCTAAAGTACAATAAGACGATACACATCTCGGTACTACAGCATCAGAGGTGAGAAAGACAATAAGCTATTGTAAAGTAAATCAATATAAAAGTCAGCTGAGCTGTCAGAGAATAAAACAATAAGATCATAATCAAGTTATAAGACCAGACCGATACGCCGACGGAATCGGAAAGAGGGACAAGGCGGACACTGCTAGGCATGACTAGAGAGATTCAAGAAATCTCTAAGTCCAATCGCCGAGTGAAGCTCCGATGGAGCTCCAAAGATTATGGTCGTAACAGAAATAGAACTAAAAGATCAAATTTCCAAATTTACAAAAACTTATTCAAAAGTAGCCAAATTAGTAGAACTATTGCATCTAATGATAAGTGTTTTGAAAGCTTACAAATATTATCAGGAAAAAATAATACAGAAAGCAAAACTTTTGGTGCATATTTCTTCCCTACTGAATCATTGTGATTCATACAAATAGAAATTTTTGTGGAAATCCTTAACTTCTTTGGTGTTGAAATATACTCTGAATGGCAAAATTCTATTGTACTATTGGGAAAGACAAAAACATTGCCAAAAGCCAGAGTTTTGGATCTGCTGAAAACCCTGATTTGAATACAAATTGCCATTTTCAGTAGTTCTGAAATTCAGAATTTCAGCAAAAATTTCATATGTTGCCATATAGAGCCCAAAATATCTCAATTCAGCATGTATCTCAATCTTATTGTTTATACAGGTTTACGATGAAATTTCCCCTCATACAAAAGTTCTTCATTCACACACATTGAAATGACTTTGGAGAAATCTAATTTTGATAGCAATTCCTTCCTTTTATATTCATATAATTTTAATGCTCATTTTCAATAACACAAAATATACATTGAAATTTTTAAATTTGGCTCTTATTTTACTTATGTAGAAATATCAAGTTTCCTTCCTAATTTCAGAGTGAATATAATATTTACTGAATTTTCTGCAATCTGTACAAATTTCTGCTCGGTGGGATTTTTTCTCAGTGTGCCTTGCATTCCTTTATCAACCTCTTATATTGTCTGGTCAGAACTATGTAGATTATAATCTGGTGTCAACCTATGTAATAAATGTGTACTTTTGCTGATGGCGGAATTACTTTCTCAGCACTAACACATCTGAGTGCTCAAATCAGACTGTCATCACTAAATCGTTGGAGGTTATCCAATACATTATCAATAGACAGAACCCCTTACCATATTGTACGATGCCCAGAATGACGATAGAATAATTGTATCAGTTCACAATGCCTGGAATGACATTTCAAGCATTGGGCTCTCAGTGCCGTGATGCTGCCTGATTCTAAACCAATACATACCTGCAAGTTTTTTCGAATGTCAAATCTGAACGCGGTTCAATGAGAAGTGTTTGAAAGTATACCACCTACCAAGAATGGCATGAAACAGCTTCAGCGCTTCTGAATGCGCTCTCATGAAATATCACCATTCCAATGTGTACCAAGACAGATGTCATGTTTCCCATTGGATAGCATGAATCCTTTGCATGCCCATTTGTATGCTCAAATTCAATCACTTATACAAGTAGGCAGAACATATTGGATTAATTCAAAATCGAGATTGTATTGTAGGGTGTAACATGGAATGAATATCGCAGATGTGCGCGAACCAAGAGTATCAATATATCCAAAGCTCAGGTAGCAGGTGCAACCATCTTAGCAGATTCTCAATGCGATTTTTGAGCAGCCTGATAGTTCTTAATAGAATTTTTGAAGTTCTTGAGAGGTTGCATTGAGTTGAAAGCATTTCCATTGTCAGAGCCATATATGGTCCTATAAGGATGATTATTAGTGAAGAATGGAAAGACTAGTTGCCAACAACGTACCTAGTCAACCATGTTAGTAATTGTTTAGTGCAAGTTTCATCCTCTGAACCAACTTCAACATCCTCAAAAAAGTCAACAATGCCATTATAAAAAGATTTATAGGGAAAGGAATCATCAGCGCCCCAAGCCAGGCCATCTGAGAGTATGAAACGAAGCTGGAGAAACAGCAGTCAGAAGACAAAATGGAAAATCTAATGATGAGTACTACATACTAGAGTGGCAGCATAAGCGATCATACAAGGACTAACAGTGCTGATGCTCCAGAGCTGAGATACAGTCTTCTTTGTTGACTTGCAACGCTTCCCAAAGTGGCCTGTAGAATGAGGAAGTGGGAGTGTATCCAGATTATTTTCCTTGTCACTTGATTGATTGACCGTCTCATTGTCGATGACCTGTTGGCCTGGAGCTGGCAGATTTAAACAGGAAGAGCACCATCTCAAAGATTCAGGTCAGTAAAGAACGTATAAAAGAAAATTTATACACACCTTTACTAGCAACAGTCCTTGAAGCCACCCCTTCAATGGGTTCTCAACATCACCAGTTCCGTTGTAGTACATGAAAGGAAGAAAGAAGGGTAGTGCAGAGTCTTTGACAACAGATCATCTGCCTATTGCACAAATCTTGGCTCAAATGCTAGCCAATAATGAGCTCAATGAGAATGGTGCAAGTGTTAGAACTCACGTTAAGTCATCCCAGTCAAAATCAATGGGACAGAGTAAGCGCCTGGTGAGTTCATGTACAAAACCTTGGCCTATATGAGTCTGATGGTCTATTTGAGGTTGAGGACCAGGACTTCATTGATTCAACCAATCAGCTAGTTCCATCGCTCCATTGTGGATATCTTCAGAATGTGCAGCATTGGCGCCCAACTCGAGCTGCAGTAATTTGTCAGCAATCACATCCTAACTTTTTCTCTCAACTTACCGCCGCATACTCATCTTTAAGCTCAGCATGATTCACCTCATGTGAATAGACCTTTCACTTGATATATGAACATAGATACAGAGCAATCTGAAGCCTTCATGATCCCTATCCTGGCTGAAAAGTGTGAGTGACATGTCAGGGTAGGTTGAACACTGAATGTAAGTAGTGCAAATTCTCGTACCTTCTTTTCAGTTCTAAACATTGTTCATATTCTTCATGCTCGTCCTCATTCAGCTGCTCAATGTCGACATCTTTGAGTTCTTCATTTTCTGCTTTCACATCAGGTTCACAACGACATTCATACTCTTGGACTAGACTAGCAATGGGAGCAAACAGTGCAACAACTTTCCGAATAGGCTGACCGAGAGTCCTGGTAGTCCTGCAAGAGCTTTGTCACCAGCCATATAAACTTGAAAATTGTTATATGCACTTTGGCTTGGTAGGCTTTCTTTCTTTTAGACGTTCATTTTCCTCCTCTAATGCCTCAGCTCTGCGCTTATAGGCTGTAAGTGCAGTTTGAATATCATCCGGAGGAGGGCTACTGAAGCCATGGAAGTCAGTGCCTGGGGTTGAAGGTGGGCTTGAGACATTGTGCAAATGGGGCTGCAACAAGCCACCATGGCTACTATGAGATGGCGGCCCTCGAGAAGGCATGAACCAAGGGCAAGGTATGTCATGGTTACAGAGAACGGTGTGAATCCAGAAAGTGACTCGTTTTCTAGGACTTAAATGTGCAGACAGCAGAAGTTCCTAACCATATGGAGAAATTAAATAAACAATTCTCAGCCTACTCTGTGTTACGTTCACTATTACTGCATGTTCAATCTATTCTCTTTTTCCTCCATTGACTCGTCTGCATTGTGCAAGTCGCAATGAACCTTATGCCTTCCTTGCGAGGAACTCTCACGTTTCTCACTGCAACCCTTGTCTTTTTCCTCTGCATACTCATGTCTCATTATTGTGTCAAGGAATGTCCCAAGGAAATTATTGGCCATGGTTTCCCAACTGCAAGGTCACCTCAACAGCACTGCCGAACTTGCAAACATTTAAATCGAGTGGCAAAGGATTGCCCTGTTCCAACTGGCACCTCTCAACTACCATCACTGAAACCGAAGAGGTCAAGAACAGTGTTTCCGAAATATGCTCAGGCTCAACCAACTGATCTGAGTGAGATCAATGATTCACTGGGCTCTCAGACTCATCATGAGCAACCACAAGTAGGGATGGTAAGTGGCTAATGCATCAGCAAGATCACTTCTGAGACTCCAGGCATACCCCCCTTTTCCTACAGGCTCTAGAGTCTCTGAAAGTTTCTAGGCACCCTGAGGAAATTTGAAGTTTCGTTGAATGTCTTTTCAAGTTCTCTAGAGTCTCTCAGGCTCTCTCAGAGACTCTAGAGCCTGTAGGAAAAGGGGGGGTATGCCTGCTAAGAGACTCCAGGCCAGAAGTGATTTTGCTGATGTGAATTGCAATGGCCTCTGCTCATTGTGTTGACTAGTCCAAGAAAGCTACACCTCAAGATCTCATTGACATTCAAATGACCGATTTACATGAATTGCTGACTGCTGCTGCTTCTCCTGCAGCCACAGCTGGAGACCCAGGCCATACCCACCAACTCGTATCACCAACTTAGGAAGAGCATCGCGCCTACCTCGTCGTTATTGGGATGAGTTGCCGTGGGCTCAGCCAGCTGTCATCACAATACTCATTCCAAACGGAACACCTCAGGCCACTATTCGCTGACTCACACTGATTGTTCGAGATCAACTGCGGACAGCACCAAACCCATTTGGGCTTATCAGTCACTATCTCCACCGTCCTTCCTATGATCCTGATTCGGTAGTTCCCATCAATGAACAGTGAACTTTGCAATTGGCGCAAATGGTACAATATTCCAGTGGCATCAGAAGGCAATACTGACATTGATGCTGAGTTCCAAGAGCATCGACCACCATGGCCATTTCACAATATGAGCATCTGGCGGTTGATGTTGTGGATAAATAGTGGAGGTCAGACCAAGTCTGAATCAGAGACTATACGATTAGTCAACAAGGTTCTTCTCCAAGAGGACTTCGATCCAGCTGATCTTAAGGGGTTCAATGCTCATGTCGAGAATCTTTGACTTGACCGTGCACACAACTCGTCATCAAGACAACCAAAATTCCAGGATGCCACTATCACGATTGATGTGCCTTCAGGCAGCAAAGAGATTGCACCTCAAATCTTCTCTATACCTGGGCTACAGTACCGCAGCATAATCTCTGTCATCAAATCAATCTTTGCCAATCCTCTGGCTCAGAAACTGCATTTCACTCCCTTCAAACTCTTCCAAATTCTTCCCAGTGCTGACACGCCAGAGCATCTCTATTCGGAGCTGTATAATTCTGATGCCTTCATCCACAAGCACAATTGTGTTCAACGGCTACCTCCACCTCCTGATCAACCAGACTGTCAACTCAAGAGAGTCATACTGGGCCTTATGTTCTGGTCAGATTCAACTCATCTCACTTCATTTGGTAATGCAAGCTTATGGCCAATATATATGATGTTCGGAAACCTCTCAAAATACATTCGTTCAAGACTGAATTCAGGCGCATGTCAACATATAGCCTATATTCCATCTGTGAGTCCTCGCTCCTGTGGTAGCATCCTTGCTTACCTACACTTTGTTAGCTTCCAGCCTTGTTTCATGATTTTGCTTCCAGATTCTTCATGAAGTGGTCAACGACCAAGCAACGTGAAGGCCTTCTGACACATTGCCGGTGGGAGTTCATGCACACTGTCTGGCAGCTCCTTCTTGATGATGAATTCCTAGATGACTGGAAATATGGGATTGTCATTCGGTGTCCTGATGGAGTTTCGCGTAGATTCTATCCACGAATTTTCATCTATTCTGCAGATTATCCCAAGAAGTAAGCTTCACACACTGTCATTCACTCACATGATACATGATATACAGAGTTCTCCTTGCAACAATCAGAGACAAGGGGAAGTGTCCATGCTCCCGCTGTCTGGTAGAGAAACTTCATCTTGATTGCATGGGTTTGTTTCAGGACCTCAGGACTCGAACAACAAGACTTCGACAACTTCTTATTGATGCTGTGAGGAAGGCTCGAGATTTTATATATCGGCTTGGTGTTCCCATTAATGGGACAGCAGTTGACAATCTTTTGAAAGCAACCTCTTCCATACCACATCAGAAAAATCACACCTGTCTCTGGAGACTCCAGGGACACCCCCCAAATCCTAGAGAGATTTTGTCTCTTTCAGCTCTCTCAGAGAAATTTTGACACCCTCAGAGATCTTCAAAGATGCCCAGAGATGCCCAGAGACTCTAAAGCACTTTTATTACTCTGAGGTTGCTCAGGATTTGGGGGGTGTCCCTGGAGTCTCCAGAGACAGGGTGATTTTGCTGATGGCCAACTGTTGTAAGTTTTTTAATCCTGAACACTACCTTGAACAGAGATTGATTCACTGTGTAGAACGCCTTTGTTGACCGTCTTGGAAATGACTTCAGTGTGTCAAAAATGCTGGTAGTTGATTTGTTACATGAGATCGAGCTGGGTGTATGGTGGACGCTCTTTATTCACCTTATCCAGATGCTTTATGCAACACCATCATGCGGGCCAGACCTGGTTGTACTCTTGAATCAAAGGTAAGTGATCTGAGTGATTATAGTGATCACTGCCTTGACTTTATGCATTCCAGATTCCACCAAGTTCCCGCATTTGGGACTACTAAAAAACACTCTAGGCCTAGGCAACTGTGAGAATCTTTGAGGCTCTCTAGAGGGCCTACATGCCCAGGAGAGCTAGAAAGTACTGAGGAAAATGGGCATTTCTTAGGCAACCTCAAAGGAATATACTTTGAGCTGAGAGCACCTTAAGAAATGGCTAATTCCTAGAGACTCTGAAAGGGCCTCAATGGCCTAGGTTGCCCAGGTAACTCAGGCCACTCAACTGCTTTATGGTACTTTGAAGTGCTTTGAGGATTTTTGAGGATCTTTGAGAGTCTTTGGGGATCTTTGAGAGTCTTTGAAAGTCTTTGCAGAGCTTTGTAGCAACTCTTCAATATCAAATTCAATGAACAAAACATCATCCAAATAGGGAATTGCATAAGTGCATTGCAGAACTTTCTTAATCTAGAAGGTACATGCATTGAAAAATCCAATTGACAAGTTTGACAAGATTTTGTTTCAATGATATATTTCATCAGGAAAAATATTCTCATCTCTAGAGTCCCCAGAGATACCCCCCAATTCCTAGGCTGCTCAGAGATTTTTGTGAACTTTGAAAGATCAAAAAACATCCTAGAGATCCTGAAAGATCCTGAAAGCATCTGAAAGCACCAGAAAGCACTAGAAAGCACCAGAAAGCACCCAGAGAATTTTTAGAAGCCTCAAAGAACTCAGATACTCTAGGCTCTCTGAGACTACCTAGGAATTGGGGGGTATCTCTGGGGACTCTAGAGATGAGAATATTTTTCCTGATGTTGGCCTGCCACCGTGAACCATGTACAATCAAAAAGGTTGTCACATGGTCAAAACATATATATAGCTATATTAACTACATATCTACATGTTGTATATATTATCATATTTCAATGAAGGACTTTATATATGACATTTATAGATAAGATTCCCTATATAATTTGGTAACTTAAATAGTACATTACAAATTCTTGTAATTATATAAGTCTTATATGATATAATATGATTAGAAATTACATAATACTAGAATATAAAATAAAATGTAATAGAATGTAATGTCAAATAGAAATAAAAGGAATCAATCAATTTTTATTCATATTATCTGCTTTTGAAAGCATCTCAAAGCACCTCAAAGACCCTCAAAGATCCTCAAAGACTCTCAAAGACACTGAAAGACCCTCAAAGATCCTCAAAGCACTTTAAAGCACCTCAAAGTATCTCAAAGAATACCCAAGACTTTCAAGTGGCTGAGAGTGCCTAGAATTTGGGGGGCATCTTTGCAGGCTTTGGGGGCTCCAAAGCCTTGAAAGGCTCTAGGGGGCCTGAAAGCAGCTTTTAGTGGCTGAGGGCTCAGTACATTTTTCCTGATGTGAACTGTGAGTGCAGCTTCTGCAAGTGTAGATACAGCCTGGGTAGAGTAGTTATCTGTTGTCGCAAAGAGTCGGATGGATGGGACATAGTCTCCCATGGTGTGGAACATCAGGAAAAATATTTTCATCTCTAGAGTCCCCAGAGATACCCCCCAATTCCTAGGCTGCCCTGAGATTTTTGTGAGCTTTTAAAGATCAAAAAACATCCTAGAGATCCTGAAAGATTCTGAAAGCATCTGAAAGCATTTGAAAGCACCTGAAAGCACCTGAAAGCACCCAGAGAATTGTTAGAAGCCTCAAAGAACTCAGATACTCTAGGTGCTCTGAGACTACCTAGGAATTGGGGGGTATCTCTGGGGATTCTAGAGATGAGAATATTTTTCCTGATGCATTCACAGGGTGAGCTTGCACATAGAATAGTCAAAGCGCTGTATGGACTCACGAATAAACGGAATGCATCAAAACAAATTGCAAAATGTTATAACTGTGAAAAACGTCTACAGCAAGCCAAAGCAAGCCTCCGGAAGGCAAAGAAGCTTGAACAGGCAGGCAAATTGGAAGTGTCTACTGCACAGATACGTGAATGACATCTTCATCATGTGGGAATGGAATTGAGTACGGTCGAAGAGGATATAAAGATTCCTGCAGATGTACACCACTTCATATCCGAAAATACTCATCATCCAATACCATTGCACACCTTCCTGGTCAACAAAAATTGCAATGATCCTGCTAAAAAGGTATGCAGTCAAGATATTTTGTTATCACACTCTGTTAAGAAATTCCATGCAGGACTTTTGGCCAAAGCTTCAAGACCACTTGCTTGGTTGCCTACTCAAACAAGATTTCGATGGCGATAGCTATGGTTCTTTTACAGATACTGAACAAATCTCAATCAGTTTATACAGACAGAAATTCTATGCTGTAAAGACCATGCAGATCAACTATACAACCTACAATGTCCAACGCAATCAGGATGTCATCAACCTGCGCACAGATCATTGTACTGTGATGGTACAATCTGCCGTTAACGATTCGAGGAAGCATCCCTATTGGTATGCACAAGTGCTCGGGATTTTTCATGCAGACGTTGTCTGGTTGAACAATGGTCAGTTACAGGAAATTGAACACATGGAATTTCTCTGGGTTTGATGGATGGCAGCAGAACCACGTTATCAGTGGGGTAGAAAAGCTGTGAGGTTGCCCAAGATAGGTTTCATTCCTGAGAGTGATCCATATATATGCATTTGGCTTCCTCGATCCTGCTTTGGTCATACGTGCCTGTCATCTCATTCCTGATTTTGTGACTGGGCGCACTTCAGAATTGCTCAGCACTCAACAATGCACAGCAGCGCGGGCAGTTGGAGAGACTGATGACTGGGGCTCGTTCTATGTAAACATATGAGTTTGCTCGATTTTGATTGAAGTAGATTTGACTGACTAGCCGTACTAGATTTGTTGATAGAGATATGTTCATGCGGCATGCAGGCGGCGGTGTTGGACATGCCAGATTTGTTGCAGCTGATGACAGTTCCTCAGATGATGCACTGGACAACAAAGAAGAGGGAGGTGAGAGTGTTCCACCTCCAGGCAATCATCCAGACTCGGATGATGATGATGGGAGTGATTTCAATGATGATAATCTTGACGAAGATGAACACGAGGACAAAAGTGATGATGAGTTGGGCCCCGATGATGGAGAAGACTTGTATGAAGATGAATTAGTTAAGATGCTAACTTGTTAGCATCAACGTCCAGCCAAACGGCAAGCGGTAGTACCGTACAATCCGAATTTGTTCACTCAGCATCTCTTTCCTTCGAACAACATCGTCGTCGAACAGTCTCATTCTCTACAACAAGTCTTCAATCCTTTTAGTGAAGTTTCTTATACAAATACACTCTGAATAATGACTATCATTGGACCCTCAGGACCTAGAAATGGACCAGCACTGAGTTCAGGTGCAGGCATCTTTGCTCACACAGGACTCAACATGGGTGGAGACGGCAGCAACCAACCCAGCAGCCTGACGGGGCAAGGATCAGGCATGACCACTAGTGCTGGAGCGAGTACAGGGAGCAACAGCAACGGTGTGGCGGGCCAAAACCACGAACCCCAGCTTCAAGGTGGCCAAAATACGCAGAACCAAGGTGCTCAAAACGAGGGCATGAACACTGGTCTTGCGGGTGACGAAGCAAGGAGAGCAGCCGAGACAGAGCTCATGTCGAATCACCGGAATTCAGGGCGCGTTGGCCGTCAATCCAACTAACCAACTCTTTGTGGAGAATTTAGCTCCAGCGCCTCAGCCCATCCTTCCTAAATCCAGCCCCCAGAAGAAACAGGTGAACAAGGTCATTCCGGATCTACCAGAGATGATAGATGGTCATAAGGCATCTCCCTTATCCCTCCGTGAGTGTTTCCTATCCTCATTATCTCTACTGCAGTTCAGTAGAACACAAAATTGAAACTGTGTGGCTGTCACCCTTGAACAGTGAACGCAAGTTGATATTATGCGCACTTGCAGCATGATTTTCAGTGCAAGTCCTTGGTGAAATTGCCAGCAAACAATCCCGTTGTCAGAAGCACACCCCAAATTTGGGCTCGGTGTTATTGTCATGGTGGCTAGAGGCCCATGATTTGTTCGTTCAATTACAGAGCGATAGGCTCCTCTTTTCGTCACTGGAAGTTAGGCTATAGGCCTGTACTGTGCGGTAGATTTGCTTGATTCGCTAGTGGCATTTCTCGGTGTATTGCCTACTGAGGCTATTATGGAGTTAGACACTAACTGCTTCGTACCACTAGCCCCGCCCAAAAAAGTAGATGATGCATGCAGACTCTTCAAATACGTGCCGTACACAGCAAGTTTATCTCAGGCCGCGTGTGTCAAGGTGGCGAACGGCGAGCAAGAGGTCTCTCTGACACCTGGAGGTGGTCTAACAATAAAAGGTTTGGACCGCAAGAATGAAAACAACATATGGGAGCTCGACTGGATGCAGGCGGCCAAAACAGTGGCAGAGAGAATTCGCCTTTACCATGGAGACAAACGGGCTGACGCCCTGATACGGCACAACAAACTAGTTCTGAAATTAGGTACCAAGCACAGTTGGCACAGGGCTCTTGAATACAACATTGGCCAGAGAGAGCTCTGGGCGGCAGATCCTACCCACGACATTGGATCGCTGGACAGTGAAGCTTTCATGCTGTTGGCATCGCACCAGCCAGTTGGCCAGCCCTTTCGTACTCAAGCTCCGTCCTTTCAGCCCCCTCCAGTTTAATCCTCCCCTTTCCAGCCCTCCCAACCGCACATCCAGTCAACTCCATCACGCTGTAATGACAGACAGTCATCCAGCTCCTTTTGCAAGAGACTGAGGGAAATGGAAGAGCAACAATGCTTTTGGTGTGGATTCCCTGGACATTTACCCAGCGGATGCGAGGCCACATCAACGGCAGCGAAGAGACCTCCAGCAGCATTGGCAACAGGTACACGCAGCAAGAATGCACTTGTTGATAGCTCAGGAAGGCAATACTGCTTCAACTGGGCCAGGCACTCAGACTGTCTCTTCAAAACTGCATGCATCAACCTCCATTCCTGGAGCATCTGCAACACCTCTTCACATGGAGCTTCGAGATGCAACTTCGCAGCCTGACCCAAGGGCTATCATCATGCTGCTCCTTCCAGATAAGATCAAACGGTTACTGGCGTTGTTAGGGTTAGCCGAGGACTGGGTAGATGTAGTAGACGGAATCAGAAATGGATTTGATGTTGGAGTGAGAGATACACCACAGCAATCAATTTTATTTCAAGAATCACAGTTCAGTTTTGCTAGATCCAGCATTCATTTCGAAGTATATATTAGAAGAACAGGCCGCTGGACGTTACTCAAGAGGATACACGCCCTCAGAACCACCTGTAGCTGTAAAATCTACGCAAAGTAGTTCGATAAGTATCCACCAGAGCTTTGCGAAGTACACCGATACTCTCTCCAAGGGTCAAATCTTACCTCCGGGCAGGCCAGAAATGCTCCGGGGGCTGCTATTTTTTATTATATATATATATTATTGGTATTATTTAATTAAAAAAACAGAAAAAAAAAAATAATATATAGCTTCGCAAAGTGGTGTGAAAGATATCACAAATGATGGGAACAGATGAAATGATGTGATGGGATCTGCGTCAATCATTTCCTTTTTGGGAAAAGGATATTTATATTGAAACCAGGGGTTACAGGGTACTACTGTATATATATGAGTGTCTAAAAATAGCAAATATCATATACAATCCAAAAATGACCAAAACAGGGTACAGGCTTTCCTAGGCACATCAAAATTGCCCAAAAAGGAAATTGGTCTAAAAATAGAACTTGATCTCATCAGGTAGCAAAAAATCTGAAAAAAAATCATAAAAATAGTGAAAAAAATCATAAAAATAGTGAAAAAAATCAGGGTTGCCTTGATGGCCCTGGAAATGCAAAATAAAAAAAAATACGCGACAAGTGTAAAAAATTTTATCACTCCAAATCATACTAGATCCTCTATACATTGGGTATATATGATGTACATGCTATTTTTAGCACCCCCAGTACCCTTAGGCACCTAGAATAGCTTATATCCTTCAAAATATTCAGCACACTCAATGCTTGTTATACTTAATACACTTAACAATGAAAGATTTTAGAACAGTATTTATGTGTGTTATACTTAACACACATAACAATGAACAGTGTTCATGTGTGTTATGCTTAACATACTTATCAATGAAAAACCTTGGATCAGTGTTGATGTGTATTATGCTTAACATACTTAACAATGAAAGACTTCAAAACAGTGTTGATGTGTATTATACTTAACACAATTAACAATGAGAAACATCGGAACAATGTGCATATGTGTTATACTTAACACACTCAACAATGACAAAGTTAAAACAGTGTTCATGTGTGTTGTACTGATACACTCAACAATGCAAAAACTTGGAACAATGTTACTGCATGTTATACTCAACATACTGAACTCATTACACTTATAACACTTAACATACTTCATCAGTAACTATAACACACCAGCAATAGAACATTGTTATACTATAACACACATATAACAACGAGTTTTGGGCGCTTATGGGCGCTTATTTTGAGTTTTTGAGTCGAAATTCATTCATACCACACTCAATAATTTTTGTGTGGGGCTTATACTGTGTAAAGATGTTGTTTATATCATACTACACTAGATACAATTCGGAGAACCCAAAATTACAGCTTGTGGGACTGGCTATATCATGATCTTTTATTATTCAACAGTGTTTTATGTAAATGACAATGCATATGTCCATGTAATGCAAGGATACTGATGCTGGTTCATGAGGGAATCACTCCTACAGTCTACTAAAAGTGTCTGGACATGGTTCAGATACTCAGTATGACTATTGGACTCTGTGATATACATGTATCTATTTCATGTACACAAGGGATGGCTACAGTTCCATGTAACAATATATGTTATGTTCAATGATCTAGATTACAGATCTCTTAGCTGTATCACATACAGTGAGCATAGAATAGATTGTAGGATGACTCTTTTCATCACCCAGTGGCAATTTGACTTCATAACATGGGTGTATGCATTGTGATTTACACAAAGCACTGTTAAATCACAGAAGATCACAATATAGCCAGTCCCACAGGCTGTAATTTTGGGTTCTCCGAATTGTATCTAGTGTAGTATGATATAAACAACATCTTTACACAGTATAAGCCCCACACAAAAATTATTGAGTATGGTATGAATGAATTTCGACTCAAAAACTCAAAATAAGCGCCCATAAGCGCCCAAAACTCGTTGTTATATGTGTGTTATAGTATAACAATGTTCTATTGCTGGTGTGTTATAGTTATTGATGAAGTATGTTAAGTGTTATAAGTGTAATGAGTTCAGTATGTTGAGTATAACATGCAGTAACATTGTTCCAAGTTTTTGCATTGTTAAGTGTATCAGTACAACACACATGAACACTGTTTTAACTTTGTCATTATTGAGTGTGTTAAGTATAACACATATGCACATTGTTCTGATGTTTCTCATTGTTAATTGTGTTAAGTATAATACACATCAACACTGTTTTGAAGTTTTTCATTGTTAAGTATGTTAAGCATAATACACATCAACACTGATCCAAGGTTTTTCATTGATAAGTATGTTAAGCATAACACACATGAACACTGTTCATTGTTATGTGTGTTAAGTATAACATACATAAATACTGTTCTAAAATCTTTCATTGTTAAGTGTATTAAGTATAACAAGCATTGAGTGTGCTGAATATATTGAATGATATAAGCTATTCTAGGTGCCTAAGAGTACTGGGGGTGCTAAAAATAGCATGTACATCATATATACCCAATGTATAGAGGATCTAGTATGATTTGGAGTGATAAAATTTTTTACACTTGTCGCGTATTTTTTTTTATTTTGCATTTCCAGGGCCATCAAGGCAACCCTGATTTTTTTCACTATTTTTATGATTTTTTTCAGATTTTTTGCTACCTGATGAGATCAAGTTCTATTTTTAGACCAATTTCCTTTTTGGGCAATTTTGATGTGCCTAGGAAAGCCTGTACCCTGTTTTGGTCATTTTTGGATTGTATATGATATTTGCTATTTTTAGACACTCATATATATACAGTAGTACCCTGTAACCCCTGGTTTCAATATAAATATCCTTTTCCCAAAAAGGAAATGATTGACGCAGATCCCATCACATCATTTCATCTGTTCCCATCATTTGTGATATCTTTCACACCACTTTGCGAAGCTATATATTATTTTTTTTTCTGTCTTTTTTATAATACCAATAATATATATATATAATAAAAAATAGCAGCCCCCGGAGCATTTCTGGCCTGCCCGGAGGTAAGATTTGACCCTTGGAGAGAGTATCGGTGTACTTCGCAAAGCTCTGGTGGATACTTATCGGACTACTTTGCGTAGATTTTACAGCCTCAGCTGTCAGAACTCGAGCAGATCATTGGACCCTACCGCATGTCACCGTTAGGTCTAGTTCCCAAACCAAACTCATCGAAGTTGCGAATGGTGCAAGACATGTCGTTCCCACGCAACAACGAGTGGGTTCCATCAGTAAACTCCAAAATCGATTCAGACAAGTTTCCCACAGCCTGGGGAACCTTTGAGCAGACAAGCAGACTAATACTCTCACTCCCACCAGGAAGCATAGCCACAACCTTTGACATATCCACAGCTTATTGTATAACCCCAACCAAGCCAGAGCAGCAGTTTGCTCTTTGCGTGTTGTGGGAGGACTTGGTCTATGTCGACAGGGCCGTGATGTTTGGTTTGGCCTCCAGTACTGGAGTGTTTGGTTCAATAGCAGATATGTTAGTGGCAGTTTACACTGCATTAGGCATGGGCCCACTAGTGAAGTGGGTAGACGATTTCTTTGTAATAAGGTTACCGCAGCACACCTGGATGGAAGATAAATTCATAGAAGCGACGGCAGCTATTGGAGTGCCCTGGAGTCTAGAGAAGCTTCGGTGCTTTGCATCGGTCCAACGGTATACAGGCTTTGACTGGGACCTAGAGCTCAAGACTGTATCCTTACTGGCACCGGAGAAATTTGACAAGATTCTAGTGCTGCTAGAGGAGTGGAGCAAGCCAGACTTTTGTGTCCTAGCCTCCGAAGCAGCCAGCCTACATGGCAAGCTAGTTCACATCTCAAGTATCTTCAAGCTGATTCGCCCATTCCTCCAGTCTATCTCCCTGTTTGCCAACTCGTTCCACTCAGCACACATCCGGCGGGTGCCAACCAGTGCGGTAACCAGAGACATCTCCTGGATTCGATATATAATCCAAGTGTTGCCGAAGAGCATCCCGTTGTTGTCTCCAGACCCAGTTGACGTGCAGTAGTGGGGAGACGCAAGCACGTCATACAGAATCGGGGTTGTCATAGGCCAGTTCTACGCTTACTGGAAGTATGCTCCAGGCTTCAAAGTAGGGCCAAAGCAGGAATTCGACATTGGGTGGGCAGAGGCTGTAGCAGTGGAAATGGGTATCAGATTGGCCATCCACACATCGTCGCTGGAGAAAGGCATGCAGTCCGTCTATGTAATTGTTGCTTTGACCGCTGATTGTATATCCAGGTCTTTATTACAAAGTGCAGTTGGACAACTCTGGAATAGTCCATGTGGTCAACAAAGGGTGCTCCCGGAGCAGACAGACCAACAAGATCCTGAAATCTCTATACAAGCTTCAAGGCCAGCAAGGTATCTGGCTGGTAATGGAATATGTAGCCTTGCGCGACAATATTTCGGATGCTCTTTCGAGAGGAGATATCCCAGCATTTCTCAAAGGCTTCCCTACGGTGCAAACGAGAGTTTTTGTAGACCTCCCGGACCACCTCCAAGACAAGCTAGTGTGTGGCTAATGTGCACGGACAGGGCCACCATTGAGCCAGCACCAATCCAGACACCAGGGCAGTTGAAGCTCTCACCATCCACACTCAGACCCAACTGCCAGGTGGGGCAGCGAATCTTTCAATGGGTAGGAGTAAACACACCACTGCCGCAGGTCATCGACAACCCAGTGATTCGCCTGTTGTCAAATTTTGCCGCTGAAAACTCGCTTCACAACACGAAAAGCTACTATGGAGCTGGTCTAAGGAAGTTTCACATATTCTGCAACATATTCTCCATCAGAGAAGCAGAGAGGCTGCCAGCCTCTTTTTCTGTCCTACACTCCTTCGCAATCTGGGCAGCCACCAATCCAGAGTTCCTCCCTTCCAGTTTAGCAGCATCTACTCCTTTCAAACCGGTGGCCGTGAGTACTGTGAGGTCTTACCTAGCGGGCATCCGAGCCTGGCATTTCACTCAAGGATGGCCAGATCCTCTCTCAGACAGTGACCATGAGAGAATCAATTTCTCGCTCAGAGGCCTCCTCAAAGTCTGCGGTCCTTGCAAGAAGCCACTGTGACCTCCAGTCACACCAGGAATGTTATGGGCACTGAAGAGCTGTTAGGGTGCTCGTTGCTCTAACCCTCGACGGCACCACAGACGGAGGCTACGAGCGATTCGTCCCAATGAACGTCGTAGACAGCTGCTAAGCAGGAATGTTCTACACCGAACGTCTGGACTGAAAAGGATTGCCGATACTTTGTAGTTGTTACACTTGTTGATACACCAGATTAGAGAGAGGAGAAAGAGCCAAATACCATTGAGAAACCTATGAGAATAACCGATCTGGGGATCGGATACACAGATTGTACCTACTTATATATGTTTTCTGTAGGTAAGGATATATAAGGCATTTATATATAAAAGTAATGTCGGCTTGAGGACGCATCACCACAATAGTAATTGTGATGACACGTCCCAGTGCCGGGACGTGCAAACGCGTCGTTAATGAATAACGACGACGCATTATCAATGGTAATGAATAACGACGACGCATTATCAATGGTAATGACTCGAAACGACACGAATCGACGTGGGTACGCGTCGATCCGGCCGTTTACGAGTACCAGAAATGGAAGGTAAGAATAATAAGAAAAGTATCAGATGATAGCAGACGAGGAGTCGCCTTGACTCTGCTTGACTCGTCTGCTGTGCCAGGAATACCCATCGAGTGCCGGAGCTACATGCCAAACCGTAAAAGGAAAGTTGAAGGGCTTGGATGGATAAGGGAGGACCGGCAATACGCGTAAGCAAGGTGGAAACAACAAGCAGTGACCCAGAAGATCCGGCGAGGCTGACAGTTCAAGTTCGGCAGCTTTAGACAGCATGTATACGAGCCGGGGATGACAAAGACGAGTCGAGGAGGTGCCGATCGACGTGTATACAAGCTGAAAACGAGGAGGTGGGGTGCGGAAAGGTAACCGGTACAAGGGAGGGGCGCCGAGGTTGACGAAAACGAGCTGACGAAGGTTTAGACGGAAAAACAGAGAGGCGATACGATAGTTGACAAGGCGGGACCGAGGGATGAGCAAAGAGGCGGAGCCGAAGATGGGAGGGAGCTCCATAGATCCGGGGGTGCAGGGAAGTAGTCGGAAATCGTCGACGCGAGTCGACGATTGTCCTATCCCGATGCAAGGATTTGTTGGTTGGCAGACCACGTCATCGTGGTCTCCAACCCTCTAGATTAGCCCCTCATCGTCCCTGCTACCTTGCTACCCTGTCTGGTATCCCTAGATGTTGTCCTGGTGGCCCTATCGCGTTGAGGAACAAGGTGGTAGCTGAAGAGATGGAGGGCGAGGAAGAGGAAGAGGCGTGGGAGAAAGTAAAACAACGGCAATTCCACGTTTGGATGCCGAGACGCCGAATAAGCGCCAGCTCGGCGTAGACTCGGCTAATGATAGAAATGGCTTGTAGAGACCGTTTAGGCACGAATAAATGCAGGAAAAATACTAGAAAAATGGGAAAAATGCCAGGAATAATCAGGGAATTATTAGAAAATTTGTGGGGGCTAAGGAGGACATGTTATGCTTCATAACAAGAGCACTCTTAATCTGGATGATCCATTTGATGCATGCGTGTGGGCAATGGCAATGGCAGCAAGTTTCTGGGGGATGATGAGATTTGGAGAGGTGTCAGTGAAGTCGAGAGCAGATTTTGATCCGTCAAAACACCTTAGAAGGTGTGACGCAAATTTCGGCAAGGACCTTGACAGAGTGGAATACATCAAGCTAGACCTACAGTCGGCCAAGACAGCAAAGAACGGTGAAATCCAGAACATAGTCTTGACAGGAGGAGGAGGCCTCAGTGCAATTGATGCACTGAGAAATCTTGCGAGAGTGGTTCCCGCTGGCCCACTGGATCCGATGTTCTCATGGAGGGACAGAAATGGAGAAATCAGGCCAATGGTCAAGGTCAGAGCGCTGGAAAGAATAAACAGTGTCATTAGCGCATGGGGCTGGAGCACAGCATTTGGTCACTCCTTTCGGATTGGAGGAGCCTCCCACTATCTGGCGATGAAGATTGATCCAGAAATAGTGAGGCTGGCCGGTAGGTGGAAGTCATTGGCTTACGAGGCATACATCAGAGCCTTCAAGCAGATAGCATCAAGACATTTAGGACCAGCGACACAAGCAGCAGGCGGACAATCAAGTTCCACTAGGTTGGGGGTGTGACGCTAGAGGCGCCACAGGGTGTAACTTGATGGGTAGCGGCGTTACTCTAGCACGTGACCGAGCTACCGCTCGGCACCCCCCCAACCTACAGGTTTGCTTTGTGCTTGTCCTTGGTTCTGCATTTCACGGTGAGCGTTAGATGAGGCTGGAATTAGTTAAGATGCTAACTTGTTAGCATCAACGTCCAGCCGAACGGCAAGCGGTAGTATCGTACAATCCGAATTTGTTCACTCAGCATCTCTTTCTTTCAAACAACATCGTCGTCGAACAGTCTCATTCTCTACAACAAGTCTTCAATCCTTTTAGTGAAGTTTCTTACCCACCCACCACCGCCCTTATTGGGGATAATACAAGTCTTATTGGTAGCTTACAGCTCTATACAAGATATATTACAGTAATCTTCTTGATTCATATAGACAATGTGTTCGGTTCATAGGACAAGGATAAAGCAAACTAGCAGAGCCCGCCCTCCCAGCGGCGTTACTCTAGCGCTTGACCGAGCTACCGCTCGGCACCCCCCCAACCTACAGGTTTGCTTTGTGCTTGTCCTTGGTTCTGCATTTCACGGTGAGCGTTAGATGAGGCTGGATGGTTATGGTACTCCGTAGTGGATAGATGTCACGGTGTTAATTCAACTTCACATTACTCGCAATCATTAGAGCTGAAATGGATTATGTTAAAATCTCATATACAGTAATTTATATATTGAAAACTTTTTCGCAATATTCCTTAGGCTGTGCAGACGCTTTCAACAGCTAACATAATGATTACAGAACTGACAGCACTTTGAACTTGCCCCAACACTGGTCGTAGCTCAAAATTTGGTGCCATTATGACACTCGTCTTACAACTTGACATTGCAGCGGAAAGTCAAATGAATTTGTTTGGAAGGCCTTGTTTTGTACCTGAATATATGATAAGAATTGGAATACGTGCCAGGTAAAACCTTAGTCTCAACGATTTACTGATGGTCGTGCACGAAGTTACTGGCTCGAGTCTAGGCTTTCCATGCCCGGGTGACGGGTCCTCGTTGGCCCACCATGATTCCATCATCAGACTTAGTCTGATCAAATTCAGTGGGGTCATACCGTAGCTCGATTTTTCATCACGTGCACTGCACGCATAGGTTTTTCAGAACGCGTATTTCAGGTAAAAGTCATAGAAAAAAGGTCAAGGTCGAAGCAGGTTGCATATAGGTACGGAATGCGAATAGTTGCAGGTAAATTTGAGACGAAAGAGCAAAAGGATACAGTAGAGAATACAATGATGGCTGTGCTCGATGAGCAATCGGCTTGGATATAAAAGGATAGTTTCGATATAAAAGGAAGTGGCAGGCATTTTAAATCGAGGTCCCGGGTACACGTCGTGTTTTTTAGCAGACTCTAATATAGCAAGCTTGTCTTGCGAGAGTCTGCCTAGGGGAGACTAATATAGCAAGCTTGTCTTGCGAGAGTCTGCCTAGGGGAGACTACATCAGACTCGGATTCCCCTTGCAAAGCAAAGCCTACAAGACAAGCCGCTAACGAAGGAGGGAAGTAGAAAATCAATATTATCTGCTAGTATCTGTCTCCAGTACTCTTTCGCCAATGACCGCTTCTCTGCTCCTCTCCTCTCATATTTCACGCTCCTCCTTCTCTCTCCTTCTCTCCTCTCCCAAACACGAGCTTGAAACTCCTAGCGCCCGCAGCCTTCCAATGTCCATGGACCACGAGAAAGGTCGACATACTTCTGAGATCCGGAACATCGTGGCCAGAGAACAAAGGACTTTGTCGTCTCCTCTTGTTACAAATGAAATTCTGTTTCTTTGAAACTTGAAAAACTGTTCGAACTTTGGAGCTATACATGTTGCTCGGCTAAAAACAATGCCGAAAAGCTTTGAAGGGACGGTCCTACCTCAAGGCGTCGGGAACGACCGAAACAAGAGGGACAAAGGAAGTGTCCATAGTAAAAAGGCAAGCTGAGAACGATAATCGAAGTAACCCAGCTTTCTTCGTCTCCACAACCACCATCTCCTCATCTTCCTAAGAAGGTACACACATCCTAATTCACCACCACCTCTATTCGCACTAGGACAGGCTTCCTCGAGCGCACTACACCCTGCTATCTCGCTATCTCGCTATCTCATCCTCCCAAACTCACTTTGACGACTATGATCATGATCAACGAGGCAGGAACTCAGACCCAGGACGCGTATGCGTATTGGAGTAAATTCTTGATGGTAGGATCCAAGTCGAGTGGCACCGCAGTTGGGTCGCACAATTGGTACTACCCGGTATGAATTCTCTATTGCGAAAGGTCTATCGAGCGACAAACTCACCACCCTCCCTTCTTTTCCCTTCCAGACCACGACACGTCCAAACATCTGGTCAATCGGCCCAGACGAACCAATCGGTCCATCATCAACATACTCACCATGGCTCGCGCAGGTGCTGAACCACCGTGCCCATGCCCGTGCCCAATCCCGGGCTCGAGTCGACACTCGCGCAGAGAACGGGATCCAGTTCTCTCGCGTTGTTCCTGCCGTTTGGCCTCCGATGAAGATGTGGCCAGCTCTCGGATATACTACGTCTACGACGTCTTCGAAGACATCGTCGGAGGCGTGCAAGTTCAAGTTTGATCCTTTCGCTGACGACGAGGACGAGCTCCCTGGTTCTCGCAGTGACTATGCTTCTGATAGCGATGGGGACGTATCCGAGTCGACCAATGTTTCGCCTACATCTGTGAACGTTCCTCTCCTCGATGACATTTCGAGGTCATCGTCTTTCAAGTTTGATCCATTCGCTGATGACGACGAACTCCCTGATTCGCATGACCATGCTTCCGACATTAGCTACGCAGATGGCATGAGCTCGACCAACGCTTCGCCTACACCCGCTCCCGTGCAACTTCCTCTCCTCGACGATGCTCTTCCTCCTCTCGTCGAATCCCACAGCACAGAATCCGAAGATGAATCTGTCCCAGATTGGTGTTCCTTGGAAAGCATCAAAATGAGAATCATCGAGCGAAGAACCGTATTCGATATCCACGACAGTGATATTGAACTCGTCCAACGAGCAACCGGTCTTCGACGGTTGAAGGCGTTAGCACCGAAACCTTTCGATCCAGATCAGATCCACCAGAGCGACTTCATGGATAGGCCTACGGACGTACAGGCTGTTAACGACGTTGATAAGGTAGGCGACATCAAGATCTACTACGGGTTACATAAGCAAGTCCCGCCTCCCGCCAACTGTTCTATTTCTCTTGCGCATATGATGATATGGCTTCAACACATTATACAACCTCTTACCAGAGTCCTAAACTACCATTTGTATAAAAGGTTTGAGTCAATTTCCCTCATCTTGGTCAAGTTTTTTGATGATTATTACAAATGACAGTTTTGATAAGATACATCCCAAATTCGTCCAAAACAACAATAAAAATTTTTCGGCAAAAACTTTGGACCAAGATTTTGCGGTGGCTGTACATTATGTAATCATTACGTTTCTATTCAAAATCCTAAAAAGGAAGGGCCTGATGGCGCTCAAATGGCTTGGGCAGATTGTCGGTTATCTTGGTCACTGTCCCTTGCCTCCTGGAGTGCTCAAAGCACTTTCTTAATGATTTCCTCATGTTCTATAGCATCTTGCTTCATGTATCATGCATGTGTAGGGACCAACTACCACTACTTTTACCCTCTTATACCTTGCGGTTATTCTGAAAATCGCAAATTTTGCGCTTATGTAACGTTACGTAATATGATTACATAAAGGTATGAGATCTTGATGTCGTCTACCTTAGGTTTTTCAACAAAGGACCAAGAATGAAGTGGTATTGGGAGCAAGATGCTTTGAAATTGAGTAGTGACCGTCCGGTGACAGGGAAGGTGACTTCGGATGCGAAGCTGGAGCAGTTGGTCGATGCGAAGTATACGCGCCAAAGACGAGATGGAGAGAAGAGGTGCGAGCTGTTGAGGATGTTGAATGCTGGGAATGGTCTCTGAAGATCTGAGAGATTCGATCATCGATCAGGATTCGGAAGAGTTTGAAGAAGGGTGCAATGAATTGATATATTTTACTAATTTCTTACTATAATCATTCTGTGGGTTCCCGTTCAGCCTTACATTTGTTGTACAAGATACACAGTTCAATTTCTCGAGTCTGCTTCATACAGCTTCAAGCTTGTCAAACGAGACGTTCAAGTATTTTAATCATTAGCGCGATAAGATAATTATTACTGAGTTAGTACATATTTAGGGTTAGGGTTAAAGCAACTATCCCACGAAAAAAAGGAGCCCACCCAGCCAGAGTGGCCAATGTGGGACAGGAAAATATTGAGACAGTGCATGAGCCTGAGCCCATACAAGCCACAGATTTCCTCTGTGAGGACAAGGTCGCCGTGCTATGGAGAAACTCTGCAGCCCACAAACCCGGGTACGTGAAGGGGCTTGTGCCATCAAGGTAAGTATGAGTTGTTTGAAAGCTTCAAGCTGGTTTATATACCAGTGGAGGAGCGCACGGACCAGTTGGTGTTGTCAGGTGATACCGGTGTACTCTCTTTCACGAATGCGAAATTTACTCTTCGGAAGACTCGTCGTGAAAAGTTAGCTATCCTATCCAGATATCCCAAGACTTACCTGACTAGCGTTCTTGAAGCCCCTGAAGTTCACAAAAATCAGTAAACAATTGTGGATCCTGCCGGATAGGTAGGTTTACGAAGAAAACAAGTTTTTATTCCTCATAAATATGGTATGTATCCAGCAAATGTCCATAAGTAAGCGGTAAAACATGGTATACTATCTACATAGTCGCCCTTGTTACAAGGAGCAACCTATCCCATCGCACACCGTAACTTCGGACTCCAAATCGTGTTTTTTTCACAAATCCCATCTCCATCTCTCCACGTCGACAGTCGAATCTCAGTCCGTCCATCGCTCTCAGTCTGGAACCCCCTCCAAAAAAATCACTCATAACACAGAATAAATATCTTCCCTTCCCTCATCGAAAGTATAATAGCCCCCTGGCTCTGATCAATATTGATCGTCTCGATACTATGCAAATCCAACTCATCCGGAATCTCCAACGTCCGTACCTCTGCTCCTCCCCAGCCTCCGTGGATGTCCTTGATCCGACCGTCGTCGGTGAATGGAGGGAAGGTAACGAACCGGAGCCGTTTGTGTTCTTCCCGGGGTTCGTCTTGATCTGGTTGTGTAGCAGTAGTAGTAGGAATACTATGGCCTAGGGGCATGAACTCGTCCGTAGGCGTATCGACCTCGTCCATCCCGAGCCTTGAGTCCTCGTCTACGCTCCCGGGCGTAGCCCTATCTTCTTCTTCTTCCCGACTCTGCGAGCGCTGCTGTCGGTGATGATCCCTAGCTCCCTCTTTCGGATCATAATACTCTATCCAAACCGCATGCCCAAAATCAACCGCGACCAACGGCCTCGGTCGTTCCTGTACGCCATCCACATCCGCCTCGTCCTCTTCCAGACTAGGATCCTCGAGACACACGACTTCGAACGGGGTACTGACGTACCATAATCGCATCGCATCGTCGTCGATCATCGAATCAGCCTCGGGAGAGAGGGTTGGGTCCCGGTCGGTTGATGGATCGAGTTCGCGGGTTTTACCTTTTGCGGTTGCGGTTGCTGTAGAGGGTGTAAGCGAAGAAGAACCGTTGACTGTCCAGCCTATGGGTGAGCCTGACGTTCCTGCGACAGCAGCAGGAACGGTCGCTCCACCTCCTACCGAGGGATATCCAAACGTCGGCGTTGACGACGACGACGACGAAGCCTCAGCATACGATTCCTCATAGAACGGCGCAACGACCGAGTTTTCGGGCGGACCATCAAGATAATGCATCTGCATCGGTCCCATCGCTTGACCGTGTCCACCCATCCCATTCGACACAGGTGTACCCGCGCTACTACTGCTTCCCGCAGTAGCAGCTATCCCAGTCGCGTACGTCCCATTGCTCATCCCGTCGTCTCTATCCTCATTATCAGCCCCAGCACCTCCGTTCGTACCTCCATTCTCATTGCCATACCCATTACTCCCATTCCCAGCCATCCTCCCACCCCAAGCCTTCCCCCTCTCGACAAACCCGACCCAGTTCGCGCCCCGCATCGGCACGCGAAAGTAATGCTGGGCAAGCACAAACTTGGTCTTGTGCGTCACCGGGTCGTGCGAGGCGAGGAGGACGACGGTGCAGCTGATCCTGGGTACGTTCGGGAGCGTAGGCCACCATTGGCGGACGAAGTGGGCTGATTCGGGGTACCAAGGAGGGAAAGGGTATGGATTTGGATTGGCGATGGCCATCGGGATTGGAGAAGGCGATGGAGAGGTCAGCATGGCTTGGGCTTGGGGTTGGTGAGGGAGAGGATGGGTGTTTGAGAGTGGGGATGAAGGCCATGTGGATGCCAATGGTTCGGTTGAGGACGAAGGAAGGCTCGATACAGCACTTGTCGAGTTCGTATTAGACGGTGTGGCTGAAGTATGAGGAGCAGCCGCTATCGACGTCGTCACAGTCACAATCGCACCCGTCTGGCTATCGATGACCGTGATGGGATTTGGTGAGACTGCGTTGGTGTGAGCCAGTCGTCGAAGTCTGGGCACTGGAAACTGGAATCTCTTCACGATACTTTCCGCCGGGATCAATCGACCAGACAGGGTCGGCGTTGCTTTTTTGGTTTTGAGTTTCCTAGAATGCTTTTCGAGAAGCGCGAAGGGATAGAAATGTTGGAACGCGGCGTCGGAATCTTCACAGTGGATGACGATATTCTGTTGGAAGAGGATACAGGACCAGTTGGAGGACATCACCTAGTTGGTTAATGGTCATAAGATCAATCAATCCAACGTGCTATCAGAACCCAAGGTAATGGATTTATGGGACTTACGCATTCGATCCCGGTATCAACGAACACATATTCGTCCTTTTCCCAGTCAAGGAGGACGTAGAGGCCGATCGTGTTCGAGCTCGAGACCCAGACGAACGCAGAGAGCAGTCTCGCAGAAGGGTCGAGAAGGAAGATATTCATGACCACGCCTACGGTTTTGAATGAGGTAACATGGGAGAACGTCGGACACGCCGTCTTCTTTCCCAGCGCGTTTTCATAGAATTGAAGTTGCATGAGGGAGAATTCCATAATCCGACTGTCGTCGTAGCTGTTCCTATACGGAAGTGATCTCGAACCTCAACATCGTGGCCACAAGACTCGATATTGAGTAAGAAAACAACTCACGATCCATGCAAAACCTTCGCCATCGTGAAATACACCGTCTTATCCTCAAACTCGACCCGACACTTCCACAGCTCCCATCTCTCACCCGGGTTCCACTCTGCCAGACAGGTGTCTGTCTGCACGTCCCAACATACGACTTTGCCACTTTTGGTGGCACAGAGAGTGTAACTCGACGTAATCGGTGAAAGCCAATCGACTTCTTCACCAGGAGGCGCGCGCACGACCTTGTACCAGGAAGGTTTGGGGGATGATCTTATCGCAGTTGATCCTTCGAGGGTTTCTCGGTCTAGGTAGTTGTTGTGTGTTATTGAGTCTGTCGCAGGTGCAACTGTTGCTGTTATTGACCCGATTGGCCTGGGAGCCCGGACGAGCCAGGCATGCTCGTACTGATGGGCTTTGTTGACGGAGTATATGAGTCGATTGGTAGATAGGTCTCCTAAACGTTGGAAACCTTTCAAAGGGAGGGGTCGACACCGTCGTAGTAAGTCGGTTGCAAGTTTACGATAGACAGGTCGAGTTGTGAATGAGTAGTAGAGAGATTTGCATGTCTGTGGGATCGACCTGGTTCAGCAAGTGAATAATAGGCCAAGAATGAGCACTCACCAGTTGAAGAACATGAACATCAAAGTATTCCAAGTACGAGGCGATGTTCAGAAGCAGATCGTAAGGTAACAGATGAAACGACATGATTTCGTTTCCCTGCCTAGTTGTATCCTCTTCCTCTTCTTCGGCCGGGTGTACAGCTTCCAAAGGCTTTTCTTCTACGCAATCCACTCTCTGGTTTTGGGTTTGTGTCTGATTCTTGGTCCTGAGATGAGTAGAAGGAGAGACAGAGACACCGTCCAAGTTGACTCTGAGATTGGTTCTGGAGAATGAAGCTGGCCTCGGTGAACCCACGGTCATTTCCTCGGGAGAACACAGCACAGTACAGCCTTGAAATAGAACAATGCAAGCCGGGTCACGGCAGGAAACGGCTTGACCAAAACGGAATGCTTTGGTTGTTGTTCGTTGGAGAAGACAACGACAAGGATGAGAGGAGAACAAGGCAAAGGAGGTCAGAGGAGACCCTAAGCGTTATCACAGCGCTGGCACGTGTGGCGCGCGATCTTTTCTGTCAAGAGTCAAGACCGCAAAAGGAGGGACACTAATCGGTCCACCACACTAAACCGTATAAGCAAAAAAGCTTCAAACGTTTCAAAAAACGCGATGATGGAAGAGTGGAAGAGAGGGAAAACGGATTGGTAATTTCTTCGTACAATTCATGCTCTCGAGCCGTATGTAATCCCCCCAATCTACAACAGAAATTTCTCTCTGGAAAGAACATTGAACAATCATTCAAGCATCAAAAGCAACAGATTTTCGGAGCCTCGTGTAAAATAATTGTTTTCACGACATGAAAGTACACCTGATTGAAGATGTTGTCAATGATAGGCCGGATAAGAGGAACGGATTTCCGCCATGGCCAGATATTCGAAAACGGCGAAATGGAATGTAACACCCTAAAATACAAAGAGAATATACGGTTTGGGACTTCGAATTCCGCCGACGTCGGTGATTCCACATGCCCAATAGCTATAGCGGTATGCAATCATTGCATATGGTACAACTTCAAGATTATTGTAGTATGTAGAATGGACTGTGCCGCTCTGGGATAATCGTTAAACCCTGATAAACCCATGGGCACAGCGGCAAGGGTGTGTTAAAAGCTGAGTACTGAGTACTGAGTGGGCGCATGAAGGACTTAGAACCTACTGCCTCTTACGACTTGTGTCCGCGAAGTGCTGAAATCGTTCAACAGGCCTGTTAGTTGACTGCACATATATGGCTATAGCCTTGCCTTCGTTTTCGAAAGACCCTCCACGTACAAGGAACTTGGCGATAACGGCTTCTTCGAGCAGGATGTCCAATGTCAATGGATCAAAGATACGAGTGCATCCAATAGGCTTAGCAATACCGAGGGTGGGGCGGTTCAAGCTCAAGTGCCAGTATCTGTGTGCATATGATGAAGAGATGAAGATAGGACCGAGCGATACGGTGTCTCAGGTCGTCCATTGCTGGAAAGCACAGATCGTATCGTTCCAAGTTGATGCGAAAGAATCAAGACCGAAAATAGGACCGAGCGATACGTTGTCTTAGGTCGTCCAGAGCTGGAAAGTACAGATCGTATCATGATCACTCCAAGTTGATGTGATAGTAAACAATAAGTAGACGTACCATTCGAATCTTACTGGCGCCCTGGACCAGAGAAATCGCTCTCATGTTGAAGTCAAAGACACCTGGTACCTCACGCACGCCAATTTAGAAAAAGACAAAAAAGCCAACTCGAAGGAGTAATATGCATCATCAACTTGCATGCTGCGGGTCCCCGGTTCAGAGTTGAAACATTGCAAGGTAGTAGGAAAATTCAGCACACAAATGACGCAGAGAATGGAATGAGTGGGGAGATTGTTCTTTTTGCATTGCAACGCCCGCAGCGACATACGACCACATGAAAAGAAGATGAAGAGAGATTAGTACGACAGATTATGCGTGATATCATGTGCAAACTTTTGTTGTGAACTTCGACACCTAGATTTTTTTTCACCCTAGAAATCCCAACTTCTACGCGCAGCACCTTCCTTCCTTCCCTACCCTCACAGCTTCCCATCCCATCCCGTACTCCATATTATCGGGCGACTACGACATATGAATTTGAAGGACAGCGAATTCAATAAGACGGAACGAGACGAGACGAGAGGGTTAATCCGAGGACATATGTGTTCATTCCTGGATCTTAGCCAGGATATCCGAGTCTTTAAATAGATGGTATTCCTATACCACAAAAACAAAAAAAAGTGTCAGCGCGTCGTCCCAGAGAAGAAAGCCAAAGAAGAAAGAGCAACAACTGCGCGGACTGTCTAATCCCCAAAAGAGAGGAACACAAAAGAAAACACCCAACTCACCTCGTCGCCAACCTTAATCGAATTCCCACCCCAACCAGGCAGCAGAACTCTATCACCAGCCTTCACCGTGGTAGGAATGACCTGTCCGTCCTTGTTCGGTGCACCGGGGCCTACAGCGATGACTGTAGCTTCCGGTAGAGGTGTTGAGGTGGCAGATGTGGGAAGGAAGATTCCTGTCGCGGTTTTCTATATGTAGCGGAAAAAGAAAGCAGGTTCAAAAGAGAGGGTCATTGGGTTGTATAAACGTATGAGTGATGACTAAACAATGGAGACGAACCGTCTCTGGCTTGAACCGCTGCACTAAAACGCGGTCGAGAAGAGGGACGACGGCTTTAATTGATTTAAATGTAGCTTGGGCGGCCTATGTTGGTTTGGTCCGCGTTCGTAGAGTCACAAAGTCGTGTAGAGCGTTGAGCAAAGCGGAAGAAAGCAGAATTGGTTTTGGAAAAACGGGGAGTCAGAAGAAGTCAGTTTTGTTATATGCGTTGGAGGCAAGTAGTAGGAAAGCTTACCATTAGAGTGAAAAGTTGTTGGCAATGGAGAAGCGAAAGAAAAAAGTGTGTGTAGAGACGAAAGAAAAGAGGACGAAGTTGAAGGATGGAAATTTAGCGCACGTGGAAATTTCTATGTCTTTCTACTCAGGTTAGGGTTAACGTTAATTTTCTCCAACTTCTTAGGCTGAGCCTGGGCTGAGCTAGTGTTGCCGCAAGGTGAGGTCAAGTGCAACTTGAGCTGTACTGCTCCACAACTTTGAACTTAAGCTACCTTAAGGTCGATTTCCCAAGGTCAACTTGAGGTCGATTGATGTTTCTTAAATTAAGAGCATGCCGGCGGCATCGTAACTTTTTCGCGCTCAAGAATCTCTGACCACTGAAGACTGGAGGATTCAGGATTCAGGATTCAGGATTCAGGAAACAATCATTTGGCCCGCATTTGGCCCGCATTGAACATTTTGTGACTAAATGCCCGACTAGTCACCAAAAAGTGACCATGTCCTTAGCCCTCGCCCATTAAGCCCTCCAAGATTGGGCAAAACTCAGTATAGATCGATGCGAGTAAGGTGACGATCACAGTTTTTACACGAAAAAAACATCATCTAGTAGTAGTGCCAGTGATTCTGTGGTACTCGTCTACACGAAACCACATTCCAAGACTGCGCATGGACCACAGGACTTCTTTGTAACGATCGTAATTCCCAATTATTCCGTCTATCTGGTCTACACTCTCTTCACCGAGCCCAATAGCAAGTCTGTCGTTTTTTAGTTGTACCAATAGATCCCTTAGGAAGAAAACATTCCACCATTGCGAGTACACTTCACCTAAGGACCGGTGGAGTTGTGTCCAAATCAGAGGGAACTGGTCGCTTGCGACGGTGATTTCCCCTAGATCGATGCCTTTGCTATTCACTGGCACGACCAGCATACCTGGGCCCCATCTGTCAATGCTAGCGTACGGCTGAGTATGATAGTAGTATTGTCGACAGTCAGGAAATTGAGCTTTGTCGAATTGGAATTCCAGGACCCAGGATTCATCCGATCGAACGTGTTCGGGTGCTAGGTCCGGCTGCGCTGTGTTTTCCAGTGATAGCCATGTTCCAGCACCAGGGTCATTAGGATTTTCCGACGATGGAATCAATCGATGGAGAACGGTTTTGATTGAGACATGCTCAACTGTTCATTGGGCATCTATTAGACAAACAGAACGCGCAGCAATAGCAGGTACTATACCGGCTGTGTTTTTGCGAGACCCCGCCTTCGACGCTCCTTTCTTCCTTCCTAAAGGACTACTGACAGACTGTGACATAAGGATGAACGGGAGGAAAAGCAAAAGGAATCTGGTAGCGTGCATTTCGGAAGGATATAATGATAGCTTTGTATACTTGGTAAGACTCTTAGTGAATACAACGATATGCTAAGACTCGGAGGAACTCACACTTGTTGTAAGGAGCTTTATGCAAGAGCTGCAGGAAATGGTGAGGTGTACAACGGTAGCGGCGCTTCCGAAGAAATGAGTTTTTTCAATGCCAACGCAGAGCATCATGCAGGACCCGACATACCAGAAGCAAGACGGATTTGACCAGCAAATCCACTTTATACGTAAAGATATAATGATTACTAGAAGAGAGATGTCGTTAGACAAGCGCGTTGATCAACTAGGAAGAGAATCATACCGAACCAGCGTTTTTCAGAGAAGGGTGGTCTTTGTCGACTGGCATCTCGCTGCTTTATATACCTCTCACAACATCCCTGAGACATCCCGCAAGTACTATTTTCTCAAATCTATTTTTGAAGCACTGATGTTACAATCAGGATAGAGGCGATGATAGAGCTTGATAGAGTCCCTATGATTGATACCTCTTGGCTGAGCTTGGCCGGGATTGTGGCTGACACCATTCAGTTGGACTTTCGGTAAGCCTTCAATCGCATTTCGAGCTCGCTGTATCTTGATTCTTGAATGAATCGAAACAGAGGTTGTCTCTCAGAGGCCTTCAGAGGCCCAGACGCCAGGATAGAGGCGATGATAGAGTCCATATGATTGATACCTCTTGGCTGAGCATGGCTGGGATTGTGGCTGATACCATTCAGTCGGGCTTTCGGTAAGCCTTCAATCGCAATTCGAGCTCGTTATATCTTGAATCTTGAATGAATCGAAACAGAGGTTGTTTCTCAGACGCCTCTAGACTTAGAGGAAACGAATGGTCCACAGAACTTTGTCAGTAACACGTCGTGAATATCGTTCGTACCAACTGGTGGATTAGATACATCATCATCAAGCTCTCATCACAAAACTCTTCAAAAGTCCACCACCAGAATCAACCAAAAACTCAACCGCAAATATCCGGAAACATGAAATCAGTCGGATCCTGTGGTATCCACCCATTCGCCAACCCAGCCTGATACGTCCACTCATCAGCATTCTCTGCCTTCCACGTCCACTGGATCCATCCGCTCCCGCCTCGTTCGTACGCGATCACCTGGGCTTCCCAGTATTGTCGGAGGAAGGTTTTGAACGAGGAGCTGAAGGTGGAGGCGGAGCCGGTGAGACCGGTGCAGCTGCCGACGAAGGTTGAGCCGGGTAAGGAGCCCTTTGAAGGAGAAGTGGTGGTGGTGAGTATGGTGCCATTATATAGTGATCAGATGAGATTTGGTAACGTACATCATAACGAGCCCCGTTACCCCTTCCGTTCAAATACTTCGCGCAGTCAGTTTGAGCAGGCGTCCATTCACCGACGATCAACCACAAGTCGAACGCTAGTTCGTTCTGGTAGTTACATGCCGTTTGGATATGTTGTGCGTCTGTTTGTGAGACGAGCTATTGTATCGTCGGGGTTAAGTCCAGGGGGAGCCAAAGGTAACGCGTAATGCAGATTCCAAGTCGGTGATCGTGCGGAAAGTGGAAGAGCGGAAGAATAGGAGTAACAAGGAGAATGGTGTTTGTCAGAACCATGTACTTGTGCGGAGGCGAAAAGGACGAAAGTCCAAGGAAAGACTTTCTACTTACATCTTGTGAGAACATCTGATAAATATGCGTATCCATAGCTACACCCTGCCACTGCGGGGGAGTTTGGAACCCACTCCAGAAGCTGAGAGGTTGGAATGCGTCGTGGAGGAGTACAACGGTGTTGCTCTCTTGGGAACTTCCAAAAGGGAATCTGTGGAACCCAGGTAAGGAAGATGATTATATTAGTCGTGTGCACCCTGAGGCATGAGGATCGGAGCTATAAGAATCAACGAAGTCCGAGACTGGAGTACACCATGTTGCGCTTCTTGACGTCGAAAACCTCGCTCGTGAAGCTTGTACGAAATAGAACAGACAGAACTTAGAGGGGAAAAACATACCGAATGTTGCCGTAACTGTCATACCAATACTGTAACATTCCATGTCAGGCATATTAATCGCACCAAACCACCAAATAGCATCGCCTCACTTACCTGTGTCACAACGTCAAGCATCTGCGTGCCGTCATATCCTGCGGGTCTAAGTATAGCGCGCAACGCAAAAACGTTGGTAGACGAACACAGTCAGCGACAATCGCAATTCCACCCGCGACGATCAAGACACACTCACTCATTCAAGGGAGCAATAATAGGAACCACGTTCGTGTTATCCTTCACCATGTTGGCAATGGTCATGATGATGGCATCTGTTCGTTGGACGTTGTTTTCGTTCTCTTGCCATGTCCTAATAATAAGTGGGGGGTTCAACGAAATTGGAAAGAATCAGAACGTGATAAATCTTTTGTGAGTAGAGATGATCAAACGAAACACGGGAGAGAAATCACTCACGGGAATGAGAGACGCTGGCCTGAGTTATCGAAGCTAAGGGCATAGATGGATAGAACAGAAAGCGAGAGAAAGGTCAGGCTTGAGGTTGTCTGATGCATTGACGTACTGAAATCTCTCACCCGTTTTGACTTCCAGGTGCACCATGAAGATCAATGATCAACTTCAACCCATGGTTCCCCGCCCAGGTGATAGCGTTCTGGAGGTACGGCAGTTGACCTTGGATGTAAGGCTCTCCACCTGAGACGTCAAATGCCCAAAACCCGATTGGTAGACGGACGTGATTGAGGCTTTTGGCGAAATCAAAAATTCGAAAGGTATGTAATCATTGAATCAGGTTTCAGGGATTTGTTGAAAGGAAAGTTGAATGCGGTGTGGTGGACACGAGGAGATTGTGAGTGTGTATAATGATATAATCAAGGAGTAGAATCAGTGGATTTAAATGAGGGTTATGAGAGTTATAAGGGAGTTATATGAGAATAATGAGATTGACGAAATCGATGACGAGGAAATAATATGTGAGCTCCCTTATAATATTGAAGATTTCGGGATGAAGTAAGAAGTACACACCCAGCAGCAGCGATAGCCTCAAAATCAGATTCGGTTATCCAGGTGTTCCAGTGGTTTTGGAGTACACCGAGTGCTGTGGCATGGTCCTGCATTTGGCCGAACGTGTATTCGTCGACGATGTTGGGGTTGCCTTGTGGCCATGGTGCACCGTGGTACGATTTGCGAGGAACAAGGAACGTAAGAAGAAGAAGAGAGAGAGACTGAAATGAGAACGCGTGATGTTCATGAGTTCTCGGTAGGTACGAACCGGTGTTGTCGAAGATGGAGGGCGTTATCCATGGCTAGGGAGTGTGTACGGATCACGATGAGGTTCATAATCAATGATCATCCATGAGATGAAAACGCGTAAACTTGACTTAACTTACCTCAAGAACAAGCCATCCCCCAAGATTGACTCCTCTGACTTTCTCGGATCCATAGGGGAACCCGGGATTGATGGGGTTGTCTGCGAACACGGGTGGAACTTGGGAGAGGATCCAGGTGCCGAGGAGAGCGATGCCGCTAGTGATCAAGATGGGTAGCTTCAAGGAAGGAATCATCGAGAGAGAGAGAGAAAGCCTAGAGGCTAGAGGAGGGAAATGAGAATGAAAATGATCATGTACATACCTCTTTTATATGTACCCCTCCTGAATGTTTACCAAATTTCCGACACTGGCACCACAGGTTTAAGAATAGACTGACCTGACTACATAGTCCATATTCATACAAAGTTGTACAAGGACCCCTCACGAGGAAACGCAAGTGCCGTTGATTCAACTTGACAGTTGTTCGCTTGTTTTTTCTGTGCGACAGGATCAGCCTGGTTAGGTCACAAGAGCGTACTATGAGGTACTATGCCATACATAGATGGGTCGGAGATAATGGAATATTTTGCTTTCGCCGTTCGAAGCGCGATTGATGGATAATGGCATTGGCTATACTTAATCCTATAACCGTCGCAGACTCGCATTGGACTTCTCTCTTTGGATCCTTGACGGCGGACGCAGCCTGACGCAGCACACTAAAACCGATGTTTGGTGATTACTATAAACGCGTTGCAGAAAGTTCAAAGTGTTATATGCGTTTAAGTACTCACCGAGACCGAGAAACGGTTGCTTGAATCGGATTGAATATTTGTACCTCGATATCTCATGCAGCATGCTACCGGGTCATCTGAGTGTCCGAAACGTGCCTATTGAAGATGATTGGTCTGTTGGTTCCACAGTCCACTGATTATGCATAGTATAGCGTGCTGCGTGGTACAAGAAGTAATCAATGAGGTTGAGCGTGTTCCCAAGCCGATTCTGGAAGAGTACAAGGAAGAAACGTGTGACCTTGTGACGAAATGACGCGTGACCAATATTCGGGCTTATTCGGGCTTATTCGGGTCCCGACGCCGGTCACCAGCGGTCACCCGCCAGTCGCAACCCTTGTTGATGTGGAGCGTTCATGCGCACAACGGACCTGCTGTGGATTTCTCGCTCTAGCCAACGCTCTAATTTGCAAAAGAAACTCTTGTTCTCGTTGGGCGTGTATTGCAAGCTTTCCTCCTCTTCAATTTCTCCTCAAGCAGCATGCAACCTGTCCCAATCAAGTTTCAACCTAGGGCTGCAACTTTTTAGCGTGGTAGACGCGTCGAATGAGCTCCAACAGCCGTAATCCTAAATATATCGCGCTTAGGAGGTTCAAGCGACTCCACACGTGGCCAGCAGCTTTTTTTTCGATCGTGTAACGGTGTAACACTATTTCAACCAATTTATCCTGAACTCCTACCCCCGCAGTATATAAACCCGACCTCCTTTCCAACGTCAAAAATTTCCTCCCTCTCCCTTGGCTTGCCCGCCCATGGCTCCTTCTCTACTTCATTCCATCGCTATCGCCTGTTCTGCTACTTCTCTCGCTTTGGCCATCTCTCCTGGCTTTCCCTATGGCAGCGAGAAGGTCCGAGGTGTTAATCTTGGAGGTTGGCTTGTGCTCGAGGTGTGTAAAACGATCAAATCGCTAGTATTCATCGTGTTTCGCGTCTCGCTGATGTCGTTCACTAGCCATGGATAACTCCTTCGTTGTTTGACAACACTGGTATGCTCACATGCGCATATATGCTACTCTACTCGTTCTGATGGACATCAAAAGGCAACGACGCAATCGTAGATGAATACACCTTCTGTCAATATCAAGATACCTCGGTTGCAAAATCCACTTTGGAGGCGCATTGGGCTAGCTGGATCACTGAGTCGGATTTTGAGGCGATTGCTGCAGCGGGGTGAGCTTCAAAATCCACATGGACCGAAACGATGGCACGCTAACACGACACGTCGCGAACTTTCATCATTATAGATTGAACCACGTTCGTCTCCCAATCGGGTACTGGGCGTTTGAAGTGGGTCCAGGCGAACCGTACATCTCGGGACAACTACCCTATCTCCAAAAAGCCGTTACATGGGCGGGAAATCATGGTCTCAAGGTTATCGTGGACCTTCATGGTGAGTTTTCGCGTTCTTCGCGTGTTACGTTAGCCATTTAACATCCTCTGATTCTTCTAGGCGCACCTGGTAGCCAGAACGGGTACTAGTCTCATTGTTACTTTTGCCCAATAACGGTTGTTCATGTACTTCTTCCATCTCAGATTCGACAACTCCGGTCAGCGTATGGACTATCCGTTCGTGATTTCACTCAAAATAACCACCACAACGGCGTGACTGATTTGTGTATAGGACATGGTATTCCAACAGCACAAATGTCGCTCGTACTGACGCTATCCTCAAAACTATCGCGGATATGTTCAAGGATAATGCTAATGTCGTTCCGATTATCGCTCCTTTGAATGAGTGAGTGAGGCGAATAACCCATCATCTTGTTCACTCACTTGAGTATTGCATCGTATCATAACAGACCCGCTGGTTTCGACGGGAGTGACGTACTCAGTGTCATTAAGCAGTACTGGAGGGACAGTTATGGTAACATTCGGTGCGTGTTTTATCACTTCACAAGCTCAAGAACGCATACTTAGTCAATGTGTGTAATGCAGATACCCTTACGGATCTTCTCAGCAAAGCAACACCCTCGTTCTCATTCATGATGCGTTCCAACCTCTGAGCTACTGGGACGGGTTCCTCACTCCTAGTGATAATGGTGCGCAGGGTGTGGCGATGGATACGCATATCTATCAGATGTTCACGGATGCTGTGCGTACCTTCATCTTGCATCCATCCTCCCTGTTTTCGGTCTTCATCCAACGTTTTTCATACTAACTACTACATACCTCATGCTCATGCTCATCAATCAAACTTTTTCCTAATCTTTGCCTTTTTTCACAGGGCAACGCCATGTCCGACGACGACCACATCCAATCTGCCTGTGCCCAGAAATCCTCTTTGGCTGGGTTCGATCTATGGCTTATTGTTGGGGAATGGACACCTGCGATGACGGACTGCGCGAAGTATTTGAATGGGCGAGGGATTGGGTCGCGGTACGACGTAAGGCGTTCATATTAATTTTGAGAGTAAAAATACTCATCGTTCACGTTTGATCCTGCTTTCATGGTTCATTTCCCTCCTCGGTCTTCCCATCCCCCATCCACATGTCTACCTCCTCCCTCCCTCCATCCTCCCTCCTCTTTCTTTCTCCCCGTCCTCACAACAGGGCACCTACCCCGGCTCCACCGCCGTCGGCAGCTGTACCGGTCTCACCGGGTCCGCCTCCACCTTCAGCTCGTCCTTCAAGACATTCCTCCGGAAGATGTGGGAAGCCCAGGCGATCGCGTTCGAATCCGCTGGTGCGGGATGGGTGCAATGGACGTGGAAAGCTGAGAATGCTGATGAGTGGACGTATCAGGCTGGGTTGGCGAATGGGTGGATTCCGCAGAATCCGGAGGGGTATGAGTATCCGGGGATATGTGACTGAGTTGGGGGACTCTAGGGGACTCTGGCATTCTGCATATTCCTTCTCTGGGGACTCTTAACTTCAAGTTCCAAGATTCAAGGACTACGTATACAATAACCATATTCATATTTTCTTTGCATGACGAGTTCCAAAACTACATATATTTTCGTATTCTCGCGTTCTTTTTGAAGGGATACCAAACTTATCATCTGTATCATATTATTCTAGATGCATACCCTCGCTCAAAAAGTTTGGCGGTTATATTAATATTCGTTATACGTACTTAGAGTATGTTCTTCATGGAGATGTTGTCTTTCTCGACAATGGTAGGAGTCGTATAGACGTTGAAAGAAAACAACCATACTTGGTTATGGATATTATCGCGCCAGTGACCGAAGTTGAACGCAGTCGAATATTTCCTTTGAATTGAACTTGGATGAACTTTAAGTCAAGTTCGAAGGTTTTGAACTGCATTACTGTATTACAACAAGAGTACTTCAGTCCAATAAGAATTGGGGCAGTTACGCGCAGAATCATTAAGAATAGTAGTAGGATATATCAATAATCGATTCGTTCAACTCTTCCTCTTCAACGCTTCAGAATCATCATCTTGATCTCTCAGAGACCGCCCCTAGCATTCAACATCCTCAACAACTCGCCCCTATTCTCTCCATCTCCTCTCTGACGCGTATACTTCGCATCGACTAACTGCTCCAGCTTCGCATCCGAAGTCACCTTCCCTGTCAACGTCCCCCGATTACTATTCAAAGTATCTTGTTCCTCATACCATTTCAAATTCGTTCTCGGTCCTTTGTTGAAAAACCTGTCCACATCGTTGACAGCCTGTACGTCCATAGGCCTATCTACGAAATCACTTTGATGTATCTTCTCCGGATCAAAAGGTTTCGGTGCCAACGCCTTCAACCGTCGAAGACCAGTTGCTCGTTGGACGAGTTCGATATCACTGTCACTGTCGTGGATATCGAACACGGTTCTTCGCTCGATGATTCTCATCTTGATGTTCTCCAAGGAACACCAATCTGGGACGGATTCATCATCGACATCGGATTCTGTGTTGTGTGATTCGACAAGAGGAGGAAGAATAGGAAGAACATTGTCGGGGAGAGGAAGTTGGATGAGAGCGGGTGTAGGCGAAGAATTGGTCGAGATAGCCATGTTGATACTTTCAGAAGGAGAGTCACTGCGAGAAACAGGAAGGGAGTCGTCATCGTTATCATCAGCGAAAGGATCAAACTTCAAAGACGATGCCTTCGGACTATCGTCAAGCAGAGGAAGGATAGCAGGGGTAGGTGAAGCATTAGTCGACTCGGATATGTCCGCATCGCTATCAGAAGCATAGTCACTGCGAGAACCGGGGAGCTCCTCGTCCTCGTCGTCAGCAAACGGATCAAACTTGAACTTAGACGACTCCGATGTCCTGGAAGACGTCGTAGTATACCCAAGAGCTGGCCACATCTTCATCGGAGGCCAAACGGCAGGAACAACGCGAGAGAACTGGATCCCGTTCTCTGCACGCGTGTCGACTCGAGCCCGGGATTGGGCACGGGCATGGGCACGGTAGTTCAGCACCAGCGCGAGCCAGGGAGAGTATGATGATGATGATGATGATGTACCGATTGGTTCGTCTAGGCCGAGCGACCAGATGTTTGTACGCGTCGTCTGGAGAAGAAAAGAAGGGGGGTGAGTTTGCCGTTCGATAGATCGGATGCGAGAAAGAATTCATACCTGAGACCAGTGGTTCCAGTGGTTCGATGCATCAGCGGTGCCACTCGACTTGGATCCTACCATCGAGGATCTACTCCTAGAATATGCATACGCGGAGTCCTGGGTTCGAGTTCCTGCCTCGTGAATCATTATAGTCGTCAAAGTGAGTTTGAGTTCGGAAGGATGAGATAGCGAGATAGCTGGCTGAACGGTGTTTCTGCACTCGAGGAAACCTGTCCTGGTGCAAAGAGATCTAGAGGTGAATCGCGATGTGTGTACCCTCTCAGGGAGATACTAGGGAAATCGAGAGCCTCGAGAAAATGGTTGCGGAGACGAAGAAAGGTGGGTATCGATCATCGTTCTCAGCCAGCCTTTTTACTATGAACTCTTCCTTTGTCTCTCTTGTTTCGGTCGTTCCCGACGCCTTGAGGCCCTTCAAAGCTTCGGAATTGTGATTAGCCGAGGGACATGTATAGCTCAGCGGGGGCAAAGTTCAAACATCCTTTCAAGAAAGAATTTCATTTGCAACAAGAGGAGAAGACAAAGTCCTTTGTTCTCTGGCCACGATGTTCCGGATCTAAAAAGTATGTCGGTCTTTTCCATGATCCATGAAAAGCTGCGTGCACTATGAGTCTTAACGCGCGTTTGGTTGAGCAGAGGAGGAGCTAGGAGGAGCGGGAAGAGATGAGATGAGAAGATGGGAGACTCGAGAGTCGAGAGGAGCTTGACCTCCTGATAGTATCCATTCCATGCTTCGGTATTGCGTTCGGATGGACTTGCGTTGTCTGGACGCGAGAAGGAGGAAATGTAGAGGCGAATACAGCGTATACGTTCTCTTGTAAATAATGTTCGGTTGTTCCTCATCCCTGGTACACCGTGACATATCTCCAGTGCTCTAGAGACTCAGAGATTGAGCCTGAGAGGGATATTGACGCGAAATCAAAAGCAGTCGTCGTTTAGAAGCGGTAACGGCGAAAGAGTAGAGACAGATACTAGCAAAGATTATTGACTGTGCTTCGTTCGCCGCTCGCCTTGATCATGAAGTTGTAGAGGAGGAAGGATGAACCGGCATGAAAAGCCGAACAGAGCCGAACTTCAATATCGTGATTAGCGCTCACCAGCGCTTCAGTCTTCTCTTCTTTCATGTTCATGTTCATGTTCATCTCCTATTGTGAGCTGAATGCTTTTAGCTCCAGCTGCACACGCAGCGACACTAGCACTATCATCACATATCGTCCCGAAAGTTATATCCCAGTTCCTTGATTCATCTCCCGGACAGCTCGTTTGCTGTGGATTGCTGTGGAAAGTATTCAAATTTGCCCAGTCCTCATCAGCGTCTAATCGATTCTCTAACCATCCTGGCCTGGCTTTGGCTTTTGTATTGGGGCGTAGCCACATATGCTCTTTCCGGTGGCCCGTGACTGTCTGATACAGCTATCCATCACACACAGCGATTCGGGGCAGCAAAGGTGTATCGATGGCAGGCGCTCAAACACAATTCCTTCTCTCAGCCCTCTATCTCAGAAGTCTAGTCATCGTCATCGACACTCATGAAATCAATCTATACGAAGTTCAAAGGAAAAGTCAGCCGTCGTCGAGGGGGTAGGAACTCTCTAGCAACTCCTGGGTCTGGAGGAACCGGAACTGGAATTGCAAGCACAAGCTGTGGGACACCGATTCCTCCCTATGCGAAACCGCCAACTCGCTCGAGATGCTGGGATTTATCTGAGCAAGTCCTCACTATTACTCTGACTACCGCAGCTCAATTCCCGCCAGTCCTGTATCTTGCAAGTTCGTCTGCCGTCGCGTTGAGCATTTTCAGAGCTGTACAAGTGCGTATTCAAATTTGTTCTGGAAATTTCGAGTTATTCAAGAAGACGATTCGACATAGGGTGCGAAGGACAATCAGGAGGGTTTGGGGGAGCTAGCGAAAACGCGATGTTCGACCACTGTTTCGTATGGGGGTTAGTAAAATAAGAACTCGGTGATGGAAAATCAGGATACAGGCAAGTTCATTCTACGGCTTGAGCTAGTGTCAGCTAACGTTACCCACATAGAGAACGCGCAACGCACCACCTTTGACCAATTGTGACTTCACATCCTAATGGAACCCTCTATACAACCTGCCTGCATCCAGGAGCCTGGCCGAACATCCAACTTTGTTCGACACGAAACCGTATCATGTTGTAATCAATGAAGATGGGTTGTGATGAACTGGCATTTGGGCAAACTTGAAGAGGCTATGAGGTCTAGTCTTGTTCTCTTGCGATACGTAGGACCGGCTACTAACGCAATTCGCTCGAAAACTCCACAGAGGGACACATAGATTTACAAAGATAGCGCTCAAGTCTCTCAAGTGCATGAGGTTCGGGAAAACTGGGGACTCGAGGCTATGAGGTTTAGTCTCGTTTCCTTCGTGACTGATACGACTAACTAACACAAATCGCTCGAACACTCCACGGAAAAACCTATAGATCATCGAAGATAACGCTCAAGTATCTCAAGTCTTCGATATGACCAACTTGGCCATCCGGTCTGAACGGTGATACGAAACCTTGTGTACGTCCGCCGAGTGCTGTGTAAACCAGGCAGTTGCAGATAACTTTAGTTATACTTTCCCCGCTGAACCACTTGCTTGGCTTTAGATGACCTGATCGCAGCGTATGGTCCAACTTTTGATATGATATTCGGCGCAGACGGATAGAGGTGCTTCAGAGGGTGCTTCTGGAAACAATTCAATCCTATTCAATCTCAGAGATGACTACGTATCAGCACCAAATTCCGATCGAGACTCGAGAGAGAGATAAAAGGTTGACGTCTAACCACTGAACCTTTGACGTTGATCTTTGGCTTTCATGCAGCCGCAGCTCTAGCTCATTCAAGGTTGCCTCTTCAATTTTTTTCAGATGCCATTTCTTTTCGAGGACTTCTTGATCTTCGATCTCGTCGATTTACGGACTTACGGAGGCAACTATCACTACTAGGGTGCGTTCTTTCAGCTTTGTCCCACAAAGATACTCAAACCCCCCGTAGATAGATATCATCGTCCATATGCTACATACGGGATCCTTGAGCGACTTTCAAGAGATCACAGGATACATACGCCTGGAGCGATCGATAAGGCTTCAAATCCACAGCCATCCGCGAGTAGCCTATATAGAGGGACACCTAGGAATGGACCGTTTCCCCAGTAGAATCTGCTGGACAGTTCCAACTCACTGCGCTGCGCTGCAAAATCACGACTACGCCGACGTTAACGACAACTCTCAACGACCTTCTTCACGAACAATTTTTACGCCTTCTCGAATACTCGCTCTTCATCGCTCACGATAGTTCAGCAACATGCGAACGGTCATCGTCCCACTTTTTGCTCTTGGTCTTTTCTCCTCTGCGCTTACGAAACCGATCCCTGTGAGTCTTTCTGTTCCTGCTCATCAAATGGATCGCATTCTTATATAATGTTTTGTCCATCAGGCTCAGGTAGCTCCGACAGATATGGGGAAAGGAGGGGGAGGGCCGTGTCGTGACATCTGACATGTGTGTCATTTTTCCTTATCACATGCACTCCTTTTTGCATCATATGTCCTTGCTACCACCTGATCGTTCTTCATGACTCACTACAATTAGCAATCACACCTCCTGCTTCATTATCAATCCTCTTCTCATGCTTTATCATTCTCCTCTCGCGTTCTGTCACCATTCTTCCTTCCATTCTCGCACTATAGTCCTTGTGTTATTGTTCTTCATATCTGTCTCTCGCGCTGTCACTACTCCTTATCTTTCCAACCATTCTCATTCGCTCTTCACCTTTCACATTCTCGCACTACACCTTTTACATTCTCGCATTATTGTATTTTCCAATCTTCTTCACTCACGCTGTTCATCTTTACTGCTTTGGGTACTTATTGTTTCACTCAGTATAAATACCACTGTAGCTAGACTCCTGGTTCCCTATCTCGACCTCTTGGTCATTGGGAACTAGGTTCGTATTTGTATCCTACTCACACTCAATACTACTAACTTGGTCATTGGGAACTAGCTTGTCTTTTCCTTCTGAAGCCCTAGTGATTGGCCCTTTGTGCCCTCACTGCTGCTGAGATCAACCTCACCCTTACCCTGTATAGGGTTGTGCTTGTGCTTGTGCTCGTGTCATCCTTCTGTGCTAACTCCTTCGGGACATTAGGTCGAGATCACTTACTCGTACCATCAGCTCTTGTAACTGATCCTACGAGGCGTGTGGAAATCGGACATATCCGATCCTCCACCTTACTCTGTCATCACGCCTACCTTTGGAGCCTTCACAGATTGTTCCAACTACACCCACGCATTTGATTCCACTGACCACTGTGACGTACATTGGTCAACTGACTCTGACAGCTGGGAACACTGTGACGAAAATCCTTGTCCCAATCGATACACATTTCCACTCGAACTTGATTACGATTCAGAGCGTTATTTACACATTTCCCCAGAACCACCTGTTGCACCATCCCCCATACCCCTTAGAGTTGGACGATCATCCAACCCTAGTTCCAGAGCATCCCCTGCGCTTGTGCCTACTTCCATCACTCCATTAGAATCAGAATCAGAATCAGACTCGGACTCAGACAGCGACAATATACCTGAAACTCAACAACCTGACACCACAGAATCCGAACCAGTTGATTCTTCTACAATGGCAAGCATTCAACAGATCGCAGACATCATTCACCAGCTTGCACAACAGCAGCAGGCACTTCAGACAACAGTTACAGATATTGCAAGTAATATGGGCACCAGTAAAAGTATTAGCAAACCCCAGCCCTATGATGGGAAACGGAGTGATGATGCTCGACGCTTCATGGCAGCATTTGAACTCTGGTCCCAGGGGATCTCATCACTCAGAGGCAGAAATGAGGAACGGATCAAATCTGCTATCTCCTTTCTCGAAGGAGATGCTGCTATCTGGGCCACTCCAATCTCCGAAAATATCAGTAATGTCAACAACAATGTAGCAGGTGCTTCCTTCATTTACCCCACTTGGAATCTATTCAAGGAAGCCTTCAAAGCTCGCTTTGAAACGGTCAACCCTGTAGTAGATGCTAAGGAAGCACTCAAAGGGTTATGGCAAGGAAAGAATACAGTTGCAGCCTATGCAGCAGCATTCAAACAGCATGCAAGCCGTACTGGATATTCCGACCCAGACCTCCGAGACCGTTTTTATCAGCATCTATCCAACCGAGTCAAGGATGGATTGGTGTACACTGATGAAGATAACATTGGTACCTTGGACGGTCTTATCCAGGAAGCCATGCGCATTGACAATCGCCAAATCGAACGTGCTAAAGAAAGGGGACAAAGTATCACCACCCCTTCTCGAGTCCCTAACTCCACCAGTGCTTTCCACGCCATTCCATTTGCTCCTGCCCGTGATCCAAATGCCATGGATGTAGATGCCACTTCCACTGGACGATCCCCTGATGATTATCGAAAATTCATGGCTGGAAGATGCTATGGATGTGGATCACAGAATCATCGCAGGGCAGATGGGCATCATGAACGAGATATATGTGACTACTGTGGATACACAGGACATCTAGCCAATGTTTGCCGTCGAAAGTTCTTGGGCTACCCTCGGCCAAGCCAAAGAACAGCTGCCACTGCTGGATCCTCCACCTCTAGCATCGCTGCTACCACTGCGCCAACCTTGCCAGACTTTTCCCAGATTCTCCAGCAGCTGACAGCTAATCAGAAAACATTGGCTGATCAGATTTCTGAATTGCGCCAGAATTTTTAAAGTGGGAACCTGTCACGGCTGCCGCCTGGTTCCCTGAATTGTACTCTAGATCGTCTTCTATCTATCAATCTGTTTCCTCGTGTACCATCGGTTCTATGCAATCAAGTGATTCTTCTCACTTCCGTGTTCCGATTAAGTTACAAGGCAGATTCAAGAGTACAAACAGTGCAGCAATGATCGACTCTGGAGCAACTGGACTGTTTATACACCAGCGCTTTATAGATCAACATCGAATCATTACTCGACCTCTTCCAAAACCAATCACTCTTTACAATATTGATGGCACACCAAACACAGCAGGGAAAATTACTCATTCGGCACGACTTCTTTCTACAATAGATCAGAACATGCCACAGCTTCTTGAATACTTAGTCACCAACCTAGGATCAGACGACATAATCCTTGGGTTACCCTGGCTTCGGAAAGTAAATCCAAATATCAACTGGAAGGAGGGCCGTATCTTGGTACAATCAAAATCAGCCCACCCCATGGTTATCGAGGAAGTACCAGAACCCCAAGTGGCTAACGTAGGGGGAACCACTTTAGATCTACTAGAAATCAATCCAGAACATGTTCCATTGCCGACACCAACTGCTGATGAAATGGAGGACTTGCGAGATGATGCCCCACCCCTCTACCGCTTACTTAGAAACCGAAAACAAAGAAGAGCCTTGTGTCGGTCTGGAGTTCTAGACCATGCTACAGAAGAACTTTGGTGTGCAGCGGGATACACCTATTCCCAACAATTGGCAGAGGCAGCTTATCGAGAAAAACCAAAGCAATCATTCGAAGAAATTGTTCCTCTGGAATATCACCGACATTCAAAGGTTTTCTCTGAGAAGGAATCAGAACGTCTTCCCGATCACAAACCCTGGGATCATGCTATTGATCTCAAACCTGATGCCCCTGAAACAATGCGAACCAAGATCTACCCCATGTCACTTAACGAACAAGAAGAGCTTGACAGATTCTTGAAAGAAAATCTTCGTAAAGGTTACATACAGCCTTCTAAATCCCCAGTTGCATCACCAGTCTTCTTTGTGAAAAAGAAGGATGGTAAACTCCGGTTTGTACAGGATTATCGACGACTGAATGACTACACCATCAAGAATCGTTATCCCCTTCCCCTTGTTGCAGATATCATCAGCCGACTTCAAAATTCCAAGATCTTCACCAAGTTTGATGTTCGATGGGGATATAACAATGTGCGGATCAAACAAGGTCATGAATGGAAGGGAGCATTTGCTACTAACCGGGGTCTATTCGAACCCTTGGTTATGTTCTTCGGTCTCACCAATTCTCCTGCCACATTTCAGGCCCTCATGAACTCCATCTTTGCGGACCTCATTGCATCTGGAAAGGTTGCCGTATATCTGGATGACATCCTGATCTTTACTGAAACACTGGAGGAGCACAGAAAACTAGTTCATGAGGTCCTCGATCGACTTGCCAAGCATGACCTCTATCTGCGTCCCGAGAAATGCGAGTTTGAAAAGTCATCAATTGAATACCTGGGGCTGGTCATTAGCGAAGGACAGGTTCAGATGGATCCAGTTAAGGTCAAAGCCGTAAAAGAATGGCCTACACCAAAATCACTACGTGATCTTCGAGGATTTCTGGGCTTCGCTAACTTCTATCGGCGGTTTATTGAAGGATTTGCAAAAAGGGCAAGACCCCTTAATGACTTAACACGAAAAGATATCCAATGGGACTGGGGTACTTTACAGCAGGAAGCATTTGACAGCCTGAAGATAGCCTTCACCACTGCACCCATTTTAGTGCTATGGAACCACACCAGACCCACACGGATTGAAGTCGATGCATCCGGTTTTGCCACTGGCGGAACCCTATCACAACTCCAAGAAGATGGCCTTTGGCATCCTGTGGCATTTCGGTCAGCATCTATGGGGCCAGCAGAGCGTAATTATGAAATCTACGATCGTGAAATGCTTGCTATCATAGAAGCGCTCAAAGATTGGAGGCACTTTCTGGAAGGATTACCCGAACCATTTGAAATCATTACAGACCATCAGAATCTAGAATTCTGGCGAACGGCACAGGACTTGAGCAGAAGGCAGGCACGATGGGCTCTCTGGTTATCACGATTTAATTTCCATCTAACACATCGTGCGGGAAGGATTCACACACAAGCGGATGCCTTATCTCGCATGGCACAACACCAGGTGCATGATTCTGAGGACAACAAAGAACAAGTTGTTCTTAAACCCGAGCATTTCATCAAGGCATCAACTGCAGTATTACTTGACAATCCATTGCTAGAAAGTATACGACAGAACAGCACCCGAGAATCAGAGGTAATTGAGGCACTCAACAAGCTCAACGGACCACAGAGCCTTACTCACGGATTGACTGATTGGCGAGAAGAGGAGGGTCTAGTATTCTACCAAGGAAGGATATATGTTCCACCTAACCAAGAACTGCGTAAGGCAGTACTGGAGCAATGCCATGACTCACGAACAGCAGGACACCCAGGAATGCATGGCACATTGGAGCTAGTCAACAGACAGTACTGGTGGCCAGGTATCCGTACCTTCGTTGACAAATATGTTGAAGGATGTGATGTTTGTCAGCGGAAACGACTAAATCCTTCCCATACAGCACCGCTCCAACCTCTACCTGTTCCAGCTGGTCCCTGGGAGGACATTGGCGTTGACCTTATTGGTGAGTTACCAATGACGCAAGCAGGCCACAATGCCATAATCACATTCGTCGACCACTATACCAAAATGATCCATTGTTTCCCCACAACTACGGAGATAACTGCAGAAGGTGTAGCAGATTTCTTTTATCAAGAGATCTTCCGCCTTCATGGAATTCCCAGACGGTTCGTATCAGATCGTGGACCGCAGTTCGCGGCAGATGTGATGCGACAATTATTGAAACGTCTGGGAATTGAATCCGCCCTCACGACAGCCTATCACCCCGAAACTAATGGGCAAACAGAACGTGCAAATCAGGAGATAGAGCGATACATCCGAATATACGTAAGTCGACGACAAGATGATTGGGACAATCTCCTCCCTACTGCTGAATTTGTCATTAATTCTCGAATCCACTCCGCTCATTCATATTCCCCTTTCGAAACACTCTACGGCTATACACCCGAATTCAACATTCCAATCGGAATCTGGAACAAATTCCCATCAATTGATAAACGATTGGAATTGCTGAAACATGCAAGAGAGGATGCCGAAGCAGCTTTACGTATGAGCAAAGAGCGGATCAGAGAAGAAGTCCGAGGGGAAGCACCGACATTTGATGTAGGCCAACCAGTCTGGCTTTCCCTCAACAAATTAAAGATACGACAAAAGAATCAGAAGCTCGGAAGCAGACGACTTGGACCGTTCGAGGTGGTAGAAAAGACAGGTCCGCTAACATACCGACTCAATCTTCCGTCGTGGATGAAAATCCATGATAACATACATGTGAACCGGCTGTCGCCCTGGAAGGGCAATGATGTGAATGGGACACTACCACCACCACCGGAACCAGAAATTATAGAAGGAGAAGAGTTTTATGAGGTAGAGAAGGTTCTTGACAGTCGCTTCTACGGTCGATGGAAGAAGCTTCAATTCCTGGTCCGATGGAAAGGATACGATGAAGGTCATGATGAATGGATAAACGAGGAGAACATACGGGGCTCGGCAGATGAAGAAATTGAAGATTTTTACAAGATTCACCCAAATGCACCACGGAAAATTGCAGCCTCCATCTTCAACTCACTTCCATGGCAACCCTATGAAAACCTTACAGAGGTAGTCGCTGGGACATCGACTGTAGGAGGGGGGTAATGTCGTGACATCTGACATGTGTGTCATTTTTCCTTATCACATGCACTCCTTTTTGCATCATATGTCCTTGCTACCACCTGATCGTTCTTCATGACTCACTACAATTAGCAATCACACCTCCTGCTTCATTATCAATCCTCTTCTCATGCTTTATCATTCTCCTCTCGCGTTCTGTCACCATTCTTCCTTCCATTCTCGCACTATAGTCCTTGTGTTATTGTTCTTCATATCTGTCTCTCGCGCTGTCACTACTCCTTATCTTTCCAACCATTCTCATTCGCTCTTCACCTTTCACATTCTCGCACTACACCTTTTACATTCTCGCATTATTGTATTTTCCAATCTTCTTCACTCACGCTGTTCATCTTTACTGCTTTGGGTACTTATTGTTTCACTCAGTATAAATACCACTGTAGCTAGACTCCTGGTTCCCTATCTCGACCTCTTGGTCATTGGGAACTAGGTTCGTATTTGTATCCTACTCACACTCAATACTACTAACTTGGTCATTGGGAACTAGCTTGTCTTTTCCTTCTGAAGCCCTAGTGATTGGCCCTTTGTGCCCTCACTGCTGCTGAGATCAACCTCACCCTTACCCTGTATAGGGTTGTGCTTGTGCTTGTGCTCGTGTCATCCTTCTGTGCTAACTCCTTCGGGACAGGCCGCCCTCTTTGACTACCTCATCACCTACCAGCCTATTGAAGGACGAGGCCAACTACATCCAGTTCGATGGGGAGGGGCTACCACCTTCCTCTTCTACTACCTCTGCGACCCATGACCCAAAGACTGACGAGGTCATTCCCGCCAAGGTCACTGGGGCGGGGGTCGATCCGTTCTCCTCGATCCCCAATCCCAAGACTGACAAGTTCAATGTCGCCTTATCCAGATTGGATCGAAGAGGTGCTGGCCTCTCGTCTGTACCTAACGACCCGGCCAAGGCCATTCCTGACCAGCCCAAGGGGGATCTCTCCACTGACTCGACCGTCAAGCCAGAGACCGGCGAGGTCAACGCTGATCCCAAAGGAAGTCGTAGGGATTCATTCTCTTCGATAACGTCAACAGCATCGACCCTCAAGCCGGAGGCTGACGACAGTGTCCCCCGTCCCTTGGAGTCGACTGTCAAGCCAGATTCTCAACACGTCGATGATCCCAAGGGTCCGAAGGGTACATCCTCTACCTCAACGGCCTTGACCAAGTCTTATGGTGGCAACCCCTTCGCTCATGCCGCCCAGGCACCCTCGAGTTCGGGGTCTTGTATGAGCTGCCTCCCCAGTCTCAATTCGATCCCTGGCTATAACCGGGTCTTCGGCGCCGACCGTCAGGTTGTACTGGTCGATTTCGAGGAACTCTGGCGTGGGCAGGAGCGCAGTGAGGTGTCATACCGTTGGGCGAAGGTCGATAGGACTTTGAACGCAGCAATAGCCGCAGTCGCGGAAGACCTCCTCACAGTGGACTCAGCCAAAATCCCGGAAGTCCAAACAGAGAGGACTGTTCAATCACAAAAAGCGGGAAGTAAGGTGGCCATCCGATACACGCATGCAAAAAAAGAGTATAAGGGTGGGAATTCTCAAATCCACTTCCTAATGGGAGGTTCTGGCCTTGTTCGATGCCCACTGCACAACCCGTGTGGTATAATACTTAAACTTACGACATCAGGTATTTGACACTTGTTGCGTCTCGAATTTTCGCTACTGAATTTTACACTCGATGCAGGTTTTGAATTCAAGTACTGGATTGTGGGAATGTACTCCGACAGAGTACCAGTGAAACAGAACGCAAAACTGTAAACTTCTTACTGGAGTAAATGTTTCTTACAGTTTCAAAGTTTGTCATAGAATCGAATGTTGTACGATATTCCGTAGGTGACCTTTTGATTTGTATGTATGATATGAATTTTTCTTGAACCGTCATCACTCGGGTTGAGGTTGAGGTTGAACGTTGAGGCAGCGTTGAAGACTAGTGAGATTTTCTGTATACAGTTGTATTCGTAGCTCAACAATTTGTGGCAACAAATCTCATCAGAGGAATTAGGGCGCTTGTATGGTATGACTCTGGCACTTGTCACTGCGTTGAAGTGGATGCACAACCTGCAGATGACTCATGTCAATCGATTCGCGGACTACAGAAGCTCGTAGGTTTGCCATGACCAGGTACTTCACGCTCTAGTTCCAGGCTCTGTCTACGAATGATAACTTGAAAATCAGATCGAGTCATCGCTACATAGCACTGGCAGGTGCATAGAGGTGCATCATCCCAAGATTTACAACGTCGTCCAGCCGGTGTTACTTTGTTGCCTAGAGCCAGAACAAACACGCAGTGACATCTGCCACTGAACGTCGAATTTGGGTCCCAGTGAAAGCCCTCATAAGCCCTCAGACGCTTGAGCACATACTAGCAACTGACTGGTAGCTCTTCGAGTTCCTTTCATTTCAATCCAGCAGGGAGTTCCTCGAATTCCCCGACTCTTACTGTTGCGAGCACTCAGGCCTCAAGGAAGTTCACTGTGACTGCTTCAGCCTTAACACCTCTCGATCTGAGGGATCCCTAACTGCTATAGTGCTTGATCTTCGGATAGAACCCAGCAGAATGATTCGAAACGGATTATCAACTCAGCCTGTAACTAACGCAGATTGCAATTAATCAATTGGTGAGCATGAATGGCATGGAACTAGATGGAATTCTGGACTCACTGACAACCATTCATCAGTGCTCCTTTTCTTTCATTCGTGGATAGGAAACTCGAAGGGCCGGTACCATCTGCTGGGTGGAACACGAGTCACCGAACTGTTCCCCAGCTCCAGGTAGATATTCAGTTGACTTTTGGTGCGTGTGCAAGATCGAATGACTGCAGGAGATTAATTGAACTTGACTTTTTCTTTGGTGATGGCTGTCGCGACTCGCAGACGAATATCTGTCCTGAAATATGTAAAGAATCCTTCAAGCAAGCCGATCTCCGTCTACTGTATGTCCAGCATACATTCCACATACTCGAACCTTCGCTCATAGTCAGTCAGTCATAGCTCGCCTATTATAAAACATATATTATAAAACATATATTAAAGAAACTACTCCGGATCTTATATCCGTTACGTCCGTTTCCCACCTCTGCACCTCTGCTCTGTCACATGCTCTTTTTTTAGTCGCCGCTCGTAATTTTTTTCTTCCTCCTTCTCGCTGTCAATGTCATCTTCTCGTTCCCATCTTGACTGTTGCGCACTCATTCCTGGGTGCGGGTCACCGCTACTTTCTTATGCTATGTGTTTTCCAACCTATGTCTTGCATGCTCTTACATTGTGTCTGCCAACGCCACTAGCGTAAGTCCTCTAGCTGCTTTTTGTGTGTACACTTCAACATTTCAGCCAAATTTTGTACTCATCTGTACATTCTTATTCTCCATTGACCAATCTACATATTACCTGAAAATTTTGCTGCGTGTCTACAGACTGCTCTGTAATTTCTCCATTGAGTCTGACTGTGGTTTGGTAAAGAATGTTCATGTGAGAGTGGTGGCTCTTGGTCAACGAGTCATCACTGTCCGACTCATCCCAAACTCTAACATTCCACAGTCCCTTTGTAATGATGACATCCTCATCCCCAGGATTTCTTTCAGCCATGTCCTGCATTCCGGCCATACTTTGCTTCGACAGCAATTTCCTCTTGCTCCTGCTTATGCAACTACATTCAACAGTTGCCAAGGTCTTACTCTAGATGTTATTGGTGTTGACCTCAGTGTCAATGTTTTCTCACATGGTCAACTGTACACTGCACTATCTAGGGTCTGCAACTGTAATGCTTTAGGTGTAAGATTGCTGGGGGACTCAGCTACCACTACGAACATTACCTATTCTGAAATTTTACTTACTTGACTCAGATCAAACGACATGCCATGCCATAGTGGACGGAAGAAGTCTAATACATTTTTTAAACATATTAGAGTGTATTTGCTGGACATAAATTTCGGTTTTCGAGTAATTTATGTCGGCTCGATCATAAAAGAAGCCAGCTCGTTCCGACCTCCGAGTCGATCAGACAAACCCAGAACTGCCTATTTTGGACAACTGCCTTTGATCTTTGACGAGTATTCTCTGATCTGTAAGCAGTCTGGCTGGCACAGAACCCACCATTTCCTGCTTGTGTGATGCTGAGGCTACTTTTTGAAGGTTTTGAGGCTATATGGTGGTATTCCAATCTGCAACTTGGCTGCAAAAACATTTGTAACCCTAGGATTACCCAAAGTGGGTAGTGACATGGCAGCTCGATCACTTTCGATCAATAAATTTCTCGTTCAACAACGCAATGGTAAAAAGCCGTTGCAAATACACTCTATTAGAACACCTAGCAGTGCTTACCATGGCGTAGCGAAGCGAAGCCGTAGCTTGTATATGCTTCAAAAAATTCGGCACAGCGTCGGTTGGCGTGAAGCTGGAGGCTCTCAGGTTCTCAGGTTCTCAGATGCCCGACGCTTATTGCTTCTGTCCACTCTCACAATTCGCAACTCGCTCAGTGAGTCATTTACACGAAACCAGTGTCAATCGTCTGATAAGACCCTCACATTTAAAGATAATTCTCGACTTGAGAGTCGAGTCGAGAGCAGAGACAGATACTTGCTACTAGCTAGTACTTAGCAACTTAGATTATTGACTGGTTGCCAAGCTCCTATGACACCGCGGCAGAGCCATGTTTTCTACTTTTGAAAAATGATGGGGAAATTTCTTTGGAAATCTGTGATTCCTCGGAAATTTTACGACTTTGAAATACTCATATTTGCCACTTTAAAATAGTTTTGGGAAAAATTCCTCTTCTCAAAACTTTTTCAAAGCTGGAAAACCAGGGTCCGCCCCGATCCGGGGCGCCCCGGGGTGGACCGGAAATTTCCAACTCTGGAAAAGTTTTGAGAAAACCGATTTTTGCTAGAGTTTTTGCAGAACAGCAAATTATTGATATCCATATATTGAAAGGTTAACAGGAATCTGACTTTTCCCCAAAGTTTTCCAATAACTTTTCCAATAGTAGAAAAAATCAGCCAGCCGCGGTGTGAAGTCTTCTACTTCCCTCGCTCGCCGCTCGCCTTGTAGGCTTTGCGATTTGCCAGGGAAACTTGACGTGCTTGAGGAGATAGATAAAGTTGTGGGCCGAATGAGTTCGGCATGGAGGGAAAACTTCGGCATCGTGATTAGCGCTCAATCGCCTCACTCCTGTCTTCTACAGTTCTTTCATGTTCTTTTCATCTCTCGCTCATGCCAACTCCAGCTGCATACAATCTCCGGCTATCTCTTCGAATGCTCTAGCTCACTTCCTCGCGTTTTCGTGCAGCCCACCTACTGCGCCAATTCAATGTCCCTCATCGATTCATCTCCGGGATGGCTCTTGTTGCTGTAGATTGCTGTGGAATCTGTCGATGAAAGCCCTCCTTGTGACAGGTAGTCGGATCGACCTACCCATGATGTCCATGATGTTCATGCTGCCTATGACACCCATGACGATCCAACACAGCTATCCACCATGCATAGTGACTTGAGGCCAAGAAAGGTGTATGCATGACAGACGCTCACCATTTCCCTTCTCTCAGCCCTATATCTCACAAGTCTAGTCATCGTCGTCGACACTCATGAAATCGATCTATACGAAGCTCAAAGGAAAAGTTAGCCGTCTTCGAGGGTGTAGGAATGTCCTAGCAACTGCTGGGTCTGGAGGAACCGGAAATGGAGATACAAGATCTGGGCTATCGAGTCGTCTCTATGCCAAAACGTCAACGCGCTCGAGATGCTGGGACTTATCTGAGCAAGTCCTCACTACTCTGACCACCGCAGCACAATTTACGCCAGTCCCGTATCTCTCGAGTTTGTCTGCCGTCGCGTTGAGCATTTTCAGAGCTGTACAGGTGCGTATCTAAATTTTCGGAAATTTCGAGAAGTTCATGAAGACGTTTTGACATAGGGTGCGAAGGACAATCAAGAGGGTTTGGGAGAGTTAGCGAAAACGGCATGCGAGTTGGCATCGTCGGTTTTGAACACATACAATGAACTACATCCATCCGATTCCGGGTTCACCACATCCCAAGACCAATCTTCATTTTCGTCGGACCCTGCTTTGAACAGCCATGTAAAACAATTAGTCGAGTCAGTGTTTGGTTTTTCTTGTCTTTGTATGTTTATCGGTCTAACGAGCTCATCTTTTTTTCTCGCAGGACGTTCACAAATGTCAACGATTGGATTACAGAAAAGAAATCGAGGAAAATCGTCTCCAAACTCGTTTCATACAAGTCAGACCTTCGCGAGATACAGAAATTCCAAAAGCAGTTGAGAACCGCTATGGACAAATTTCAGGTAGATCTTCATCCCTTGCTTTCGAAGCTTTCGACGGAACTGATATGATTCATGTACTCAGTTACAATCATCCATAACTCTTCGAACTAAGGCTTCACAAATGGAAAATAATAATGTGCGTTCTTGTTCGATGACTGCGAAACTAAAACTCATGAGCTCATTGTTATTTTCCAACCTTGCCTTTGTTTAGGTGTCTCGACATGAACAAACTCAGGAGAGATTGATCATTATACACGAAGAGATGCAGGTTCTCATTCGCAGTGGCGGTGTTGGCGCTGCTGTTATGAATCCAAACGGACCGTTGACTGCGAGCATTGATTCCCAACCTGATTTTGGAGAGAATGGTTCTCGACTCGACGCCGGGTTCATCCAAGAGAACGTGAACGTCGTTCAGTTTGGCTCCGTCATCCGAGGAAATGTCACCGACCATAACATCGATTGGAATCCTCAGGATGCTGTCAACTTGGACATCAACAATCTGACCAAGGAGCATCTGGAGTCTGTGATTCTTCGGCAGTGCATCAACATGGAAAGAAGCTGTGATACGTCAAATGTTTTTTTCCCGCTACCCTTTAGGGTAAGGGTTTTACGGTTTTGGACTCGATTTGTTTCGCAGCGATTTACAATGTTTGAGCATCGGTCCGTTTTTGATCCTATTCCCGTACCGTTTCTTCCCGTATCATTAATATTCCGCGGTTTTCGATAACGTCTTCTAATCGTATCGCCACTTTTCCGCATTTCCTCTTTTGTTTCGGCCATGAACATCCTTCTCCAGAACGTGCGCGTACCCCCGGCTACTGCCTGGGTTGGGATAGCTGCGACTCCTGCCCAACTGCTGGTCGCTCCTGCTCGCTGTCTCCGGAAGCCCGCTTTTGCTGTACGCCTGGCATCTTCGACATGATGACTCACGGAACTAAGCTGTGGGCCACCATCTTTCGTTCATCTCACTTCTCTTCATACATCCCTCATCCACATATCGATCTCTCTCTTCGCCTTTCTTCATTCCTTCTTCATCCCTCCCTCTATCCTCCATTCTCCATCCTCCACCCTCCCACCCCTTTGCCCTCCTTCGCCCCTCTCATAATAGGGCATCCACCGGCAGCTGCACCAGTTTCACCGGATCAGCATCTACCAGCACCTTTCAAAGCTCGTCTTATGAAATGTTTCTCCGAAAAACCCAGGCGATCGCGTGGTATGGGTGCAGTGGACGTGGAAGGCTGAGAATGCTGATGACTATCATTCTAGATGCATTACATACCCTCGCTCAAAAGTACGGCATTTTTCCAATCATACGGTCACTTTGAGTATGCTTTTCACGGACGTTCTGTCGTGGAGTCGTTGCAAGGAGGCACACTGACAGGTACAGGTCGTCTGCCTATCAGTCTATTTCAAGCGACCTCTGGTCCCCAATATGCGACCGACGCCTTGAAGTCGCAGATTCAGAGAAAACACGCATCGCCTTCGAGGAGCACGAACAATCATCGTTACTCTTATCGCTCAGCAGATAATTCATGTTTTTAACCAAACGCTCGCGCACAAAACAACTGACTTTACTACCAAATGCTACCAGACAACACATCAGCAACGCCTTCTGCCCAATAAACGTTCGCCGGACCTGAGCAGGAACTTTGAGGTCAGTGTCGGTTTCAAAGGTTCAAGGACAACGCGAGGCTTACTTGTAGTGTGAAGGGTATTGCTGTTGTCAAATCGAATGAGTACCGCGTGGAAATCCAAAAGACCAAGGATCAACTGGAAGGAACTCACATCCAGAAATATCCCACATCAGTCCCATACGATACAGCATCAATGAAACCGTACGCGGTGGGGTCGTCGAGGATAGTGGTGAACGCTGCGTTGGCATCCCACAAGAACGTTGTGACCTATACGCATATACGTGTCAAACATAGATGAGATTGATCAATGGGCTTAGTCGAAGACTCCGATCGGTTCGAATTCGGAATGAGAGACTTACACCACTATTACTAGCTTTGAAGTCGTCGATGAATTCGACTAGCTGGCTGTTGAAGTCTAGGATGTTAGCCTTGAGCATCTCTTGGGCTTCGGTGCTTTGTGCGAGCATCTACATAGTAGCATGCCAAAGCGGCAGCGTGAGCTCAGGGTTGAAGTGATAATCGGAAGGTTTGAAGCATACCAGTGGTGATCGATCGGTGGGTGGGACGTTCAAGAAGAGGAAGTTTCTAGCCCCGACGTCGCTATGATCGAGTACACGGTTTAGAAAGGGATCATTTGTGAGTGGGTTGGGGATGGGCTCACTACTATATGAGAATGACTTTTCAGATACAGCGATGGAAAGGAGAGAAAGGTCGTACGAGTTTCTGTACAAGTGCGAACTCTGCATTCAGAAGAGTAGTGTCGAATCTGGTCGGCTCGTCAATCACCAGCAGTTATAAGTGAAAGCCGCTACTGAGATCACTCACGACGTCCGATTATCCGACAAATAATAACTATTCCCCAAATCATTGATCCCTATCCAAATCGAGAACAACGAATTCTCGCTCGTCCACGGCGTCGTCTCCACAGGCTCACTCGGACTCCCCGCCGTCCCCAAAAACTCATTCACCTGGTCCGTCACCGAGAGCACCGTAGGCTCAAAAGGCGCGACAAGCCCAGAATCAATCGTCGCGCCCCCATAGGCATAGTTGTACGTCAACACGAGACTGGTGTTGTACGTCGTCGTGTCGAAATCGAGCCAGTTGGCACCGCCGGTCGCGGTGTAGCCGGGGTAGGCGGGGTTCCCGAGGGGGTTGCCTGGAGCGGGGAGGGTGAGGTTGGTGAGGAAGCCGGTTTGGGTGTATGAGTCTCCGCTATAGGTTTTAAGATTGAGCGTATGTACTGGAAGGTTAGCGAGGGAGTGGGATCTTACAAGCTGAACCAATAGTTCTGAGCAGTAGCTGCTCCGGTGAATAGGCCAAGACCAAGAAAAGCTAGTCGGCTGGAATATGAGACCATTGTTTGAACTCAGTGGCACTCGCTGAACGAACGACGAAAGACTCGAGCCCTGAGCAGGACCGTTTCCTATTTGTAGGCATCGTATTTGCATCCTGTTTGCAGGTGAATCGTCGGGCATTTGAGAACCTGAGAGCAGCTTCATGCTATAACCGACGTTGTGCCGAACTTTTTTGAAGCACGGAGACGAGACTGTGACTGACGAAGTATGAGCGAAAGGTTGAGTATGTGGAATAACGGTGTTGGTCGTACAGTAGACCGAGATCGACTTGCTTGAAGGATAGTTGCAAGTTATCGCATATATTTCGAGACGGACATTCGTCTGCGACAGCCAGTACCAAAGAAACAGATAAGTTCAATTGGTCACTACAGTCATTAGATCTTGCACACGCACCGAAAGTTAACCGAATATCTGCCTAGAGATAGGGAGCAGTTCGACTCGTGCTTCATCCAGCAGATGGTACCAGATGGTACCGGCCCTTCGAGTATCCACGAATGAAAGAAAAGAACGCAGGAGCATTGATGAATGATGGATGAACGAAGATGAATGGCCCATATGACTCTAATCAGATCATGAGCCTCGTCAGTATCAGAATGGGCTGAGAGTACCAGAGAGTACCGTGCTCACCTATTGATGATTGCAATCTGCGTGAGTTAGTACAGGCTCTTTTACGCGCTGATGAGCGATTGGTTATCCGCTTCGAATCATTCTCTCGGATTCTCCCAAAGAGGAAGCACTATGTATACCCGTTGGGGTTGCCCTGTATTTAGAGGTGTTAAGGCTGAGCGCTGAGCGATGCCGGTTGAGGTCTGTTGAGGTGAACTGTTGAGAGTCGCGACAATAAGACTCGAGAAACGGAGAAATTTTTCGTCCACACCGGGGCGGATAACAGCTTTTCTCTGGCTGAGCGTAGTATCCTAAATAGTCGAATACCGAAAGGTTGAGAAGATTGGTATGCAAGGCGGCACTGCCAGCACGCCCCGGGGTGTTAGAGATCTCATCAACCTATTGAGTACCTCCCCAGTCTTTCCGAGAGGCCACTTCAGTCTTCAACTCTGAGAACGTCGGTACGAGGAAGAGCTCGAACTGCGATTGAGGGAACCAGGCGAATGGTAGATGATGGTGGTAGGAAGCCAAGCAAACTTGCATTCATCATGCAAATATCCCGTGTAGCCGACTCTATCATCTTATCTCTTCTTATCCACGAATGAATTTTCGACCATCTGCAAGCACTGTTTCTTGAACTTCGAATTATTCATCGTATAACGGACCTCAGACTAGAGGAGATGATATAACTCAGGCTCTGACTCGGTTTCGGTTAGTGACCAGTCACCATGGATCAGCGTCCATTCATGAACCCATTCAGCACTTATAGCCACAGCAGCGTAATCGGCTTTGATGCAGGACGTGGCTTTCTTCAAGCTTTTCTTGCATGATACTAGCATCGTTTCAAGTACTGACGCCGACGGTCCCCTCAAATCTTCAAGGATAATCCGCTGTTCAAAGTCGCTCCCATCAATCTCTCTCTCGCACTTCTCTACCGCGTCGTACGAGGTTTTATAGACCCGCTGGCTTCGAGAGTAGCAAACATAACGTCGGTATAGTAAAACAGACTAACGGTACTGAAAGAACGGTCACGGTTATAGCAAAATTTGGTACGTCTTCTAGCGTCTTCTTTCAAACTTCAAGTTCACACTCTTGTCATTGGAGTCGCAACCATGTAGTCAACATGTTGCAGAAGGTTGCAGATACCTATCCACGAATTCGATTCGAAAAACACAAACTCTCAGAATCTGGAAATAACGCACGGTAATTCTCGCTCATCTCATCTGAGTCATGTTCCCTCGAGCGCTGATGATGGTGGTGCACTACAGTCTACCGTTGGCATCTGTTTCGATCTCATTCAAGAAACATAACTTCAATTACTCGCTTCCATAGGCGATCTCGTAAATCCTGAGGTGAACCGTGAAAACTGGTGGACCTTGTGGTCATCTTCATATCCCAATGACCGACGAAGAAGAGCCTGGACGAGCTCAAAATCATGCGATTGAAGGCATTCTGAATGTCAACTGAATCCTACCATCCTCTATTCCGGCCAAGCTCACTACTTACTGGCTGTGGTCGGCGAAGCACACGATTCTGCGTGGTTTTGAGGTTGTATCATATGGACTCTAGAGTCATCGCCTCCATCATGATCGTATCCATCAGTGTTTCAGCGGCAGGATGTTTGGGATGTTTTTAGATATAAAGAGCAGCGACTCGACGGTCAACAAAGATCACCATACTCCGAAAAACGCTGGTTCGGTATGACTCCCTTCCTGCTCTTGGATTTGATCAACGCTCTTGTCTAATGATGTCTCTCTTCTAGTAAACATCATAGTATTTTCTATTGAATCAAAAGTGGATTTGCTGGTCACATCCATCTTACTTCTGGTATGTCAAATCATGCATGATGGAGTCAGCATCGAACGGAACTGACAACCTCCTTCAGCACCGCTATCGTTCTATACCTCATTATTTCCTGCTCTTCTCGCACGAAGCTCTTCACACAATTTTATCCAAGTTTGTGAGTTCCTTTTGGCATATCACAATCATTGTACCAACGAGTCTCGCTTATTTTTATATCCAGTTTCCTCGATCATGTACATCCTTTCGAAAATGCACTCTGTCAGAGTCCTTTCACTTCAAGTTTTCCTTTCAATCATCGTCATGTTGACTGCCACCGTTGTGGCTTCTCCATTGCCAAAGAAAAGTAAGCTGGTAATCACTGCGCTTGACTGATTGTCTCATGATTGAAAAGATTCTGATGACTCTGGACAAGAACATGTCATCCTCTTTGTCTCGTTGAATCGGATGCACTTCTACAGTGACCCCCTACCTGAGGACCCAAATCATATCTCCTGAATGTGGGTCATGGATCCTGGCGATATTCACGCAGATCGAGAGTCCTGGAGCGTGCAATTTCAAGTCATGATGGATGGCTATGAACCGTTACGCTATAATACTCAGCCTTACGACTCGCACGGCCAATCGTGGTGCAGAGGCAAACTGGCCCCTCCTGAAAAGTACAGTTTGCATGGCAATGGGATATTTCTAGGGTATATCGATGTCGTCGTCCCACAAGGCCAATTCCGTCAGGTTTGGGGCCGACTGGAGGACCATGTGAATGCAGTGGCCACTAACATACAGAATCACTGGTACCTGCGCAATGTATTGAGGAATGTGAGGCAAAACAGTTTTGCTATTGGGCTAGGTGGCGGGGATGAAGTCCTGGAGCAGATAAACGAACTCATTACTCAATACGACATTTACTACTTGCACGTCATGTTGCAGCAACGTGGAGTTGGATGGGTTGGTTCAGACTGGTCAAAGAGGCTTTGGCATGATCCCGGGGAGGCGCATCACCAAAACCGTTGAGCGGGTCATACGAGGTATCATCAAGTACTGTTGTAGTGATATTAGCGGAGAGATCCTACGTTCTGTATCTTGTCTTCAATCTGATGTTTGTATACTATCTTGAGTATGAAGTTTGAAGCTGTATGCCTGAACTTGGTTTCTAGAGATGTCGATGATGATGACTAAGACAGAAACATTTCATCCATTTTCCACCAGTATCGCTCTGGTATACCGTATCGCTATCGCTTGATCTTGGTCCTTTGCCGCTCTGATCACACCAGTGTCGCTCGTACTAAATGCTATCCTCAAAAATGTCGCAGATATCCTCAAGGATGATTCTACTTCTTTGGCAGAGTCCCCTACCGTGTCGTATAACTTATGGCAACATTTGGTGCGTCTTCATACTCTTACAAGGTATTCACCGTAGCACGGTGATGTGCTCGCGAAGCTTAATCCTAGTTGAGAGCAATTTCTAAAGAGTCTGATCGAGTACTCTGAAAAGAATTTGAGTAGAAGATGAAGGGGAAAAAGCACAAAACTAACCCAGATGTGGCGGCACCTCTGAATCTTCCAATTTCTCTCAGTAAAACGCACAAAGCTCAATAATTGGAAGAATCACATCATTCAAAAGTGTGTAGACTGGTTCGGGCACTTGAGGCGAGCATACTTCTGAGAGCATTAGGAAAAATATGAGGAATTGAACGCAGAAGCAGGCATATATCTCAAAACGAGCAAAATTCTATCGTTGCCCCGTTTTGCCAAACAAGTACAAACTCAGACCACACTCTACGGTCCTCACATGAACACAGTTGCTTCGCTTCGCTCGCAACAACCATAAGTACGCCTAGTCAACACATCGCAGATACTCTTACGGGAATCATCTCAACGACGTATCACACGGTTCACCCCTCTGATCTACCGGAACGTGTTCCTCTCTCGCAATGTAAACGATGCACAGTGCGCACAGTATCGAACTACAACTCCTGCGTCGGGTCATGAATGCTCTTTGACAACAACCGTCAATCTTCAATCTTTCGTTCATTGTCGACTAACGGACTCCTGGCCGCCCATGACGGATTTCATCAAATTTGCAAAGAAATCACTCATCCATCGATCTTGCTTTCTCGTTTGTTCACCTTCTCGTCGGTCTGGCATCCCTCATCCAATCATTGAGTCACATCAACAGAGCTCGTATCCTGGTTCTACTGCGGTCGGCAGCTGTCCCAGTCTCACCGGCTCTGGGACAGCCTTCAGCTTGTTCTACAAGACAATATCGAACACGACTCGGATGCGGGAGGAGGCGACTGATGTTTGGTCGGACCCAACCATGCATAAGCGACAAGGAATGATATATCGATGATAGTGTACTCGATAGGTATTGGGTTCTTCCAATCCATTGGACATGAATATCGCTCATAATCTCCCATGATAGTGGGCTCTGGGCAGTGTGCGCGGGTGCCGGGAAGCTAGTAAAACTACATCAAGGGTTCACATGCATAGGTTACGATGATACCTTCAGATACCATCAGATATACCGTGCTTGCGGAATGGTCATTCGACATCCTCTGGTGTCCCTCATAGGCCTAGTTTTCAAGATTCTTTTGCTCAAAGCCCATGCTCTAACACCTTTCAACGCAACGTCCAGAGTTATATCATGCAGAGTATGCATCTTCTGAGCGGGTGCCATGCCAAGACTGGTGCATCGATAAGGATGAGCTTGAATCGCGATTGAGTGTGGACTGTGAACTGAAAACTCATCTGATCGTGATTGATCAATTTCTCTAGCGCCATCACCGTTCAACACCTGAAATCGTCTATATAACACGTCGTTGTCCTGCTTCGTCACAGGAAATCTTCTCATATAGACGCATCCAAATCTGTGAGTCGACTCCCTTTTGGCATAACGTTGGACCAACGAGTCTCACTGATCTGTACACCCAAGCTGCCTCGATCAATCATATTCTTCCGAAATGTGCTCTGCTGGCAGAGCTCTACTATTGTTCCTTCCCATCATCCTCATATTGACTGCCACTGTGGCTTCTCCGTTGGCCAAGACGAGTAAGCTGCCACCTGCTAGTCACTGTGCGCTTGACTGACTGTCCATCGGAAAGATATGGTTGAGATCTTGATTGCGTTGGAACGATTGTACACAGACCCTCACACTCACTTTGAATTGTGGATAACACCGGAGTCGACACCTAGTGATCTGCTAGATCCCAAACACATCGAGGCAGCTCGAGAGTTCTGCGCCTTGAAATTCGAAGCCAAAATTCCTCAAGGTCATCCTTATGCCTCCGCCTTACCCTTATCATATCACTATTGCACACAGCGTGACCCGCACACCGGCAGGTGGGGCCCAGGTGTAGCTCCTCGCCAGATCGACGGCAACGGGATCACTCTAGGGTCTATCTACGTCCTACCCGACAATTTCGATTCACTATGGAAGACACTCCATGCGCAATTCAAAGCGATGGCCAAAAACGAAATAGATGTTCTGTATCTTTACAATCTATTGCTACAACCCAAGGCATCTCCAAAGAAATTTGGGTTGACGGAAGAGAATCTGCAGGAACTAGAGGGTATCATTAAGCGCTACAGGCCTTATATGAAGGTTATGATGAAGGAGGGCGGTGATGGATCGAATGGAATAGCCAACGACACAGAGAAGCAGCGTTACAGTCAGGTCTTGGAAGTCTTAAAGAATCTCGGGGAATAGACGATGGGAAGATATGTCGTGGAGTACTTAGTACTGTCATGGTGATTCTAGTGAAGCATTAGATTCCTTTGTTCTGTGTAATTGTCTTGAATCTGGAGTGCATACGAGGTCGGAGGCGCCACGTTGTGACTCTGAGCGCGATGCAAGCGTTGATTGGAGGATGACTAAGACCGCATTACTGTACCGATCAAGTGAACATTCCATCAATTTCCCACTCTTCAGTCTGTCATGTCTCTGTGCCTGCTGTGAACGGTAACAACGACGGGCACAGCTGGTAATGCCAACAGACGGTCTCAATGAACTTCACCTCTGCCTCATTACCCTTGGCTCACAAGAAATTTAGCAACAATCGCAGAGTTGGCTTTGAGGAAAGGAGAGGCAGATGGTCCAGGTTCAAAAACAGTATGTTTTCGCCGTAATTCATCTTCCTCCTTGTTGTTCACCGAATTTCCGTGTTTTCAGAGGCCTTAGAGATCATTCAAACTGCTATCAGGGCTCCTACCGGCTCCCCTTCTGATGGTCTCGGAGGAGACGGCACTGAAAGTAGCACTTCAACTTCGGTCTTCATAGCGGCTCAGAAACTGCTTACTGCGGAAAAAGACGGCGAAGACTGGGAGATCAACGAGACCGTCATCAATGGCGAGAATCCAGAAATCATTCGTAACGAACGTGATACTGGGAGCCCGTTTCGTTCGGATTCTGGTGGTGGTTCTATCAGCAAACATTCTGGTACAAACGCCGACAGCAATTATGCCTACCACCCACCCAGTTTGCGTTCCAAGATGCGCTGGATAGGTTCTCAAATCATGGCCTTCTTCAATCAAAAGTTCGACGATCCGCAGACAGAACTTGATTTTCGGAAACTACACTGGTATTCGACAAAAGCATGGGCTTTGTGAGTCTTCAGATTAAGCCCCCTTTCTACCTTGTTCCTAATCTCCTCTATTTCCTCAAGCTATGGATCACTATGTTCGTTGATCCTGTCTTTGTTTTTCTTGCTGTATCGTTGAAACCACCGCCAGTCCTGGTCCTCAATTGGATTCTCTACCTAATACTCAATTTGGAAAGCACGAGCAGAACATTATACGGACAGGTATATATGCGCCTTTCCTTCGAAGTTCAACTTGATATCATCTGATTGGTTCTTTCAGATTCTATATGTGGGTAACTCGTGTGGCGCAAAAAGAACGAACGTTTGGCTGATTCCTCTCATAGTATGGTGGCCTCACACTCGTTACTATCCCCGTTCCTTTCATGGTTGCATCAGACATGCCCTTCCGCCACCGAATCACATTTCAAGTCTGGGTCACTCTCGCGGTGTGGTATTGTGGGCTCAGCGAGACCATCGAGATGCGCGTATGCCATTTTTTCGTCAGACCCAACACCTGTTTTAGGAAAGACTTTCTTGCCGAGAGTAAGGATTTTCAATACTTCATCGGATCTTCGTGCTAATCCCGTTGTGCAGTGTACTACACTACAGCACTTCCTGGCATTATGATGACCGTCATGACGGATCGGTTATACAATGCCATCGTTCAAGTGATACAGTTCATATTGTTGATGGTGTTTATCATACCCGTTCAAGGCATCTATGCTCGAAATGTAGTCAGTTTTGTGAGTGTTCTACATCTCTAGCAGGAGTACTTGTGTTACTGACATACTCACCTAGGTGATATTCTCCGTGTTTACGCAAGGGTTACATTACAATCGTGAAGTAGTAAGTTGAAATTTCACGGTTTGTCTCTGTTCAACTGCACAGACCTTTGCAGACCGAGCGTCGACTCTATCTCCTCAACGCCCAGTTGAAACTGGCATACAAAGCACAACAAAAGGCCCAAGCTGCCCAATTCAAAGCAAGTCAGGCTAAAAGACGCTTCGCCTCCTATATTTTCCATGAAGTCAGGGTTCCTCTGCATAATGCTGGTACGTGCCGATCTTTTTCTCTATCTTGAAACGACTGAACTCATACTATTTTGACGCTTTGTATAGCCATTGCGTTTAACAACATGACAACAGACGACGTGTTTAAATCCTTTGTTCAGAATGAGGGGGGAATCCAGGAGGATATCGCAGCGTTGGACGTTAGTCTTGCTACAGTACAACAGGTAAACAAAGTTCATCAAGGTTACGACGCTTTCTTACGCGGATGTAATAGGTTCTCAACGATTCTCTTGACCTCGAGAGTAAGGAATGGTCTTACATCGCAGTACAGCACATTGCTCATAATCATCGTCATAGAAATGGACGCAGGACACTTTGACATCAACCCTCATCCGTTTTGCCTACACCGTGTCATCCGTTCAACTCTAGGCCCCATCGCCGTTTCAGCTGCAGCCAAAAGCCTCGCGCTCCACATTAAACTCGACGAACGCATCGATCAACTTCGGCCCTCTGTCAACCCCAATCTGCCACATGGAAATGGAACCCCCTCGTCGAGCGCTGTCCAACCACCAGAAACATGGGTTGTGGGAGACGAAGTGCGTCTACGGCAGATCCTGACTAACCTGGCGTCGAACGCGGTCAAGTTCACTCCGGAGGGTGTCGAGGCGGGGATTACCGTCAGTACGACGTTTATTTCGCATCATGCGTCTACGAGTCGGCAGAATAGTCATAGTAGTGGTAGTAATAGTAGTAAGGAGAAGGAGAATCCGAGGTTTTCGGTGGATAAGCCGGGTGTGGATTTGGAGAAGGTTGGGGAGCATGGGGATGAGGAGAGGAAGGAGATGTATCAGTCGCAGGATGTGCTGGTGTTCAGGTTGGAGGTGGCGGATAGTGGACCGGGGAGTGAGTACACGGTGTTCTTTGCTTTGGGTTGTGGTGGTTGACACGGGCTTTCCTTCGTGATACAGTCAAGCCTTCAGACTTGGTTGACAATCAACTGTTCCAGCCGTTTGCTCAGGTCCGTTCTTTTCTTCTCCTCGTTCACAGTATGATATGCTTATTTCACAAAATAGACTAAAGTTGGTAGACTCAGCAAAAACAGTATGTCTTGTTTGTGGATGCTTCATCACCCGTTTGTTGAGATGGCATCTTTCGCCTAGGTACCGGTCTTGGTCTTGCGATTGTCCGACAAATCGTCAGTCTCAGTGGGGGCAAACTGGTGCGTCTATCGAAACTTTCTCTGTATCTCCCTTCTTGAACTCCTTCACTCCCAGGGTGTCCAATCTCGAAGAGGCAAAGGCGCCACTTTCTGGATAGAGCTCTTCTATCCCCTCGCCAAACCTTCCGAGATCCAAGCAGCCTTAGCCCAAGAAGACCGAACAACACCCACCGCATCCGCCACCGCAGCGACCATCTCCGAAGTTCAACGATGGCCTGTCGTCGCTTTTGCGGACGACGTGAAGCCTCCAATGTTGAGTGGTGCTGGTAATTATCACCCGGTTGATTCTCTACCGCCTCAATCACTTTCGCCTCCAGCCTTACTACTTCCTTCTGCGTCGTCGTCGCCGTCGGCGATGACTCCGGCGGCGTCTTCGTCTTTTGGACCTTCCCTTTCGAGATTGGGAAGTGATGCACCGTTGTTGGAAATGGGGCCTATGGGTGAGGAGGTGATCAGTCCTGTGAATGGGGATGGGACTGGGAAGCTGAAAGAAGTCCAAAAAGCACCAGAGTTGTCTACATCCGGGGCCTCTGCTGTTGCTGTTGATGAGGACGACGACGATAGTCCGTTGGTGGTTCTCGTTGTGGATGATAATCTGATCACACGATCGACGATGACTAGGTGAGTAGTATTCAGTTGTTCCAACTCGGGGATCGATCTCTGATCAACGTTTGCACACGCGTAGATCATTACAGAAGAAGGGCTGCATAGTCTATACTGCTCAGGACGGGCAGGAGTGCTTGAACCTCGTTTTAGGACCGGATGCTAGAACGTATGACCTCATTTCGTTGGACAATGATATGCCCGTCATGACGGGCGAGGAAGCTGTGAAAGCAATGAGGCAGGCGGGAAGACATGATATCTTTGTCGTTGGTGCGTAAGGTTCTTTTTCTACATTTAGGTCAGGGGTTGAACGTTGTACAACCAGGTTGCACCGGTAATGCGCTCACGGATGACCAGAAACGATATTTAGAAGCTGGTGCGGATGATATCCTGATAAAACCAATCAACTTCGGGTACGCTCTACTCTGTTTCCTTTCTTCATCCATTGACTGGCAACTGATGATGAATATCTTTTGTAGCCGGCTTCCTGAGATCATGGAGACTGCGCGTCAAAAGCGGCGTCAACGACGTGCTGCTCATAAATCAACGTCATGACATTAAAGGATCCCATTCCCTTCAAAGAAAAAAGTCTGGGGATTGGGATCGTTTCTTAATAAACATCACTACACGCGTACATATATTGTGCGCTACGCTACTGACCACTGATTTCTCGAGCATCTTGTATTCTCCTTCTTCATGCATACACGAATCTTCCAGGGTATCTATATACGTACAACCGGTCTCCATCTAGGTCAAAAATCTATTTGGCGGGGTTTATCTAAGTAGGGTTCTAGGTTTTCTATCCTTCAGGTTATCTCGATGCTACACACAGCTTTGCGTCTAACTTATATCTAATTGTTTGTGACATTTGTGACATTTTCGCCTCTGTAGTTGAATCTGCTTGCTTATATGGACTGTTGGTATCGTTGACGTCTTCATGAATATGTAGAATATACACAGCATTTGTCGAAGTTCGTTGAAGAAGGTTTTGAGAAGGAATTGTATCGATCTATGTAGTTCTTGCCTTTCCTCATGATCAGTGGATCTTGTTGGTTACAGTGTGTCAAAACTTTACATTGCGACTTCGTATATGAGACCTGTGGTGGGTGGTAGATGGGCAAAACTTCTATCTATCTTTCTATCCACCTAATACTCTGCAGCCGGGTAATCCACATACCCCTTCCTCTGCTCTTCCTCACTCGTAGAGTCTTTCACCCCATACAACGTCGTGAAATCTATCGGGGTATTCACAGGTTTCCCATGCTCAAGTCGTGCCGCAAAATCAGGATGGCTGATCCAGCCCATGCCGAAGAACACTCCTTCGACTTTGCCATCTGAGTGAATTCGGGTTGTTATTATGATTGAGCAGTTCCAGTGAAGGAAATCAGTGTAAACCGTACCTTTCACAGCAGCAGCGGCTTCTTCCCCAGTCCAGCCTGCGTTGGAGAACACCTTGGCGTGTTTCATGAGATGGGCGTAGCTGGCTACGACGTCGTGCTTAGTCGCACGTTTTTTACCTGAGGGTAAAGTTCGAGATGAAGTTGAAATCATTTGGGTCAGTTGAGTCGTTCGCGGTGTAGTTTGAAAGATCATGAGTACATACCGTCAAAGACAGGATCGAGCACCTCGGCATATCGCATCAGGTCGATATACGCGATACCCAGTTTATCAGCTTCGGAGATGAAGTAGCTGAACGTCTCGAGGGTCTCTTCTAATGGCATCCTAATCGTAATGCAAACGTCACATAAGCGGAATGAGCAACAATGAGCATGACAATGGAAAAACACATCGAAGGATTCCGTGACGAAGTCCTTACCCCATATCATTATATCCCCCAGCTGGGCTTAGTTTGATCCCCACACGATCCTTTCCAAAGACTTTGATCAGCCTCTGCAGAGTGAGCAAACCAAATTTGGCTCGATTGGCGACGGAGCCTCCCCAGGAATCTGTGCGGATGTTGGAGGTGGTGTCGAGGAATTGGTGGACGAGGTAGCCGTTGGCGCCGTGTACTATGTACATAGTACAGAGCGATATTAAGAAAAGCTCAGTTGGTTAGTCGATAAAGACGTACATTCAACACCATCGAACCCGGCCTCCTTGGCGTTCACGGCTGCCTTTTCGAAAAGGTCGAGGAGGATGGTAGGGTCTTCGATTGGGGTTGGCTGAAGGTGAATAATATTAAAAGTGGGTGCGTGGTGAGTTGAAGGATATGATACGTTCGTGACAGAGATGGGATTCGGTTCGAACTCACTGTGACATAACCCGGTTCACCGGGAAGGAATCGGAACTTGCCACCTCTCGCGGAGAGAGCTGAGGGTGCGTAGACTGGAACGCCAGCAGCCTTTTGTTCTGGTGCATCAGGGTGGCTGATTCGGCCCACTAAGATCATAGGCGATGTCGATGTTAAGATCGTGCACGACGACTTCGACGAGTGAGGATGAAGTACTTACGGTGCCATAGCTATTTCCGATTGCGAGTTGATTTAGTACATGACCGTTCTCAGGATCGAGGAAAGGTTCAATTCACCTGAGCGAAGATCACACTACCCTCTTTATGAACCGCATCGATGACCTTCTTCCATCCAGCGACTTGTTCTTTGTTCCAGATACCAGGCGCATGTGGCCATTCCGACCTATCGACCCCCTTCTCGTCAGTTCACGCATTCACGCCCGACACACCACTAGCAAGGTGAGTTTAGAAAGGAAATGAACTGACCCTTGCTGGGTGATAAGAACACCCTCTGTAACGATCAACCCAGCGCTTTTTGCCCGTTGCTGGTAATACTCCACGTTGAGTGCGTTTGGGACGTTGGTGGGTACTGAACGGTTTCGTGTCAAGGCAGACATGAAGACGCGGTTACGAAGAGTGAGCGGTCCAAGTTGGAGAGGCTGGAAGAGGGGAGCGACTGCAGCAGGGGCCATGGTTAGTTCAAAGTATGAGATTGAGAAGACAAGTTTTGGGTTTCAGTGGATGTAGCCTTTGGGAAGCTGATAGAAGCTGATCCTGGTAGATCTTGCTTTTATAGCAAAACCAAGTCTTGGCTTTCAAATCGAGCTGGCTGCTGACTAGATTTGGATGACATATCGACTTATGTCTTTATCAAGACGACTTCGAGTGGCTGATCAATGAAATCAATTAGAGGCTTCGTTCCGGACCCCCCTTGCGTTCATTGAACAATGTACTGCCGTGAGGAGTGCGTCAGCATTTCGGATAGAGCGAAGAAAGATTTGACAAACTTGGGAGTTGAAAGGAGTCGAGGCGATCAGATTCTAGTAAACACTTCGGTTAAAAGGCTGCTGAGTGGCGAATGATATGTGGGGTCAGTCATCGATATCGTTTACCATATATCAGATATTATACAGATCTCAAGGCCATGAAAAGGGCATGGTGGGATTCTCTAAACAGCAAAGCGTAAAAGAGCTTGAACGGACAACTGAAAGCGTGAGACTCGGAGGTCAAAGCTGGGACTCGGAGGAGGTCATGAATCTGATGACTCATCACTTGACTACCTACCACCATCATCATCATGGTCCTCAATATTCTCGAAATTTTGGGGACCAAATACTTTCCAACTCAATACACAGTCCACATCGTCGCTCTCATCGCAGCAATATTTGCCCTACGTGCATACTCGCAAGGTCGAGCAACGAACAGGGAAAGAGATTTACATGCTCGGACTATACTAATCACTGTACGTGTCTTCAGTTATTCTCTACTTGCACACGAGTTCAAATCACTTCATAGGGAGGCCTCACACCCTTCACACTCACTCTAATACACGAACTAGCCACAAGAGGAGCTCACATCATCGCTCTGTCACCCCATCCAATAGACTCTCCCAGAGTCTCCCTCATCATCGACGCACTTCGGACGACGACCTCAAACGAACACATATATGCCGAGCAATGCGATTTGCTCTCACCTGCATCCATACAGCTATTCTGCAAACGATTTCTCACAGGCGAAGTCAAGAGACTAGATGCCTTACTCTTCACCCATGAGTATCCTCACATCGGCTCCCTAAGACGCCTGAGGAGCAAGTCAAAAGCTGAAGAAGATACCCAAAGGGTACAGCTCTCACTAGCCTCGTTTCTGCTCACAACGCTCCTTCTTCCCTCTCTTCTCACTGCTCCTACCGAACGCGATATTCGCATCATCAACGTCGTCAATCGTTTTTACGCTGCGGCCTCTTCACCTTCCTTCTCATCGACATTATACCACCCAATCCAAACCTCCGAAACTCCTGCAATAAAATCCATTTTCTTAGCGGAGGGTTTACGCTCTCTACGAACCATCATCCTCACAAGACACCTCCAGCGTATCCTGGACGCATTACCGGCTGCACATATACCCAAGACCGATAGCCAGAGTACAGCTATTCCTGTCGTGAACCCCGATTCACAAAAATCCAATATCGTTGCGGTCACTGTCTCGCCTGGGATCAGTCGAGCAGATACTGTCGCTCGTATCCTGAATGCAGATTGGACATCATCGTCCGGGTACTCAACGCTTGGTACTTTACTGTAAGTGTCATATCCAATTACCCGCTTTCATATGTTTGGTCACTCATCATCATCCTCAGGTATCTACTCTTCCTTCCTCTACTCCAGATCACCACAAAATCCTCTGTCGCCGCAGTACAATCCGTTTTGCATGCACTATTCCTCCCAACACCATTCAAGCTTCTTTCCCAACAAACGCCTAAAACTCAAACTCAGTCTCCGTCCCAGGGAGGCACAAACGACAGCCTCATCGACAGGTCTTTCACAGATTCTCCAGAGGAGGTACTCAAACCCGGTGCATTATACGCTGAATGTGCCGTGGTTAAGTTGAGGGTTCCTTCTCCGCCTTTGGAAGAACAGAACGAAGACGGAGACGAGAAGAAGGAGACTCAAGAGAAGGGGAAAGGGAAGACAAAGGAGAAAGGAAAAACAAAAGCACTCGACAGAGAAACCATGGATCTACCCGACGACGGTGAACTCGGCGGGGAGCTTGCGGGTCGGAGGGTATGGGAAGCATATGAAGCTGCGTTGGCTGCTTGGGAGAAGGAGAATATGACGTTGGAGGAGTTGGAGAAGGAGGCGAAGGATGCGGCTGAACAGCAGGCTGTGAAGGTGGAGGGGGTTTCGTCTGGTTCTGATTGAGTGATGTCAGTGAGTTGGTTTTCAATCTTTTGTGACGTTTTTGTATTCATGGACAGGTTTCTTGTAGGTAGTCCGAATGGCATTTTGTTTGAAGTCACAGAGGCAGAGATGGATAGCGGTGAGCTGTGAACCTCAAGACGCGTCGTTTGCAAATGCCGCCACGTTCAACTTCAAGGTCAACGAAGATGTCTCTTTTTCGCAAGATTTTCTGTATCTTCCCAGGTCTCCGATGACATCTCTTCAATTCATTGAGCGCCGGTTTCCCAACGTGCAGTCGTAACATTATGCAGTGCTAAGAAATACGTTAGAACTATGCTATGAACAGGAATAAAAATTGAAAAGAGGTGAGTCTCGTACAAAATGAATGCAAGAAGATTGTTGCTGAATCAAAAAAAGAGCGACAGATATTATAAAAGCCAAAACAGCCAAAAAGAGGTCCAGCCTTCTAGCTAGGAGAGTCAGATGCTGTTGGTGAGGCGGTCAGTCCGGACGGCATGACAATCTTTGGCTTCAACATGACGGTTTGGTGCCACGTTCTCTCCTTTCCTTGTACCTTTTCCGCCCTCAACAGTCCGAGATCTGTCGTACA